>CM057450.1:310515000-311205000 GCA_016271365.2 Neoceratodus forsteri
CAGCTGTTACACTTTAATAGAAAGCACTTTTTTTTTCATTTTCAATGTCCCTTTTCAAGATTACAATACATCTTGGTAGTCCATCTAAAAAGTCTGCATAGAAAACATCTGAAAAGCATTTGCCTCTCCCCTGTTAACCTTAAAGTGCCTTGTTTGTGTCATCATGGTGCTCACCATGACAACAAACTGATGTCACAAACAGCAATTGTGTGGTTAGCAGGGGAGAGTCAGGTACACTTTGAAAGATTAGGTAAAATAATTGCTGCATTATCTACAATATTCAGTAGACCAACATCAGGGGAAAGTAAAAACAAATAACCAGAAAGCAATACAGTTCAAACAAAATTGTTATAAGTCTAGGGCTGGAGTCACAAAATGAAATGGAATAAAGTCCCACTCTGCAACTCCTGTTGCAAACCAGAATCTCCGCAGTTGCAGAGATTTGTATTCACAGTCCCCCATAGCTGCAGAGATGCTACACTTGGTCCCACTGGTCATAACATTTTTCTACAGCTGCAGGGAGAGCACACTCACAAGCTGCTGAAAATTCATGGAGCCGGTTGTAAGGTGGCTCCACCTTTGTGAATACTGCAGCTGTGGGAAAAACTGTGACTCTACAAGTGGCAGTCCACTTGCGCCAGGTTTTGTGAATCCAGCCCATTGTGTTTTTAAGTTTTATTATAATACAGTTGCTTTTTAAGATTCAAAGAGGGGTTAAGCCAGTACCAAACTGGAGCACTGCCTTTGGTCTTACTTAATTCACATGAGTATTCACAAAATACCCCTCCATAGTAGCAACAGCACTAAGAAGACAGGAGATGACATGAGGTTCGAGTATCTTCACAAAAAAACATACGCCTCCTTCAGTCTCTTGGATTTCTCATAAACTGGGAAACATTAGTACTGGAACCATGACAGTGTCAAGATGCTATAGATTTAGAACTAACCCACTGTACAAGAGGCCTTTCCACCCCTTCACTAAGCATCAAACCAAATGAATTTTGCTACCACTCTCTTCCCAGGCTTACACAAGATTTCTTCAAACTTCTGGGTTGTGTGCCCTAGTCTACAGCCATAGTTTCCATAGCCAGAGTAAAGAAGAGGGAAATTCAGTGGTCTCTAAAATAATTTTGGTGTCAGAGAATTGCTCCCATGACACAGTTAGTTGCAGTCCAGCTGATGCCGGTAATGGCTCTCAATAAATGAAAAAAAGTTCTGTTCTCAGAGAAGGAGATCCTTCATCCTTCCAGAAAGCTATGTGATCCTCAGTACAGGTGCCTCTAAAGTGGGATGTGGAGGTTATCTAGAGGGAAACTCAGTGAATGGTGTATATGATTCCCACAGGAGAGGTTGGAACATATTAGCCTATTGTATCTGAGGGTACTGTTCCTGTTCATCAAACCATTTGTCAGTCAGGTTCAGAACAAAGTGGTACAGGTGAGAAAGTACAGTTATGTAAGAACTTACCGTAGCAGTAGATCTTCGAGAGGCACTCTTGCAGAAGGTAATATCATTAGGACTAAGGCCGCCAAGTGTTAGGACCCTACGGAAAAATGTTCTAGCTAGCAGTCTGTGGCAGGGGACCACACCTGATGTTGGCTCCACCCGACATCAGATGTAGTAAAAAAGGGGGCGTCCCTGGCCCCACCTCAATTCTCCTGCCAGAGACCCATCTGAAAATATGGATGGAGAACCGAGGAGGATCTCCCATCCCCAAAGAGAAGATGTAATGTGTTGTCCCCGGGGGCAGGTGGGTGGGAAAGCCACCTGCTGCAAGAGCTCCTCTTGAAGATCTACTGTTATGGTAAGTTCTTGTGTAACTGTACTACCTTACTTCAAGGGGGAGCTCTTGCAGCAGGTAATACTATTAGGACCGAATCCCAAGCAATGCCCAAGGAGAGACCCAAATTGAAAAAGGGCGGAGGACAACAAACACTGTGGTAAATTAGGAGAGGAGTCCCTGAAGGACTGCTAGGCCGAAACCTGCTCTCCTTCTGGAAGCAATGTCCAGACTGTAGTGCCTCATAAAGGTATGCACTGAATTCCAAGTAGCGGCTGCACAGAAGTCTGCTGAAGATACATTCCAAAGGGAAGCGAAAGATGTCACCACCCCTCTGGTAGAATGACCCCTCACCGGTCCTGGTAGGGGTTTGTTGAGGTGCTGGTAGCAAAAAGTGATGCAGTGCACTAGCCACTTAGTTAGGGTTTGTTTTGTGACTGGTGCTCCAAGTTTCTGTGGGCAAAGGAGACAAACAACTGGTCTGTCTGTCTGGCGGATCTAGTCCTAGCCAGACAGTAACATAAAATTCTGTGCACAGCCAGAGTATGTAACAATGCCTCCCCATTGTTCAAGTACTCTGGGTAGTAAACTGCTGGTTGGATGTCCTGGTTTAACATGAACTCAGACACTACCTTTAGTAAAACATTTGGGTTGGTACGCAGGGCTACACTGTCCCAGTGAAAAACTAGATAAAGCTCTTTACACTTCAAAGCTTGTAGCTTGGAAATCCTCCGTGCTGAAGTGATGGCAACAAAAAAATAATGCCTTCCATGAAAGAAGGCGGAGCTCACAGCTTTCGGCAGGTTCAAAGGGTGGCAAGGTGAGCTTTTCTAAAATGAACAGGAGATCCCAAGATGGCACTAGGTCTCTCCTGGAGGGTTTCATATGCAAGATACCTCCCAAGAAGATCTTGCAGATGTCCAGCTGTGCCAGAGTCTTCTCGTTTAAAGGCACATGGTAATTTGACAGAGCACAGAGATGCACCATTGTGAATGAGTAACTGAGACCTAAATCCGACAGGTGGAAAAGATACTCCAGCACAGATTCCACTGGACAACCCAAGGGATCCAGAGAATAGAGAATCGCACATAAGCAGAAGTGCTTCCATTTCATAGTGTAGGTTGCCTTGGTAGAGGTTTTTTCACTTCCACAAGTACCTCTGCTACTCTAAAAGATACTCCAAACCTATCCCTGGCTAAGTCCGCAGGAGCCAAGCATGCAGGTGCAAGGACTGGCGGTTTGGATGGACTAGCGTCCCTTGCTCTTGGGAGAGCAAGTGAGTGGAGAGGGGCAATGGAACTGGCAGTTCCAATGTCCACTGTTGCAACAGTGGGAACCAAATCTGTCGAGTCCAGAATGGAGCTACTAGTATCATCCCGGCCTCTTCTGTCTGCAACGTGAGCAGGACCCTCTGAAGCAGAAGGAAGGTAGGAAGGGAAAACATACAGAAACCTCCCTGTCCAAGAGAGGGACAAAGCATCTCGCCAGAAAACACCAGGCCCTGGATCTAGCAAGCAGAAACTGGGCAGTTTGGCATAGTGTGGGGATGCTAAAAGGTCCAGTTCTGGATGACCCCACCTTTCAAAGAGGTCATTTTATGACTTCTTGCTGTAGTTCCCACTCGTGGTTCTGAGACTGAGAGTGACTTAAGCTGTCTGCGAGGATGTTGTGGATTCCTGGGACACAAACTGCTGTGATGTCCAGTTTGTGATCCATTTCCCAGGACCAAACTCTTATTGCTTCTCTGCATAGGGGGTATGAGTGTGTACCCCTTGCTTGTTGAGATGGAAGACTACTGGAGTATTGTCCAACTGGACCAGTAGAGTTCCGGGAAGGAGCACCCCTTGGAAAGCTTGAAGGGCATATAGAATGGCTCTCATATCCAAAATGTTTATGTGGCGAGCCCGTTCTGTTGAATCCCAGGAGCCCCTTGTCTGATGCGAAGCAAGATGTGCTCGCCATCCCAGTCCCAATGCGTTGGTGGTGAGAGTCTGCAGTGGACTGGGTTTTTGAAATGGAACCCCTATGCTCAGCTGGGCTGGGGTGAGCTACCAGATCATAGACTGTCAGACTGCGATGGAGATCCAAATGGGCTCTTCCAGCTCGTCCATACCTTGATCCCTTTGAGACTTGAGGTGCCACTGCAGAATCCTCATGTTCAAACGCGAGACTGAAACTGTCACTATAGCTGCTGCTATGTGACCCAACAATTGTAGAACCACTCTTGCTGGAACTAAGTCTGAGTCTTGTATCCTGCGAGCGACTTCCCTTAGCCTTGCTGCCCTGTCTGTGGGCAGAAAAGCTTTCCCTTGAACTGTGTCCAGGACTGCTCTGATGTATTGCAGCCTTTGAATTGGCCACGGTTGCGACTTGGACAGATTTAGGGTAATGCCTAAAGTCTGAAACAGGCTGAATGTCTCCTCCAAGGTCCTGTTTAATTGGTCTTCTGTTGATGCCATAAGAAGCCAATCATCCAGGTAGGGGTATACAAAGTGACCTCTTCTCCTGAGGGCTGCCACTACCACTGCCAGGCACTTGGTAAAGACCCTTGGTGCAGAGGATGGGCCGAATGGCAGCACTCTGAACTGGTAGTGTCCTCCTTGGAAGGTGAAGCGTAGGTACTTCCTGTGGGACAACAGGATCTTGATGTGCATGTAGGCATCCTGCATGTCTAGTGAGTAAAGCCAGTCTCCTTGGTGGAGCATTGGTAACAGGCTCACCAGGGTCACCATTCTGAACCGCTTGTATTCAATAAAGTTGTTCAGTTGACTGAGGTCCAGATCCAGAATGGGCCGAAGGTCTCACATCTTTTTCGGAATGAGGAAGAAATGGGAATAAAATTTCTTCCCCCTTTTAGCAAAGAAAAACCTCCGGTATGGCTCTTTTGTCCAGCATGGCCTGTATCTCTTCCCTCATGAGGAGTGCATGGGAGGGGGAGCAGTGGAAGGGGACTGGTGGGTTGTCCGATGGAAACTGGGTGAACTCTAGGGAGTATCCCCTTTCTACCATCTGGAGGACCCATTGGTCCGATGTTATACTGGACCATCTGGATAGGTGGAGGGAGAATCTCCCTCCTACCACCTCCCCCGGCACATGCTGTGGTAGAGGGGGGTCGGTAGGGAGTCATGCTGTGTTGGAGGGTGTAGGCAGGGGAGGTCTTGGTGCCTTGGGGATTTTGGGGCCCTGGGCACCTGAAGGGACAGGGTGACCTTTTCCTTTGAAGCCTCCCTTACATTGAGTCTGGCATCTTCTTTGCTGTCCCTGGTTTTTCAGAAAGGGACGGTGACGTGTGGATTGTGGCTCTGACTGGTACATCCTATGGACTTCAGACACAGCTTTACCTGAGTCTTGAATTCCAGTTATCAGTTTTTCTGTGTCCTGATCAAACAGGACTGCTCCTTGGAAAGGAACACACAGGATAGCATCCTGAAGATCCTGTCAGAAGCCCAAAACCCTGTGCCAGGCATACCTCTGCATGCAAATGCCAGTGGCTGCTGCTCTTGCTGCTGTATCTGCAGAGTCATTAAGAATTATTCCTGAGGACATGCTTGTCCACGTCCATGCCAGACTGAATCACAGAAAGCAGTTCTGCCTTACCCTCCAAATCTGGCTGTACTTTATTTAGTTTTTGTTGACCGGGTAAGTGCACTAGACAAATCCTGCCTATTTTCAGGCACAACCCGGGGGAGGGGGATACAGATGAATGCCAACTGACCTTGAACCAGATTAAGCTGTTGGTGGTATTTTTTAGTGAATGAGGGAAATTTGGCCAGGACACCGGGGAACTTCTCCTACTCTTTTCAATAAGTGCCATGGGATCTTTAACATCCTCCTGAACTACCACCAATCGAGGCAGATGGGACCTCGGTTTAACGTCTCATCCAAAAGATGGCCCCTCAGAAGTGCAGCACCCCTCTCATGCTGCACTACAGTGTCAGTACTGGGATATTAACCCAAGTGCCAGATGTGGGAACTGGACCCACAGCCCTCTGATCTCCCGGCCTCAGAGACGAGTGTGCTACCTACTGAGCCACTGACACTGACATGGGGGCCAAGCCTTTGGCCAGGCCGATTGCCTTTGCCCACAGGGATTTTTGGTAGGTACCATATGGGCCAGGAAGTTGAGTGACCTGATGGTGCAAATTGCCGAGGAGTACACCTTGCACCCATCTGGTTTAGTTTCTTAGATTCTGGGTCCGGTGGCTGGGCTCTCATGTGGCGTGGTTGTTGTGTCTTGCCGTGGGCAGCTTTCAGGACCATCGAGTCTGCCTTTGGGTGTTCACCCAGAAAAGGCTCCCCTTTTGGTGTCTTGTACAGTCTATCGGCTTTATGAGGGACTGCAGTTGTAGTGGCCGCATGACGCCACTTGGACTTGGTCACGTCTTGAAAAGGTTCCACCAATGGAGGGATGACCAATGGTTTGGGATCTGTGGCTCGCAAGAATTTGGCCAGTCTGCGCCTTTCTGAGTCTTATTCTTCTAGATCCTATTAGTAAAGGGCCTGAATATGGCGCATGATGTCCAAAAAGGACGGGACATCTGGGGGTGACCTCTGTGAGTCTCTTGGATTTAGAGATGGAATTGGAAGTTCGTCTTCTGAAGAACAGTCAGAAGAGGAGACCCCTGCATCATCTCCAGAGGATGACGGCGGGCGGCCACTGGATGAAGGGACGGATGATGGCTGCCTCTTGTGGCCATTGGACCCAGGCTTCTGCTTGTCTTCCTTGTTATGCGGCCAGTCCTTCGGTGGTAAAGGCCGCTCAGGAGTTAGGTCTCTGGGTGGTGGGCATACTGGGGATGGATCCCTGGGCCTATGGAGGAGATCCCCTTTGACTGTATTCCACCATGCATTACAAAGTGCTCCCACCTCAGTTAGTGCAATGACTGGTGATGGGGGTATCTGATTTGGAGCACCATAGGGCCCAGGCATCTGGTTCAAAGGTGGAGGCATCGAGTCCTTGGGTTCTGTGTCCATGGGTACATCGGGCATCAGGTCCATAGTGTGTGGTGGCCTGATGTCCGGCTCTTTAGATGGAGGCTGTTGGGCATTTGGAACCCCCATGTCTGGGGAAATGGTCACCAACTGATCCTTCGGGGCTCACTGCCAGTTCATAGGGGCCAACGGCCTCCTTATCTGACATTGAATCGGAATATCCTGTTGTCTGGGAAGCAGACGACACCCAGTGTTCGGGTGATGGAGGCGTCCGGTACCTGACGACCTCCTGGCGTTTCTCTGATTTGTCCTTTCTCTTGTGCTTAGTGTAGGTCTCAGGAGGCTTATGGGTGGTTGGCACCATGGATTTACCTGAAGCCAATGCCTGTCCTTCATGGGTCGACCCATCTTTATGGGGTCAGTGGGCCAAGGGGATCTGGGTGGACGGCTGTCCTGTGGAGGAAGACTCCTTACCTTTCACCTGAGTGGAGGTGGTTAACTTCCTCCGAGTGTCCCCAGAAGCCACTTTGGTACCTGGGAGGACTGATTCCGACCTCCCACCAGAGGTGGAAGTGGTAGATGCCCGATGAGGCGATTGTGGGCGGGACTCTGATCTGGCCCTCTCAATCTCTTCTCCTTGGAGGAGGACTCCCCGGTAGAAGAGGATGAACTGTATCCTGATGGGACCTTCTGCATGGCGACTACTTGCTGCTCAAGAAGATAGGCCTTTAAAGTGTTGACGTGATAAATCCTGGTCTTGCTGTTAAATTTAATGCAGTGCGGGCAATCATCCAGCCGGTGGTCTAGGCCTAGGCAGATCAGGCAGGCAGAATGAGCATCTTTTGCCGGCATCTGCTTCCCACACACGCACTTCGATTTTTGCCGCTGAGACAATAAAGACATGAAAATGTGACTGAAAAAGTGTCGAAGAAATGGTTGTTTTATGGAAAAAGAAAATACTGCACAATGCACGAGAAAGATGTCGACTGCAACTATGGCGTCCATGGATGCGATGTTCGCGGGTCAATGGCGGGAAAAGAACTGAGGGGGCACTGGGGTACCACCCCTGTTATACTACGTCTGATATCGGGCAGAGCTGACATCAAGGGCGGTCCCCCGTCACAGACTGCTAGCTGGAAAAAAAAATTCCGTGGGGTC
The DNA here is from genome assembly GCA_016271365.2 of Neoceratodus forsteri. Taxonomy (NCBI): domain Eukaryota; kingdom Metazoa; phylum Chordata; order Ceratodontiformes; family Ceratodontidae; genus Neoceratodus; species Neoceratodus forsteri. The sequence goes on from CM057450.1 coordinate 310,522,871, forward strand.
CTAATGCCTGGTGGCCTTAGTCCTAATGGTATTACCTGCTACAAGAGCTCCCCCTCAAAGTAAGGTCAGACAACACAACCTTAATGTTCTATATAAACAAACAGGGGTGTTCCAGATCTTCGAATTTATGCCAAGAGAGTCTGAAAATCTGGAACCTGGCATGAAAGTACCAATTTCAGATCTCTGCAGTACATTTAGCAGGAACTGAATGTGTTAGCAGATTCTCTGAGTAGACTAGACCATTCAGCTCACTAAGGGTCCCTAGCCCAGGATGTGGTAGAGTACATTTTCCTGAAGTGGGGTTCTCCAGAGATTAATCTGTTTCCATCCTGGGAGAACAAGAAAATGAACCTGTTTTAGGCCAGGCTTCCAATAGTGTGCACAGTACCAAAAGCTCACATCAGTGTGTTGGAAAGGGAAACGTCTTCATTCCCCCTTTCATACTACTTCTGTATGTCCTTGTCAGATGCAGAGAAGAGAGCACAGAAAATATTCGAATTCCTCCAAACTGGGCCAGGAAGCCCTAGTACCATCCTGTTGTTCAGACTGCCTTTCAAGAAAACCTCTGTGTATCCCTCTGAGACAGGACTGGCAGTTTCTGTCTCAAGGGAGGGTATTTCATCCAAACCTCAAAGCCCTTCATCTGAAAGCATGATTCCTGAAAAGCTGAGTTTGCAAGCTTAAATCTTTCAGTTTAGGTTTTGTAATTTTTAAAAAGTGTCTAGAAAACCAGCTGTCAGACAAATGTATTCCTTTAAGTGGACATGATTCTCTATTTGGCACAAAACCAAAAATATTTTCCTGGTAACTCTATAGTTTTAGTCATTCTTAAATATTTGTTGTACTGTACTTAGAAGAGGAAGGCCTATGCCCATCTTCTCTTGACTACATCTCTCAGCTGTGCCAGCTTACAGAGCCACATAAGGTAGATGAGAAGCTTACAGCTTCCAACAGTATCTTTAAATGACTTTTCAATTGTCTTAACCACATTTACTCTCCAACTAAGCAACATTGCCACTCATGGGATCTGAATTTGGTTCTCTCCTACACCATGCAGACACCTTATGAACATTTAGTTTTAGGTTGCTTGAAATTTCTCACATGGAAGGCTGTCTTTATGGTTGCTATTACTTCAGCTAGAAGGGTGAGTGGGCTTCAGACTCTTATCATTCTACCAGGCTTTTTAAATTTCTGTAACCCCCCTGCAAATGGGGGTTCCCAAAAGACTTCCAGGAGCTTGCTTGAATGCTCCAAGCCTGAATGGTGTTTGGCATTTAAGCCATTTATCAGTGAGTGTTTTTAGAGCCTCTGGTACTGTCTCTTTAAGAGCTGTCTGCTTGCAGACATAATTAGTTTGTATGGGGGGACTGTGTGCTTCTCTGTTTGAGTACCACTCGAGCTGCTGCCAATTCACTCTATTTTTGCAGTCACTAGGAGTGCAAAGGGAACCTATCTGAAAGATGTAACTGTTTGCCAGAAATCATGTAGAGTAATAATGAAAATAGTTTGTCTAACCTGCTTTCTTTGCAGTCAGAACTGTGTCTGCCTAGTTCCCCATTCTGGTTTTGAACTGCTGAACTGGACCAATCAGTGTGGGGTAAGCTAGCTCTAAAATGGTGCCTTGGACGAATCAGAACTTGTACTCATAATCTGAGCCAGCCACAAGAGGATTGCATGGGCAGTGACTCTGGGAGATGTAGTTTAGACTTAGGCGCCTTTTTGGACCAACAGCAGCAGTCTATTGTGAGTGACAGCCAATCCAGTCAAGAACTGAGAGGAACTCAAAGGAAGTGCCCGGTTTTGTCTGTTGGAGTTTCAGTTTAGCTTTGGCAGTGAAGGGGAAAGAAACCCTGTGCTCCTTCAGTGCACAGTTTCAGTCAAAAAACGTGTGTAAGGCCCAGAGTTCCGGTCTGCAGCTTGTGTAACTGCTTGTTAGGACTGAATCCGTCCTGTGAAAAGAAGCAAAGGATCTCTGAAGAGTAGAAACCAGGCTCACCCTGTAGAAGACTGGAGAAATTGTTGAATTGCACTCGGTCTGTCAGGAACTGAATCTGCTGTGTGTTCTCCCGGGTATTGTGCAGTAATTGCGATCGGGATAGAGAAGTAGCCTGCCTGGTATAGTACTTTCTTTTTATTACCATATAAATGTGTGAAGAGTCTCGTGGAGCTCAAAATTAGCCCTGCTGACGTTGAAGGACCCTATCTTGTTTGGAAGTCATGAGTACTAATTCAGGGTCGCTCCCTGTTGAATTGCCACATTAAATCCAAATGGAATCACTATACTGCTGACTGTTTAGCTAATTTTCTTTTCACTGTGTGAAAGGGCCCTACCAGCTGCCACGGTTTGGACTAGCCACTAGGGCTTGGGTACCCAGGGACAGTAACTGGTAGGGATAGGTCTGTGCACAGAGCCATAGGTAGATAGTAAAGTGATAAGCTAATTAACCGATTTCTGTCCTTGTTATATCCCCTAAATAAATCAGAGCTGCTTGTTTCAGCAAAGTTATACTGCCTGAGGTATTTGTCTATGTTAAAGTATCGTACTGTGATTGTTGCACTGTATCTTATTTCACAGGAGGTCCCAGTGCCGAACCAGACCTGGGGGTAAGTGTATACCGTGAAGGTAATTTGATATATTGTGTGGGCCACTAGTGGGAAGAAAGGGGGGTTGCAGTGTCCCAGAGGGCTGTGACCAAGTTAGTTTAACTATTGCAAACCCTGACCTCTGGGTGGAGGCACCCGCCATTGGATCCAGGCCCCTCAACCTGTTAGTGGCAAATCAGGCAGGGGTAGTAGCCCCTGGGATAACGCCATCTAGGGGTTACATTTCCATATGGAAAAGGTCATCCTCAGCACCCATTTGACATTCCTCCCCAAAGCGGCAAATGAATGCCTTATGAATCAGACTGTTTCTCTGTCTGTATTCTTTCTAAGGCACTGTGCATATTCAGGAGAGTCCCAGCTCCATACAATGGATGTAAAAGGGGCTCCAAATTACTACACTGATAAACAAAGACCATTGGGGATGACAGCATTGTTATTTGCCACATATGGTTAAATATGCTTATGCAGCTTGGTATGGTGTATGCTTGTGTGACTTAGATACATTGTGGCTGTTCGCCTCGCTATCCATGGGATATACCACCCTATAGGGGTACGATGGCGAGGAACCCTAGTGGAGGGTTTCACCCCTACAGATGCCGTGGGAATGATTCCCTTGGCTAAAGGTAGCTTAGGAAGAAGCCCACGGGAAAGAGAGACATGCCACTGGAGGGGGGGAGGATGGTGGGGCAACGAAGAAACGAATCCTGGAACAGTCCAGGAGGAGCAGTTTTTAAAGGCCTGATGGGGGAGTGGTTAGTTGCACTGCCCACTGAACCACAGGCATAGCCTTTGCAATTCAATGTGCTTACGCAACTTGGTATGATGTATGCTTGTGTGACTTAGATACATTGTGGCTGTTCCCCTCTCTATCCATGAGATATACCACCCTATAGAGGTATGATGGCAAGTAACCCTAGAGGAGGGTTCCACCCCTATAGGTGCCACAAGAATGATCCCCTTGTCTAAAGGTAGCTTAGGAAGAAGCCCAAAAAGAATACCCAAAAGGGTATTGAGCATCAGACAGGAGAGAAATCAGACTTTATTGAGACCAGAAAGTAAGGTGATAGACGTAGATGGGAAGGACAGGAGAAGAACGAGATATGACGAGGAAGATGAATGAAAGGAGAGCTGACAATATGCAGAAGGGTGGCCTTCCTAAGGAGAGAGAACAGTCGGGGCCACCGTCCGACTCCATCCAACAGTGGAACCTAACTACGAAACCTAAGAAAGCACTAACCCTGTCTAATATTGTGACCATTGGCAAGGAGGAGAGGAAAAAAACCCTTTGAGGAGGAAACCTCTGGGGATCCGAGGCCTAGGTTCCTTCCCTCCAGGCTGAAGGATATTTTGGTTAGTGATGGCTCAGCTACTGCAATTTAGAGTCAGTATTGAGGGAAGAGGAAAAGATTCCAATTCAGATGAAGCTCTCTCTGTCCTTCTAACAGGAATGCAGTTGAGGATTGTGAGCAACATCTCTGCAACTAGATGCCCAAAAGCAAAGGAGGAGAGAAAAGACCGCTGAGGCACTCAGCCAGCCTACACGAGCCTACGAAACAGACCAGGTGAACCAAAGGTGGTCATGATGGAGAATAGCATAGAGGGTGCCTCCAAACCCGCTCTGGCAGCCAAAGGGGCCCTGATGACAGCCCCACCCCTCACAGCTTGAAGTTACAAATTCTGCATCTAGAGTTGTCACCGAGATGAGGGATTACTGAAGGTCCACCCGGAGCAAAGACATTCTCACTATGGGCCAGGGAGAAGGACCCTGCTCGAGCATCACATGCTGTAGATACGGACTTCGTAGGTGCAGAGTGAGACTGTCAGCTATAGGCTAGCCCTTATCCATGGAACAATGGGCACTGAAGGCATGTCTCCAAGTGGAGAGCAGGTCGAGTTGAGGTAGCATGAGACTCATTTGAGGGGTATACTCGAGTAGTCGTTGTGAATGAGTAGACCTACAAAGTGGTCAGACTGAGCGAAGGAGACCCTGATGTGGGGCAGGAGGAGGCTGGATGTGGTTAGTACCACATGAGTGCATGCCAACCGAGTCCATTGAAAAGTCAAATTAGGAGTGGATTGAACCGTATGAAGATAGAAAAGAGAATGGCTGGGCAAAGCCCGCAGCCGATGGGGGAGGTACGGAGTACCAGGAGTAGTGAGATAGGAGGTACGAAGTCGGAATGGACACTTGGAGAATCAAGATGAATATGCAAGGTTCACTGACTGAGGGAAGCTTAGAAGGTCGGCATGGACTGCATAATGGGAATGAAGGATGCAAAGGGGAGAGACAAGGATGGCCATGCGAAGCCTGCAGCATACGATGATTAGAAAAGTCGATGTGGGAGGACGGAATGGTCAAGAAAGAATGAATGAACGATAAATGATGGTGGATTGAAAGTCTTGACGGCCTGAATGGTTTAAGGTGAGGAATGAAATGGAAGATGTACGATTATGAAATGAAGCCTAGAAGGCTGGTACAGTTAAGTGAAATATGAAATGGATGATGTACGATGATGGAGAGAAGCCTTGAAGGTGTGAACGGCTTAAGGTGAGGAATGAAATGGACAATGTACGAGTATGAAATGAAGCCTAGAAGGCTGGTACAGTTAAGGTGAAGTATGAAATGGACGATGTACGATTATGGAGTGACGCCTTGGAGGCTGGTTCAGTGAAAGTGAGATATAGGAAGCCTTGAAGGCTGGTACGGGTAAGGGTAAGTAAGATGTCAAGTAGGGTATGAAAAGAATGAAGTTCGATAATGATGGAAGTTTGACATGGAGTGGAGGATATGCAAATGGAGGGAATGAGAACATAGGACTAGGGTATGAGGAGGACACGAATAGGTATGATGATGGCAGGATAGGGAAATGCCAGCAGTGAAGATGGTATGTGGTGAGGTGGTGGGAAGGAATGGAGTGGCGAAAGGGGCAGCAGGCAGACAATGGAGAGCCCAAAGGAAAGAACAACTACAGAGAGACGGGGAAAAGAGTAGGTTCGAGAACGGAAGACACGATATGACAGAGGTACGGCGCAGAGGGTTGGTACCGAGGTTATGAAATAAATGATGTATGATGCCAGGGTGAAAGCCTTGAAGGCCGGTACGAGTAAGTACTAAGTACGATGGCAGGTAGAGTATAGTAAGGATGAGGTTCGATAACGAGTGGAAGTTGACACGAAATAAAGGGAGATACAAGGCGAGTGGTCCAAAACGTAGGACTAGGGGAAGAGAAGACACAAACAAATACGATGGTGCCGGGGTAGGGAGACACCCCCAAAAGAAAAGATGAGACGAGAAAGGAGAGGAGGTGAGGGACCACTGGCATCAAGTACCAGCAGAGCTGAGCAAGATAGTGTGCTATGAAAAATAAGCAACAAGCAGTGGAAAAGGCACCCGGAGGAGACACACATTGAGGCAGGAAGCCCTGGGCAATTTACTGCCAAGGGATTGACCCCAAATAGGGACCCGACGTACTGCCCCAGCCTGACACTCCAGCATCTGGGTGCTTCCCCGATTGGCATCCCCCAACAAGCGAGGCAGGAGCAAGCTTTGGATCGGTAGCCATGCGATGGGACTCTGTTAGGGAGCCAGGTCAGGTTGGGTGTGATGGTAGGACTGATTTTTTAGGGTACGAAAAAAACAAAACAAAGATGACCAGTGCAGGGGAGGTACATACCCAGAAGTAGTGGTAATCCGGTGAAGTTGCAGTGCCGAGAGAGAAGCCATGTGAGTGGCAGAGAAATTGACAGAGACTTGGCAGTCAAGGCACTACAGCAACCTGGGCAATGGTCCACTCCAAACAAGGCACACGGGAGACAAAACAGAAAAGTGAAAAGAAAGCACAGAGACCATCACATACTGCAGGCAGCTCAATGGCTGAATACAAGCAGCAAATACCAATCCTGAGCCAGGGGTCAGAGAAGACATAGAGGAGCACAGAGTCCTAGCTGAAAAAGGAGGTGGCCATACGGGAACCGGATGACATGCTAGGAAAGTAAGCCATGGAGACGGTCGTGGAGGTGCCCTAAAGTAAGCCACAAGACGAGGCGCAGGGAGCAAAGGTTTGCTGGAATGAAGGGAGAAGTACGCAGATGAGGCGGCTATGCAATGGAGACCAGTCATGGCAAGGAGCGGGGGACACACTGCAACAGTGCACAAGAGAGCCAGGCAACACGTACAACATAAGAAAAACTGCATGGACGGAGTGAGCAGACCCTCCCCCCAGGAGGAGAACAGGTACTGGGGAGGGGCACAGAGGAGCAGAGACAGCATCAAGCTGCAGCCAGGAAAATGAAAACGGGGGCTAGAAGCAGCAAAAAAAATGCTGTGAACCAAATAGGGACAGAGATGAAATGCAAATAGAGTGAGGCGGTTGCCGGAAGCAACCACAAGGACAGAAGGCAGAGAAGCTGGGGGCATAGAAGGGTGGCACCTCCAGCCACAACGAAGAAACAAATTCTGGAACAGTCCAGGGGAATCGGCATTTAAAGGCCTGATGGGGGAGTGGTTACTTGCCCCGCCCACTGAACCACAGGCATAGCCTTTGCAGTTAAGTTTCAAAGGGATCACCCAGCAGCTAAAAGGACTATTTCTCTCTGGTTGGTTTCTTGTATTTTACACTTTTACAGTAAAGCTGGCAAAGAGCCCCACACTGGGCTTAGGGATCATTCTACTAGGAGTACAGCTACATCTATAGGGGCCACCAGGGAGAGTCCACTGTTGGAAATCTATAAGGCTGCAACCTGGTCCTCAACCCACACCTTCACATCCCATTACAGTACTGACGTGCACTCCAGAGGCAATGGTAGACTTAGGGCATCTGTCCTAATCAGAACCAATTCATTAAGTAATCATAGTACCCACTTCCTTGTGGTACCATTAGGAGTCTTTTCAAAATGGTATGCAGATGAAAACACTGATGCTGTTAGAGGAAAAGCTGCATACTTTGTACCTATAGTTCTTCTAACCAATGTTTTCATTATAGATCAAGGGAGTGTTCCCAGCCAATCTATTTTAACCTCCTCCCGAGTTAACAGCTGACCTGGGGCTCCAGGACATGCAGCTGCCTTTTACTTCTTGCGGCCAGCAAGTCTCTCTGACTTCACTCCCCCGACCTACTCCTAGACTACTACCAGGGCCGGGGAGCAGATTGAACAGTTTCAGCATCTCTATGCACCTGATCCATGTGGCCAGTGAGCCTCTCACTCCTTCCCTCCTCCAGCCCTCCCCTGGACTGATTCCAGGGCCAGGGAGTATTTAGAACAGTCTTCGGTGCCTCCATGCATCAGATGTTGCAGCCTGTGAGCCACATGCATGACGTACTTCCCCGCCCCCCTCGGGCTGCTGCACAGTGGAGCAGGGAGCTTCAGGGAAGGCCACAGTAGTTTCCGGCACATCCTGGTGCCTGCTAAGAATATGGCAGAAGTGCCGCCTACAATTTTGCCTCCCTATCCCCATCGGACACAAAAGGGGGCTGGGGAAAATTGTACAAATAAAATAAATAAATGTAAACGTCTCTCCAACCTGATCCAAGCCTCCAGTGGGTCGGGGAGTGAACCAGGGACAAAATGGCACTGGGACTACATGTCCCATGATCCTCTGCAGCACGAGAGCCATTTCCTAAGATTTGCTACTGCTGGGCAGCTCACAGAACAGAGCTCCCAGTGGCGGTCAAGTTCCCCCAAAGTGCCCCTGGCCCTAGCAACCACAAGATGGGAACAGGAGGGTCCAAACCCTGCAGCCAGAAGCTACCAAAATGATTTAATCCAAAAGACATTTAACCAAGTTGTACAGGACTGTAAGGGGTGGCCTTGTTGGATGTGGTTTGCCTGATGAACAGCAAGGACCCGATTGGTTGCTGCAGTAGTCCAATCAGGGGTGGAGCTCGAGCCTCCTTTCCAGCCAATGGGACAGCAACATTTTCAAAACAACATTCTAGGGTTTGACAGTTAACCCTGAGAGACTCTGAAGTGTTTTCTGAAGAGGAAGCAACTGTTTTTGACAGCTTCCTGTGCTGTCACAGCCTAAAACTTTGAAGTTTGTTGCCGAACAGACTGAACCCTTGGTGTTTGTTGCTGCACAGCCTGGTAAATCCCAGAAACAAGGGGATTTACTTCAGCTTGAGTGGAATGCCAAGATTTTAGCAACAGAAACAGCAGAGACTGCTGTGAGAATTATTTGTTGTCCTGAGGAGGTGAACAGCTACTGCCTCTCAGAGCCTGAAAAAAAGACTAATTTTGAAAGGGGACTAATGCCCTGAGGTCCCGCCTACTTGCCACTGCTGGCCCACCTGCTGAGATGGGTGAAGACAAGTCCCTCTGTGGGGTGAAGATCCACTGTCTAACTGCCTGCCCATCTTTTGAGGTGGATGAAGACAAGTCCCTCTGTGGGGTGAAGATCCACTGTCTAACTGCCTGCCCATCTTTTGAGGTGGATGAAGACAAGTCCCTCTGTGGGGTAAGGACAACTGCTGACCCATCTTTAGAGGTGGGTGAAGACAAGTCCCTCTCTGGGGTGAAGATCCACTGCCTAACTGCCGGCCCATATTTTGAGGTGGATGAAGACAAGTCCCTCTATGGGGTTAAGATCCACTGCCTTGTTGCTTGCACATCTTTTGTGGTGGGTGAAGACAAGTCCCTTTGTGGGGTGAAGAGGATCACTGTCATCATCATCATCTACACCAGCCTACGAGTTTTACCCAACTGCCAGACAGGGGAGACATCCCCCAAACGCCTACACCACCTGGTCATCTAAAGGTCATGAGTACTGGGTTTACCCAACAAATTGCTGTTCTACCTATTCAGCTAGCTAGCTATTTAGTTTATTCCCTGGGCTTCCTGCATGACCTTAAGCTAAGCCCACAGCAACAGTTACAGCCAGGATCATCTGTGTGTTTACATCTACTGGTGTAATTTGTATTTCACAGCTGCAGCTCCACCCAACTGTAATGGTGCTGCACCCGGTGTCCACTCATCACAGGCCTGCAACTCCTCATTGTGTGCACACTAAGGCTATTGGGAGCTCCCACAGGGACTGTGGGGTTAACGGGTGCACCAGTGGGGGGGGGTGGAGAGGGACTGGGTCAGAGATCATACTGTATTGTGATGGGGTTACAGTGTTGATTTATACCTGTTTGGTTGATGCTTTTACTCTCTTTGTTTCCCTTGTCCCCCGCCTTATTTTCGAACCCCCAAAATAAACTCATCTGGTTATTTATCTGCAACTGTTGAAGGATTTGCCATCATTCTGTTAGTGTAATATTTACCTGTTTAGAGTGATAAGTGAGGAGAGGACTGTGTTACTAATCTACCTGTCACCAAGGGAGGGGGTTGTATTCATTTCCTGTGGGGAAGCATCCTGGCAGCATGCTGCTATAAGGCTCCCCATAGGTGCATGCACTGAGCCATTTACAAATCCAGTTCTAGCCACGAACCCAGGCATCAACCTACATCTATTAGGCAGCACCACTTGCGGGTGGTTGTGCAGATAGTAGTGGTAGGGGTCACATATAATGGAAAGCCCCAATTAAATAGGGTGAAGGTGTCATTTTTAAGTCAGTCCCTCAGCTGAATGTTTGTTGTCCAGGGTATATGGAAGCAGAGTGAGTTAAAGGATTGCTTAATAGAAGTATGTGTATGTATTTAATTGATGTAAATTGGTGTTTCTTCTGTTGTAATATGATATTTATTATTAAGTGATTTTGCTGTAACTGAGTTGTGACTGCTGGGACACCACTGCAAATGAGCTCAGCTCAGGTTTTTTTTTTTTGTCCCATAATAAACTGAATAAAAGCTGGCCTGGTGGTGCTAAGGGCTGAGGCGCTGGATGCCACACCTTGCACTACGCCAGTGACTTGGGTTCAGGAATGAGCCCGGGTCATCGGGAGTCAGCAGGGGAGAGGAAGGACTGAGCATCCATAGATTGCTCTCCTCTCTCTGGGGAGGGATCCAGGGACTGCCCAGTGCAACGACGGCCCCCAGAGGAAGCTGGAGGGACGTGCGCATGTCTGGGCACAAAGTAGAGGGGTAGCGTTGCGGCAAATGTCTCTAGATGCTATTGCACGACCAAACTCCAGGGGGTGGGATGAGAGATGAAAACAAGAAAATCCCTGCCTCAGCTTGTGGGGATGAAGAGGGCTCCAGGGACGCAGCCCACATCCCAATGTCAGCCCGATGCCTCGGGGTACTCCACGGCCGACCCGACACCCAAGTAAGGCCCCTCTAATCTCAGATAGGCTATTGGGGGAGGACGGACCCACCCCGGGAGGTGATCCGGGGGGCTAGGCCTGCCTGGGTGGCTGGGGGAGTCCAGCCGAGGATTGTAGGGTTCAAACAGGGAGTAGAGGCTCCAGTCGAGTGAGCACTCCAGAAGGATTGCTGGGAAGAGGAAGAGCAAAAATACAAAAAACCAAAAAACTGAATAAACTGAAATTGAAATCGGTCCACTCCTTCCTCTGTATAAGACACTCATTCCATGAATCTTCACTAGGAAAAAGGACGGGCCTATGCCACAGGGGAAAACTGGGGGGGAAGACTTGGGGCCGGGGAGGAATCTGATGAGCCAACTGGGGTTGACAGGGTCTTAAAGGGTCTTAAGGGCCTTCAGGTGGACAAGGCACTTGTCCCAGATGGAGTGCAACAGAAGGTCCTGAGGGAACTGGTAGAGGTACCAGCTGTCCCCCTGGTGGACCTGTTTAACATCTCACTGGAGAAGGGGTGCATGCCAAAAGACTGAAGGACAGCACATGTGGTGCCACTCCACAAGAGAAGTCCCAGGGATGAGCAGGGTAACTACAGGCCAGTCAGCCTAACCTCCATAGTGGGTAAGTTAATGGAGACCATTCTAAAGGAAAGGCTGGTGTCTTTCCTTGAGGTAAATGGTCTCCAGGAAGACAGACAACATGGGTCTGTCAGGGGAAGAGCCTGCCAAACAAACATGATTGACTTTTTCGATCGGGTCACAAAGTTGTTGGACAGGGAGCAGGTGGTGGACATCCTATATCTGGACTTCAGCAAGGTGTTCGATTCAGTGTCACATGGCAGGCTGATCAGCAAGCAGAGTGACCAAGGAACAGGGGACATGCTGCTGGGGTGGGTCAAGAGCTGGCTGCGGGACAGGAACCAGAGTGTGATGGTGGGGGGAGGGACTATCCAAACCTAGACCTGTAACCAGCGGGGTGTCACAGGGCTCAGTACTTGGACCAGTGCTATTCAGCATCTTTATTGGTGATATAGCGAAAGGGGACAAAAATAAAATCTGCCTATTTACAGACGATACTAAGCTCTGTAGAAGGGTGGACACAGGGGAGGAGAGAGAGCAGCTTTAGGAAGATCTGGCTAGGCTAGAGAATAGGTTGGGTATCTGGAAGTTGGGATTCAATGCTAAGAAATGCAAGGTCATGCACCTGGGAGTTAGGAACCCAGGGGCCAGTTACTGGCTGGGGGGCATACAGGTAACCATCTCAGAGGAGGAAAAGGATCTAGGAGGGTTGGTCAGTGGGGGACATGAAACACTCTGTGCAGTGCCATAAGGCAGCAGCCAAAGCAAGTAAAATGCGGGGCTGCATCGCCAGAGGAATCACCTCTAGGAGGGAGGAAGTTATTCTGCCACCATACAGGTCGCTGGTAACACCACATCTGGAATACTGTGTTCAATTCTGGTGCCCTCATCTGAAGAAGGATATCAAACCACTGGTGGGGGTTCGGCGGAGGGCAACTAAAATGATATGATCCAGGGCATGGGTGATAAAATATATGAGGAGAGGCTATGGGAGCTCAACATGTACTCCCTGGAGGACAGAAGAGAAAGGGGGAACATGATAGAAACCTTCAACTACATAAAGGGTATAAACAGGGTTAGATCGGAGGGCATCTTCAATTTAAGAAAGGAGGGTACAACAAGCGGGCATAGCCTGAAACTAGTGGGAGGTAGATTTAAGAAGGAACTGAGGAGGCACTTTTTCACTGAAAGAGTGGTGTCGGGGTGGAATGAGCCACCAGAGGAGGTTATATCAACGAATACGGTGGCCAGTTTCAAAGGGAAGGTGGGACAGTGTGAAAAAGAGAATTAGAATGGGAGAAATCAGTAAAGAGAAGTGGAAGGGGGGTAATGGAGTTGGGGGTGGATGACTGCTGAAGGGAAAGGAAAGGGGGGCAACTCCAAGGAACTAGACTGAGCTGCACACTCGAGCAGACTTGACAGATCAATGAGGCCTGTTTCTGCTGGCAATTTCGTATGTTTGTGTAACCCCCCTGCAAATGGGGGTCCCGAAAGTCTCCTAATAGCTTGCCTAGAGGCCCCAGCCTGGATGGTGTTCAGCATTTAAGCCGCTTATTTGTGAGTGCTTTTAGAGTCTCTGGTACTGTCTCTTTAAAAGCTGTCTGCTTACAGGCAGGATTGGAACCTGGGGGGACTGTGTGTGGTTCCCTGCTCGAGTCCCGCTCGAGCTGCTGACAAATTGCTCCATTTCTACCGTTGCTAAGCGGGCAGAGTGAGCACTCTTCAGGGATGCAACTGTTTGCTAGTGATCTGTTAGAGTGGTAGTGGAAATGTAATTTGTCTAACCTGCCTTTCTTGCAGCTGGGACTTTGTGTGCTTTGCCCCTCCATTTTGGATCTGAATTGCAGACTAGATCCAATCAGGAGGGAGGGGCACCTAAAATGGAGTATTGAGTGACCAACCAGGATCAGGACTCTCTTGAGGAGCCGGCTGGCCATGGGTGTATATAGCCAGTAATTCTAGGAAGTGAAGTTCTGGACTGTGGCCTTCACACTGTGGGAAATTTTGAAGCGTTATGCAACTGAAGCCCAGCAATTGGACCGGGTGGCGTCCGACTGCAATTCCCTGCCTGGTGGCAAAGAAGGCGGATCTGTTGTGACCGCGACTGGGGAAGGAGCTCCGGGCTTCTGCGCTGCAGAGTTTTCACACGGGAAGCTTGTGTAGAGGCTGAAAGTCGGGCGGCACGTTTTGCCGTGGCGATTGGGACTGAAACCGCTGTGACTGAGGAGAGGAGAGGAGAGGCTGATAGCCCAGATCCAGGCTTACCCTGTAGAGGACTGGAGAAACTGCTTCATCGCGCTCGGTCTGTCAGGAAAGTGAAACTGCATCGCAAACTCCCGTGTTGGCAGTAAGTGCAATCGGGACCTGAGAGCAGCTGCCTGGTATGGTAACATCTTTTACATATAAATGTGTGGGGTGTGTCCTGCTTACAGAACCCTGTTTCCCTGCTGTGCGAAGGGCATCCAGAAATCCACGCCACTCTCAGGGACAGTGTCTAGCATTAAGTTAGTGAGTGAAAATCAGGGTAGCTCCCTGCCATCTGTACCTTTAATTTACAAGTGTTTCATCTGAGTTTCTTTCTTGCTACATGAACTGAGCCAACCGGCTCCAGATTACAAATTGGATAATGTGCAAGTGTTTTCCATCTCAGGGCCCCAACCAGCTGCACCGATCCTGGCTAGCCCCCTCCCCCATCCTGGGTACCCAGTGAAAGTGACAATTAGGGACTCTGACATTGTGCACAGTACTGTGAATATTAATATGACTGATCTAATTAACCTGATTTCCCCCTGTCCTTGTTGCCATCCTCCAAATAAATCAGATCTGGTTGTTTCAGCAAAGTCACGCTGACTGAGATATGTGTTTATGTTAAAGTATTGTACAGTGGCTATCGTATTACATCATCTTGCTTTACAGGGGATCCCCAGAGTCAAGCTGACTGAACCAGTCCTGGGGGTAAGTGTACATTGTGAAGGTACTCCTGATATATTGTGTGGGCCACTAGTGGGAAGAAAGGGGGGGGGTACAGTGTCCCAGAGGGCTGTGGCCAAGTCAGACCAGACACTATTAACCCTGACCTCTGGGTGGAGGCACCCTCGATTGGACCTAGGCCCCTCAACCTCTCAGTAGTCAGTCAGGCAGGGGTAGTAGCCCTTAGGATAGTGCCACCTGAGGGTTACTTTTGTAAAAGTGTCTCACATGCAGCTGCCCTGGATAGAAACGCATTTGGGGAAAGTTTTTTTTGAAATTTGAATACATTATTGATAGAGCTTGATAAAACAGAGACTAATGCATGAGGAAGTGTGCATAATGAGGATTTTATGCACACCTGAGGTGTGCGATGCCCCATAAATGCCCAAGGGATTTATTAGGGCATCGCACACCAAGATAATGCATAAAATCAATTTAACTACTCTATGTTTTTATTTTTTATATTTACTGGTTCTTAACCAATAAAAAAAATAACTTTATTTCTTTAAAAGTTCCAGGTGGACAGCACTCATCTTGTGCTGCCGCCTGCTTACTGCCGCCACCCGGGGTAAAGGAGACTGCTTTAGGAGGTGGGAGGTGGGAGGTGCTGGCAGAGGGAGGGACTTGCAGGCAAGGGACTGGATGGCAAAAGGGGGCTTCAAAATGCCCAATGCTCCGGCATACTCTTCCAGGACTGGCGCTCTCTCACAGATGTGGCTGTTCAGCATGCTGCTGCCGTGGGGCCAGAAACTTTTTATTTAAAAAAAAATAAGCAGTAAAATAACAAAAGGTGCTGAAGAGAGCCCACACCGCGGCACCAGCGAAAGCAGGAACTGCCGCACCAAACAGGACCTGACGTCAGCACTGAGGGAAAAGAAGCGGACCATGGTAAGCTGTTAAAATACTCTTAGTGACCTGTGCCCCCTCTCTCCCTCACACTGCCATGGCGATCAGACCTCTTTGTCTTCTGGAGTGCCTGCGAGCACTCCCCTGGGCTCTTAATAGTCAGTACTAGATAAGTGTTGGCAGAATGTTTGAGAGGGGTGCTTGGCAAACTCCGTTATTCATGGTTCATTATTCACACGTGTGAATAACTGAGTTTTCCAGCCACTGCCAGCAGTTGATAAACAACACTAACTAGTAAATATTAATATACTAACATTGCCACAGAGACCACTCTTATGGTTGCAAGGGTGGTCTTACTTACATCCTCCAGAACTGCCCACTTCGATTTATGACTCTCATTCCCTACGAATGCACTTGAGACCTCTCTTACAACCGTAACAGTGATCTCTGCGGCTGTGTTAACATACATCAGATTACCATTACCCTACCTAGGCTAGGTATTGGTCGTTCAGACGTATGTATGTGTATCTGTGTTTTATTCTATATAGGTTTTTTCTCTTAGTTTTACATGCTTAGTTATACATTAAGTTTTATAGTTTTATTTTGAAATAGCGGTTAAGTTTATAAAAGCGTATATAAAAATGTTTGGTTAAGCTGTTCGTTGGAGTGGAAGGAGGTTCTTTCGCCGCATTCAGCAGCATTGGCAGAGGGAAAGTCAGTGGCCACATTCGGTGGCAAGAGGGGAGGACACTGAAACACTGCATTCAGCAGTGAAGAAGGAGGTTTTTCCTTCCGCCCACCCTCCCCAGTCCCAGCCTCTATTAAACACAGATGGGAGGAGGAGCCTGCAGCAAGGGTGATTCGTGGATTGGCCCTGAGGACTGTGCTGGACTTTCTACGAAAAGTGCTGTTCACTTAAATTATCAACTGGTCAGGGCACACTGGTGAGCTTGTTTTCGTTTTTCATGACTATATTTGAAATTTGAATTTACTCGCTGCACGTTCCACAGAAGGGCAGATCATTTAAATTCTAAATTGGTCAGAGCACACTGGTCAGCTTGCCTTGGATTTTTTTTTTTTTTTTAGGACTATCTGCTGCAAGCTGTCTGGACAGACTAAATGACTAGTTTATTGCTATTGGTAAGGCGTATGCCTGTAGTTCTGTGGGGGAAGAGCTCGTCCCCCACATCCTACTTAACTGATCAGGCTACCGCTGCTCTGCTTAGAGTGAGTCGCACTCACCCTCCATCCTCCCCAAACACCTCCTCCTTCTCCAGCACTCTTATCCCACTGGGGGACCTCATCCAACTCGACTAATCATCCTTCCTAAGGTGGGATACAGAGAAAGGCCAAAACATCAAGTCCTAGCAAGTCGTTATTCATCAGTTCAAGCACCTAAGCACTATGCATATACAATACAGTTTATATGTACTACAATCACTGACTTGATCATCTCTATGCTGAAGTATCTAAGCACTAATCATTTCATATAACTCCCATACCTTGTGGGCATTGTCCTACTTACTGGTCCGGCCTGTGTATCCAAGCATAACCAGCATCATTCAGCTCTACTATACATAGCACAAGCACTGAGCCATGAACCACACAGAATTGGCTTCGATTTGGTGGGATTTGCTCTACGTTGGATGGGATAAATATGGATTGATTAAGGAAACTGTTTTGAGTTGGGGGAAAAATCGGGGCTAAATAAGGGCAATCCAGGTTGGCTAGTTAATACCTTGTGCTCTTCTCAGAGAAGGCGTGAGCTGCATGGTTATGGGGTGAGGGGTGATTCTGGGCCAAATTCAGGGCAAACTGTTTGCAGGCTTAAAATGCTTATGTCGTACAGTCAGGTGGCACATTTGCAGCTAGCTAGATATTGCATTGCTTTGGTTGAATTGAACTGCCTTGGTTTGATCTGCTTCTACAGCTGGGAAGTCACTGGTTATTAGACGGTACCCTTGTGAAGACCAGGGCCACGTGGCTGCAACAAATTGGAGACATGTTAGAGGAAATTGGTACGGGGGAGGGAGGCACAGTATGGAGCGGCAGGCAAGAGCAGCTGGCCTGTGTGGGGTCACTACTGGATGGGGAGGGGGACTTAAGATACAGGATGGAGGTTATGAGGCCAGTGGATTGCATTGGCTGTGGAGCTGCAATGGCCATGAGTACACTGTGGAGACTAGGGCACTGTCCCATATGTTCCAGGTTAAAGGGATTGGAGGTTGAGTTGCACAGACTCAGGTATGAACTAGGCAGGTGGGTGAAGGGCATAAGTCCAGGGGATGGGAGGTACAAATCTGCCGACAGTTGGTGGGGTGCCTGCAAATACAGGTACAAAGGGATGGGGGGGCCACCAGAAATCATGGTAGATTGGGCCAGCCCTGGAGCAGAAATGGAGGGAGGGATTGAGGGACTGGACAGGGACAAGAGTGAAGGATGAGAGACAGTGGGGGCTAACAGCAGACAGGTAAAAAGGTCCCCAAGGAGCACAGCTAGGGAGCTCACCACACAGGAAAGGAGCACTGGTAAGCAACCTACTGGGGGGACCCCAGATTCAAATAGGTACTGGCCACTGGTGGACACCATGGCGGGAGGGGACGCAGAAGAAGTGGGGGGCACAGTCAGTAGACAGAAAGAGAAGGAGTACAAAAGTGAGGGGAGGTTGGGGACATGGGTACCAGGACTAACAGAGGAGCCTGGGATAGTATGGGGAGAGGAATTAGGAGTTGGGAGTGCCTGGGAGGGGGGGATGAGTGGTCACTGAGGAGGGAGCATGGTTCCCAGGGATAAAGGAACCAGCAGAGAGTAAAAGAGGGGGGAGAGCAGAACAAAGGACAATGGAGGGGTAGAAGCAAGGGCCCCTGGATGTCAGGAGAGGCCACAGGATAACAGGGGTGCTACTGAGATAGACCAGGGTGGACAGATAGGGTGGGGGCTGGGGGAAAATGGTCAGATGGGGCAATAGTTGGAATAGGGAGAAAGGTAGCCATTCGAAATCAAATTGATGGTGAGGCTAGGGAAAAAAACTGAGAGGTAGCGGGAGTGAGGGGGTGTGTGGCAGAGGAGGGAGCTAGGCCCAAGGAGAAGGTAGAGGTTAATGTGCTCCTGCCAGGGGACTCCATATCAGGGGCATTAAGTGGGACGGGAGGAGTGGGGGAGCAAGACTGCACAGTCAGGATCAGGAGTATATCTGGCTTGACTGTACACAAAGCCAAGCACTTGATCTATGCTTTGGTGAAAGGCTGTGGAGGATCCCCTAACTTACTAGTGGACCTAGGCACAAATGGCATAGAGGGAAATAGTGTGGTGGAGATACAGGCAAGGTTCCGGGAGCTGGTCAGGGTGCGTCTTGTCATGGGGTGCACAGTCTATTTCTCAGAGGTCCTGCCGGTGCCCAGAGCTAGCGTGGGAAACAAGCAGAAAATCAGGGAGGTTAATGAAAATCTCAGAGCATGGTGTTTGGCTTGGGGGTATGGGCTGGTGAGGGGACTGCTTGAAATTTGGGAGGACAAGGGGCTGTATGTTAGAGATTGGTTCCACTTAAACATGGGTGGGCGGGTGGTTTTGAAACTAAAATTGACTGAGTTCATCAAAGCTAGGTGGGGTTTAAACTTGTGAAGGGGGAGGGCTGGGGCTTGAGGCTGCTGCTGGCAGGCACATCAAGGGAAGACTTGGCCTTCTCCCCCAGCGGGGGGGGGGAGGGGCTTAACAGGGGCACCCGACAGTGTGCAAGGGAGCAGGAGTTTGCAGTTATTAGGGGGATCTTAGGTTGAGGGGATGGTCAAGGGCAAAGGGCAGGGGCAGGGATGAAGGGCGGTCCTGATCAACGCCAGGAGCATGGGAAACAAGATGCCTGAGCTTCAGGTGATGCTAACTGAAGGGGATGTGGATGTGGCAGCAGTCACTGAAACTTGGCACTCCTCAGCACGATTATGACCTAAACCTGATGGGGTACACTGCGTTCAGGAGGCATAGGGCTGTGAGCAGGGGAGGTGGAGGTGGCACTCATCATCAGGAATGACACTGATACATGCAGGGTGGAGGAGGCAGAGGGTAACATAGAGGTGTTATGGGTTTCCCTGCAGGCACCTGGGGGTAAGAGGGTCAAACTGGGGGTGGTTTATAGGCCACCCATGCAGGCTGAGGAACTCGAGGAGGGCCTGGTGGCAAATCTAAGTGTGCACTGTGGTCAGTGGGAGGGAAGAACTGTGCTGTTGGGTGACCTTAACATGCCAGGTATTGATTGGGGCATCTTCATTGACTAGGGAGCAGCGCTTGTTGGACGTCTTCCAGGATGCATTCTTGTCCCAACTGGTGGCTGACCCAATGAGGGATGGTCGCATCCTGGATGTGGTCCTGGTGGATTGCGATCTGGTTAGGAACCTAGTTGTAGGGGACCCACTGGCGGGGGCGATCATGCTACGGTTTGGTTTTCCCTAGACCTGGGGGGAGGGGAAAACTGCACTAAAATGGTGGTGGTTGACTTTAGGGGAGCAGACTTTAATCGTATGGAGGGGATCCTCAAGGGGCGTTTAGAGGGGAATCAGACCAGACACGGACACAGACAGCAGGTGGGAAATTATCAAAGGAGGGCTTCTGGAAGCTACCAAGGCCTGCATGAAGGTCTGACACAAGTTTGGTAGGGCCAGAAAGCTGAGCTGGTGGACCATGGAGGTCCAGGAGGTGGTGAAGAAGAAAAGAGCTGCATATAGTAGATATAAGCGTTTGCAAGGGGAAGTGGACGGGGGGGGGAACGATAGGATTTCCAAAAAGGTGACCCGGGTGGTGAGATTAGCCAAAGTGAGGATGGAGAGGAGGTTGGCACAGGGGATCAGAAATGGGGAAAAAGGGTTCTTTAGGTATATCAGGGAAAGGAGGAAAGTAAAAGAGCAGATTAATAGACTGAAGTCAGGAGGCCCTTAAGTCCCTGAAAACAGACAAGGCACCGGGTCCAGATGGCCATCATCTCAGGGTGCTGAAGTAGATAGCAGATGTCCTTGCTGCACCTCTGGTGGACATTTTTAATTCCTCCCTTCAGACAGTTTGGGTGCCTCAGGACTGGAGAAAGGCTCACGTCGTACCTATCCACAAAAGCAGCTCACGGGAGGAGCCAAGTAACTACAAGCCTGTCAGTTTGACATCGGTGGTAGGCAAGATGATGGAGGCCATCTTAAAAGAGAAGCTGGAGGTGTTTCTGGGGACAGGTGGCCACCTGGATGACCACCAACATGGCTTCATTCAGGGCAGATCGCGTCAGACCAGTCTTGTTGAGTTCTACGACTGGCGTTGGACAAGAGAAGGCCAGTGAATGTCATCTTTCTAGACTGCAGCAAGGCGTTAGACTCGGTGCCACACCTAGGGCTGCTGGACAAGCTGTGGAGAACAGGGTTGGGGGATAGGATGTTGAAGTGAATAGGGAACTGGCTAACTGGGCAGTTTCAGAGGGTGGTGGTCGGGGGGGAGGTATCATCCCCTAGGAGGGTCATTAGTGGGGTCCCACAAGAGTCGGTGTTAGGCCACTACTGTTTAATACATAGATACATAGACAGTGTCGGCAGATAAGGGCCTGTGGCCCACCCAGTCTGCCCATTTGAGCTTGTAAGTTCAGTTTGTTTTCCTAGAAGTCTGTTGCACCTTACCCCTGACCTCCAGAATTCCTTTATGTCTATCCCATGCATTCTTAAATCCCGTGATTGTTTCAGCCCCCATCACTTCCTCTGGCAGGGTGTTCCACTTGTCCACCACCCGTTCTGTGAAGAAATTCTTTCTCATGTTTCCTCTGAATTGTCCTCCTCCAACTTTCATCCCATGCCTCTAGTCCCTGGAACATCTTTTTCGCTTAAAAATAATGTTTTCCTGCACCCTGTTCCTCCCTGTAAGATACTTGTATGTCTCTATCATATCCCCTCTCTCCCTCCTCTCCTCCAGGGAGTACATGTTCAGTTTCTTCAACCTATCTTCATAGGACTTGTGATGCAATCCATGCACCATCTTTGTTGCCCTCCTCTGAACCTTCTCTACCCTGTCTATGTCCTCACGTAGGTATGGTCTCCAGAACTGTACACTGTACTCCAGGTGGGGCCTCACTAGTGTCTTGTATAACGGAATTATGACCTCCCTTTTCCCTGCTGGTAATGCCCCGCCTATACATCCCAGCGTCCTATTTGCTTTACCTGCTGCCTTGTCACACTGTTTCCCTACCTTGAGGTCATCAGAGATGATAACCCCAAGATCCCTTTCCTGCTTGGTGCATGCTATATCCTCACCCCCCAACTGATATATTGTGCCAGGGTTTTTGTGCCCCATATGCATTATCTTGCACATTATTTTAATGCTTACAGCTCGGACATCAGGGGAGAGATCAAGAGTGAGAAGAGCCTCTTTGCTGATGACTCAAAACTGGGGGTGGTGGTGGACAGGAAGGAAGGTAAAAGGGACCTACAGAGGGACCTGGAGACTTTGGAGAGGTGGTCACGCACTTGAAAACTGAGGTTCAATGCCAAGAAATGCAGTGTTCTCCATTTGGGGATTAGGAACCCTGTTCATGAGTACTTTTTGGGTGGGAAGAAACTGCAGATTTTGGTGGGGGAATCTTGGGGTGGTCGTGGATGCCAGAATGAATAACTCTATGCAGTATAGGAGGGCTGCAGCGAAAACAAATAAAATGCTTGGGTGCATTTCCAGGGTGATATCATCAAGGAACTGGGAGGTGCTTCTCCCTCTGTATAACTGTCTGGTTAGACCAAACCTGGAGTATTGCGTGCAGTTCTGGCACCTGTACTTGAAAAAGGACATTGCATTTCTGGAGAGGATCCAGAGGAGGGCAACCAGGATGATTCAGGGTCTTGGGGAAAGATCCTATGAGGAAAGACTCGAGGAGCTAGACTTGTACTCCCTGGAGGAGCGGAGGGATAGAGGGAGATAAGATCGAGGTCTTTAAATATCTAAAGGGAGTGAATAGGGTCAGCCTTAATAGAGTGTTCCAGCTGAGGGAGGAGGGAGCCACCAGGGGGCATTCCCTAAAGCTGGTTGGCGGGAGGCTCAGGGGGGAGACTAGGAGACATTACTTTACTGAGAGGGTGGTGGACCCATGGAATGCACTGTCTGAGGAACTGGTGGCTGTTGATACAGTGGAGGGATTCAAGAGGGTCTGGGACAGGTATGGGGGAGGTTAAACTGGGAAATGTCAGATCTGGAGGAGAAACCCTGATGGGGAGGGGAATTTATGAGGGGGAAGGGGAGCGCAGCCTCGGTGGCATGACTGGTGCTGATTTTCAAGCAGACTTGATGGACCTTTGGGCCTACTCTGCTGGCATCTTAGTATGTTAGTATGTATGAAATGTTGTTATATTTCTTTTCCAAATACTCAGGACTCCTTAATAAAGTTTGGAAGTAAATTATTATTTTATTTCACACAAAATATAATACCTACCTAGTCATTAATTATGCCACGGTTTTGCACTGGGCCACTTCGGCTGGGCCTGCAGTTGTCCTATAAACAAGATATCAAAATTTAGACATGAATTTAACAACAGTCTCCATTATTTAATATTCATTTGAATCCCTGTATCACCACATCATACTTGTCCATAGTTATAATGTTTTCTGCTACATGTTATATAATTATTGTGTGTCTTCATCAACTTATGCTTTCAATGCACATATACATTGTACTCTCCACCTTAATATATAATATGAAGAATAGTGCATTTTAAAATTGATATCTATGCATAAACAAACGTGTCAAACTTGGATATACTTACAGCTGTCAGACTTTTTTTACAAAACCATTCTGGATACCAGCTTATTATTTCTTGTACTCCTAAAAAGAGTGAAACACAAAGGCGTTTGCTTGTTAGTGCTGAACTGTGTACAGTTTACATAAGGATACTTATTTTCTGACAGGACTTTCCAATATCATATATATTTTATTATTGCATTCAGACCTTTGAAAATGAAAGTCTAGCATGCAGTGGCTGCAATTAAGCAATAATGCATGACAGGGTGTGTGTTGTGCTGGGATAACAGCTGCAGGCCAAGTGCATTCAACACCTGAGAAGTGATGTTATCCCAGCATGACACACACCCGGGAGTGTATTATTGCTATCACACAATGGCTTGTTTGTAAAGTAAAAAAAAAAAAAAAAAATTACAAATATGTTTAAAATGTGTTTTATTCATTTTTTAGTGTGGAAGTATACATGCTGGAAAAATAGTGCTGTATTGTTTTGTCCAGTAGGTGGTGCTGCTGCGTTTCCTTGGTGTAACTCACCCCACTAACTTGTGTTTCCTTTGTAAACTGTGGAGTCTCCCCATCCTGTTATGTTCCATGGGACTAGCTTAAGGTTTTTTTTGTTTTTTATTATTACTTTGTGAGAAAAGCCGAAATGCTATGCAGAGAACGAGCTAGGTGCAGTTTTGAGGCTTTTTGTTTCTATCGCTGACTCAGTGGTGATCAAACTGCGGAAAACCATTTCTTTAGATGTTTTTCTTGAAATGGAGTGTTTTAAATGTTTTGTAGAATCGGTTCCTGTGCTTTATCTCGGCCACCGGCAGCTTTCTCTTACCCACAAACCAAACAGTGTGACCGAACCACGGGACCAGAAGTTATAATCTCCGTGGTTCACCACTGGGTTCGGGGGAAAAAAAATGCCCTGAAAAGTGTGTGGGCTGTGGTCTTTGTAGTTTTAAGTGAGGAGCGGGGGACTGAAGGTGGGGACGGGGGTGTTGTATGTCTTAATTGCTTAGTTGCTTCTGTTTTGATTCTCGCAGCCAGCAACAACCGTGGTTGTGTGACAGAGCTCGCGTTACAGCACAGGGGGACTCAAAGTGCCATTTCACAAGACAAGACTGCTTTCTTTTTTTAAGTAAAGAATTTTTTTTGTGCTTCTGGAAATACTTGGGGGTGTTGCGTGTGTGTGTGTGTGTCAGCATCTGGGGTGGGGGGGTGCAGGTCAAAGGTGTTGAAGCTGGCAGCAAAACTTCAGGATGGCTTTTCGGCAAGGCTGTTGGAGCAGAGCGGCGATCCTTCAAGTTGCTTGTGTGGAGTGATTTCCTAAACAGTTGCTGCGGTCATCTGTGTGCTGGGACTAGACACAGTAATGTTATACTAGGCTAACATCACGTGTCCAGTCCCAGACTGACCAATGAGAGGCCAGGATTCTTTCTTGCTATTGTATAATCATGATTATTCATGAGCCTGTCAGGCATTTTAGATTTGCTGGCAAATTAACTATGTTACTGCATATGCTAACAAGCATTTGTCAGTGCCGAATGTTTGCTTGCTGGCATTGGCAGTGGTAGTGCAGAAGTTACAAAGCTGCGTAATAGGAATGGCAGTGAAGTATTGAACTGAAGCCAACCCCACCACCACCCTGCAGAGAGTGACAGGCATTGGTGTGTGCCTTTGGGTCGTCAGGCATAACGGCCACGCCATTTCACCACACCCCACCCTGCAGACACTGACAAGTGTCACTGAGTTCCTTGGGGTCTTTGGCCCTTATCGCACCCCATTTCATTACGAAATATGGTGAGATGGGTGCGATATAGGAGAATGGGGTGAACTTTGGGGCCGAAGAGTCCAAGGCATACCTCGATGCCTCTCACTGGCTGCAGAGTGTGGTATGGTATGAGCATTACAGGCAAGAATCCCAAGTCACACCCCTGATGCCTGTCATTCTCTACAAGGTTGGGCGTTATGGTTGGAAACCCTAATACCTCAGGCATCTTGGTATTTTCACTCCAAATTTTCAACATGTTTTTTGTGACCCCACCTCATGAACAGGGGAATATCAGTTTGTTAGCCGAAGCTGCTTATGCACAGCGACTAGGCATTTAGCACCACAGGTGCAAAACATTCTGAACAGGATGTAAAATAACTGTAACTGTTCATGGGGAGGTGTAAAATGGCAATGTTGCAAATCTGCACTAAAAATATTTAAAAATGGTGATGTCAACGAGCGTACATAGAAACTGTGCAACGCACACCCGTAATATAATTAGGTTGGGGATTTTTTACAGCAGATTGTCAACTCAGGCATTTTGGTGCCTCCAATCATGAACAGTGTCACTGATTTTCTTTATCTGTGCCGAACAATGATTTCCCACAGCGACCACACATCTCTGCGCTGAAAGTGTGAAAACACACTTCAGCCATGTTATGAAAAAATGACAGCTGTACTGTTCATAAGGAAGTGTGGAAAAATGCCACTGGTGAAAATCTGGACTGAAATATTACAAAGTCATGAACTTACGTGCGTGGAAACTGTGCAATGCTCACTCATAACACAGTCATTTTATGGACTTTTGTCACCAAATTTTCAACATAGCCATTTTAAGACCTCTGCTCATGAACAGTGTAACTGTGATTTTCTTAATTTGTCCTGTACATTGATTTCAGACACCAACTGCAACCATTAACAGTTCACATGGGCGGAAACACATTTTGGGTGAGATGTGAAAATGACAGCTGTACTGCTCATAAGAAGGTGTGATAAAATGGCAATGTTGAAAATCTGAGTGAAAATATTGAAAATTTGCTAACTCTACGAAGCAGCATAAGAACTGTGCAGACGTCCGAAAACAGTCATTTTAGGAATTTTTCACCAAATTTTCAACATAGCCATTTTAAGACCTCTGCTCATGAACAGTGTCACTGTGATTTTCTTAATTGTCCTGTACATTGATTTACGCACACCGACTCAGCCATTGGCTGCTGGCAGGCTACGTTTGGGTGAGATGAAAATGACAGCTGTACACTCATAAGAAGGTGTAGGTAAAATGGCAATGTTGAAAATCTGGAGTGAAAATAACTGAAAATCGCAGAACTTACGAGCCAGCGTAGGAACTACACAGCACTAAATAAAACAATAAATTTTTGAATTTTGCACCAAATATTCAACATGGGGTTTTAGGACCCTTCTCATGAATAATGTCACTGTCATGGCGTTATTCAGGCCCGAAAGGTAAATTTCGGCGCGGTAGCTGTGAAATCACCCTTCATGCCAGCAATAACGCCATGACAGTAACATCATTCGCGAGAAGGGTCCCAAAACCCATGTTGAAAATTTGCAAAAATTCCAAAAATGCCTGAGATATGCAACAAAGTTGAAAAAACCCTATCTATCCCATTATACAGCTTACCGGCATTCCTCAGTTCAATGGTCGGCTTTGAAGAGTACAGATGTGTTCCTGGTCCACAGAACATCGCCGCCACGAGCTCCAGAGGTAAGTGGGGTGGGGAGTGTGGGGAGGCTGAGTGCGCAGTGGTTGGAGTTGCGGTTGTGGGGAGGGGCAGGAAGATGCAGTGGGACCGTTTTTTTCTTTACATGGTAAAAAAAAAAAAAAAAAAAAAAAAACTGACGTGAGGCGTTACCACGCTGGGGTGGGCTCCCAGCGTTCGGCACAAGGATGGCTGGGGCCGTGGAGCCGACTGGGGATTGGGCACCCCGTCGGCCATATGATCAGTTGCCATGCTGAGGTGGGCTCCCAGCGTGGCACTCAGTACGGGGGTGAGACAGTGAGTCGACGGGGATTGGGCACCCCGGTCATTATTCCTGAGTTGCCACGCTGGGGTGGGCACCCAACGTGGCATGTGGAAGCTTTGGGGAGCGCAGCACAAGCCGACAGGATTGGGCACCCTTGGCTATACAAGTGTGCGGTGGGGAGGAGCAAGCAGTAGGCTGCATGCGTCTGTTGTGTGTGTGTGTGTGTGTGGAGCTGCGCATGAGCAGGTGATATCTTATCGCTGCTCACTGAAGCGTAGCTCCCCCTTTCAACTGTATGCCACTGCATTTTGGAGCTTGTCATAGACAACTCCAGCATGCATTGGCAGACAGGGGCTGTGCCTGCCAACACACTGACTGAATTGGAAGAGGGGATGACACACCTACGAAAACTCGGATGATGGCACTGTGTTTCTTGCACATGCGTGCAAGCAAACATAAAAATGAAATCAGACACTAAACCATAACAGCTTCAGAACAGTGACTGAAAGTCAAGTTTAGGATAAAGTTAGAAATTACTAACATAAATGGTGAAAAGTCTTAGATATGTTTGTTTTAATCCAAGAGTAAAAAAAAAAAAAAAAAATGAACACTGAATGAATCCACCAGAAAACATACAATATGAAGGAATGGTGATGCGGTTGGGTAAGCCAATACAACCATAAGAAGTATTTTAAATGTGCATAAACTAAATATAGAATAAAGTATGGGGTGGTGTGTGTAACGAGAAGATTGCACACACCCAAGGTGTTAGATGCTACATAAACCCTGAGAGTGAAGCTCAAGGGGTTTGTGAAAGCATTTAACACACGAGGGTGTATGTAAACTTCAAGTTTAATCACCAACCCATATTTTATTTTACTGTATATAATTGCTGGGTTTTCCTTTTTCGCCACAGCAGTTATATAAAATAGAAAAACGTTCTTGTCTGGCCGCAGTCCTGTCAGGTTTGAGCGTGCAGTCCGCGGTCACCTTTATTTATTTAAAAGTTGTTTTTTATTCATTTCTTTCATTTGGCAGTTTTGTATTTCTTAGTACTTGTGTTTTTAATTTTTTTCCCTCAATCACTTACCACCAAGTCTGAGTGGCAGTTCAGTCCCCAGGGCGGCTAATGGTTGGAACGAAAGCGGCGGGCGCATGCGCAGAGCATGGGAAACTGGGTGTGTGTTTGCTGTTATAAGCACTCCTTTATAACACAAATTACGCCACGGTTTTCCTATGGGAAAAACAGAAGAACCAGTTATTATATAGAGAATACTAGTTGGGCAACTATGCACAACCAGTGTGTCGTACCACAGAGGGATTCTGATTCCCTCTGACCTTGAGAGAGAAGCTCGAGAGATCTGTGGGAATCAGAACCCTGAGGCGGCACAACACACAGGTTGGTTATGGAGCTGCCCATCCAGTATTTTTTATAGTGTATGATCCCCCTAAAATAATATTAAAAAAATTTATTTGCTTTTTAATAGAAAAAGAAATTCTTTCTGCTACAACTTAGTCTGAGATTTAAGACTAGTTTCTAGGGTTGGTGGTGTGGTTGCTAGGGACCAAATGTCCCTACGTCTGTGGCACAGTCTGCCATTGGTTGCCAGTTGCATTTGTGAGGGATTTTTAGAAAGAAAAATATGGCAGCCATATCTCTCACTAAGCAAGAGGACTGTGGTTGAGAGGGATCACTGTGAGTAATTTTAAATATCTGGCTGATCTGGCATTTTTATGTAACTCCCCCTTGCTCCCCTTTTAATGTCTAGGGGTCCTGATGGTAATTGGGGGGGGGTACAGATTGGATCCCTTCTAGGCATAAGGCCTACAGCTCAAAGAAATACAAGGCCTTACCTTGCCTGCAGATCTAAAGCAGCACAGTGCAGAAAGTTGTTTCATTGAGAGCACAGCTCCATGGAGCCAAGAGACAAGACAGGCCAGACAGCATCCGTGGGAGGTACAAACAGCACCAGGCTGATACAGATGCTTTAAACAGGCCTAAAGTCATAGACCAGGTGCAGACTCCACGCAGATAACCTGAGCCAAAGTAAAGCTCAAATCTTGGAGGGTACAACGCATGACCTTGACAGGAACTTGGAGAGTGCCTTACTCCCCACCCCGAAATTAACCAATACCAGGGATGTGGCCTTTAAACACACATCAATGCCTTGATAAAAAGCAGTGATAAACCTTGCCAGAGAACCAACCAGTTTGTAACCCTCTTACCAACAGAGACAGAATGCTAGCTTAAACTTCAGCATGTGCAAACCAGCTCCTTCCTTGCAGTTACTCTTACAGTGCATCTCTTTAGTGGGTCTAACAGGGGACCTGCCTCAGACAAGGGCACGGCAGGCCCAACAAAATGAGATCCCAAAATGCAATCCACCCAACTAGCCTAGGCAGTATGCAACACCAGGAAAATTACCAGCTCAGAGTTGCCACCTCCAAGGAGCCCTGCCACTGCCGCGACAGCCCCACTACCATACCTTGCTTTAGGGCACTAGCACTTCCAAACCCAGCTGCTGATGGGCTTACCTCTAGATTGCTGTCCACCCAGCTGCTGATCTCACCAGGACCCCAGTTCCCAATGGTCACCATACTGCTACCACATTCCCCACTGAAGTTGAAAATGCGTAGCCATCGACGTTAGCAGCAGCTGGTACTTCCTGGGCCGGGGGTTTGAAACCCCAGCCTGACTTGCTCTACATAGAGCCCACTGGCTCTCCCTCCTCTCAGAACCCCCCCTTTTTAAAGCTGGGCAAGGAGCAAGGCCCCCCTGGGGGCAGAACATGGAAATGCTCATAAAAGGGAGCCTAACTAAAAAGAGGAGAATACGGCTTGGTAAGTCTGCCCCAAGAGGGGTGGCTTACATTTATTTTTTGTTTTGGGTGACAATATCTGGTTGATCCTGTTTGAGTCACAGGTTCAGGTGATCGTGCTGCTGCCACCGCCCCGAGTGTGTATCTGGTTGATCGTACTGTTTCTGTGTCTCGTGCACTCTTGTTTACAAGGCAGAGCATGGAACCTCTAGAGGTTTTCAAAATGTTGTTGTACCACAGTAGGGTATGATCACATTCCATGACCTTTTAACTGTGGTACAACAACATTTTCAAAGCCACCGATTTCCATACACAACAAGCCCTCACAATGCATTATATATGTATATCGAAAGGTTTTGTCAGAAGATACGTACACTGATACAAACTGTGTACAGTGTTCAGCATTAGAGGCATACTCTTCCAATTACTTCTATGGGTAGTATATCCAACCCAGGACAGGGCGGGTGTCCGGGATCCCACTTCCACAGTAGTACTGGTACAAACTACTCAGGGTTCTGGGGCAGAGAGCAAGTGCAGACTATCTGCTGCTTAAAGGGATAATCAGATAAAGACATTGATTCGAGGAAGGTATTTAATGCTTTCTCAGTGATCAAGTATAGTCCGCTCCGAGAGAGACTGTTGCATGTACATCCTTCAACATTTGTGGCTGGGGTTGGTTTGCTGTGCACAAAGAGTAGCAGCTGGCAGTAATTGTTTATTGATTAGCCTCTGTGAACAAACAAGCTGTTCCATGCAGATAAGGGCAAATAAGAGACGCTGTTATGGCTGGACTCCACTATAAACAGCACTGTAACCCGGTAACTGTTTGAGTATTACACAGCCTTTCATTGTTCTTTTACAACCCACTCAGGGTTGTATGACACAGATTACATGAGCACCATTTTACAACTCCTTTAGGCAATACTGATCAGTTGTATCCTGGATACAAAACTATCATAGCTAATTGGGTATTCTGAATTCCTCAGCAAGGCAAGTTACATGATGGAAGGCACTTAAAACAGCATAATGTACAGGGAACCATGGTATTGAAGGCAGTTTAGCCCTGTGGTTTATGTAACGAGGTGATCCTGCGAAACTTTGAAACAGAACATTCTGGCGGGATATTCAGAAGGGTTGCTTTGGCACAACACAGTTGCGTATGCACAACCCACTGATGTGCCCCGGCGCGATATTCAAACGGGGATTGAGCCTGACTCAAATCCCGATTTGCCAGAGCGCAAGAGTAATGTATGTGGTGCAGGTGTGGGGGGGGGCCGTTCCCATGCATACTCCGTACATCCCGATATTCAGCCCGGGATGTGCTGAGCCCATGCATGTGCAACCCCTACCTGCGCTGCACACAGGTGACCCAAAAAAAAAAAAAAGAGCAACAGCTGGCCACCCACAGGTGAGCTGCCGTGTGCAGGTGCAACACGACAGCTGCCACCTGTGGTGGCCACCTAACTCCGACTGCACTTCGTGGCAGCACCCCCATGCCCGATGCGGGCATATGTTAAATAAAAAGCAGTCCTATATCCTGGTGGTCCAGTGGACCGTTTGTAGTAATCACAGGCATATGGTATAATAAGCAGTCTAATGTCCACACCTGGTGGTCCGGACTGCTGGCAGCCTAATCCGGGCGTCGTACAAAACAATGCCTCACCAAACCAACCCTGGTGGTCTGGGGTACCCCCTCCTCACCCGCCCACTGAGCCCCGCCCCCTCCTCCCCGTCAGCGGCGGGTGGCAGCACCCGCGCCCGCTGCCCAGCAGCTGACACCTCTGGTAGGGCTGTATGCCCATTGGTCTACAGCGTCATGCCCGTACCATACTACACAGTCCAGATGACATATCTGGACTCTAGTATAACGATGCAGACTACTGCGCTCCATTAGCTCACACTGTGGACCAATGGGGCATGCACAGCCCTACCGTGCGATATCAGTCGCGGGCGGCGGCAAGCAAACGAAAAACCGCCCGCTGACGAGGCGAAGCGGTGGGCGACTAAATGAAGGAAGCCGCTGAACCCCGAAACAATTTAATAACGGAGGCTAAACCCAACACCCATGTCGAGCTGCAGTCCACTAGCCACCAAAATAATGAACAATATATTCTACATATGCCCGCGTCGAGCTGCAAGCCGTCACTGACCACCAGAGATATTGGACGTGTTTATATTCTACATACGCCCACGATCGGGCTGCAAGCAGTCCACTGGATCACCAGGGATATTGGACGTGTTTATATTCTACATATGCCTACGATTGTGCTGCGAGCGGTCCACTGGACCACTATCAGGCAGTGAGGCACATTGCCACGATGTGCAGGGGGCGTTGGTCCCCGACGGCTGCTGCCCGGCAGGGTGCCAGGCGCAAGTCGCTGGGGATCGGCGCACCTGCAAATGGGGCCATAATGACATGCAAATGGCCCCATTTGCACCTTGCATACATTATGGCTCCATTTGCATGTGCATTTTTGAATATCGCGGTTGTTAAGCATAGCGCAACGGAACTTGCGCTAGTGCATCCCCCAGCTCTACTCTGTCCACTTGCGCTGGAACAGTGCCAGTGCGCCATGCGCACTGCGGGTGGCCAGGGTGCGATATTCAACAATGCTGTGCCATGGCGCAGCTCCGTTGAATATCACCCTGCCAATGCCCCTGCGCAGCCAAATTGTGCTGCTCTCAGGCTTGCGCCACAGCCTGGCACAGTCTGAATATCCAGGCCTCTGTGTTTAAACCTGGAAACATAAAATACTTGTGTAAATGTAGTTTTGTGCAGTATTTACTGTAATCAGGGATCATTGTCTCTGTACCTGTTAGTCTTTTGGGGCATTAGTTGTAAACAAACATTTGATCTAAATGGTATGATCTAAATAGGCTATGCTGTAAAATATCTTCAAAAAAATAAATAACTAAGCAGGTTCTGAGTGGGATATTTAGTGCTCAGTATTCTTAGGGCACCCAGCAACATTTATACATTTCAGGAAGAGCTGTTGCTAAACACATTAAAGATAAGCTAATGGGTCTGATTCTCAAAGGGCCATTAGACTGACACAAGCTCTGGCAAAAGGCAGCTTGCCCCAAAGCCCAGTGCACAAGACACCCTGCAACCAATTCTCTATCGGGTAGAGTCCTGGTGGCAAAGTCCAGCAGCTTGTGGCAACCATGATTGTGTGCCTAACAGACAGCGCATCTGAATGGTGTGCCACAAGCTGCCAGGTGGCCATGTGCCAGCCCCTGGTGGCTACTAGTACCCCTCACCCCCCCATCCTGAATATCTTCCCTGGTGGTCTAGCGCCCCCCCAAGCCCCCATTATGAAAAACATCCCTGGTGGTCTAGCGGACCCCCCCCCAAGGCCCCGATCCCTTGGTATGAAATATCCCCATGCCCTGATCCTCCATTTTGAAATAACTTTTCTGGTGGTCTAGCGGACCCCCAAGCCCCAATTCCCCATTCTGACATATAAAATATTCCCTGGTGGCTTAGTGGCCCTTCCAAACCCCAATCCCCCATTTTGAAATATAATTCCTTCCCTGGTGGTCTAGCGGACTACCCCCTCAAGCCCCGATCCGCCATTTTGAAATATAATACCTTCCCTGGTTGTCTAGCGGACAACGACTCCAGCCCTGATCTCCGTTCTGAAATATAACAATCCCCTTGGTGGTCTAGCAGACCCCCACCCTACTCCCCCCATCCCGAACACCAGCTGGTGACTGGCACAGCCCACCACTCACCACCATGGCCAGCCACCATCTCAGCAGTCACTGAGGGTGTACTGTAGACATAACGCGCTCACTCACTGACAGCCCACTGAACTGTCAGTCAACGAGCGTGTACTTTATACAGTCCACGCTCATTGAGAGCTCACTTGGTGGCTGGACATGCTGGCGAGTGGTGGGCTGTGCCAGTCACCGGCTGGCGTTCAGAATAAGGGAGCAAGGTGAGGGTCGGCTAGACCACCAGGGAGGTCGTTATTGTTCAGAAAAGGGGTTTAGGGCTTGGGGGGAGGTCTGCTACACCACCAGGGAAGATATTATATTACATTTATTTATCTATTCAATTTTGGTGACCGAGTGGGCCCAGAAGTTCCCATTTTCAGGGGCAACCCGGAATTAGTTACATAAAGTAAGAAACATATAGCTAGTACAATGCAAGAAAGAGCTGGCAACATATGAGTACAATCAAGACATTTCGCAGCAATACGACAGACAGTTCCCAGTAGGTGAGTCCATTGGATTGTCACATTGGGTCAGCTTCCTGTAGGTATGTCCAGTGTGCAAACCCATAAGGACTAGGTCTCTAGGCTGGGATGGGTTAGTATAGAACAAGAACAGTTGGTAGTAAGTTTACAGCTTTGGGTTTGATGAGAGGATTCTGCAAGACAGGTGTGGGTACAGGAAGACTAGTTATTAAGTTTACAGTGACGCTAGTAACTTTGTTGTGCTAAGCTCAGGTGCAGGAGCAAGTGCTGTTGCCTAGCAGGTGCTCACGGAGCCCTTTGCGAAAGGTTCCCAGGGAGGTGGCCCTCTGAAGGTGGTTAGGGAGCTTGTTTCACACGGTAGGAGCTGCTTGAGTAAAGGATTTGCTTCTAGCTGCAGTCCTTACCCTGGGAACTTTCAAGAGACGTAGTCCAGAGGTGTGGAGCTGTCTACCAGAGTACTTTGGGGATAGTAGGCCAGCTAGGCATGCTGGGGAATGGTCTTTGATGAGTTTGAATGCATTGCATAATAGGGGGGTATTGTAGTCAGAGGCAGCAAAATGGCCAGCTCAGGGAGGCCAACGATTCGCAGTGATGTTGCCTTGGGTGGGACATCGTGGCAAAGCATGTTATTTTATTGTAAAGTGTTTGCATCCTGTTTTGCTTCTGTTTTGCGATTCCCTGAATTACCGTTGCAGCATAAGTCAGGGTTGGGAGGAGGATGCTTTTTGCTATGGTGATCCTGGTCTCAGGGATCAATTGAGCATTCAGGCGATAGAGTAGTCCAAGTTTTTGATGTATATTTCTAGTTACTTGGTCTACATGTGGTTTCAGGGTGAGGCCTTAGTCAATCATCAAGCCCAGGTATTTAAAGGACTTCACTATTTCTATTGGAGTGCCCGATGAGGAGACCATGGGGAGTAGGTGGCTCCTGTCATGGTCTAGGGTTGCGGCCCGATCAGCATGGCTTTGTTTTTTTTTTTTTTGCACTTAGGACCAGCCTGTTATCTTTGAGCCATATTTCTAGTGTTGTGAAGTCCAGCTGAAGTTGAGGACCCAGGTCAGCAGGATTGGATGAGGTTCTGTAAATAACAGCATCGTCAGTATACTGGACCACTGAGCTACCTCCACAGTGGCTGTTCAGATCATTCACAAACAAAGAGAACAGGAGGGTGTCCAGTATTGATCACTGTGGCACCCCCTCCTTGTGGGAAAGTGCTTCTCAGGTAGTCCCTCTCCATTTGACCTGTTGGGACCGGCAGGTCGGGTAGCTATGGAACCAGGTTAAGGAGTGGCGATCAAGGCAGAGATTACTCAGCTTGTATAACAGGATGCTGTGGTCTACTAAAGCAAAGGCCTTGGTCAGGTCTATGAAGATTGCCCCGGTAGGGATGCTGTCATCCAAGGCCTTAAGGGTATCAGTGGAGAATCTGATGAGTGCCGTGTCAGTCCTGTGCTTATGTCTGAACCCGTGTTGGGTGTCCACTAGCAGCTGATTTGCCTCCAAGTAGTCTTGGAGTTGGCAGTAGACAAGCCTTTCCTGTATTTTTGAAAGGATGCATAAGAGGGAAATGGACCTGTAGTTTCCTATTGGCTCCCTGGGGCCACCCTTGTGGATCGGTACCACATAAACCTGCTTCCACATGTTAGGTACTGTTCCTTGCAGCAGGAACCTGTTAATGAGCCATGTAACTGGCAGTATGATGGCTGGGGTGACCACCTTGAGTAGTCCTGGGTCAAGGCTGTCTGGCCTGGCTGAGCCTTTGGCTTTGCTTGACTTCAGGAGGGGAAGTACTTCTTTTGGTCATACAAGCCGTAGGTGAAAAAGTGGGCGTGGAGAACTTGGGTTCTCAGGACTAGGTTGATCAGTGGTACTTGGGGGGAGGCTCACCTTGTATTCTTTGAGGTCAGTGAAGAACCTGTTAAACGTGGCAGTGACGTCTTGGGCATCTCTGAGAGTTTGGCCATTGCAGTGCATTTGGTCTTGGGTTGGTTTATCACTGCTTTTTATCAAGGCATTGATGTGTGTCCAGAAGGACCTAGGGCTAGTCAGGTTAGCCTGTTGGAGGTTCCTGACATACTGCCACTTTGCGTCCTTCGCAGTTTGTTTGCACTGGTTCCTGAGGATCCTGTAGGTTACAAGATCCACAGGGAGGGCCAACTTCTTGTATTTTTTCCAGGCCTTATCCCAGCTTATCATCATGGATTTTAGCTTGGGAGTGATCCATTTGTAGCAGTGGCCTTTTGTTCTCAGTCTCTTTATTGGGGTGTGGAGGTTGGCAGCAGAAATGAAGGTGTTTTGGAAGAACTCCAGGGCTTCGTGTAGGCTTGGGAGAAATTGGACAGGGGTCCAGTCCAGGCTGCCCAAGTACTCCTGCAAGGCCTCAGCAGAGAACGTAGAGTAGTTTCTGGCTATGATGAGTCATGGCGGACCCTTGGGCATCCTGTTCTTCCACACACAGAAGATTGGAGGGTGGTCACTCAAGACATCTGCCATGGTGCAGGCCATCTGAATGTTTGAAGGATTAGAAGCCAGTATCCAGTCTAGAGTCGAGTGGTTCCCAGTCTTGGCACTGTGCCTAGTAGTGTCAGAGATGACCTGGGAAAGACTGGCATCCAGTAGGGTAGTCTTGAGGGCTAGTTCGGTGTCAAGAGCCCAGTGCAGGTAAAGTCTCCAAGTATTAACAGCTTGGAGGGGGTGTTCTCAGCTACTGTCTTTGGTTAGTGCATCTAGGGCTTGGGGGGTGGCCTTAGAAGGGTTGTATAGGCAGCCTGCTGTTAGGTGCTTGGCAAGGCCGAGGGTGATCCTGATGAATATTGACTCTAACGGAGGACAGGTGCTTGCAGGGCCGCTAAACTACCAGGGAATATTGTGTATATCAGAACTGGGGATCGAGGCTTGGGGGGTGGTCTACTAGACCACCTGGGAAGATATTATATTTCAAAATGGGGGATCAGGGCTTAAGGGGTGGTCCACTAGACCACAAGGGAAGTTGTTATATTTCTGAACATGGGATCAGGGCTGTGGAAGGGGGGCTGTGGCACATTGCCGCAAGTTGTTCAACTCTCCCTGAGAGCAACTTTCCAAGTACCCTTAGACTGGCTCTGGCTGGTCTAATAGTACTTAGAAATCTGTCCTCTGGGAGAGTTTTGAGAATCTCGATTTAGGGGATTTGGCAGCCTGCGGCTGCCGCAAGGCCCTAGCACCAAGCCACTGTGCATTATATGCCACACGGATGACTCAAGCCCCCTTTGTTGTGGTTTACACAGGCTGCTTTTGAGAATCGCGCTTGGCGCATCCTATGGCAAAAGGGGCAATTCGTGCCATTCCTTGTGGTGCAAGCCCCTTGCGCCATGCTGGGAGCTTAGAGAATCAGGCCCCAATGTCTTACCTGTTTAATATCAGATTGGGGGGAGGGTAGGATTTCCCATAAAAAAAATGATGTAAGGCACAAACGGATTTTTTATTACAAGGAAGCTGACAACCAACTTACTTGTACCTCACTATGATTAGAGCACAGAGCTGTGAACATAGAGTGAAGATCCAGATTTAAAACCCACAACCGTCTCTTACTCACTGCATAACCATGAGCAAGTCATTGAACCCCTCATTTGGCTCTGTCCTGTTAGAATCTATCTCTCTGTGTGCCTTAAATGTGAGAGCAGTATTTTCTCTGTACCCCCTCTCCTGAATTGTAACGCGCTTTGGAACTCATGTTGTATAAAAGACACTATAATCAAATGTCTTTCCTTTACTATATGTAATCCATAGGTGGAACTATCTCTAGGGTTACTACCCCTGCCTGTACTTTTGACAATGGGTTGAGGTGCATGGATTCAATATTTTGGGTACCTCTACCAACAGTAAAGTATGTGGGGGTATCTACCTAACCTGGTATAGCCCTCTGGGAAGCTAAATCCACCCATAAGCCCACCTAGTGACCACAAACCTTGTAATGGGGAACAGCCCTTTACAGCAGGTAACACCCAGTAAGCAATAAACATTAACAATATGCACACACCCCTTGCATTTACCACCAGGGCCTGGTCTTCGGTAAACCCCTTGGAACCCCCTGTAAAACAAGATTCTAAACAGGCATGCACTTTTAAATACGTTTTCCCCAGACACGCTATCCTTCACCCAGGCTATGAGATATTTGTGAGGCAATGTAACAGTGAAACAACCCAATCAATTTATTAAGGGGGATTTGAACAAGGAAAGGGGACAGATCTAGATAAATGATTACTATACTGGATTTAAACCAGGGCACTTTGCATGCATGCATTTAGTTCCACTGTGCAGTCTTGCAGCTGCTGGGTATCCAGACTATTGATGGCTAGCCTGAACGTTGCCCGGGGTTGCAGCTGTTGGGGCTCTTGATGGAAAGAAAGGCAGTTAAACATGCAATAACAAAGACCTTGGCTGTTTGTATCCGTGTCTGGTTGACCCAGTCCAATGTAACCCTGTAACACACGGATGAAATCAGATGGTACCACAAAATGATTAAAAGAACTGTTGCAGGGAGCTGCCCTGAGTTTACTCACAACAGCTGGTAGGAATTGGCCAGGCAATATGAAGACCTGCTGCAAAGCACTGCAGAGCATGGAGAAGCTGGACCTGCATGACTCACCTCCACTTCACAGCCTTTCCTTCCAGGTGGCCGCAACCTGCGATTCCTTGCTGTACAGCGGCAGGATCCCCAAACTGGTCTCTCACCAAGAAAACAGTAACTGGTATAATAGGTGTCTTGGGCCAGGTTTGGCATGAGCCCAAGGCTGGATAAACACTTCCGGCAAAGTTTAGCATATTTGCTGGTGACCCCTGCAGCTGGCAGACACTGGTAAAGACAGGCTCATTTCTGGCAATTGGGAGTCCCTGGACAGTAGGCCTTGACACACGATTAGCATTCAGTACATTTAATGGAAACAGCATTCACTTCTCTACCTCTCAGTTTGGTTTTAGGCTGGTTCGCTATTACAGCTGATATGCTGCACAAACCTCTCAATCTGCAAAGGCAGTCTCTGAACCTAAATCTTGGACCAAATGCTCCACAAAGCTCCTCTCTGTCCAATAGCTCGAGTTACACTCCTTAGAGTCTTGGGGCTAACTGCTACAGCTTAAAGTTAGTTTTTTGATTAGTCTGTTTTACTGCTATCAGGCAGTCCAATGCTGGAAATAATAGCAGGGAAACAAGTCAGGCTTCTCCCTGACAATTCTCCTCAGCTCCTTTCCCAGTGCTGCTTCTTGATAGCTTGAGCTGCTCACTTGCTCCACTCTACAAGCAACTGAACAACTTTTTCTAACAGTTCTTGAACTAGTCCAGATTCCCTGGATTCCAGTTGCCTAGGGGAGCTGTCAATCACAGTTCTGGGGCTCCCATTTGTCGGTTTAGGCGCCAACTTGTAAAACTTCAAGAACTACAGCTTCTTCCCACGAGGCACCTGAACTAAGAACACCTCAAGGTCCCCTGTGTCCCAGTTGGTCCAAATTCCTAGAAGTCCTGGACCAAACATGGTGACTCCCATTTGGATGCATAAGCTGCAATAAAGGCAGGTTAAAACAAGCACTCTAATTTAAATATAACAACAAGCTGGAAGTAAATATTTACAGTAATAGCTAGAGCTCCCTCTGCTTTACTATCGACCGCAGAGTGGAGCAAATCAGGACAGTGCCTAGCTGGTCATGAGCTTTGAAGCACTCGGACCCAGCCCAAGCCATCTACTGCATACACACTGGCTACAGCCTTAAAGGGGCAGTTTCGGAGGCACATCATGGCACTCTCACACAGATCAACAGGACCAAACAAATAACCATGGATTAACTATCTCTGCAGGATGTCTGCCAGCAGTGGGTATTGACAGAGCCCTGGGAGACACTTAAGGTAGGCCCCAAATTAGTAGGGTGGGCTACACTCTCCCCTGCCTAGGAAACTTGGTGCCCGCATCAAGTCTATACACCATTAACATATTTACTTAGTGTAATACTATTTTTAACTATGTACAGGTTGCAACCATATTCTGCTACTGTATATACATTACTGCACAGTTTCATTGTTAACATTTATAATAATAAGCATGCTTTACTCATAGATAGCATTTCTATAAACAATGGTATTACCCAGACAATTGCATTTTTCTTTCAACATTTTATCTTTCATTTTCATACTGTCTCAGTCAGTTATATGCATTACAGATTTCCTTACCACTCTTCATACCTTAACCCACATGTCTGATAGTTTGAACTTGTCAGCTAACTCTGGGATTTCTGTGAAATGATCACAAGTATATTGATTAGACTGAACCTCCTTGTGTTGATTCCATGACTACCTCACTGGTAGGCAACAACAAATCAAGGCTGAAGGGGAGCTTTCTTCACTTAAACTAATAAAAAGCGGTGTCCCTCAGGGGTCCATATTGGGACCATTACTGTTTGCTATCTATATCAACAGCCTGGATGTAGGCATTAAGGAAGCAAGCATTCACCTGTTTGCCAATGACACGGTGCTCTACATAAGCCGTGAATCTCCTTGAGGCTGCCTGTGGTGACCTGCAAACCGACTTTAACATCCTGCAGCACCAGTTCCTCAGTAAAAGACTACTACTTAATGCCAAGAAAACCAAGGCAATGCTATTCTCACCAACTGGCCAGGGGGCATATTCTGCCGCTGCTGGTCCATTACCTTCTATCTCCACCTTACTA
Source organism: Neoceratodus forsteri (assembly GCA_016271365.2). NCBI lineage: Eukaryota > Metazoa > Chordata > Ceratodontiformes > Ceratodontidae > Neoceratodus > Neoceratodus forsteri. The sequence continues at coordinate 310,563,274 of CM057450.1, forward strand.
GGTGAACATCTTGAATATGTACCAAAATTCAAGTATTTGGGTGTCTGGATAGACAATAAACTCTCCTTTGTGGAACATATAGAAGAACTGCTGAAAAAGCTGAGGCAGAGGCTTGGACTCTTCTTCAGAATAAATCACCTCCTGACCGCAGACACCAAAAGACAGCTCACCAAATCCATGTTCCTCTCACTAATTGATTATGCTGACTTCATATATGGCCAGTGCCCAGCCTCACACCTTTCTAAATTGGACATGCTGTATCATAGAGCTCTGAGATTTATAACAGGCCTCCCCTTTTCCACCCACCACTGTTCACTATATGCAGCTGTGGGTTGGCCCTCCCTCCCTTCAACACAGGCAGTACAGAAAAGCAGCCCTCTGGATGCTCCGAGCCATCACCAACAAACTCCCGCAATATATTTTTGACTGTCTCCCACTAAGCCTGATTGGGAATTATGCCTTGAGAAGTCACTCACTGGTTTCCCTGAAAGTACCTAGGGTCGGTACCCGCTTTGGAAGAGCAGCCATAAGCTTTGTCTGCTACGCTTTGGAATAGGATACAGAAATCGCTGAGACTTAGCTCCCCTGTTAGTCTTGCTATGTTCAAGACCCTGTATGCCAAAACATTTGTGGAGCTCCGTAACTGTTTCCACCATTCCTAGTTGTCCAGCTGACATTTCCATTCAATCTAAGTCCTTCCCGTTCAAACTAAGTGTTCCCTTACCAAGATTACTCCCCCCTCCCTCAGTCCATTCCAGTCCCACCGATACTACCGGTTCACCTCAGCCCATTCCAGTCCCACTGGTACTACGTACTCACTACAACACCCCCCATCACCCACTCTTATGCCCTGATACCACCTGCTTAGTATCCCAGAATCTTTCTGCCAGCGTCCCTGCCTCCCACGCATGCACTTCTCCATATTCCAGGGACTCCTTTACAGGCTATGAACATGTTATTGATGGATAGGATTATAAAGGCATCTCTGTATATATTATTTACCTTTATTTCTACACTGTATATATTTTGTTGTATGTGTCTTGCTACCGTTGTTTTATGTATATTTTACTTATACTCTATTCTGTACCCTCATCCTTGCAAACTACAGGTCCACCTTGTAAATGAGCTTACTCAATGGTGATCGCCTGGGTAAATAAAGATTTTGATTGATTGATTGGAGTTTCATCACTATCTTAGAAGCTGCAGTGTATGCTATTTTAGGCAGGGAATTAGAAACATAGAAACATAGAATTTGACGGCAGATAAGGACCGCTTGGCCCACCCAGTCTGCCCATTTCCCTACCTACTGGATAAGCTGCAGATCCTAGTTAACCAGCAGCCTACTTCTTTCTACCCCAACCCCCCAGAATTGCCTTATGACTATCCCATGCATGCTTGAATTCCACCACTGATTTTGACTCCACAACCTCCTCCGGAAGGCCATTCCATGCATCCACAACCTCTCTGTGAAAAATACTCCTTAAATTACCTCTGAGCCGCCTCTTATCTTCAAATTGTGCCCTCTTGTTCTTGCACACCTCTTTTTGAAAGATGCTACCCTCTTGGACTTTGTTGATTCCCTTGAGGTATTTGAAAGTTTCTATCATGTCCCCCTCTCCCTCCTTTCCTCAGGCTATACATATTAGCTCCTAAGTCTCTCTTCATATGTCCTCGGTGCAGACCCTGCACCATTTTAGTCCCTCCTCTGGACAGCTTCCATCCTGTCTATGTCTTTCGGAGATTGGGTCTCAGAACTGCACACAGTACTCCAGATGGGGTCTCACCAGCTGTCTGTACAGAGGGATAATAACTTCCTGTTTTCTACTGGTGATGCCTCTCCTATGCATCCCAGTATCCCCAACCCTCCTTGCTGCCTTCTCACATTGCTTGCCCACCTTTAGGTCATCTGATATGACTACCCCCAGGTCCCTTTCCATTTTGTTGTTGTTAGTATCTCACCCCCATTGTGTACTCTTCCCTGGGTTTTGTTTCCCAGGTGCATTACATGCACTTCTAGCATTGAATCTAAGCTGCCATACATTTGACCATTCCTCTAACCTTGCCAAGTCCCTTCTCATCCTTTCCACCCCACCTGTGCCATCAACTCTGTTGCAGATCTTAGTGTCATCTGCAAAGAGACATACTTTCCTTCAGTCCTTCTGCAATGTAAACATAAAGACATTGAAGAGGACTAGTCCTAATACTCAGACCTAAGTTGTACCCCGCTGGTAACCCTCCTTTCTTCTGAGTGGACTCCATTTACTATTACTCTCTGTGTCCTATTCTCCAGCCAATTCTTTACCCAGGCTGTCATCTTGGGACCTACTCCCAGGCTGGCTAACTTATATATTAATCTTTGTGTGGGACTGTGTCAAATGCCTTGCTAAAGTCTAGGTAGGCCATGTCACAGCCCCTCCTGATCTACTACTTTGGTCACCCAGTCAAAGAAATCTATCAGATTCGTCTGGCATGACCTTCCGCTGTGAATCCATGCTGCCTAGGGTCTTGTGCCCCTCTGGCCTCTAGATACTCGACAATTCTTTCCTTTAGAAGTGATTCCATCATTTTCCCTATCACTGAGAGTTAAACTAACAGGTCTATAGTTTCCTGCTTCTGCCTTGCTCCCACTTTTGTGAGGGAATCCATCTGCCCTCCTCCAGTCCTCGGTACCACCCATCCTCCCATGATTTGTTAAAGAGGGTAGTCAGTGGTGTCACTAGTTCTACCCTTAGTTCTTTTAGAATTCTGGGATGAATCCATCAGGCCCCATTGCTTTGTCCACCTTCAGTTTTAAGAGTTCTTTCAGAACCCTTTCTTCAGTAAATGGGCTGGTATCAACTTCTGTATCCAGAGTGTTACTACTGTTTGTTTATGTACCTCCCCTCTTCCTTTGTAAATACTGAGCAAAAATATTTGTTTAGTATCTCTGCCTTTCACATTCTCCTCTGCCCACCCCTCCTCCCCTTTATTAAGCCTCACTATCCCTCCCTTGGTCTTCCTTTGCTCCCTGATGTACCTATAAAGGTTTATTCCCCTTCTTAACTGAGTTGGCTATCTTTTCCTCAGTTTGGGCCTTTGCTTATTCTGACTGCCTTCCCAGCCTCCTTTTGCTTTAACTGATACAGTTCTCTGTCCTGCTCCTCGCAATTCCTTGTACTTCCTGAATGCTTTCTTTTCTCTTGAACCTTCACTGCCACTTCCTTTGAGAACCATAGTGGTTTCTTTCATCGTCTTGTTTTGTTTATTTGCTTCACACAAAGGCTCGTTACCTCTGTGATGGCAGTTTTATTATTCCCATTGTTCTTCCACCCTCCTTCCCACCCATTTTGCTAGTGCATTCCTTAGGCACTCACCCATTTTAGCAAAGTCAGCTCCTAAAGTCCAGTACTTTAGTCTTTGTATGGCTTGACTCTATTGCTGTGTTTATTGTGAAACCATACTGTTCGATGGTCGCTAGTTCCCAGATGGCTACCCACTTCTACATCTGTGATCCTCTCTCCATCTCCATTTGAGAGTATCAAGTCTAATATTGCTCCCTCTCGAGTGGGCTCCAGTACTAGTTGTCTAAGGCATGCCCCCTGTAGGGCATCTAGAATAACTGCACTCTTGGAAGTGGCAGCTGCAACTGCGCTCCAGTTAACAGTTAGCTGTAATATACATCCCTTTATGGACCACATTCATAGGAAGGGCTACAGGCTCTCCTGGAGAATCAATGTAGGGCATACCACAGGTTTGACAACTCTTTCAAGCTATGTGCCATGGTCAGTGACACCAACATAGCGACCTACATCCCTGTCGACAAAATCAACAGTTCACTGACAGGTCACTGTGTTGGTGCACCTGACACAGGGGCACACTGTCTCCTGGTCCTGCACCCCTTCCCTGAATCAACTCCAACTCGGGTTGATAATCCTATAATTACAGGGGGGTGTGGGGCACAGAACTCCCTCATGGGGGTTCAGGGGCAAGCCCCCTATGAAAAAATGGACTGGGAGACAATCGGGGTTAGCAGTCGACATAAATCCTGTCGCTGTGATGTCGGTCGATGAAAGTGTTGTCGAACCAGCATCGTAGAGCCCTCCTTCAGATTTTCTAGGTAGAGAGGGCACAGGCACAGTCCTTTCAACATCTACATTCACATTAATCAGTCCGGGCTTATTGTCCAGCAGCAAGACAGCTTCTGATGATAGTGGCACTTCTGAACTCTTTGGTTGTTCAGAACTGGAAGTACTACTTGCATCTGTAGTAGCACTTGAACTTGCTTGCTCTGTAGACTCTGTTTCTGGTTCATCAGTAAGTGATATTTCAACAAAATTAGAATTATCTAGTACACTGTTAGCACCTTCAGAATTAGCATCACTGGTCAACATGAAGTCAGATTTACTAGGCCCAGATATTTCAGCTTCGAATGACAGTTAATCATTTTGGCTCTCATTTTCTTGGTCGGGACTGGCTATCTCAATTTCGGACATTTCCACGAGAGGTAAAGTCAGCTACGTCTGAAGTTATACTTTGCATCTCACTATCAAGCAGTATTGGAGTGGTCGAGAGTGCAAGATTACCTGATACTTTGTGATTGTCAGCACTGTCTTCCATGTTACTCAAAGAGCTGCCTTGGAACAGCTGAGCTAGTCAAAAGAAAGACAATACACAGGCCCATATTCACTGTCATCGGACTCAGAATGATTGTCATCATTAACTGCAGCAGGATGCAACGGAGGCTCTGATTGTAGAACAGCAGGAGGCTGATTTGATTGTCTTTTTCAAGCAGCAGATCTGGTAACAGGCCCAGTGGGAACATTAGCTTGAGGTACAGAGTCTATAATAATTTATCCAGTGGGTAAGAGGTGGTTCCGGTGTATTGTCCTTACAGCTTGTGGATCATTTTCTGGACACACTTTGTAGTCTGGCAGCTCAACCAGCATTGCTGATAACAATGTATGGGGTATGACTCCACCAGTCAGCTGTTTTGTGTTTCCCTTGAAAGCCCAAATTTCTCAGTAATACATGGTCTCTGGGTTGTAACTCTTGAGCTTTAACACATTTGTCATATCTTTCTTTATTGGCTACGTTTTTCTTTGCAGCCATTGCATGGGCAAGCTGACAGGCGTGATTAAGCTGTGCTTTGAGTTTTTGTACATACTGTAAATAATTATCCACTTGGATGCCATCTGTTGATACTCCAAAACAAATATCTATAGGTAAATGTGCCTCTCAATCAAACACCAGTTTATATGGTGAAAATCCCATCACGTCATTGCGAGTGTAATTATAAGCATGCACCAAGGTACTTATTTGTTGACTCCACCTCGGCTTGTCCTTTGGATGAAGTGTGCCCAGCATGTCCAACAAAGTTCTATTAAATCTTTTGGGCTGCAGATCTCCTTGTGGATGATAGGGAGTGGTTCTTGACTTTTCTACTCCCCAGAGTGAGAGCATTTCTTTGATTAAACAGCTTTCGAAGTTTCTTCCCTGGTCAGATTGGATCCTCAGTGGCGTACCATAGTGGATGAAAAATTTTTCAACAAGCACTTTAGCTGCAGTGGCTGCTTTCTGGTCCTTTGTTGGATAGGCCTGTGCGTAATGAGTGAAGTAGTTTGTCACGACAAGCACACTGCCAATGTTGTTTGCATCGGGCTCAAAGCTTAAAAAGTCAATAGATACAAGCTCCATAGATGCACTAGTGGTGTTGTTAATCGGGGCACTACTCTTTGTGGCTGGGCCTTTCTCTGGAGGCATCTGCTGCAGGTTTTGATATACTGCTCTATATCTGCATTCATTCTGAGCCAGTCGAATCGAGCTCTAGCTAAGTCAGCTGTCCTTTCACTGCCCAAATGTCCCACCTGGTCATGGAGTGCTCTTAAAACCACACGTTTATACCTAGAAGGCAACACCAATTGCTGTCTAATGACTTTGCGTTGTTCATCTGTGATCTCTCTGTAGAGTAGTTTATTTCACAGTTTAAGTTTAGGCCCCTCTCTGAACAGTAAGGCAGTTCTCTGATCATTTGACCGTAGCTTAGAAACATCTTTTTCAGTGTTTATGACTTTCAGCACAAATTTGATCATAGGATCATGATATTGCTCCCTTTGAATGTCTGCCAGTGTGAGTCGGAGTAGAGTGCTCAGATCCAAGGCCGCAAAGTTGCAGCACGCTACAGGAACACAAGTGTCTGGAGGCCCCAAACAGTCGACTAAGCAATTCATGGGTTCAGCCAATGGGTATTCATCTCGGTCAAACTTTTGGCACAGTGCCTTCACAGACTGTTCTGACATTCACACCTACTCAGGATTTGATACAGACCTTCTGGACAGGGCATCAGCATCAGTGTGATTGAGACCAGGACGGTGCTCCACCAAATAATCATACGCTGAGAGGGCTGACAACCACCTGTGTCCGGTGGCATCCGACTTGACAGAGGTTTGGACATACATGAGGGGGTTATTGTCTTTTTACCAGTATTTTAGCACTATATAACTATTCATGAAATTGGTCTACAATTGCCCATTTTAAAGCAAGAAATTCAAGTTTATGTACCGAATAGTTTTTTCTCAGATGAAACCAAACTTCTATTGGCAAGTGCCACTGGGTGTAATCCTTCCTCATACTCCTGATAAAGCATGGCTCCAAGTCCACTCAGACTGGCATCGATGTGTAGTACATACAGTTTAGCTGTATCTGCATAGGCAAGTATTGGAGCATGTATAAGCTGGTAAATGATGTCGTACAATGCTGTGTCACAAACAGGGGTCCACCTGACCCAAAATGGTTCATTAGGCTTGAAGTAGACTTTACCATCTTCTTTTACAGCACCCTTTTGTACTTCTGATTGGTAGGTGGATACCCTTGGGTCAGATTTAGCAGTGGGTGGATTACTTTTGTATAATTTTTAACAAAGCGATGATAATACCCACAGAAACCTAGGAATCTTTGCAGTTCTTTAAGGTTGTTCGGCCTTGGCGAGATAATTAAGGCTTCTACTTTACTCAGATCTGTTTGGATGCCTTCAGAAGACACAATGTGGCCCACGTATTTTACAGATTGTTGAAACAACTGACACTTGTCAATGGATAATTTTAATCCAAATTCTTCTAACCGGTCCAGGACCTTAAACAAACGAGCCTCATACTCTTCAAGCATTTTGCCAAACATGATGACATCATCCAAATAAACTAGGCAGTCAAGGAGGTTTATGTCTCCTACAGCTCGCTCCATTAATCTCTGGAAGGTGGCTGGTGCTCCATATATGCCTTGGGGCATGTGCAGGAACTCGTAAAAGCCCAAGGGACAAATAAAAGCAGTTTTCTCTCAGTCTTCTGGTGCCATTCAGATTTGATAATACCCGCTTCTGAGATCTAGGCTGGAGAACCACTGACTTTCATTGAGACAATCAAGGGCATCCTGGATGTGAGGCATCATGTACTGATCCAGTATGGTCCTTCGATCAAGTGTCCTGTAGTCCACGCACATTCTCATGGAGCCATTTTTTTTTTTCAAATCACCACTATGGGGGATGCATCAGTACAGTGCAGTGGGTTAAGGCTGTGAGCTGCAGATCTGGAGACCTGGGTTTGAATCCCACAGCCACCTAGGTGCATACTGTGAGATCCTGAGCAAGTCACTTAACTTCCTTGTCCTCCCAGGTCGCATCTGGAGACAAGCTTTGCCTTAGTGTGCTACTCCTGGTTAAACAATGTTCCCTTATGTTTCTTATAAGGGCTGTAGGATTCCTGGATGATTCCAGCTGCTCATATCTCTTGGAGGTGGCATCGAACATCATTAATGTTCATGGGTGCCAACCCACGGGACCTTTCTCGAAATGACCTCTCATCATGGAGCCTGATATGGTGCTCAGCACCTGTGATGCATCCAACATCCCATTACTTTGATGAAAACACTTTACTCTGCTGTGCTAGCTTACAGCTGACTTTATCTTTCTACTCTTTGGGAATGGGGGACTCTCCAAAATCGAACATGTCGGGAGTTACTTCACCATCCTCCTCGGTACAGCACTTGCTTAGTAACACAGCGGCATCTGTGCAATATACTTTAGCCAGGATACAGCCCCGAGTGACTTTAATGTCTCTGTCGGTCACGTTGCAGAGTTGCACTACTACTGTCCTAGCTTAGGCATGGGCTCTGACAGGTAGCACAGTAGGTTTGACTAGGAGTCCATCAGGCAGCTTTCCCTCCTCTGGGGCATCTAGCATAAGAATCTTGTTTGTTACATCTTTCTGTATCTGCACTTCATCGCTGACACTGCACTATGCATTGGGTGGCAAGACAAGAGGCACTGGATCCTTTTTCCACATGATTCCCACTGGCTCATCCTTGTCTGCCTCTTTAGCCTGCATCTGCATTTCATATACTCTCCACACTATGGCATGGATGTGTAAAGCTTGTCCAAGCTTTGGGGCTTGTCTTTCTTGACACATCTGGGCTAATTGGCCAAACATGTGAGCATTAGTGCCAATCAACAAAGGGATTCCATCATATAAGCCTGTTGGCAGGCAGACCAAGGCCAGATTCTCCACGGGCTCATCCATGCCAGCCACAGTAGAAGGAAAAGATAGCCATATCCATAAGTAATGAAGGTAAGGGTAGGATTTATCGCTTAAACCCCATATATGCATTCCTTCTAGGGGAAGTAAAGGATGGTCCGACAAGTGCTGGTCATACCAATCTTTGAATATTACAGTGATCTGGGATCCACTGTCCAATACAGCTCTTGCTGGGATACCATCAGTGTGCACATTGGTCCCCATAGAAGGGCTTACCATCTCCGACCAATCTACCAATCTGGAGGAGCAGTCTTAGCAGGTCTTTATACAGTGGCCTTAGGTGAACAAAGACTTGTAGGAAGGCAAGCCAGAGGATTTGGAATGGTTTTGCTTGACTTGATTCAACAGCTTGGCATTCACCTTTCTTAAATCTTTGGGGAACTGACATACTCCCTTAGTATGACCATCCTCCCCACAATGGTAGCAGAACACACCTTCTCTAGGCCACCTGGACTGTGATGATACATTGGGAGTTGGCCGATATTCACAGTTGGTGAGTGGGGAGGAATACATATTTTGCAGTTGAGCAGGGGCACTGACATCAGAGGGTCTTGGTCTGGTCTCTCTCTCTCTCTCCCTTTGCCAAGCCAGAGGCTGCACACTACATCCCATTAATTCTTTCACCATGTCAAATAATTTATTTAGTTCAGTCTTTATGCTGCCATCTACAGGGGGTGCCTGAGTGTGCACTCCCACTCCCATAGCAGATGCAGTTTGGTGGGTATCTGGGTCATTATCAGAGGAGGCAGCCTTAGTGGTGGCACCAGTTTTTAGATCTCTGATCTCTTTAAGTATCTCTGTCTACTGTGGAGAGTCCCTAACAGTCTTTTTGGGCTCAGTGGGTCTCCCATCACACACATGAGCTGCAGTTGCATGCATACCATCAACAGCATGAGCAGTGGCTGCAGAAGCAGATTGAGACCCCCAGCGTCCCTCCCCTTTTATTTATTTATTTATTTATGTCTTTGATAACCGGGTAATTACACTGATCCGGAGGACCATTTTCAGGCACAACCCAGGCCATTCAGCTTTCTGGACCATCTTTATCAACACTCTGTAGGAAGGTGGATTGTCCATTTTTTTTCCAAGTGCAGCTGAAGGCTCAACTTAGGAGACTGTGATGCTACCGCCAGTATATGCTCAAGCCACATGCGGTTTAGAGCCTGAGGAGCCACATCTCCCAGCAGAGCATTCGCTGCAAAAAAATTTCCGCCTGGTTCAGGAAAACAGATAAGGACTCTCCCAGCCACTGGTGAGTGAGTTTAAATTTTAACCAAAGATCCTCATTAGATTCGGTGCTCCCTAGTACATCCTCTAGAGTGGCCAGGTACTCTTGGGCAGGGGCATCAGGGTAGGTGGATTGGAAAGCTTGGACAGCATTCAAAGCTGGGCCCTTGAGACTCTCCATAATTCTCTTCCTTTTCTCAGCCTTGCTGCACTGCCATTCTTACATGAGAGGTGAGGCATAGTCCAACCATGTATCCAGGTCATCCTCCCCATTAGGTGTGGGAAGGGTGCCTGAAAACACTCACAGCCTGCGGTAAGAGTCATGACTAACTGAAGACGTTGGCACAGGGTTAGGCATAGGTGCCAGGACTGCCTCGGGCAAAAGGGCAGGAGTATGCGCAATAATTAATATGTGTGCTGAAAGGGAAGCAGGCACCGGGACAGGTGTAGGTGCCGGGGGAAGGATACCCCCAGGAGGCTGACATAACTTTTTTAAGTCCTTGAGGGGTTGGCCCTCATCCAGTAACATCTTGGCAAGCTTTTCCTCAAACGTTTCAGGTAAGGGTAGGGGTTTGGGCTCTGAGGAACTCTCACTGTCCTTAGTGACCACCTTCCAGGAGGCCGGGGACCCATCAATGCTAATAACCTGAGGTACTTTGGTACTGTCATGGGGTTGCTACACTCCACTAAAGCCATTAGGGTCTGGGCAGTCACATCGACCGGTTGACTTACTACCACAGCCTCCCCAAGACATTCAATTTTTGAAAGTGCCCCCTTTATAATGTCTTTGCTAGTACCCATGGGGAAGTCTACCAACAAAAGGGCATTATGAGAATCAATCTTACTCCATGTACACCAATTAACTAACTGCGATACAGCCATTTCTTCAGTGGTACACATAAAAATTGTAGTTGCAGTTTTTGGTTTTGACCACTAGGAGGTGCTAATCCCAGCGGTGCCTCCAAAGACGTATCCCCTGTATGTGCTATCTCTAGGTTACTACCCCTACCTATACTTCCACAACAGGTTGCGGGCTGGGTTTAATATTTTGGTGCCTCCACCCAGAGTGAAGTACATGGGGGTATCTACCTAACCTGGTATAGCCCTCTTGGAAGCTATATCCACTCACAAGCCCACCTAGTGACCACAAATCTTGTAATGGAGAACAGCCCATTCCAGCAGGTAACACACAGTTGGCAATAAACATTAACAATATGCACACACCCCTTGCACTTACCACCAGGGTTTGGGCTTTGGTAAACACCCTGGAACTCCCTGTAAAACAAGATTCAAAACAGGCATGCACTTTTAAATATGCTTTCCCCAGAGATGTTAACCTTCACCCAGGCAATGAGACATTCATGAGGCGATGTACCAGTGATTTAAGCGGGATTTAAACAAGGAAAGGGGGCAGATCTAGATAAATGATTACTACACTGGATTTAAACCAAGGAATTTTGCATGCATGTGTAACCCCCCTGCAAATGGGGGTTCCCAAAAGACTTCCAGGAGCTTGCTTGAATGCTCCAAGCCTGAATGGTGTTTGGCATTTAAGCCATTTATCAGTGAGTGTTTTTAGAGCCTCTGGTACTGTCTCTTTAAGAGCTGTCTGCTTGCAGACATAATTAGTTTGTATGGGGGGACTGTGTGCTTCTCTGAGTACCACTCAAGCTGCTGCCAATTCACTTCATTTTTGCAGTCACTAGGAGTGCAAAGGGAACCTATCTGAAAGATGTAACTGTTTGCCAGAAATTATTTAGAGTAATAATGAAATTACAGTTTGTCTAACCTGCTTTCTTTGCAGTCAGAACTGTGTCTGCTAGTTCCCATTCTAGTTTTGAACTGCTGAACTGGACCAATCAGTGTGGGTAAGCTAGCTCTAAAATGGTGCCTGACAATCAGAACTTGGACTCAATCTGAGCCAGCCACAAGAGGATTGTATGGCAGTGACTCTGGGAGATGTAGTTTAGACTTCAGTGCCTTTTGGACAACAGCAGCAGTCTATTGTGGTGACAGCCAATCCAGTCAAGAACTGGGAGGAACTCAAAGGAAGGTCCAGTTTTGTCGGTTGGAGTTTCAGTTGAGCTTTGGCAGTGAAGAAGGAAGAGCCCTGTGCTTTTTCAGTGTGCAGTTTTAGTCAAAAAACGTGTGTAAGGCCCAGAGTTCCGGTCTGCAGCTTGTGTAACAGCTTGTTAGGACTGAATCCGTCCTGTGAAAAGAATCAAAGGATCTCTGAAGAAGTAGAAACCAGGCTCACCCTGTAGAAGACTGGAGGAATTTGCTGAAAATTGCACTCGGTCTGTCAGGAACTGAATCTGCTGTGTGTTCTCCGGTATTGTGCAGTAATTGCGATCGGGATACAGATGCAGCCTGCCTGGTATAGTGCTTTCTTTTATATGGATGTGTGAAGAGGTTTGTGTACCTCAAGTGAGCCCTGCTGACATTGAAGGACCCTATCTTATTTGGAGGTCGTGAGTACCTAATTCAGGTCGCTCCCTGTTGAATTGCCACATTAAATCCAAATGGAATTACTGTACTGCTGACTGTTTAATTCTCCTTTTCTCTGTGTGAAAGGGCCCCTACCAGCTGCCACGGTTTGGACTAGCCACTAGGGCTTGGGTACCCAGGGACAGTAACTGATAGGGATAGCCTGTGCACAGAGCCATAGGTAGATTATTAGAGTGATAAGCTAATTAACCTGATTTCCGGTCCTTGTTATATCCCTAAATAAATCAGAGCTGCTTGTTTCAGCAAAGTTATACTGCCTGAGGTATTTGTCTATGTTAAAGTACTGTACTGTGATTGTTGCACTATCTCATTTCACAGGGAGTCCCAGTGCGGAACCAGACCTGGGGTAAGTGTATACTGTGAAGGTAATTCTGATATATTGTGTGGGCCACTAGTGGGAAGAAAGGGGGGTTGCAGTGTCCCAGAGGGCTGTGACCAAGTTAGTTTAACTATTGCAAACCCTGACCTCTGGGTGGAGGCACCCGCCATTGGATCCAGGCCCCTCAACCTGTTAGTGGCAAATCAGGCAGGGGTAGTAGCCCCTGGGATAACGCCATCTAGGGGTTACACATGCATTTAGTCCCACTGTGCAGTCTTGCAGTTGCTGAGTACCCAGACTGTTGGTGGCTAGCCTGAACATTGCCCGGGGTTGTAGCTGTTGTTGGGGCCCTTAATGGAAAGAAAGGCAGTTAAACATGCAATAACAAAAACCTTGGCTGTTTGTATCCGCGGCCAGTTGGCCCAGTCCAGTGTAACCCTGTAACATACTGACGAAATCAGATGGTATCACAAAATGATTAAAAGAACTGTTGCAGGGAGCTGCCCTGAGTTTACTCACAGCACCAGTTGGTAGGAATTGGCCTGGCAATATGAAGACCTGTTGCAAACCACTGGAGAGCATGGGGAAGCTGGGCTTGCATGGCTCACCTCCACTTCATGGCCTGTCACTCCAGGTGGCCACAACCTGTGGTTCCTTGCTGCACGGGGCTGGATCGCTAAACTGGTCTCTCACTGAGAAAGCAGTCACTGGTGCAAGAATTGGTGTCTCGGGCTGGGTTTGGCATCAGCCCAAGGCTGGATAAACACTTCTGGCAAAATTCAGTTCATTTGCTGGTGACCCCTCCAACTGGCAGACAGTTCAGTCACTGCTAAAGACAGGCTCCTTTCTGGCAATCAGGAGTCCCTGGACAGTAGGCCTTGACCCACGATAAGCACTGAGCACATTTAATGGAAATAGCTTTCACTTCTCTACATCTCAGTTTGGTTTCAGGACGATTCGTTATTATAGCCAATTTGCTGCACAAACCTCTCAATCTGCAAAGGCAGTCTCTGAACTTAGATCTTGGGCTGAATGTTCCACAAAGCTCCTCTCGGTCCAATAGCTCAAGCTGCACTCCTTAGAGTCTTAGTGCTAACTGTCACAGTTTAAAATTAGTTTTTGGATTAGTCCATTTTACTGCTATCAGGCAGTCCAATGCTGGAAATAACAGCAGGAAGGCAAGTCAGGCCTCTCCCTGACAATTCTCCTCAGCTCCTTTCCCAGAGCTGCTTTTCAACGGCTCGAGCTGCTCACCCTTTCCACTCTACAAGCAACTGAACAACTTTTTCTTACAGTTCTTGAACTAGTCCAGTTTTCCCGGATACCGGCTGGTTAGGGGAGCTATCAATCACTGTTCTGGGGCTCCCATTTGTCAGTTTAGGTGCCAACTTGTGGAACCACAAGAACTACAGCTTTTTCTTAATTTTTTTCTCTCCTGTGGCCTCCAGTTGGCTCCTTCTCCTCTCCACTCCTACTTCTCCAGCCACCATCCAACCACTCCAATCTTCTCTCGGGCCACCACCTTATTTTCCTCCATGGCTTACCCCTCATGGCAGGGAGGCGAGGAAGCCCCCAATTCCCCCACCAGGCATGGATCCAGATCAGGTGGTGCCTGTGGAGATGGTGCACACTGGGCAGAGGGCCATCAAGTCGCATTACCTGGCTGCCACTATTTTCTGTTTTTTCTCCCCTTACAGGAGGGCAGTGTGCAATGACACCTGTGATGGGAGTCCTGCATAGACCCACATCAAGCATCTGCTGTGCTCCCAACCCATGTTCTTGTGGCTCCATGCTGTCAAGCCCCAGCCTCTGCTAGGGGTCAGGTGTGCACCGGCAGCTAGTCTCCCCCTCCCTGGAGATGGAGAGCAGTCCATCTGATGCTTGATCCATCTCCTCCCTGCCAAGCCATGATGGCCCGTGCTCATTCCCAAACACAGGTCACCAGCTGGCACGAGGTGTGGCATCCAGCGCCTCAATCCTCAGCACTACCAGGCCGGCTAACTACAGCTTTTTCCCATGAGGCACCTGAACTAAGGACACCTCGAGATCCCCTGTGTCCCAGTTGGTCCAAATTCCTGGAAGCCCGGGACCAAACATGGTGGCTCCCATTTGGATGCATAAGCTACAATAAAGGTAGGTTAAAACAAGCACTCTAATTTAAATATCACAACAAGCTAGAAGTAAATATTTATAGTAATAGCTAGAGCTCCCTGTGCTTTACTATTGACCGCAGAGTGGAGCAAATCAGGACAGTGCCTGGCCAGTCACGAGCTTTGAAGCACTCGGACCCTCCCTGCCACGACGGGTAAGCCATGGAGGAATACAAGGTGGTGGCCCGAGAGAAGATTGGAGTGGGTGGACAGTGGCTGGAGAAGGAGGAGTGGAGAGGAGAAGGAGACAACCGGAGGAGGAGGAGTATCTCTTTACAAAAGGGAAGGAATCAAAGCAACAGAACAAAATGGAAAACAGGGAGGAGAAGAAGCACTGTGGGTAAATTTGGAGACCAGCAATGGCACCACAATCCGCACAGGGGTTGTATACAGACCCCCTTCTCAGGGGGAGGAAATGGACAAGGAAATGATAGAGAGTATACTTAGAATGGCAGAAAAGGGAGATATTGCTGATGGGTGATCTGAATGTGCCAGATGTTAACTGAGTGCAGTTACAGCCACCTCAAGAGTGGGCTATTCTAGATGCCCTACAGGGCATGCCTTAGACAACTAGTATTGGAGCCCACTCAAGAGGAAGCAATCTTAGACCTGGTTCTCAAATGGAGATGAAGGAGGATCACAGATGTGAAGTGGGTAGCCATCTGGAACTAGCGACCATCGAACAGTATGGCTCACAATAAACACAGCAATGGAGTCAAGCTACAAAGGCAAAAGTACTGACTTTAGGAAGGCTGACTTTTAAAATGGGTGAGTGCCTAAGGAATGCACTAGCAAATGGGCAGGAAGGAGGTGGAAGAACAATGGGAATAATAAAACTGCCATCACAGAGGTAACAAGCCTTTGTGTGAAGCAAATAAACAAAACGAAACAATGTAAGAAACCACTATGGTTCTCAAAGGAAGTAGCAGTGAAGGTTCAAGAGAAAAAAAGCATTCAGGAAGTACAAGGAATCACAGAAGGAGCAGGACAGAGAACTGTATCAGTTAAAGCAAAAGGAAGCTGGGAAGGCAGTCAAAACAGCAAAGGCCCAAACCGAGGAAAAGATAGCCAACTCAGTTAAGAAGGGGGATAAAACCTTTTATAGGTACATCAGGGAGCGAAGGAAGACCAAGGGAGGATAGTGAGGCTTAATAAGGGAGGAGGGTGGGCAGAGGGTGATTGTGAAAAGGCAGAGATACTAAACCAATATTTTTGCTCAGTATTTACAAAAGAAGAGGGGGAGGTACCTAAAACAAACAGTAGAGACACTCTGGATACAGAAGTTGATACCAGCCCATTTACAGAAGAAAGGGTTCTGAAAGAACTCTTAAAACTGAAGGTGGACAAAGCAATGGGGCCTGATGGGATTCATCCCAAATCTAAAAGAACTAAGGGCAGAACTAGTGACACCACTGACCACCCTCTTCAACAAATCATGGGAGGATGGGGTGGTACCCGAGGACTGGAGGAGGGCAGATGTGATTCCCCTTCACAAAAGTGGGAGCAAGGCAGAAGCAGGAAACTACAGACCTGTTAGTTTAACCTCAGTGGTAGGGAAAATGATGGAATCACTTCTGAAGGAAAGAATGGTCGAGTATCTAGAGGCTAGAGGGGCACAGGACCCAAGACAACATGGATTCACAGCAGGAAGGTCATGCCAGACAAATCTGATAGATTTCTTTGACTGGGTGACCAAAGTAGTAGATCAGGGAGGGGCTGTGACATGGGATACCTAGACTTTAGCAAGGCATTTGACACAGTCCCACACAAAAGATTAATATACAAGTTAGCCAGCCTGGGAGTGGGTCCCAAGATGACAGCCTGAAAGAATTGGCTGGAGAATAGACACAAAGAGTAATAGTAAATGGAGTCCACTCTGAAGAAAGGGGGTTACTAGTGGGGTACCGCAGGGTTCAGTATTAGGATCAGTCCTCTTTAATGTCTTTATAAGTGACATTGCAGAGGGACTGGAAGGAAAAGTATGTCTCTTTGCAGATGACACAAAGATCTGCAACAGAGTTGATGCACAAGGTGGGGTGGAAAGGATGAGAAGGGACTTGGCAAGGTTAGAGGAATGGTCAAATGTATGGCAGCTTAGATTCAATGCTAAGAAATGCAAGGTAATGCACCTGGGAAACAAAAACCCTGGGGAAGAGTACACAATGGGGGTGAGATACTAACAACAACAAAAATGGAAAGGGACCTGGGGGTAGTCATATCAGATGACCTAAAGGTGGGCAAACAATGTGAGAGGGCAGCAAGGAGGGCTGGGGGGATACTGGGATGCATAGGGAGAGGCATCACCAGTAGAAAACAGGAAGTTATCATCCCTCTGTACAGACAGCTGGTGAGACCCCATCTGGAGTACTGCGTGCAGTTCTGGAGACCCAATCTCCACAAAGACATACACAGGATTGAAGCTGTCCCGAGGAGGGCAACTAAAATGGTGCAGGGTCTGCACTGGAAGACATATGAAGAGACCTATGAGCTATATGCATAGCCTCGAGGAAAGGAGGGAGAGGGGACATGATAGAAACTTTCAAGCACCTCAAGGGAATCAACAAAGTCCAAGAGGGTAGCATCTTTCAAAAAGAGGTGTGCAAGAACAAGAGGCACAATTTGAAGATGGGGGCGGCTCAGAGGTAATTTAAGGAAGTATTTTTTCACAGAGGGGGTTGTGGATGCATGGAACGGCCTTCCGGAGGAGGTTGTGAAGTCAAAAACAGTGGTGGAATTCAAGCATGCATGGGACAGTCATAAGGCAATTCTAGGGGGTGGGGCTAGGAAGAAGTAGGTTGCTGGTTAACTAGGATCTGCAGCTTATCCATTAGGTAGGAAAATGGGCAGACTGGGTGGGCCAAGCGGTCCTTATCTGCCGTCAAATTCTATGTTTCTATGTTTCTACACACTGGCAATAGCCTTAAAGGGACAGTCACGGACGCACATCATGGCACTCTCACACAGATCAACAGGATTACTAAATTAACATGGATTTACTATCTCTGCAGGACGTCTGCCTGGCAGTGGGCATTGATGGAGCCCTGGGAGACACTTAAGGTAAGCCCCAAATTGGGGGGCCTACATATATTACATAGACTGTAGGGAGTATTCAAGGTAAGTTGTGTCAGATATAATGGAGGTATGAAACAAATGTAAATATTTTTTTGCTTTTGAATGATTGTTTTCTTCAGTGTTTTCATTCAATCATTTAATAAAACTTGACATTTTTCTTTTGCCATCAAAAAGGATCACTTTATTTACTGCTACAGTGTATGCTATGCATTTTTCTCTTCATTGTTTGTGCTGTTTGTGTGTCGGCTCCTGTGGGTAGTCAGATGGCATGGGCTGTCCTCTCCTGCTAGCTGGGGCGGGTTATAAGTCTTACGGCATGCCCCTTCCCAGTCTCCACTTGTCTTTTACAACCTGTCTTAGCTGGTAGACAGCTCCCTGTTCTACAGACAAGTTTTCCACATTTATTGATTTAGTTTTTTATTAACCAGAGAAGGTGCACTAGATAAGAATTTGTCTATTTTCAGGCATGACCTGGACGACTACGACCAATAAACAATACAATGTATGATAATGAATAACTTAGGAAAGTATTACAGCAAGGTAAAGTACAAGGTGCAAACATATGTACAGTCTACAATAGCATATGAACAAACATGAGAAGTGCAGGTATAATTATACACAAAGGCAAATCATTAGTCATAGTTCTAAGACTAGGAACAGGTGCATACTGCCAACTATTGTAAGTAGTTTCTGAAGGTGCTGGTAGCAGGATGGAGCTTGATGTTACATTGTTAAATGGCTGCTGATACCTCTGGGAAAACTTAGAAAAACATAATATTTAGAAATTATTCAGCTTTCAGTTCATAGTGCTTCTATAGTTTTCTCCTTCCTTTTATTTACTAGAGAGGAAATTTGGACAAAAACAGGATTGTTATCCCTTAGATTTCATCTGTCTTAGCAGCTAATTCCTTACTTGAAGTCATATCCTCTACTGAGACATCACAATCTGTTGCCATGAGAATGACTGTGATGTCACAAGCAGAGTATTATGGGGGGACAGGCAACTGTAACAGATGAACCCTGAAGGAGCAGAGATGCTGCTTTAATGCAAATGAGCTCAGTAATAAAAAATGGGGAGGAGAAATGCAGAACTAATGTGAAATACAAGCTGAACTGTGTCTAGATATATATGTTTTACAAGGGTCTCAAGGAGGTGTCTGCTGCTCTTTAACTAATTAGCATGGGATATTGTGGGAAATTACATCAAAGAGTGGCCAGGAAACACTGGACCAGAAAGTTATCATCAGTAAAGGATGGGAACGTAAGGCACACTCAGCAGCATTAAAAACATGATAACACAGTAACTTTGGTCAGAAGCAACGCTAGGTCAGTTATGTCCCCCCTCCCCCTGACACTTCATAAGCAGAGATGAAAAACTGTGTAGTAAGAAAAAAATAATTTTCTGACTCCAATACAAAAACATGTCAGAATAATGGGTAAAACTGAACGAAAGATGCAAGAGGGTGTATCACCTTTAATATAGGGGGTCCAGAGTACAGTACTGTATGTGAAATTCAATATAGGAAATCAGATGCACAGGACTGTGGTTGTACAGTATTAACAGCTGAACTTGCTTCTTGAAGTCAAAACCATGTTACAGATGTGGCTCTACTTTTGCCTTTAAAGGTTATCAACTATAACAGCCAAAAGAAGATGGTGGGCTCGATTCTCAAAGCTGACGGAGGGCTTGTATGAGCCCTGTGTCCAACTCTGCACCAGACACACTGGCCCGCCTTGCAACCGATTCTAAAAGGTTGCACGCTCTTGCAACACTTTATCTTTTTTACAGCAGCTTGTGCCAGATATGTGGCACAAACCCTGTACAAAGGTCAGCAAAGTTAGGCCAGGAAAACCTGATATAAATTGAGGCAAGTAGCATACAAGATCAAGAATCCCGACTGCAGGATAGAGAATGCCGCTAGTCCCATGCCCCATGTGTTTGGCGCACCAAAGGCTTGCGACATTCTAAATTATTTGAGAATTGAGCCTGCTGCCTTTTAAACTTTTTGAAGAATTTATTTATTTATTTAGTTAAAATTTGGTGATCAGGATAGGCACACTGAGCCAGAACTCGTTTCCAGGTGTGACCCAGGGGAGGGTTTGCATGAGAGATTGATACAGGAAAAACAATGCAGTGATAACTAATGCATATACATTCACAGTTCGGCCTCTGCCATGCATGCACTAAACCTTTTCCAATACCATGTATTGGTCAATATAACATACGGGGGGGGAATATTCGAATGTTTTGCAAGGCGCTAATGCAATTAGTGAGGGATAAAACGCAATTGCTACCATTTAGTGATTCCTAGCCCCATACTGGATTTGTGAGAATAGTGATTGCAAAATCAGCAGTGAATGCGAAAATCAGTGCATGCAATTAACATGCAAATGAGGGCCCTAGCCATGCATATCAGACACAGTCATATATTCAAGGCAGATTCTCTCCGCAAAGTGTTTGCATGCAACCGCAACTGGAATGCTCACTAAAAGCAGGTGAGATCTTGTCACAGATCAACACAGGGAGGCAGAACACCTGTTCAGAGCCCTAAGAAATATAGAAACATAGAATCTGATGGCAGATAAGGACTGCTTGGCCCACCCAGTCTGCCTATTTCCCTACCTAATGGATAAGCTGCAGATCCTAGTTAACCAATAGCCTACTTCTTCCTACTCCCACCCCCCTAGAATTGCCTTATGACTGTCCCATGCATGCTTGAATTCCACCACCGTTTTGCATCCACAACCTCTCTGCAAAAATACTTCCTTACATTACCTCTGAGCTGCCCCCATCTTCAAATTGTGCCCCCTTGTTCTTGCACACCTCTTTTTCTGAAATATGCTACCCTCTTTGACTTTGTTGATTCCCTTGAGGTACTTTAAAGTTTCTATCATGTCCCCCTCTCCCTCCTTTCCTCGAGGCTATACATATTAAGCTCCTTAAGTCGCTCTTCATATGTCTTCCGGTGCAGACCCTGCACCATTTTAGTTGCCCTCTTCTGGACTGCCTCCATCCTGTTTATGTCTTAGCGGAGACTGGATCTCCAGAACTGCATGCAGTACTCCAGATGGGGTCTCACCAGCTGTCTGTACAGAGAGATGACACTGAGGGACTGGGCACCCCCAGTGTCTGCATACTGTTTGGGAAGGGGGGACAGATGAGGACACTGAGGGATTGGGCACCCCCAGTGTCTGTATACTGTTTAGGGAAGGGGGGTTACACAGCAGACAATGATGGATGGTTTCCTTTTTTTTTTTTAGGATAAAAAAACAAGCATTTGACAATGCCGAATGTTGGATGTATTGAAAGATGTCCACCTCTGGACCTTGTTTATGCCCTTGAGCTACTTGAACGTATCTATCATGTTCCCCCACTCCCTTCTCTCCTCCAATAAGTACATATTGAGGTCCTTTTAATCTCTCCTGATATGTTCTGTGTTGCAAGCCATGTACCATCTTGATTGCCTTACTGTGGACTGCCTCCACCCTGTCAATGTCCTTGCACATTTGCAGCCTCCAGAACTGCACACAGTACTGTAGGTGAGGCCTCACTAGCGCACTATACAATGGCATCAGCACCTCATGCCTTCTGCTAGTGATACCTCTGCCGATGCAACCCAGCATGCCACTGGCCCTCCTTGCAATATTTGTGCTCTGCTTTGACACCTTTAGGTCATCAGAACTGATAACTCCTAGGTCCCTTTCTTCCTTGGTGATCGTCAGCACCTCCCTCCCCCATCCTGTAACTCTCCCGAGGTTTCCCTCTTTCCAGGTGTATTATTTGGGCTTCTTTGCATTGAACCTCAGTTGCCACTCCTCAGGGCATTTTTTTAAGCCTCTCCATGTCCCAGTTCATTTTCTCCACCCCTTCTGGAGTATTCACTCTGTTACAGATGTTGGTGTCATCTGCAAACAGGCAGACAGACCTTTCCTTCTAGCCCTTCTGCAATGTCTGTAATGAAGACATTAAACAGGACTGGTCCCAGGACTTATCCCTGAGATACTCCCTGGATTGGATCCCATTACTACCACCCTCTGCCTCCCGTCCATCAGCCAGTATCTAACCCAGTTCACCAGCCTGTGCCCCGTTGCCCGACTACTCATCTTGTTAATTAGCCTTCTATGTTGGATGTTGTCGAAGGCTTTGCTGAAATCAAGGTATGTGACATTAAATGTCCCTCCCTGATTTACTTCCTTAATGAGGCATTAGGGTTTCCAACCCCAACACCTCACCCCCACCCTTCAGAGTCCGACAGGCACCGGAGGCGTCCCCTTGGGTCGTCTGCCGCAATGCTCACGCCACTCCACCCCCACCCTGCAGACACCGACAGGCACAGTGGTGTGCCCTAAGGTCTTCGACCCCAACGCTCACCACACTCCATAATGAAATAAGCTGAGATGGGTGCAGTATAGGAGAATGGGGTGAACGTCTGGGCCAAAGACTCCAAGGCACACCAAGATGCCCGTGACTGGCCACAGGGTGGGAGTGGAGGTGGAGTGGCGTGAGCATCACAGCCGATGACCCCAAGACACATGCCCAATGCCTGTCAGTCTCTACAGGGCAGGGGAAGCATTACAGTTGGAAACCCTAATGCCCCAGATGTTTGTAGGAATTTTCGCTCCAAATTTTCAACATGGACCTTTAGAGACCTCCCCTCATGAACAGTGGCACTGTGATTTTGTTGCTCCATCCCAAAAGTTGATTTCACACAGCGACCGTGCCATTCTGTGCAACTGGAGCGAAAACACATTTCAGGCAAGATGTGAAAAATGACAGCTGTACTGTTCATAAGGAGATGTGAAAAAATGTCAATGTTGAAAATCTGGAGTGAAAATATTAAAAATTGGTGATGTTGCAAACATGCGTAGAAACTACACAATGCATGCTCGTAACATAGTCATTTTTTGGAATTTTTTCACCAAATTTGCAACATGCACTTTTTTGTAACCCACCTCATGAGCAGTGGCACCGTTGCTTCATTACTCTGTCCCAAAAGGTGATTCCATAGACGACCAAGAAATCACCTTTCGGGACCGAGGAACGAAACAACAGTGACATGTCCACAAGAACCCTGTGCTGAAAATTTGGGGCCAAAACTCCTAAAAATGGCTGAGATAGCAACATATGTTGAACCCCCCCCCCCCCATTGAGTCCTATTATACGGCTTACCTTTCATTCTTTCAGTTTGCCGGTCGGCTTTGAACAGTGCACATCTGTCCCACTCCACAGAATATCACATCTGCCGACCTCTGGGGTCAGTATGGGATAAGAAGGGGGTGTGGGGAGGTGGGTGTGCAGAGGGATGGTCAGGATGGGGGAGGAGGACGGGGGAGACAATGAGGGATGGTTTTGGTTTTTACAGGTGAAGGAAAAAAAAGGCTGCGAGGGAAGATTTTCTTCATTTACAACTATATATATATATATATAAATTTAGGCACACTGGGGTGGGCTCCCAGTGTGCCACAATAGTGGTGGGGAAGGGGGATGCTGACACAGGGATTGGGCACCCCGATGTCAGCTAGGAATAAAGATGGGTTGGGGGGCGCATCCGAAACTGGGAAAGGGCATTCCGGTGTCGGAAAAGGAGAGGGGAAATTGTTTAACCAGGAAAAACAGACTAAGCAGTAGCAGGGAAAGGGGACATGGTATAACAAGAAAAGACACACTTAGCCAAAGCTGAAGGGCTCGCATTTCAATAGACAGTGCCGCGCACAGCATTGGCTCTGTCCTTTGAACTGTTTGCCGAGACCAGCCCCCTCAGCAAACCAGTATCATCAGGACACTGCCTGCTGATTTGCCGGCCACAGATCAGCCCCTGCAGCACTGTTGGCCATTGGGCTGGCACCCTTCCCACCCCTCTCTAGCAACTCTCAGAAAGATAGACAGGCCTGTGTGAGACACACCCAGACACACACCATGCCCTTGCACTGATTGCTGCTGAAAAGCACTTGGATGGGGGTTGGGGACATGGCATGGGGATAGGCAGCATAGGGGATGGAACAAAAGTAAAGAATGTGCAGCTGACCTGAGAGGACCATGGTGCTGATGCCACCCTACACACCCTCCATCTGAACATGGCCCAGGGAGCTAGCCACATGCTTCTCCACCAGTGTGAAGGTGGTCTGTGTTGCTGGGCCACCACCAGTGGCCTACAGGCACTACCAGCCATTGCTAGTGGCCTGTAGTGCCTGCCTTGCCTCCATCAGCTTCACCTTGGTCCTGCTTTGCATGTCATAGAATCTCTTCTTCACCTCCTCCAAGGAGTACCCCTTGCCACACTCAGCATTGATTGCCTCTGTCACTTCCCTCCATGCTGCTACCATGCATCGGGAAGGGATATCCCTTCAGAACTGGGCCTCCAAAGCAATGTATACCTGTGCCAGCGGCTGTCTGGAAAAGAAAATTATGAGTACATCCCTCACCACGAATGGCATCGCCCTCAGCACTGTATGAATGAATCCTGTGCAGCTGCCAGGTGCAGCTGTGGGGCACAACCTGTGGACAGAACAGGTTCTGGCCAGACTCATTGACATGCACAGGTCTGTGGTCTGCCACTGAACATGCATGGTGTGGAGATGCACTACCATGGGTCTGTCAACACACACTGGGTAGCTGCAGGCATGTGCAACCAATTGAGGAATGCCGCACAGTGTCCGGCATGCCTGCTGTTGTGCAGGATGTACACATGCAGTGAGGATGGATGCAGTGCACATGGAGGTGGGGGGAGGTTGCTGGCACCTATGCACATGCTGAGGGCCACATGTGTGCCACCCTGCTGGTGGCTATGGCACACAGGGAGGTGAAGGCAGAGAGCTGGGGCTGAAGCAGTACCCCTTTCTGCATTGACCATACACCACAGCATGTGCCCTCACACTCCCCACTATACATGCACTCCTGCCTGGGGTCATATGACATTAGGAATTTTCTGCAAACATGCACCTTTGCAATTGCACGCAGCTGCTACCATGAGCGAACAACACAAAGGTGTTTAAACTGACCACATCAGTATTACCTCCTTGTAGTCAATGTTTAGATAACCACCACTGTACATTCTGCACTGCTTGTGTGCCCCTGCCATGTCTGGTGGCGTGCTTGCTGCTACGCAGTGTGTGCCCTGGGTATTTTGCTGTACAGTGGGGCATCCCAGTGTGGCAACACTCCACCATACCCTCCAGCTGTTGCCCCGTGTATGTCCGGTAGCCTGCACATTGTATTGCAAAGTACACTAGAGTTGGTTCACCACACTCCGGTAGATGCATGTTTATGTGCCACTGGTCAACTACCTACTAACCACCCTGTGCATCACCACTGTCACAGGTATCTCACAGCATAATACTGGCACATCCATATACTGTACTCTATTGCCACAGTGCCCTGCAACCTCTGGATACATGTGACTGCTGCCTTGGTGACCTCCACATGGGACAGTAGCCCATGGTGTCACACATAGCATTGCCCACAGTACTACTGCCATGCTATTAACCATGTGTGGAGGGGGTCATGTCCTTACTATACACACAGTCATTGCCAGTACGTGTGAAGTCCATTCCTTGCCCCCACCATGTCCATATGTGCCACCCTGCCCTGCCCTGCACAGATGTGTTGTCCTACATATGCATTGTGTTCTGCTCCAGAGGACTCATATCCACTGCACACACGCTGGTTGTTCCTTGTAGCTCACCTGCCACAGACCTGTCCCTGTGGCATGTGTGTCACACCTGCTGATGATGTTTCTCTTTTTTGTTCCAGGTGATGGATGGCCCACGGCTGCATGTCCTGGCTGAGGATGGGGCAATCCTGCCCCTGGTGAAACAGACCCTCCACCATATCCAGGGCATGCACACTCTGCTAGGGGAAGCAACAGGGCTGCTGTGGGAGACTGCAACATGGTTGGGGGTGCAAGCACAGTCTCAAGGGCAACCACAGCAGCGGCCCGGTGGTGGGGGTCATGGCAGCAGCAAGTAGACCAGTTATACGGACTGCCTATGTTTTCCTGGCTGTTCTTTGGCCCAGCTGTTTTTCATGTTATTTGTTGGCAGTGTGCCAGTAGGTTTAGTTTCGTATGTTTAAAGGGGGTGTGTAAGTACATGTAGTTTCCTATATGCCATGGCAGTATGCCAGTGAGTTATGATTTCCATTTTGTTATATTTCTTGTTGTGAATTTCTGTGCACCAGTAAAAGTACCTTGTTCATACATACCTGTGCCTGTTATCCTTCATGGTTCTGTGTGCTTATCAGGGGCATTGTTTGGGGAGGGTTGTGGCAGTGTCTATGATATGATATTCATGCTCTCACTGTAGGTTTGTGGTATCCCTTTGTGATTGCAAGGGGGTTTGCAGAGCACATTACAGCAGCTTTTGCGGTTGCATTTGTGACGGTTGCTACTGGCTGCTTTATTGGTCCACATTTTGTGAATGCTACATCAGTCTGCAATCATCCCAATATACTATTGTTTAGCAACTGGCACAGATCTGCGATCACTAACAGTTATTTGATCCGCAATTAGTGACAAGTTTCGAATATCCCTGCCGTAATGTGTTTTATGGAATACCCTACAGTGTGTAAAAATCTAGTAGAGGGAGGGAAAGGTCATTAAGGAAAACTCACAACAGTTACATTCTAAAATACAATAAAAACTAAGAGAAAAAAAAGAATTTAAGAGGGGTCCATTAACCAGCAAAAAGATAATTTCTAAGTTAACATCATCATAACTTATTTGTACACTGTTCCCCAAAAAACTTGAATTTCAAGTTCTTTTGTTACCATTTACTAAGAATATAACATCATTCCTTGATTTTCCAACAAACATAATTGTTTTGATGGTGGTGATGATGATGAAAAGAGGATCTTTGCTTCTTATAGCTCTTCTAAGAGTCCATTTCCTTCTTACAGCCACACTCCTTGGTATTAGAGCCACGGGTGCTAAGATCACATGGGAACAACTCTTTTAGGGGCTGTTACACTGCCATATGACTTCAATACACAACGTTATTTGTATGATGCCATACGCAGGTATACCTGCCCTTTACAATTCAGTCCCTTTTTCCCACCATTGAGTGTGCACAATGGTATAGGACTTTGTGTTCACTGTATCACCACTTGTGTGCAGTCCAGAGAGTTCATCTCGGCACCTGACAACCTTTATCATTTTATCTGTGCAATGTTGATGAATTCTAAAGACTGCCTGATCCGTTTGTGCCAGTGCAGTAACAAAATGGGTTAACTAAATCTTTACAGTGGCTGCCTGACCTTTCTGGGGCCTGTTCGAGTTGTGAGATGATGTCCATCCTGTCAGGCCGTGATGAAACACTCCCTAAAGGAGCGGACACAGGGGCAGTGCCAACAGCCGTATTGGAAAGACACGTTCTCTGTCTGCTCTCCCATGAGGCACTCCTACTTTCTAATATTTTACCCATTAAAGTCTTTTTATTTTGGTTTAAAAGGTACACCAAATTGGGGAGCTGAGTCTGGTACAGACAGAATGAATTTTGCATTTTGGAATAATGCGGAACCCGAGAAAAATCAGCGGGAGACTGAGGTTGCAAAAGAGGGCAGCCAGCAGCTGCGCCAAGCATGCAACCTGATTCTGAACCCACTCTCTGGGATGTGACATGGGCAGTACTGGTTTCAGAGGTGGAAGTGGTGGCCCTATTAGACAATAAAGTACAAAACTTTAAAACCAGATTGACAGCCTGCAAAACTCAGTTGCAGCGTGCCATCTCAGAAGCAAAGGAGGCAATGAGCTCCACGCTGAGGGCAGCCACTACTTCTGCAGGTCTGGTCAAGAGAAATAAGTCCTTGCACTTTTGTTTAGGAGCCATGGAGAATCAAACTAGGGCCTCCAATATAAGACTTCTTGGCCTTAATGAGGCACCTGAGGGGGATGAACCAGCTGCTTCTGCTGAAAGATGGCTGGATGAGACATAAAAAATGGAGCCAGCCTTGACTGTATATCTGGTGTATCGGCGCACCCCAAGAAAACCCCGAATTAATGAGGTAGCTCCAAGAAGCCTCCTACATCTGTTAGCTGGACCTCATGAAAGAGACAGGGTGATGGACACAGCATGGAAAGTGAGCCCAATTCAGATGGAGGAGGGCACAAGGATTTCAGTGTTCCTGAACCTGAACTTCACAACCCAGGACCACAAGAGGGGTTTTGATGCCTTGCGGTCCACCCTGTGGTTCCTGGGAGTATCCCATGCACTGCAATATTTGGTCCAACTGAAGACTGAATACTCAAGCAAATAATATCTTTTTTAAGATCCTGAAGAAGGGATCAGCCTGTTGGCGCAGTGGTAGAGCTACCACTCGTGACACCGGTGACTTGGGTTCAGGAATAGGCCTGGATCACCAAAGGGCTGGCTGGGGAGGATGGCTGAGTGCCCCAGTGGACACTTGCCTCATCGAGGAGGGAGGGGGTCCTGGTCTCCACAGCAGTACTACCACCTGGGTGACCACAGGTGAAAGTGCATGCTGGAGCAATCATTAAGTGAGGGGGACGTCATCACTCTGATGCAGCCATCATCAGACACTACTTCCATGATGTCCGTGGGATGGGGTGACATAAGCAGAGAAAAAAATGACCACACAGTATGCTGCCTGCCGCTCCCCTACCGGTACTGCACTGCTGGCTGGGCTCTCACTCCCACACCAACCCTTAAACATTTCCATGGGGAAAGAGGGAGCATCAGATATGTCCTGGAGATGGCAGGTGACAGGGCTGAGTGGAGCAGTGAAGCGAACTGGGTCAGTTGGGAGACAAAGGAGGTAAGAAAGTATAGTAAATAAAAAAAAAAAAAAGACCCTTAAGAAGCAGGTGTCTTGGTCAGTCATATAAAATTTGACTTTGGGACACAAGAGGGACAATCTAGGTTGGACGAAGACTGCTCATGATTGAGCAAACAAATCTCGCAACTGTGAGTAAAGGGATTATGGAGAGACGGGAATCTGATATGTAGAGGGCAGTAGACAGTGGTGCTGGTAGAAGGCTGCTACATGCACTCATTAGGTACATCCTTATGGCCCATTTAACAACTACATTTGGTCCTTGTATTTATAATTAATCCTGGTTTTGTAAAAGGGAAGGTGGCGGTCTCACCACCATCTCAAAATGTCGCTGACCACATGGCAGCACTTAGGAGGGTATTCCACTTGATCCTCCCCCACTTTTCTCATGGCAGCAATGTGTTGTCTGGTTTTAATCTGAACATTTCACTTTGAATTTATGTTCGTGCCAGGCTTAATGAACCCTGTTGGTCTAAAGTCTTTTCGTTTTTCTAACTCCTTTAGCTTCTGCCAGAGACTTTGGACTATGCCTTACCCAGACGATATACAAACTAAGGAGGGACATTGATCAACTACCTAACCGTGCCTATTTTGCTTATACAAATACTGGCCCCTATGCACTAATGGGCGCAAGTTATGCGCCAAAAGCGCATAACCCATCCGTGTAGCTCTGCACCTGAGGACAGGTGCGCACCAGCTGTTATTCACTAACAGACACCACTTGTCCGTGGCTCCGTCCCCCGGTGTGCAGGACAACCAGGTTGGATGCAGGTGAAGTCGCAGACCCAGCCTGGCATCCAACTGGATGCCCAGCATGGGTCTCACAGTGGATCCCTTGCGATACAGCGCAGGTCCAGGTGTGTGAATGCCCAGTGCAGGCACCTAAGCCTGCATGGGGTGGCCCTGATGTCCAGTGGACACCCCCACCAGCCCAAACTACATGGCACCCTCCTGGCACACTGTACCCTGCCCCATAGGCCACCTCCAGCACAGATGTGCCCCGACCCCGCTCCTGCACACCTCCGCCCGAGACCCTGACACCATATCCGGCACCCCCCCGAGCCCCAAAGGCAGTCCATGAACCCCCATGCACACAGAAGCCCCTTTGATGCCAGGCCACGGGCCACCCCGGTACCCCCACATCCTTGGGCAGTGAACCCCCACCCACTCACCATGGACCTGAGAACCTCCCACTCCACCCCAGCCTGTCAGTGCTGTAGGGGTGGTTGAGGCAATGGCAACCACTGTGGGTGCTAGAGTCTTGGGGTGGGGATGGAAGGCCTGAACACTTCTGGGTGTTAGGTAAGTTTAGCCTGGACAGATGGGAATGGGCTGCCATGTCCTTGGGGGGTGTCTGGCGCTGTACAGGTACCCGCCCACCCAGATGCCCCGGCCTTTGCCATCATTCTAGCGGGCTGGGGTGGTATGGAAGATGTTTTTCTGGGTCCACAGTGACTGGTGGGGCACTTACGAGAGGGTACATAGTGAGTTATGGCAGGGTCTCCCCTGCTGTAAGCTGCGCCCTCCTCTGCACCCCCACAGGCAGCACTACGCGCTGTACTGCATGTCACGTAGTGCTGGCATGCCCCCCCACCTGCCCGCGGTGCATTGTTGTCTGCGTGACTGGGGGATCAGGCACACAACTGTCTTGTGCCTGGTTCATAAATGCTGTGCGGGGTCCACGGGACCCCGCTCCGTGGTATTCACGTGTATTGATGCCAACGCGCCCGGTTTCTGCAGCATGTTGGCATCATGCATAGGGACTTTAATACTTACTGTCTTGTTGTGCTTCTACCCATCAAACTACTTGGGTGAGATACGATTATCTGATATGGGATTTTGTTTGAATAAGCCACCTATGATGAGGATGGCTTTTATTAAGGGAGCCTTTTGGTGGAGAGTGGGATCTGGAGCTACGCTTAACACTATATAATGCACTTATGAAGGGATAATGGGACCTATAGGCTGTGAATAGTCAGCCTATGACTCTATGCTTTTATGAGATAACTGATCCATTTCTATGAAGGCCCTCATGGCTCATTCGGTCATTTATGATGAGTTGAATTGTGTCCCATATGATGGAAACTTTGGGTAATACTGTTATGATCCCTAATGTAATTTACGTAGTTGGAAAATATTTCTGGCTCATGTACTGCTGTTTCTATCTGTTGTTAAAGCTGGTCAGAGTTATACAGAGTCGGTTTGGAAGGAATACATAAATAGTGAAAATGACCACAGATTTAAAATCTTCCATAGACCAGAGTGAAATTATAATACTGTTGCAAGGATGAAAGACCACTGTTCGAAGGAAATAAGTAGGGGACATTAAGGCAGTAAAATGGATTATTTGGCAAAAACAAAAATACCATCACACTTAGTTTTAGCGATAATGTATTTCTGGCATCTTCAGATTTATCTGTGTACTTTTCAATGTCTTCATTTAGTTGTTATTAGTAGTTTTGTAATTAATGCACCATGACAATAAATATGGTTGCCCCTACCATTTTTTTAAAAACTTCTTCCTCTTGTCTGTGCCCAGAAGATTCACACTGCAGATGTGTCAGGATGGTGCTATAACATGTTTATAATGGTAAACAGTACAGCACTATTTTATTTATTTAAGCCTTTTGTAACTGGGTAAGTGTGTTGATCCAAGGGACCGTTTTCAGGAACGACCCGGGCAACTGCAGGTGGCATCACAGAAGAAGAAACATATAGTACAATGAGAACAAGTGAGTGAAAAATACTGACGTCACTGGTGGACAGTGTAAATTACATAGAAGAAAAGCAAAACAAGGAGAGGCTGTGCAAGCTTATTAACTAAAACAAATCAGTTCATCAGGGTAATCAGAAAAAAGACTAACTACATTATCCACAGCAGGATAATTGACATGTGTAACTAAGTGCATAACATAAGAACACACCAGGGTACTGTTGAGTGGGAGTACACGAACATGCATTGAGGGTGATTAGACAAGACACAGTGATAGTGGGAAATGAACGCTTGGTGGAGACCAAGCAACCAAGAGAGGGTAGGCCGTTGTGGTCAGTGGGGGGGGGGAGGGTTAACCAGGGGAGCAAAGGCACTTCGCCTCATCAAGCAGCCTGGTGTGGGTGTCCTGGGAGTGGACGGGCACTGGGAGACTATTCCACAGAGTAGGGCAGCAATAGATAATGCTTTTCCACCCATCGCTGAGGAAACTTTCGGGATTTCCAAGGGGGGGACTGAGGATGCACACAAGCTTCTCAAGGTAGCGCTGGTCATGAGAAGAGATGTATATGAGGAGGCAGCCCATGTCTGATGGCACAGTCCAGGATACAGCCAAGCGAGTAATCAGATCTATGTTGGAGTGGGAGCCAGCCGAGAGTCTGGTAGAGGTTACAGTGGTGGGTGGAGTATGGCGCTAGGAGAGCAAAATGATAGATGTTGTTGTATGTCAAGCAGAGGCACAGATGCAAGAATGATGCTGAGTAAATGGGAGAGCAGTAGTCAATAACGGGTAATAAGTTGCTTTGGGCAATGGCTAAGCGGGTTTCCCTGGTCAGAAACGGCTTTATCTGATAAGCCGCACCAAATTTCGGGTTTACATGATGGATGACGGAGGTGATATGATCAGCATAGGAGAGGGAGGGGTCTAGGATTATGCCCAGATATTTGAAAGTTAATACATTTTCAATTACAGTATCATCCAGTGAGATTACTGAGAGTGCAGACCCTGACGTGGCAACCTTAGATAGGAAGGGTTTGGATCCACACACCATGGATTTTGTTTTTTGACGTTTACAAGTAGGCGGTGAGACTGGAACCAGGTGTGGGCAGAAGTGTAGTTTCTGGATAAAACCATGGATATGTTCCCAAGGGTCCTGTCACTGGAGAAGAGGATGAGGTCATCCGTGTATAGTAGGGAATCACATGTAAGGCAGTCAGAGGGGAGGGAGTTTATAAACAGGGAGAATAATAGTGGGCCACAGATGGAGCCCTGAGGCACACCAGTGGTGACTGGGAAGGCAAGGGAGGTGTTAGAACCTATACACACTGACTGAGATCTAGCTAAGAGGTAGCTATGGAACCACCATGTGGTCCCAGAAGAGTAACCAAGGTTGTGGAGGGAGGAGAGCAGCAGGGTGAGGTCAACCAGATCAAAAGCTTTAGACAGGTCGACAAAGGCAGCTCCCGTAGCTCTCCCAAGGTCCATGATCCTGTGAATGTGATTAGTAAACAGGGCCAGGGCAGATGTGGTGGAGTGATGCTTATGGAAGCCGTGTTGCTGCCTGGACATTAGATTGTGAGTGTCGATGTAGTCGGACAGTTGTCAGTGGACAATCCTTTCCAGGAGCTTACTAAGGGGGGGAGCAAGGATATAGGCTGACAGTTGTCTGAGGATAGCGGGTCACCCAATTTAAAAATTGGGACCACCTTGGCATGCTTCCAAGTGCAATGCACCGAGGAGGTGGTTAACGCCAGGCTGAAGAGGTAGGAAGTGGTTTTAGGATAGTAGGGGAGTAAAGTTTGAGCATCACAGGAAAAAGACCATTGCTGCCCAGGCTGCCCCGGCTAGGCAGCCTCTTTGGTAGTTTAGCAGTGTCCTTGCAGGTGATGGTCTGAAAGTAGAAAGGAAGGAGGGAGGGGTGGATTTTCAGGAGCTCGGACAGGGGGGTGCTCAGCAGGATTAGGCCCAGGGCTAGGGGTTGTAAGGGGTGGTAGCTTGCTAGGGAGGGAAGACAGGTCTGTGAACTTTTTATTGAGAGCTTTGGCAACTTCAATGGGCTCAGTCAACCGGCTAGAGAGAGTGTCAAGGTAAATGATAGGGTTATGAGTACATGGGTTGAGTAAGGAGCTGACCTCGCCCCAGGAACGGTGCTTAGTTTTTATTTTCCTTATCTTATCACATATATTGCCTGGGCCTTTCTCAATTGCCACATGCAACCACCCAACCTTGCCATCTATCCACATGGAGCCCCTCTTTTCTCTTTGGCTCACTTCTCATGGCGTGGCCCTTGGGTCAGCACCCCCCACCCCCGCCGGCAGTCCCGTACACACGGAGGTGCAAATGCTGGAGTGGGGCCTGAGACTGACAGGCACTTCACTTTAAAAGGCTGGGCACAGAACATCAGCATCTGTCCTTCCCACATAGTAACACAGTAATTCAAGGTCATAAGGTACTCTAGGTCTGTCATGTCCATCCCTTTGCATTATAAGCAGGGAAAAATAACTCTGCCATGCAAACCTGTACTAACAGGGACCAAGACCAGGAGAGGAGGAGAGATGTGCCTGGCAAAAAGTAAAGACTAGGGGAACAGAGCGTCAAGGAAGGCCACATCGTGTCTCAGCAGGAGGGGGTAGGAAGCCACAAGATGGAAATGGTATTACAGTGTCCAACTGGTATACTCCTCTGGCAGGCAAACTTGGGCTGGAAATGCTAAAAGGTCCAGGGGGGGAGCAACAGGCATGGCCCAGGAAAAGGTGATAAACAGAAGGGCCGAGAGAGATGGGAACAAGGGAAGGACAGTGGCAACACAAGAAGGGGTGGAACGGAGTTTGCAGGATGAGGAGGAGAGCGGTAGCGTTAAGGGAAATAAGGGAGAGGGGGAAGATGAAGGGAAGCCAGGAGGTAAGGGAGAGGCCCAAGATAGCAATTGTCTAGAGGGCAAACCAGAGGAGGTGGATGAGAAGGCTACCAGCTCACAGAGAAAACATGAGGGAGCACTGGCAGCAGAAGGGCAAGGTGGGGGAGTGACAGATGTTAGGGAGGCAGGGAGGGGTAGTGAAGCGGGTAACACTGATACATAGATACATAGACAGTGTCGGCAGATAAGGGCCTATGGCCCACCCAGTCTGGGGAGTGTAAAGGGGGAGCACCTCGAGAGGGGGCAGGGGTGCAGGGTGGGGAGGGAATCAATGGAGCTAAAGAGAAAAGGGAGGTAAAAGGGATGCCTAGAACTAGGAGTAAGGAAAAGGTAACAAGTAATAAACAAAATGGGGGCAGGGTCCTCCTCAACGGGGACTCGATTTTAAGAGGAGTTAAATGGGGGGCAGGGGTAGTGCAGTTTGGTTGGAGTGGTTGCCAAGTATGACAGCATCAGAGGTAATTCATCATACTGCATCATGGGGCAAGCCACAGGATGAGAAAACTCACCTGATTTTCCACCTGGGAACAAATGATTTGAACTGGCATAGCCTGCTGGAAGTTCAGGCAAGATTCACAGTGCTTGCTAGGTTTTGTAGTAGCCTTGGTTTCCGATCTATAGCTTTTTTGGAAGTGCTGCCTGTGCCTAAAGCGAGCACTGAAAGGAAACAAAGGATCTGGGAGTTCAACAAATGGATAGGGTGGTGGTGCAGGCAGTGGCGGTATGGGTTAGTGGGGGACTGGGGGACAACATGGAATGACGAAAGCCTATATGCCCAGGACAGGCTGCACCTCAATGGGGAGGGAAAGGCAGTCCTGAGAATAAAACTGAAGGAATTCATTGAGCAAACATATGGTTTCAACTGGATCGGTGGGGGGAGAGGGAAAATGACTCACCAAATGATGTGCCAAAAGACAGGAGTATTGGGGGTCATTCAGCACCCCCCAGGGCAGGGCAGGAATGTCAAGCAAAGACATGCTAAGGGGTAGGGGAGATGGGGAGGGTAATTGGTGAAAGGGGCTCTCCGCAAATACCAGCAGCCTATGGAATAAGATGGTAGATTTAGAAGCATTAATGGTGGGGGAGAGATTAGATATTATAGCTGTAACTGAGACCTGGTGGTCCAAGCACCATGGCTGGGAAGTGGGGGGCCCGCGTACAGATTGTTCAGGAGGGATAGGACTGATAGGAAGGGAGGAGTAGCGCTTTACATAAGGGAGGGAATCCAGGTCATGGAAGGAATGAAAGAGCAGGGAGAGGTGAGAAGCATATGGGTCACGCTGGAGAGGAAGGCTGGGGCAGCACTAAGACTAGGGGAGGTATACAGATCCCCTACACAGAGTGAGGAAATGGACAGGTAGATGATGCAGGAGGTTCAAAGAATGACTTGGAAGGGGGAGATTCTGCTGGTAGGGGATCTAAACCTCCCAGATATAGACTGGGATATCCCATCGGCAAGGTTGGCTAGGAGAGGAGAGATTCTAGGGTCGCTTCAGGGTGCCTTCCTGCAACAGCTGGTCAGGTAGCCCACAAGGGAGGAAAACATACTTGACATGGTCCTAACTGATGGAGATATCATGGAGGGAGTGGAGGTGGGGGCCAGCCTGGGAGATAGTGACCACAGCTCAGTGGGCTGGATGAGGGAGATACTCCGAGAGGAAGTGGGGGAGTGGGAGGGGATGAGGAGGGGCAGAAGAACTTTGGAAAAAGATCAAGGGAGGGGTCCTTAAAGCAACAGAGGAATGTGTAAGGAGGGTGAGTAGGAACAAAAGAAGGAGGAGGCTACTGTGGTTCAATAGGGAAGTGAGGGAGGGAGGCAATTGGGGAGAGGAAAAGGGCTTTAAGGGAATACAAGAGGACACGGGGAGGAAGGATAGGGAAGCTTACAAAAAGAAGCAGAGGGTGGCAGGGTAGAGGATTAGGAAGGCTAAATCAGAAACAGAGGAGAGAATTGCTATGCAGGCCAAATGGGGGGACAAGATGTTTTTTTGGTACATAGGGGAAAGAAGGACGTTAAGGCAGGGGTAGTAAGGATTAAGAGGGGGGACTGCAGGTGGAAGGGAATTTTGAGAAAACGGAGGTGCTAAATGGATACTTCAGCTCAGTTTTTACAACAGAGGGGAGAGGGGCCAGCGCTAAGTGAAAAGGGAAAGGGGGGTGGATCCTAGCCCAATCAGTGCGGAAGAGGTAAGGGAGGAGTTAGGTAAGCTGAGGGTGAACAAGGCCATGGGCCCAGATGTCCTGCACCCTGGGGTGCTCAGGAAATTAAGGCAGGTACTGGCGGAACCATTGGCGGGGCTATTTAACTTGTCCCTGGATACAGGTTGGGTACCAGAGGACTGGAAGAAGGAGACATGGTGATAATCCATAAAGGAGGCAGCAGGGAGAAGGTGGGCAATTATCACCCAGTCAGTCTCACATCAGAGGCAGGTAAAATAATGGAGATGATATTGAAAAAAAGGGTGGTCAGCTATCTGGAAGTAGAGGGGCTGCAAGACATTCAGCAGCATGGCTTCACTCGGGGTTGGTCATGTCAGATGAACCTGACCGAATTCTTCGATGAGGTGACAAGGGTGGTTGATCAGAGCGGGGCAGTGGACATGACCCACTTGGACCTCGGGAAGACCTTTGACACAGTGCCCCACAAAAGACTGGTCAATAAGTTGTGGAGTCTGGGGTTGGGGCAGAAAATAAGATGGGTGGAGAGCCGGCTGCAGGTAGAAGCCAAAGGGTGGTGGTTAATGGGATGCACTCTGGGGAGACAAGGGTTACAAGTGGGGTCCCCCTGGGGTAAGTGTTGGGGCCCATTCTGTTTAACATCTATGTTAGCAACATAGCAGAGGGGCTTCAGGGGACGGTCTGCCTTTTCGTGGATGATGCAAAACTCAGTAACAGGGTTTGCCCCCCCAAGGGGGGGGGTGGAGGCAAGGATCAATGATGAAGAATCTAAATTTGCTGGAAGAGTGGTTAGAAACATGGCAGCTAAAGTTCAATGCCAGAAAATGCAAAGTGATGCACTTGGGGAGGAGGAATCCGAATATCACATACACACTAGGGGGAGGGGAGATAATGACTGCAACCAGCCAGGAGAAGGATCTAGGAGTTATAATCACTGATGACCTTAGGGTAGGGTCCAAGTGCAGTAAAGCAGTGGGCAAAGCTAACAGGATGCTGGCGTACATAGGGAGGGGGATTACCAGCAGAAGGAGGGAGGTGCTGATGCCACTCTACAGCTCCATGGTTAGGCCACACCTGGAGTATGGGGTACAGTTCTGGAGGCCTCATCTACTAAAAGACATAGATGGCTTGGAAAGGGTGCAGAGAAGGGTCACTTAAATGATGCATGGGCTAAGTGGGAAGGCATATGAGAAGAGGATGAAGGAGCTGGATTTGTATCCTCTGGAGACAAGAAGGGAGAAAGGGGACATGATCAAAACATTCAAGTATGTGAAGAGGATCAATAAAGTGGGGGAGAACTTGTCTGCAGGGAAGTTAAATACAAGAACTAGGGGGGTATGGGTTGAGGTTGGAGGGGAGGAAGGTTTAGCGGAAACGTTAGGAAATATTACTTCACAGAGAGAGTGGCTGAACCCTGGAATGGACTGCCAGAGGAGATGGTGAAGGCCAGTACAGTGGAGGGTTTTAAGAGGGCCTGGGACAAACACAAGGGATTGCTAACGGGCGGAGGGGAGAATCTTGGAGGGGGAGGAATAAGTGGGGGG
The DNA here is from genome assembly GCA_016271365.2 of Neoceratodus forsteri. Lineage (NCBI taxonomy): Eukaryota > Metazoa > Chordata > Ceratodontiformes > Ceratodontidae > Neoceratodus > Neoceratodus forsteri. The sequence continues at coordinate 310,601,247 of CM057450.1, forward strand.
GTTGGGCAGACTTGATGGGCCAGGAGGGTCCTTTTCTGCTGACACATCTATGAATCTATGACAAACAATAAATGGGTTCCACCCCTCAAGGATTTCTCAGCTGCACCATCACCTGTGGTCTCACAGGCATAGGTGCCCAGTTGTATGGGCCCATGGGACATCGGCCCCGGCAATATTTTTTACCTGGGCTGAGCCCCAGCAATATTTCGCTACGTGCTGCCAGTGCAATTTTTTGCCCCCTGGTTTGTTTCTCTGTTGTGAGCGCATCCTTTGCTGTCTGTGACCACGTGCGTACCAATGCACCCTTGACCTCCTCCCCCATTTGCCCACCCGCTGCTGTTTAATTGACTGGTGGCATTGGCAGTATTTAAAATTGGCGTGAATCGGATGGTGCCTTTTGACTGCTTTTTCTTGGTGTATCACCCCCCCCTCTCCGAAAATCAATTTGTGGCTGGTTCATTGGCAAGAAGTGGCATTTTTCAATTTGCCACATGCACTGTAATTGGCCGGGGGGGAGGGTTTATTAGGCGCGATAGGCGTGCCTCTGACTGGGGGATTCTCCGAGTGAGGAGGCACTTAGGCGACTGGTAAGGGTGACGGTTTTCAGTTTTAGTGTGTTGTGCAATGGGCCAGCCCAGCGTGGAAGTAGTCGAAGGCAAGGGAGAGATGATGGTCCAGGCATCCAGCCAGCCAAGATGAGTGGAGCTTAGCTGGAAAGGGAGAGCAAGGTGGTGCGGCTGGAGTCGGCTCGGCAGTCAGCCAGGGGTAGAGAGTCCGGGATCAAGAGTTGGCCAGTCGGGAGTCCGGGGCACCACACGACACCACCAGGCAGTAAAGAAGGCCAGCAGGATGAGCAGCAGACTAGCGGTGCAGTGTTGCAGCAGAGAGTGTCGGGGTGAGTAAAGTGATGAGCCAGGCAACTTGAGCATGCCAGGTGGGGTTACAAAGTGGCTGGGTGACGGTTTGCGTAGTGGTGGTGGTTGATGAGGGTCCTTTTTTGGTCTGGGCAGCTGGCGGCAAGGCACCAGATCCAGCAGAGCAGCCAGCAGGTCAGTTAGAACCTCAAAGCAGAGGAGCGAGGTGAGCAGCAGCAGAGGAGAGCTGCCATCATCAGCACACCCAGCCTGCATCATCCCCCAGACCCCCAGCAACGGTAGGCAGCTGCCAGCAGGCTACTACATTGTTTGTTTATCTTTACATCTGGCCATTATAAGCTAGCCAGGAACTCTGCAAATACCTCAGGTTTAAGGAAGACTGCCATTTTTGCAATTGCATGACCTTTGGGTTGGGGTTATCTGAGCAGCAGCCACAGGTGCCCAGCATTTAATTTAAAATGCAAATTTGCCATCCATCCAATGGCAACATCAATGAGATCAGTAGCGATTCAATACTGGGTACACAGGGACTTTATTTTAGTCTTTGGTAACCCGATAAGGCCCACTAGACGCAAGTGCCTGTTTTCAGGGGTGACCTGGGAGCACTGGGCAGTTATGCAAGCGGAGGTTGTGAGAATCAAACCCAAGTCTGGTCTGCTGGACGTACCAAGCTCATTTACAGCTCGTTACTCTAACCCCTAGGCTATACTGTCACTTTATAAGAGCTCCCTAGATTGGTTAAAAGGGAAAAACTGGTATCAAGCTGCATTGTGGTGTGATGGCAAGCCGAGTGAGAGGGCTGCACTTGTGGGGACCTTTTTTCAGTGGCAGCCCCAGTAAAGTTTGTTTGGCTGTTCATAGCATGGAATAATGACTACATCTGGTTGTGATGAAGTCTGCGTAAGGCACCAGAAGACCAATCTGACAATGCATTACCTCATTTGCATTAACCCTGAATGAAACAGTGTTCTTGTTGAAGCCATTTCTCATTGTCTCCAAAGAGTATCAGTGCAGGCTAATTGTTGGAGTAGTGACCACAGTGGAGAGGTGGGCAGGTACAGTGTCCTGGGGGTTATGCTGACCAGTCATTAATCTTTCTCTGGCAGAGGCACTGCACAATTCCTGCTATCTGGATCAGGGTGTGAAATCCCATTGCCCTGTCTAGGGCAAGTACAATTTCATTGAAGGGCAGAGCCAAAAAGAGAGCTAACTTTTGTAACAAATAGGATCAAGTGGATATTCAGCTAGGGTCATGCCTGGGCAAGTCCTAAAAATGTTGATTTGAACACCCCTGATCTGGATGGGATATCCCCAACTAGTGAAGAAGAAAATAACCCTTGAGTCATTCTTGTAGGCACCAGGCTTCATCCAGTCTCTTCCACTACACACCCCATGCTGAGCCAGGATGATCATGTAACCTTGTGACTGAAGGGGTAATGTTGTGGTGATGGTGAACTTTTAATGCGTTGCATGGATTTTACCTTTGTGTGTCTTCTATCATCCTAGGCAGGCCATGTAAAAAAAAATGCCACAGTCGCTCTCTCCCGTCCCAATCTGCAACCTCTGCTTAAACCCATAGGGGCAGCCAGCCAGCCAGCGAAGGGGTGGATCACCATCGTGATTCATGCTCAGAAATTGTTTGTGTGTAACCCCTAGGTGGCGCTATCCCAAGGGCTACTACCCCTGCCTGCTTAACTACTAACAGGTTGAGGGGCCTAGGTCCAATGGCGGGTGCCTCCACCCAGCGGTCAGGGTTTGCAGTAGTTAAACTAACTTGGTCACAGTCCCCTGGGACACTGCAACCCCCCTTTCTTCCCACTAGTGGCCCACACAATGCATTAGGAATATATTCACAATGTACACATACCCCCAGGACTGGCTCTGTTGACTGGACTCTGGGGACCCCCTGTAAAACAAGATGATACAGTGCAAAAACTATAGTACAATACTTTAACATAAACGAATACCTTAGCCAGTGTAACTTTGCTGAAACCAACAAATTTTATTTACTTAAGCAGCTGTAACAAGGAAGAGGGAAATCAGGTTAATCAGGTTAAACACATTAATAATCACAATACTGTGCGCATATTCAGCGTCCCAAATTGTCACTTTCACTGGGTACCCACGATGGGGGGGGGGCTAACCAGGATTGGTGCAGCTGGTTGGGGCCCTGTGATGCAAAAACACTGGCACAATACCCAAATTGTAATCCGGAGCCGGTTGGCTCAGTTTGTGAAGAAAGGAAAAAAAAAAAACAATTAGATGACACACTTGCAATTCGATAAACAGATGGCAGGGAGCTACCCTGCTTTGTACTCACAAACTTAATAATGGGAACTGGATGGAAGGCAGATTGTCCTGGTTTGCCAGGAGGAGCAGACCATGTGGACAAGGTCCTTGTGACTGGACCCCACTGCAGTTTAGAGCAAATGGATGTAGTCTGGATTAAGCTGGGGTTTACTTCCAGCTTCATGCACTCAATTCACTGTACAGGGGATTTGAAACGCGATTCCCCACAAGCACTACACACATTTATATGTAAAAGGAAAGTACTATACCAGGCAGGCTGCTTCTCTATCCCAATCGCAATTACTGCACAATACCCGGGAGAACTCACAGCAGATTCAGTTCCTGACAGACCGAGCACGATTCAGCAATTTCTCCAGTCTTCTACAGGGTGAGCCTGGTTTCTACTCTTCAGATCTCCTTGATTCTCTTCACAGGTCGGATTCAGTCAGAACAGGCGCTTACACAAGCTGCAGACTGAAACGTAGGGCCTTACAGGCGCTAACCGTGCTAAAACTGTACACCGAAGAAGCACCCAGCTCCTTGTCTCTTCACTGCCCAACTGATCTGATCTTTCCAGTAGACAGAGCCGGGCATTTCCTTTGAGTTCCTCCCAGTTCAGTTGGCTGGTTTGGCTGTCACTCACAGTAAACTCCCTCTGTTGGTGGAAAAAAGGCGCCAAAGTCAAAACTACCTTTTCCAGAGTCACTGCCCTTACAATCCCCCTACAGCAGGCTCCAGAGGACAGTCCAAGTTCTGATTCGCCCAGAGCAGGCTCCATTTTAAAGGATCCCCACCGTGATTGGTCCAATTCAGCAGTTCAGAACCAACATGAGGGAGCTTGCTCTGCACTGTCCTTGCTACAAGAAAGCAGGTTAAATCAAACTGCATTTTCATTATTACTCTAACAGGTTACAAGCAAACAATTACATCTTTGAAGAGTGCTCCTTCTGCCCACTTAGCGATGGCAAAAATGGAGCGATTAGGCAGTAGCTCGAGCGGGACTCAAGCAGGAAAACACACAGTCCCCCCATACAAACTAATTATATCTGCAAGCAGACAGCTCTTAAAGAGACAGTACCAGAGGCTCTAAAAGCACTCACAGATAGACGGCTTAAACGCCAAACACCATTCAGGCTTGTAGCACTCAAGCAAGCTCCTGGAAGACTTTTTGGGAACCCCCATTTGCAGGGGGGTTACATGTGTGAGTGACTTGATGTCGGGAACCTGGGGTTTGAGTGCAGGGGGTATTGGCGCTTCTCTTCCTCTCAGAGGAGGAGGAGGAGGAGGACGGATAGATGAATGAGACAAAGTCAGGAATAATGTAGGGAATGACTGCAGCAGACAAGGGCATTGTGTTTCTTATTTTGTGCTCCTGCCCAATTTATTGGCCACATGGCCCATTTCGACAGTGTGTAAGCAGCTGGGTGCAAGCGCTGGAGGCCTTTGGTGAGTCATCCTTTGCAGGCTGCAGCACCAGGCTTCATCCAGTCATTTCCCCAGACTACACATCTCAGGAGCCATGATAATGATGACCATGTCACCTTGTGTTGGAAGGTATAATGAGGTGATGGTGAACTGTAATGAGTTGCACGGGTTTTACCTTTGTGTCTTCTATGTACTCAGACCATGCCCCCCCCCACAAAAAAAAATTTCATGTGTGTGTGTGTGTGTGTGTGTGTGTGTGTAACCCCCAGGTGGTGCTATCCCAAGGGCTACTACCCCTGCCTGCCTAACTGCTAACAGGTTGAGGGGCCTAGGATCTATGGCGGGTGCCTCCACCCAGAGGTCAGGGTTTGCAGTAATTAGACTAACTTGGTCACAGCCCTCTGGGACACTGAGACCCCCTTTTATTCCTACTAGCAGCCCACGCAGTACACCATGAGTATCTTCACTATTTACACTTACCCCCAGTACTGGTTCGGTCAGCTTGACTCTGGGGACCCTCTGTAAAACAAGATGATGTAATACGATAGCCACTCCCCCTATTGGCATAAATAGGCACCAAGGTCCAGAACTTCACTTCCCAGAATTACTAGCTATATTTCCTATGGCCAACCAGCTCCCAAGAGAGTCCTAATCCTGGTTGGTCCACTTAAACTCAATTTTAGATGCCCCTCCTTGTCTGATTGGATCTATTCAGCAGTTCAGATCCAAAATGGAGGGACAAAACACACAGAGTCCCAGCTGCAAGAAAGGCAGGTTAGACAAATTACATTTCCAAAAACACTCTAAATAATATGGGGCAAACTGTTACATCTCTGATAAGTGCTCACTCTGCCCACTTAGCGATGGCAGAAACGGAGCGATTTGTCAGCTGCTCGAGTGGAACTCGAGCAGAGAAACACACAGCCCCCATGTGAAGTAATCATGACTGCAAGCAGACAGCTCTTAAAGAAACAGTACCAGAGGCTCTAAAAACACTATGTGTATGTCCCTGAGTCTCCATGTCTCTAACCTGACAATGGTGTATGTTTAGTGAAATACAGTGCCTCATTCCACTTATGTCTTGCTCTCTCATTTCTCAACCTCTGCTAAACCCATAGGGGCAGCCAGCCAGCCAGGGACTGGGGGTACACTATATTCAGAAATTACATGTGTGAGTGACTTGATGTAGGGGACCTGGGGTGTTTGGGGGATTGGGGCTTCTCTCCTCTCTGCTGTCTCTACTAGCCTACAGATTACATAACTTGGTGTTTCCTTCTGTGCTTTGGACTTTGTATTATTTACTGGTAACTGGTATGGGGTGCCCAGTCCTCAGTCAATGCAAAGCAACCAAACTATCGGCAATTTAGGAGTATGGGGCACTGGGCCAGAACTTAGTGTACAGGAAATAGAAATGATTGTGGTTCATTTTGCCAAACAGGTGACATCCCTGGTCTGCAGCATTACCTTGATGTGCTGTAGGCTGTGTAAGTGTAAGTGTAAGTGTTTCAGCAGGCCTCCTCGACTTATCATAGCAGCATGCCTGATTAAATGCCACCTTGAAAATGTTGGGGTCAGGACACTGTTGTGTTGTGCCACAGTTGTTGATGATCCCAAGGGAAGGATACCAGTGTGGGTTAGGTAGTTATTACAGGGGTACAGACAGTAGCTAAATTACAGTATCTGATTTTGGAGGGATTTGCTAGACTAACTTTCTTGTTCTTACACATGCACGTTTCGAAACCTCTTAATTGGGACTTGCCTAATTGATGTGAGGGGTTGGGGGTGGAAAGAGAAATCTTGGGTGATGAGTACTGTACCTTGTGGAGGAGGTCGTGTTTCATTTTACCATTCAAGAAAGTCACTGACGACAATGTTTATTTTGTCTGCCTGTTGAATATATTTCTATAGAATATAATTCTATGTTTCTATGTTTCTATATTACTCTGCTGGAACAATTCATACGAGTCTCAGGACTTATTGATTCAAAGTAGATAACCTTAACATTTTTAAGTTGTGCAACCAGTGGCCCATAAAATACACATAGAAGATAATGTAATACTCCAGTATACTTTAACAAGTGTCTGTTGTCATCGAGAGGTTGTCATGGCCCGAAAGGTTCGGTCACCATGGTAACTTCAATATGACTACACACACTTGTTTGTATATAGTGAAGAAGACATGTCTTTTACAGTATGCTGAACTGAATATATATATAGTGTATAGTGGAGTGTTCTGTATAGAATTCCATCCCTTTCAAAATGCTGTTCTACCACAGTTCCAAGGTCATGGAATGCTGTTCTGCCCTACTCTGGTAGAACAGCATTCTAGAACCTCTAGAGAATGCATAAGTCCGTTTCATTTTGAAAGCAAAAAGAACTCACAACACACATTTTTCACGCAGTACTATACACTATAAAAATTCAGGATGAGCAACTCTATGCACAACCGGTGTGTTTTGCCACCTCAGGGTTCTGACTCCCATGGACCTCTCGAGCTTCGCTCTCGAGGTCAGAGGGAATCGGGAACCCCTCTATGGCAGAGTACACTAGTTCTGCATAGTTGCCCATCCAGTATTCTCTGCTGACATCCCTACTAAGTCTCTTAGTTGCATACTGTGTGTGTATCTCCAGATTTATGGTATTTTAACTTGTGACACCTTGACTAATTATATTAATGATCCTTCAGAGGCTAGCGGCTTGTATCACATTATATAATCTTAATTAATTTACAAGTTGTAAACTGAAAATTCATTTAATGGAATTGTTGTGAAATAAATGATATGTGGTTTGCTGAGGAAAAGTACGATGTATTTGGGAACAAAAGGCCTGTTGCCAGTACTCTCACTGTTGCAGTATGTGTTTGCTGTTTAAAGAAATCATATGGTCTTTAGATAACAATGTATTTCTGACATCCTATGATAATACTTGGTATATTTGTGGTTTTCTCAGACCTTTTGCAGGTCATGTGGTAATTAATAACTTGCGCCATTAAAGATGCCCACCACTAACCACATGAAGTTATTAGATTTCTGGTCTCTGAGGTTACCTGTGAAATGTACATGCTACAGTCATACTGTGGATGTATTAGGATGGTGCTGCCACTGTAGCAGTTGGTGTAGGGAGTGTGCCTGAGTCAGCATGGGCCACCACCTCTCCACACACATCACACACTACTCCCTCCCCTCCAAGCCTGCTCCTGTGTAGTAGGGAATGTGTTGCTGGTATGTGGTGGTGCATCTACCCCTCCCTGTTCTGATCCCAACTGCTTATAGAGAGGAACATGTTCCTCTGATCCCATCCCTTCAAGTGCAAACGGTTCCCTAACCCTTTCCCTCGTGTCCTGCATTCCCTACCCCACCTGCATCCCATGCTCTATGTTGTATGTATTACTCCCTAGTGTGTAGGGGTACCTCCCCACATCCAGTACGTAACCAAGTTGAGATATGAGCCCCCCCCCAATGTTTGTCAAGTCCCCACCCCATGGCAACAGCCTGAGTGCTCCCAGTCCTGCAACAACTGTGTGGGAATCTGCTTGCAAGGAAGCACACACACACACATACACAATACCCTGGCCTCATACCCCAGTGATTTATGCCATTCCCACACAAGGAATGTTCCATGCTTTCCCGGCTGCGTCATCAACACACACACCCACACACACACCTTTTGGTCCCCCTGTCTGACCTGACTGTTTTGCCACGGTGACTGAGCTTGGCACAGCTCACCACTCATAGGCCACCTGCTGTCTAACAATAACAGATAGTGCAGCTTAAGAATAAGGCATAGATGATGACTTGCCATACTAGACTGTGCTCCTTCTTATTACTGTTAGACAGAGGTAATTGAGGTAGTATGTGGCAGGCTGTGTCGGTCACAATTGATTTGGTCACTGTGGCTCAGTCTGATCAAACAGGGGAACCAACGAGTGAGTGAGTGTGTGTATGTGTGTGGGGTGGGCGCATGTGTTGATGCTGCAGCTGGGAAGGCAGGGAGTTGGACACTAACCACCACTAAGGAATTGACAGAGATGGTGCAAATCGCTGGGGTACAGGGCCATTTTGACTGAACGCCAGCCAAAACGGGGAAGAAAGATCAGGAGACACCTCACATCCACTTTCTGTTGAAGTCCCAGCCATGGACCAAAACAAGGAAGAGGAAAGAAAACCACAACATAGTAAAAAACACTACATGGTAAGTACAATATTTATTAACATTCACACACAGTAACAAACACAATATAAAGTTTCTAAGGGGAACCAATCACCAACCCCAAAATGCCTCCACCACCCCCCAGAAAAGGTGTCTTCTTATTAAAGTTTAAAAACAAGCCTTTTAAATAGTATTTCAATGTGTTTCCTATACCTGAGGCCAGGGGCTTAACCCCCTGATACCCATGTTATGATACAAGGTGCTCTGCTCCTACAATGCCATGGTGGTGGTGGCGGCGGTGGGTTGACATCTTACCCCTTGCCCATGGAGTGGGTCTTTGAACCCTGACCCCTTGGTAGTTGACCTCTGACCCCTGGATGGGGGGGCTTTGACCCCTGACCCCTGGGCCCCACCAACAATTTTACAAACCCACCTCCTATGGAGAAGGAGAGTGGCCCATAGGTACTTCATTCCCCCCCCCCCACTGGTCCTCTGATGGCCCAGGCTAGTTCTTGAACCCGGGTTGCTGTCATCCTTTGTGGCAGTACTGCCCCAGTGCCAATGGACTGGCTACTGTGCTTAGCTTGGCAGGAGAGCAGTAGACTTGTAAAAACTCTAGAACTCTATATGTCACTGTAGGGATAAAATAATATGGAAGGAAAATTGGCATGTTTATGTTTTACTGCTAACTAGATAATCTAAAAATATTACCTTTCTGTTGCTTTAAAAGGCTAATATTCATAAGGGTAAATCAGACCTCTCCTTCCTCGCTCAGTAGGTCATCGTGTTTACTGTTTCAGTAGGAGCTGCCCTTAATACGCCTTTAGGATAAGATGCAGGATTAAGATGTAAACCTCATCATAGGTGCCACGTACTCTATGCTCTTCCAAGGACTTGTAGATATACAGCTGCCTGCTATTGCTAATCTTTCCATAAGGGATTATGCCATTTCTTATCTCCACCCCTCTGTGTACCAACCAGTGTAGCACTAAATACCCTTTAATTTCCTGGAGCCCAGTAAACATTGCTGCTTGCTACAGTAGATATGCAGTGCATGCTGTCCCACAGTGTGCACTGAGATTTTAAAGCAGAAATTCATATTAAAGTACCTGAAAATTAAATCACTTATTTCAAGCTTTCTGTGCTACAGTCTTTTTGTGATATTGTGTCCCACCATTTGTCTCTTTCGCTACCATCATAGCCCACATTTGGGTGACAGGAGTTTGAGAGGAATATAGATATATACAACACCAGAGAGGATAAATCTGTGAAATAAAATTAGTTGGGGTGGTAGACAGCCACGCTGCAGAGAACAAGCATTTTATTGGAGCCCTGTGTGAGATAATTAAAAAACACATTTAAAATTATTTTATAGTGCCTTCCTGCTGGTACACCGGTGATATTTTTACTATTGGTTATCTGTGAAATTAGAGCTTAAATGTTAGCATTTATTATTAGTGTCTACTGTCCAGCTCAAAATATTACTAATGGGGTATTATTGTGCAATTTGCTCTAAAGAGGAGCTGTCTGGGGCCTTTGCACTTCAATGCAAAACCTGTGAAGTTCACAGACTGTACCCTGTGTATCAATAAAGTCAGCCTGTCGACTTTGTGGGGTGCCTCGCCTTTGGTGGAAGTAGAGAAATTTTAGGGGCCAAAAATTGAGAAGGGGTTGATAGTAGAGCAGTGAAACTGGATAGAATATACTTCCCTAATTGCACTGGCAAGGTGCGGATCTGCTGGGAAAGGGATTTAGGCCTGCGCATCTCTGATAGCAACTGGAACATACTGCCAAGCTCCCATATGGGCCTTCTCCTTTGCAACTGTAACCCCCCCCCACAAATGGGGGTTCCCGAAAAGTCTTCCTTGAGCGTGCTTAAATGCTCACTGCCAGGCTGGCGTTCTGTGTTTTAGCAGTTTAAATGCATTGCCAGAGAGTGTCTGTATAGCCTCTGTGTACTGTCCCTTTAAGAGCTGCCTGGATTGCAGTCACAATTAATCTGAGAGGGGGCTCTGTTAAAAGATATACTTGTTTGCTAATCATTTGTTAGAGTACTAATAATACTGCAGTTTGTTCTAACCTGCCTTCTTTGCAGCATGGACAGTTCTGTTTGTTTCCATCATCTTGGTTCTGTACCACAGAATGGGCCAATCAGTACATTTGGGACTCTAAAATGGAGCCTGCCTACAGGGGCTTGGTGGGGCCAAAATTTGTAGGAATTCTAGTTTTGGGCTTTTGGTGCCTAAAATAACCTAGAGGGGGAGCCCTTGTTTATTTATTTATTTAGCTTTTGTTAACTGGGTAAGTGTACTAGACATAAAATGACTATTTTCAGGCATGACCTGGAAGAGTACAGACATGCAGAAACTTAACAGAATAACAAATTATAAGTGCTTTGCATAAAATGAGTTAAAGAGGATACAATATATCAGAACATACAAAGTAAAGCGCTTTACATACAATGAGTTAAAGTGGATACAATGTATCAGAGACATACAGAGTAGACCATTCATAAGTTCATAGGTGCCTACCTATGCAATGAATGGAGCGGACCTTGGACAATAAATTATCAGGTGACATATCATATGAACAGAACAAGGTACACAAAAACAGGTAATACAAAATGAGGAGATAACCACTGAGAGCAGGGGGTGTCATTAAAGGAAAACTGCATGTTAAAATCATGAAAATATATATTTTTTACCATCCATTGTGTGTTCTTAGTTCATCCCAGTGTTATTTTTCAGCTTAGGCTGTGTGAGGTGTTTTTTCTAACTTTCTCTTGCTATTTTATGGCTCTTGGGGGCTGCCATTTATCTTTCTTTTATTGCTTCTTGTCCTAGATATTCTTCCCAGAGTGCCCTCTGTTCTGAGGTCTAATAGCCCATGCATCTGACCAGTGTCTTGTTACAGTGTCTGTACTATTTATAGTAGCCACAAGATGAAAGAATATATGGAGCATTGGAATGGTTTCTATGGTTTGCAAACATCATGGAGCACAACTAACAAGTCTGTCTGCTCCAACAATGCTAATTTACTCCCCCTCGGGCATAGCAGAGGAGAGAGTTTATATCAGCAGCACTCACCGCTGCATGCAACCTATATATAAACTGTTACTTTGCTTAGACTCGTGCTTTCCCTCCCCCTTTTATTCCACATTCTGTACTTTTGATTCAGTTGCTTGTGTCCTGTGTAGAAGATTCATGCTTGTAGACCAGTGTAATTCTTTTAAAGCAGTTGTCATCCACTGGCTAAGTAGCCTTCAGTACTTTTGTGTTCATGTGATCTGCACCAGAAGCCCTCTGCATGATTTCGTCCTGTTTTGTTCTTAATACCAGCTCATATCATTGCCTTCAACTTTAAATATTTAAAGAGCAGCTTGTATATGTCGAATAAAAGGGGGAGGGAGAACACGAGTCTAAGCAAAGTAACAGTTTATATACAGGTTGCATGCAGCGGTGAGTGCTACTGATACAGACACTGTAACAAGACACTGGTCAGATGCATGGGCTATTAGACCTCAGAGCAGAGGGCACTCTGGGAAGACTATCTGGGACAAGAAGCAGTAAAAGAAAGGTAAATGGCAGCCCCCAAGGGCCATAAAATAACAAGAGAAAGTTAGAAAAAACACCTCACACAGCCTGAGCTGAAAAATAACACTGGGATGAACTAAGAACACACAATGGATGATATATTTTCCTGATTTTAACATGCAGTTTTCCTTTAAGAAAAAGGTCAGTAAATGAGGAAGAGGGGAGCAAGTCATGAAATTAGATTATATGAGTGTATGTAAGTGTAAGGGAGATGACTGCAGTGCAAGATTGTATATGGGTAGGGAAAGGGAGCCAGGACAAGCTGAGGCAGTAAGAGGGTAATATACAGAGGTGAGGAAATACTATTGTATGGCCGGAGACATCAGTCATTAGGTAGGGTGAAAGCAGGAACAAGTATCAGCAATCAGCAGATTCAAGCTCAGTTTTCTCTTAAAGCATGTGTGGGAGTTAGAAAGTCTAATGTCGGGGGGGGAAGGGAATTCCACAGCTGTGGAGCCGCATGCTCAAATGCAACAGTTCCTTTCCTAGTGCGGCATCTCGGCAAATTCAGAAAGGATTTATCAGCTGATCGTAGACCATGGAGTGTGTCCTGAGGAACAAGCATAGCTGTAAGACACCTAGGGGTTTGATTTCGAATTATTGAGTCAATAAGAGAGCCAAGGTAGTATTTCCTACTAGCTAACGGAGAGAACCAACCAAGATCATTATAAAGTTGACAGTGGTGTTTAAGACGAGGAGCAGAAGAGGCATAGCCACATATGTTGTTATATGTAATATCCCATCTGAGTAGGTCAGTTTTATGAGCAGCCCCAAATAAGGGAGTCCCATAGGTTAAGGTGGGGAGCAGAATCCCCCTCGCAATGGCCATTTTAGCCGATGGCATGAGCATATAACTAGTCTTATGTGCAACACCCAGTTTGGAGTTGACAGCTCTGCAAACAGACTGTACATGAAGATTAAGATCAAGAGATTGAACTAGTAGGATGCCCAGGTACTTGAAAGAGGTCACACATTCCAGTAATTGACCTTCTAAGTCCTGCACTGTCAGTGCTGTTGTGCAAGCCCGGAGCTCTGAGGCCGATCCAAGCAGCATGGCTTTAGTTTTGCTAGTGTTGACAGCCAGTTTGTGGTCGTATAGCCAGTTTTGGATATTGTTAAAATCAGAGGAAAGGGTTGTATTGATAGTGTCTATATTAGTAGAACTTGTATAGATGACAAGATCATCAGCATATAGAATAGCAGAGCAGGATTTTAGAGCAGCTCCAATGTTATTTATAGAAAGAGAGAATAGGAGGAGCCCTAGGATGGAGCCCTGAGGTACACCAATGTTAAAGTACTGTTCAATAGAGAGGAATTCAATTTCACCATTTGAGTTCTATTTGTCAGGTAGCTTTCATACCAGTCAGCAACAGAGGAGGAGGAGAAATGCAGGTGTTGAAGTGAGGAGAGAAGCAAAGTGTGATCAACAAGGTCTAAAGTCTTTGTGAGGTCAATAAAGACAGCCCCAGTCAGATTGCCAGTATCCATTTTTGAAAGAGTGTCTGTGGTGAATTTAAGGAGTGCAGTCATTGTGCTATGTCCTTTCCTGAAACCATGTTGGGTATCCAACAGCAGGCTGTGCTTAAGTAGATAGTCAGTTGTCTGAGTTGTGACAATTTTCTCCAGGATTTTGCTCAGTACCGAGAGTATGGCAATTAGTCTTCTAGTTCATGACAATCTTAGGATCCTCTTTCTTAAGTACAGGTGTAATCCGAGCAGTTTCCAGAGGTCAGGAACCACACCACCTGAAAGTGATAACGTATAAATTTTGGCCAGCAGTAATGCAATAAGGGAAGCTGCAAGTTTCAAGAGGCAGAGTTCCAAGGAGTCTGAGCCAGAGCTGGTATGATCAGAGATGGACCTCAGGAGCTTCAGGGCTCCCTTTCTAGACACAGCTTAAAATAGAACGAGGAGAGGGAGCATAAGAGGCACAGGGACAACACTTCCAGCTTATCCAGACAGATTCCTGATGAGGCGTGGGAGGACACTGCACTGGGATCGAAGGAAGAGGTATATTGGGAGAGATCAGAGAAATGCAGGTTGAAAGAATTAGCTATGGTTTGTGAGTCATTGCAATGCACATAATTTATCAGCATATCACCAGGGGTAGTTGACTGTGAGGATCCTAGGAAGGATTTGATGTGTGACCAGAATTTTGTGGGATCATTGGCCGAGTTAATCAGTAGGTCTTTACAGTACTTGCTCTTAGTAGCTCTGACTTGTCTTTTACATGAATTCCGTAGCATATGGTAAGCGTTGAAATCTGTTTACTGGCCTGATGTTTTGTAGCGCTTCCAGAGTTTATCTCTAGGGCGCAAATTTTTGAGCAAGTCTTTGTTTAACCACCTTGTTTGTTTACCCCTCACTCTCCGGGTGATCTTGTTGTGACTGACAGACAGATCAGCCAACCGAACCTTTTGGATCTTGGGGAAAGTCCCACACTGCTTGCAGTTTCAGTTAAATCTGAGTTGGGAAGTGAAGAAGTAACAGCTCAAGATAGTTCGAGCAGCAATCCATAGTGGATTCGCGCGGGAGAACTATGGAAAGGCCTGAGTTTGGCCTGCATGCCTGCCTGCTGTTCCTGAGAGGGAACTTGTGTTTTTTTTCGGTCTGAATCTGAATTTGGAGAGTGAATTAAGCCACTGAATTGTGACCAGGCTTTAACCTGAAGAAGACCGAAGATTTGCTGAATGCAATCAGCCTGTCAGGGCTTCCAGCTACCTCTGAACTCCTGCATTGTGCAGAGACTCTGTAACTGCGACCAGAGAGCCATTTGCCTGTTATAGTGGAATTTCTTTACATGTGAATGTGCTGTGTGCTTATAGTGCGTTGTGATTTGGTTCCCCACTGCGTGTCTGAATGTGTTTTGCTAGTTGGAGGCTGTATCCAGCTGCACGCCTCGGTGATTCGTGTGGGCCTTGCTTCTCTGGGCACTCCAGCTCAACAGCCTGCAGTCTCAATTTCATCCTGCCTGTGTCCAGTATTGGGTATCATGAGTAAACATCAGGGTAGCTCCCTGCAACAACAGTTAAATCTAAAAGTGTTGTCTTCTAAATGTCTTGTTGCCTTTTCTTTCATGAACTGAGCCCTCTGGCTCCGGATTACAAATAGTGTGTGTTGTGCATGTTGCTTTCTTCCATCACAGGGCCCCAACCAGCTGCAATGTTCCTGGCTAGCCCACCGTTTTCCTACCTGGGTACTCAGAGTGTGTGACTGTGTAGGGACTCTGAACTGCATGCATAACTGTCTGATTAATATAGCTTTTAAGCAAATCAACCCGATTACGCCCAACCCTTGTTCAAGTCCCCTGAATAAATCAGATTTAACTTTGTTTGCATTTAATCTGACAGCGGTTCCAGTTTGTGCCAAAAGTATTGTACTGTTGCTATTTGCTGTGCTTAACTTGTTTTATAGGGGGTGCCCAGGGTCAAGCTAGAGGAACCAGCCCTGGTGGTAAGTGCAAACAGTGTGGTTAATTGCCTGGTGAATAAGGGTCATTGTGAAAGTAATTATTGTATATTGTTCAGGCACTAGAAGGGAATGAGGGGGGTTACAGTGTCCCAGAGGGCTGTGCTCAGGTTAGCTTGACACTAACAACCCCGACCTCTGGGTGGAGGCACCCGTTTCATTACCCAGGCCCCTTAACCTGCTACTAGCCAAGCAGGCAGGGGTAGTAGCCCTTGGGATAGCACCACCTAGGGGTTACACAAAGCTAAATGTTAGTCTACAAAGACTCCTAAAACCCCTGCTAGCAGTTCAGGACCAACCTAGACCAATGTTACACTTTAACCTTAATTGGCACACAAAGTAAACTCTTTTAGCACACTGGAATCCCTATCAGCGATTCCAGGAGTGCTGATGATCTAAAACTTTGCTGCAATAATTTCTGATGACCTGGAACCCTTGCTAGCAGTTCCAGGATCAGCCAGAGGTTAAAATCGTTCAAACATGCAGTGTGGGCAGTCCTGAAACCCCTGCTAGTGGTCCAGGCTAGCCTCTATTCAAATGTAACATGACTGGGCAAAGAGTTTATTTTGGGCTACTCAATGCTGTGCCAGAACACCAAAAAGAACACACAAAAGAAACCTAAAATTAAATCATCAGTAAAATAATATGTTTCCTCACCCCCAAGATGGCGATTATCCATCGTCGTTTTATTACACCAGCCTGAGGCTTTTAAATTTGCCACCTCCTCTTGTGGCCATCTCTGCGATGCTTACCACACCACACCCCACTATTTTGGTAGGTTACTCCCGCGAGAGTAAGCAGAGACTCGCGAGAGTATCATCAGCCATGTTGTATACCCGCTGACATGGGAGTTCCTGAACATCATGACACTCACGACTGCCATCTTGTGCATGGCATGCTGCACGCAGTGCACATGTGCATAGTCACAACAGACATTCTCCACACAGAAAAAGCCATCCGTGCGGCATTTCTAAACTAAAAACAGGCCTCAAATTGCACAAGGCCCACTAACAATGCACACAACCTCTTTAATGTGGAGACTTAAAAAAATGTTTAAAACTAAGGAGCACAACATGAATCTAGTCAATCACTATAGTGACCCTTCTATCTACTCTGGAGACAACTCTTAAAGAGGCAGTACACCCATAAGGAGAGGCATAGTAACACTAAATAAAATATTTATCTAAGATGATACATCACAGTTGACACATCTAAGGAAATATAATGGCAGGGTAATCAGATAAATTAGAATAAATAAACAAGTGCAATAGTTCATACAAGGGGAATTTTAAAGTTACTTTACAAGCAACTAAAGCACATATTGTTATGCAATACATTAAAGTACTAATCACAACTAATGACATCCCCCAACGAATACCCCTTATATGTCCCCTCTTTTCACAGAATAACATGGCAAAAACAAAGAGCTGGTGGCACTATAAGGTGTCCTTAACTTCTGGACAGCTGTGTAGACTATGTGCCTCCTATGCCAAAGATACTTCCACACTACCCGAAGAAGAAGACTCTGGGGAAGGGACCAGCAGAATTCAAAACAAGTCTCAACAGCCTAACTCCCCCACAAATAATACTCCCATTCTGGGGCAGAACCTGGATGCAATGGCCATCCTACTTCAAAATACTCAGGTCATGCAAGCACAGCAACAAGTATTAGCTGCAATGCTAGATAAGCTGGTGGAACTGACAGGCCCACGTCCCCTCACTCCACCTGAACCCATCAGGGGCATTAAACCCCTCCAAGAAACCAAGTACTGGAAGGGTCCCAGCCTCAGTCACCACAGCCAGACTCGGAAAATTCTTCCAAGGAGGATGGGGAGATGGAGGTAGATCCACAGTCACTAATAGAAAAATGGTGCTTTCTTGATCAAATTACCACTCTAGTATGCTACATAATGGCTACAGTGGGCTTGAAGACCCCAGCTCCGGCACCTCTAGCCAAGCTTATATCATTACTACAACCTTCTGCAAAACAGGCCAATGTATTCCCAGTATCTGAATCCATTGATGAAGTGGTTAGTAAAGAATGGGAGGCAACAGACCCAGCTTGAACACCTGAGAGATGGTCATGGGATAAAATGTACCTCCTACGAGCTGACAAACTGGCATTATGGTACACACCACCCACAATAGACCCACAAATTGCACCTCTAAATAAAAAGACCATCCTACCTACTGAGATGGCTTCAGGGCTCAAGGACCCAATAGACAGAAAATTTGAGGTCATCCTAAAGAAAAAGTCTGAGATGGCTGGTTTAGTAGCAAGAACTGCAATGACAGCAATTTATGCAACCAGGGCCTAATTAACATGGCTCCAGGAAGTCATGAAGAAATTAACCCAAATGCCTATGGAGTCACAACTCCTAGAGAATGCCATGCTATATACTGTACCAAGTACCTAGCTGACATGGCGGTAGATTCCCTCAAGATTAACTTTCGAGTTGCAGTATTGATCAACAGAGCTTGAAAATCATTATGAATGAAGTTATGGGATGCGGATAATGAATATCCAAAGCAATGCTTCATAAACTGCCCTTCAAGGGGTCACTATTGTTTGGAGAAGGTTTAGAAAGATATTGCAGGGGAAAAGAGGAAGGAAAGACTGACCGAGGAACAATCTAACAGGTCAACCTATCTGCCAGCTAGACACAGAGCTCATTCCCATTCCTTTTGAGATAAGAGAAGGGGAAATTATGGCTACAGAGGAAGCAATGTTCGACAACCATACCCGCCAGCAAACCATTACATCAGGTCTTGAGGTACAGGAGGTCCCAACAGAGGCAGGGTACACTATGCCACCCGCAGACCTCAGTCAAAGCAATGACTGCAACTGCGTGCCTAATACAATTCACCCAGGCATGAGAACAATCAACAGAAGACAAGTGGATTCTAGAAATAATAAGACAAGGGTACACCATAGAACTCTCGCAAACACCCATACAAAACAGGCTGATCTTATCCCGTGTGTTGAAAAACAAGTTCAAACCAGCCCACGTACTGTACACTAAGTGATGACTGACTTCCTACACAACAAGGCCACAGCAGAAGTTCCACAACACGAAAGGAGAAAAGGAGCACATTCCCTCTTCTTCATGGTGCCCAAGAAAACAGGAAGGTTACTCCCTGTGCTAGACCAAAAATTCCTAAACCAATCAGTACAGTACAAACCCTTCAAGATGGAGACTATTAGATTCACTCTAAGGGTTATCCACCCCAGGGATTTCCTAACATCAATAGATCTGAAAGATGCTTATCTCCACATCCACATGAAACCATCACACTACAGATTCCTCAGATTCCACATACTGGGGAAGCATTAACAATATTGAGTCCTCCCATTCAGACTGGTATCTGCCCCAAGGGTATTCATGAAAGCAACTATAGTTCTAGCAGCAAAACTAAGGAAAAGGGGCATCCAAATTATCCCTTATTTGGACGGCTGGCTGATCCGAACCAGATGGATCCAGCAATCCATTCAGGAGACGAAAATGGTGGTACAATGCCTACAGAGCCACATCTGGGTAATCAATCACTCAAAGAGCTGTCTTATTGTCAGCCAGTCCATAGAACACCTAGGCACCATGATCAACCCAACTATAGGCCTGGTATATCCATCGAAGACATGAATCCACACACTAATAGCTCAAGCAAATCAGTTACTGAAAATCAAAAGGCCTTCACTACAACTCAAATCCCAAGTACTAGGGTTAATGTCATCCTCAATATACATAGTACCATGGGCCAGATGAAACATGCAACCCCTCATATCATTTCTGATCAGACAGGCTCTAGTCTATGACATTAACCTTTTCCAGACAGTTACACCACCCCCACATGTGATACAAAGCCTATCATGGTGGACAAACAGACACAGCTCGCCAAAGGAATGTCTCTGGACATCCAACCAGAGGTGATCATAGATACAGACGCCAGTCTATCAGGATGGGGGGGTGCGGCCCGGGGACACCAGTCAGCACAAGGAAAATGTACCTTAATCAAGGCAAAACTACCCATAAATGTGCTAGAAATAAGAGCAGTGGACTTCCGGTGACGTCATCGACCTAATGGCTGCTCTGGTTGAGGGCTCCTGTGGAGTCACCTATCAGTACTCTCCTAGAATAGCACAACAATTAAAATACTGAACAAAAATGGCTACAGGCAACTCTGGGAGGATGAAAGGCACCAACTTTCAGGGAAAAAGTGTAAGGAACAAATAGGATGCAGAAGGATTATCGAATAGACTACAGCAGCCAGAGCGCTTCACCAGCCTGCAGTGCAACTTTTGAATGTGACACAGATCAAGAAGGCGAACGGCTGTCCAGATCATGATTTGAAACATTGATGGCAGAGATTAAAGCATTTCGGGCAGAGAATAAAACAGAATTTAAGTCCTTACAAATGAGAATGCAAGAGGTGGAAGACAAGTTAGATGTCGCGCACAGAAACAAATGGGGGAGATGGCAGAGGAGACCCAGCACTTACACAATGTGGTCGATTTCCTCACAGACCACCAGGAAAGCATGCAGGATTAAATATTAGACCAAGAAGCCAGATCAAGAAGGGATAATATGTGAATAAACAGCCTCCCTGAGGGAACGGAGACTGGGAAAATGGAGGAGTTTTTGGAAGATTTGATGAAAGATGTGCTTCACTTACCCTCCATCTTCCAGTTCCGTATCGAACGGGCACATCGAGCACTGTCACAAAAGCCGACTGATCCTAATGCTAGACCACGCTCTATTGTTCTGAAATTCTCCAGTTACAGAGATAAAAGAGCAAATACTTCGTACAATGTGGGCACAGTAGATTGTAAAATATAACACCACCCACCTCTTCTTTGATCAGGATTACCCGATGGAGATAGTGAGATTGAGAGCAGCATATTTACCAGTCCTGAAGACTCTCCGGGAACATGGGGTTTGTTTTCAGACCCCATATCTGACTAAGTTGCTAGTCTTCTGGGTCTCTGGAGCAGTGATCTATAATTCAGCAAAGGAGGCCAGATGGGAACTCTTGAGCAGAGGTTGGGGTTTCAGATCGGACCAAGTAGAGGAGCAGCGTGCACGCCCACCACGTGCACACTGGCATGCAACCAGAAAGCCACAGAGAAGAGGTCACACACAAGATGGTTTTCGTCAGTCCTTGCAGAGCATCAGATCAGTGTTGGGAAGATTCTGGAAAGTAGAGGAGTCCAGAGTCTCGTCGCAGAAAGAACAGACTTGAGGGGTATGTTGGATGAGCTGCTTAACTGATTTTCCCTAAAAATATTAGGATGAGGAGGGAAGGGGCTTCAGTGGGGACAAGAGCGAGTCCCAGGCCTTTCTCCCATTTCCTATGGGACAGACACTTTGTTTAAAGAACTTTGATCTGATTAATATAACAAAATAAGGCAGACCTAGGTAACAAATCATATGTTTATGGAATATATCTGAATCAACTCTGATCTAGAATTTGTTGACAGATGAAGATCTGGCCTGTTCTAATAGACAGCCTGAATGAAAATTAGAGTTTTTCTGTTTTCCTTTTTTTTAGTTTTTCACTGGGCAAAAGAGTTTATATTAAGCTAAGGAAAAGGAACTTCCCAGCAAGGCTGGAGTTTAGATAATTATGCCAGCATTAATACTGAGAAATTACTTTTTGCTAGTGCCAGAAACTTTAAAGGGTAACTGGGAAGGATGTTTATCCCCCCATTCAGATGGATGGGTGGCTCTTGGGAGAGATTGTGGACCGGTTGCTCAGATCCCTTGGGTGGCTGATGGGTTCTAAGATGCCAAGAGCATCTGAACTCAATTTAAATCGAGGTCAAGGAGGAGTAGCTACTGGCTTTGCCCCCACTCCTCCCATTGGAAGGTTCCAAGATCCTTCCCATGGCCATAGAGGGTGGAAATTAATGCCCTCCTACCTATGAAGTGTAACTGTATATACTGTAGATTATCTGTTATGCCTGTTTTTGTTGTGTTAAGTAGCTTGCAATGTATTGTATATTTGTTAAAGGTTATTGTGATATGTGACAAAGTCCTGAACTGCACAGAGACCCCACCATTAGAACCCCCAGGGAAGATAAAAATTGGTCTGGACCCCCTTTATTGGAATAACACTGTAAGACTACCACTCCTCCCCCATATTAATGAATAAAAGATGTCCTTTTACCATATGTTCACTTAATGTGAATGGAGTAAACAATCTGATTAAAAGATATAAAATATTGATAGTCATTAAGAGAAAAAAGCCTGTCTTTGCTCTCCTCCAAGAGACATACCTGAATAGGGAGGAGCATTTGAAGCTGGCCAGAATGGGTTTTGGAGAAATAGTAGCATCTTCTTATAAAGGTGGGAAAAAGAGGGTCTCAGTAGTACTCATTTCAAAACACTCTACATTTGGTACAATAGCTTCATATGCAGACCCAGAGGGGTGTTTAGCTATTGTAGTGGACATATTAGAGGGACAACCCCTAATGGTGGCCTTTATTTATATCCCCCCGGGTTCTGGAGCAGAAGTAATCTGAGCCTTATTTAGGAAAATAACAGAAATGCAGCAGGGAATGTTGATATTAGAAGGTGACCATAATCAGATACAAGCACAACTAGATAACACCAACCCCAGCATGCCAAAGAAAACCACCATGCAAAAAGCAGCACGAACATACTGCTCTGAAGTTGGATGGGTGGAAGCTTGGCATTCTCAGCACCCAAACAAAAAAGGGTATACACACTACTCGGCTCCTCATGGAATATATACAAGAATAGACTATTTCCATGTTGCCAAAGAGCATTATTATAAGGTACGGGAGTGCACACAGACTCCATCATCCTTTTCGGATCATTCAATGCTGCTCCTGGTGGTAGAATGGGAAACAGATAGAAAAGAACCCCTATGGAGATTTAACAACTATATGTTAAATATAAAAGACTTTAGAAACATGGTAGAAGAAAGGACCCCTCAGATACTACAAGAAAATGCTTCTCAGGAGGTCTCGGAATGTATCATATGGGATACCTTAAAAACAGTACTTGGGGGGACTTTATTATAAAAAAACAGCAACAAGAAAGAATGGATTAATTACAAGCTCAACTTAAAGAGCTGTAAAATCAACATACTACAGGTGACATTGGAGCTCTCCCATTATTACAGGCTACAAAAGAACAAATCCAAAACATTTTAGATATACGCACAGAACAAGCGTAACAATTTATATGCCAGAAGTATTATGATGGAGGCCCCCAGGCCACCAGATTATTAGCCCATAGGCTAAGAAAGCAGCAGACCCTGGGGAACATTACTCAAATCAGGGATCCTATACAGAAAAAAAATGACAAACCTACCCCATCTGATAAAAGAGAGTTTTTGAACCTTCTACAAAAATGTATACACTCCTGAACAAGACACTGATCTGAAGGGCACTGAAACTTTCCTGTCAACCCTCAATCTCCAGAGTATTACACAAGACCAGCAACAAACTTTAGATCGCCCCATCTCGGAGCAGGAATTAATAACAGCCATTATGAACCTTAAGGCGTTCAAAAGCTCAGGACCCGATGGGCATTCGGGGGACTTTTATAAGGCATTTAAAGCTAAGATAATTCCTACATTGATGTCAGCATGCCGAGCCATTCAGGAAGGGGAAAGCATTCCGGATACTTGGAGATATGCTTATGTAACCAGTGTCCTAAAACCAGGAAAAGACAGTACAACTTGCACTTCTTCTCACCCAATATCAGTTCTTAACATTGATTATAAAATATTTGTTTCAATAATGGCAAGGAGGTTTGAGTCCCTTTTACCACAATTAATAGATTTAGACCAAACGGGGTTTATCCCGGGCAGACAGACCCAGGATAACACAAAACAAACTCTCCACTTGCTTCACTATGCCTCCCAGTTGGGGACACCCTTTCTACTTCTCAGTCTAGATGCGGAGAAGGCCTTCGACTGGGTGGCATGGCCATTTCTGAAGGCAGTCTTGGAGAATATGGGCCTATCACCGGGGTTTAGAAGAATTATAATAAATATGTATTCAGACCCCAGAGCTTACATAAAGATTAATGGTTCTATTACAGTTCCCAGACAGGGCTGCCCCTTGTCCCCCATGCTCTTTGCCTTATATCTTGAGCCACTAGCCCAGGCTACCTGGCAACATACATCAATAAGTGGGCTGAAAGCGGAAGGAGAGGAGCACAGGCTGGCGATGTATGTGGGCAACCTCCTTATTTATTTGGTTGATCCAGAGAAATCGCTGGAACCCCTCTGGCTCCTACTCAATGCATTTGGTCATCTACAGTAGCCGGATACAAAAATTAACTCTACCAAAACAGAGGTGTTAAGAGTAAATTGTGAGCCCTCTCAAAAAACACTAGCAGCTTACACATTTCAGTGGAATCTGACTCATTTAAAATACCTGGGACTGCCGACTGGATTATCGGATGAGACAATATATGGTCTCAACTATAGCCCCTTAAAACAGAGTATTATCTCTGAAATGGAGAGATGGAAAGTATTACCGTTACCACTAATTCAGAGAACAGAAGTGATTAGAATGGTTATACTACCCAGGCTTCTCTATCTGGCACAGACTTTACTGATCCAGGTTCCAGAAGGATTCTTTAAGGCTCTTAATAGATCAATCTCACGCTATATATATGGGACTCCCGGAAACCTAGAATTAGATATACCATACTTCAACTCTCAAAAAATAAGGAAGGCCTTGCACTACCAAATATAAGATTATATTATATGGCAGCACAACTTAGAACTATTCTATATTGCTTAGGACAGGAATAGATTGCCAAATGGAAAACTTTAGAAAAGTGGGAGGAGGACCTTGGACAACTTAACAGACTATTGTTAGCCAATCCTCCTAACATTGACCTAGAAGAAATAGATAGTCCATATACTTGGTCTACTGTTCAGAATTGGAGGAAGATCCTATTTTCAAAAATGATGGACAGGTGGAGGCCCTTACTGTTCTCCCTGCCCTGGGTAGATCATTTCCTTCCTGCAAGAATGGATTTGGGCTATCGAAGGTGGGAAAGACAAGGGCTACATTTAGTGGGACAATTTGTTCAACAGGGGACCATGATAACCCAGTTGGATCTAGAACATAAATATGGAATTACTAGAGGGGAGAGCTTTAGGTACTTCCAGGTTAGGAACTTTATGAAGTCACTGTCAGGAGATTTTTGGGCGGAGGAACCATACCCTTTGTTTATAGATTTTATTATCCAGGCATTCGAAGGCAGAGACCCTAAATCACATCTAATTTCAATTTTATATACTACCCTTAAAGAGTTGGAGATGGACAGCTTGGAGTCAGTAAGGAAGGCATGGGAAAGAGATTTGGAGATTCCAATCTTGAAGGAACAATGGGAAAAACATGTTAGTAATATACAAACAGAGGTCACATCCAAGATGTGGAAAGAAGTTGCATGGAAACTGACTACCAGATATTTTAGACCCCCTGCAATACAGGTTAAATTTAATACAGAATTTGATGCAGGATGTTGGAGGAAGTGTGGATACTCACCTGCTTCACATGCACATATTTTCTGGTTCTGCTCAAGGCTCTCAGGGTTCAAATTAGATCTCCAGGAAGCCCTTAGACCGATGTGGAATCCCACCTTGACCCTAACTCAGTCTATATACTTTTTCCTGTCACTTCCACCAGAATACAGAGACAAACAGTCGAGAAAGTTAGTAAAACTTTTTATATTAGCATCTAAGAAAGCTATAACCAGAAGCTGGCTGAATGAGAATCCCCCTACAATACAAATTTGGCAAGACATAGTGGTAGGACTATATAAAATGGAAAAGATAACAGCCCTACTAAATAAACAGCAAGAACAATTTGAAACAATGTGGAGAAGATGGGTTCTATACATAACCCCACTTAGATCTGATTTTATACCATGAATCTGCAGGATTGGTTCGGAGGAGAGATACATGGACTGTAGAAGAAAAAATGAGGGAATAAAAAGATGCAGGTAATGAGAATAAGTGGTATACTCTGATATGCATTTATTTTTTTTATACTTCCTTTATTTAAAAGCATTTCTTCTTACATCCACATCTGGTACATCAAAATATTTTACACATACAAATATTGGCTGTTCCAACATACAGCCTTTCTAAAATATAGAAAGAATACTAAAACTTTAACTCTATTTTTTCAGGCAGGACAATAACAGTGGAGCACGAGCTTCTACCTATGCATTAATAATATTTAATTCTTTAAATCCTAGTCAGAGGTTTCCAAATTAATCAAAAGGTTAAGAGAGACAATTTCTGCCGTACATCATTATTTACACTCAGTGATCAAAATCCTATATATTCTATCAACAGGATTTGATGCTGTCACTAATTAACTTTTCAATAATGCACTTAAGTTGGCCTCTAACTTCTTACTGAATTCGGTCTTGGTATAGTTCCCACTGTGACCATCATGAAATATAGGTTTTCATCTCACCTTGGAGATTAAAAGAGATCTGTTCATTATGCTGAACTTTCAATATTAATACTTTCCAGTCAGATATCAGTGGAGGGGTTGTCTGAAGCCACTTTTGTGTAATGGATTTATAGGCTGAGCCTAGGAATATAGACCAGAGGTATAAACTAGCTTTATCCTTGGTCTCCAGTGGTGTAATCCCCAATATTAGATTTATCCCCTTAAGTGTGCCCTGAATATCTAGCATCAACTTCACATGAAGTGATACCTGATGCCAAAAGGCCGATCATTTTGGGCAGTCTAGAAAGATATGCTTATGTGAAGCCCTTGCCTCCCCACATTTTCTCCAACATTGGGAGGTGGACCCTGGGTTCTTTAAAGCAACTCTGATATGCTTTTAGAATAAAGAAGAGTTTCTATGTATGGATTTATCTAAAGAATATAAAGAATTAACTTTATAACCACATGTCGAACAATTTATGTGTTGTATGTATATTTTATGAAATTTTAAAATAAAGAAAGTTTTAAAAAAAGAAATAAGAGCAGTATTCCTGGCACTTCTACACTTCAACCAACACATCAGAAACAAACATGTACTCATAAGATCTGACAATCAGGTTACAGTGTCGTACATAAACAAACGGGGGGGGGGGACTAAGAGCACAGTGATGCAGAAAGAAGCATCAAAATTCTTACTGTAACCCCCCCTTACTAATGGGGGTTCCCAAAAAGTCTTCCTTGAGCTTGTCTAAATGCTCACTGCCAGGCTGGTGTCCTGTGTTTTAATAGTTTCAATGTATTGCCAGAGAGTGCCTGTATAGCCTCTGTGTACTGTCTCCTTAAGAGCTGCCTGGAATGCAGTTATAATTAATCTGGGAGGGGTCTGAGTGTTTCTATGCTCCAGTCCCGCCCAGGCTGACAGATAATCACTCCGTTCTGCCATCGCTAATTGTGCAGAGGGAGCTCTGTTAAAAGATGTACTTATTTGCTGAATAGCTATGAGAGTGGTAATGATATTGTAGTTTGTCTAACCTGTCTTCTTTGCAGTATGGACAGTTTTGTTTATCTTCACCATCTTGGTCCTGGACTGTCAAAATGTGTGATCACTGCCTTTGGGGACTCTAAAATGGAGCCTGTCCCCAGGGGCTTTGTGGGAGAAAAATTCTGTAGGAATTGTAGTTTTGGGCTTTGGCACCTAAATTAACCTGGAGGGGGAGCCCTTGTTGTGACTGACAGACAGATCAGCCAACTTGAAACTTTTGGATCCTGGGAAAAGTCCCAGATTGCTTGCAGTTTCAGTTCAGATCTGAGTTGGGAAGTGAAGGAGTAACAGCTTGAGACAGTCAAGCAGCCGTTCTGTGTAGTTTTGCATGGGAGAACTGTGGAAAGGCTTGAGTTTTGGTCTGCCTGTCTGCTTGCTGCCCCTGAGAGGGAGAAGAGAGTTTATTCAGACTGCATCCAAGTTGTGAGAACAATTTAATGCCACTGAACTGTGACCAGACTTGAAACCTGAAGAAGAAGACTGAAGATTTGCTGAATGCGATCAGCCTGTCAGGACTTCTAGCCACCTCTGAACTCCCGGTTTGTGCAGACATTTTGTAATTGCGACCGGATAGTAATCTGCCTGGTACAGTAGAATTTCCTTGCATGTAAATGTGCTGCTAGTGGGTCGTGATTTGGTTCCCCACTGTGTGTTGAATTGTGTTCTGCTTGCTAGAAGCTGCATTCAGCCCCAACGGATTGAATCCGACTTCATCTCCATTTGGCCTGGGCCTTGCCACACTGGCAAAGCCAGACTACCCGCTGCACAGAGAAAGCCATCAATGAGAGACCTGGCTGGGGATCAGCCCCCTGCTCAACGCTTGAACAGGAATGACGCCTCAGTGATTCGTGTGGGCCCTGCTTCTCCTGGCACTCCAGCTCAACAACCTGAAGTCTCAATGTCGTCCTCCCTGTGTCCTGTACTGGGTATCGTGAGTAACCATCAGGGTAGCTCCCTGCAACAACAGCTAAATCTAAAAGTGTTGTCATCTGTTGCCTTGTTGTCTTTCTTTCACGAACTGAGCCCTCCGGCTCAGGATTACAAATAATGTGTGTTGTGCATGTTGCTTTCTTTCATCACAGGGCCCCAACCAGCTGCAACACCAGCCAACCCTGGGCAATGTTCCTGGCTAGCCCACCTCTTCCCCACCTGGGTACCCAGAGTGTGTGACTGTGTAGGGACTCTGAAGTGTATGCATGACTGTTTGATTGATATAGCCTCTAAGCAAGTCAACCTGATTGCGCCCCTCCCTTGTTCAAGTCCCCTGAATAAATCAGATCTAACTCTTTTTGCATTTAACCTGACTGTGGTTCCAGTTTGTGCCAACAGTACTGTATTATTGCTTTTTGCTGTGCACAACCTTGTTTTACAGGGGGTCTCCAGGGTTGAGCCAGAGGAACCAGCCCTGGTGGTAAGTGCAAACAGTGTGAGTAATTGTATGGTGTATAAGGGGTATTGTGAAAGTGATTACTGTGTACTGCTCAGGCCACTAGAAGGGAAAGAGGGGAGTTACAGTGTCCCGGAGGGTATGCCCAGGTTAGCTTGACCACTAACAACCCTGACCTCCGGGTGGAGGCACCCATTTCAGTACTCAGGCCCCTTGACCTGCTACTAGCCAAGCGGGCAGGGGTAGTAGCCCTTGTGGTAGCGCCACCTAGGGGTTACACCTTGGAGGCACCGCTGGGATTTTGTGCCTTCTAGTGGCCAGAGGTGGGAATCACCCCAGTATGTTTAGAACTGGTGACAAAATGGAGGAGCTTGCTATGCCTAAACTCAAGATTGTCCCCCCCACAAGCTGTTAGTGCACTGAATGATGGGGTGGAGTGAGGCTGAGGGGGTAGACCCCCGACAGGCCCTTTTTTAATGGATGTCCTACTAGGGACCACTAATACAGTTATTGTAGAAGCTGTGGAGCACAATAAGTGTTTGGGGAAGTTTGAAGTGAAGGGAAGGGGAGGGATTCGGAACTGTTTAATTAGACCATGGTTGTCCTTCTCTCCTGCAGCTCCCCTATAGATCCAGAGAAAGTACCCCCCATAATTCTACCAGAAGGGCCCCAGAAGGGGTGGAGCATAGTTCATTTGCACAGTGATCCAGCTGCTGCAGAAGGGTCCCCCAGTATAGAGGGGTTCAAGGACAAGCTGCTTAAGTTGTTAGCTTCTGAGGGGTGATCCAACCAAGAGTTAGTAAAGATACTAGACCTTTCTGAAGAGCCCACATTATTGCAGTCCCCGACAGTATCTCCTGCCACCCCCAGGGTCTCCCCCATGGTCACCTCCCCCACAGTAATTCCATCTGTGCACCTGGACTCTTACCATAGAGTTAGACTTTTTTCGGGCACAGTTTCAGTGCCTTTAGGGGAGGATGACCTGGAAACTTGGATGGACTATGCTACTCCCCTGGTCCAGGAATGGCAGTGCTCTGAGGGGGAGAAAAGAAAAAGACTTATGGAGAGTTTGAGAGGCCCTGCACTGGAGGCCATACACTTCCTATGAGCCACTAGCCCAGAGGCTACTACTGCTGAATACCTCTCTGCTTTGGAAGGGTTTTTTGGTAGCACCGAGTCTGGGGATGATCTGCTGTTGAAATTTAAATCTGCAAAGCAATGGAAGAATGAGAAGTTGTCCATGTTTGTTATCAGGATTGAGAGGGCTCTGCAGAGAGCCCACAGGAAAGGAGGGGTGCCTGGTAGTGAACTGAATCGGGTCAGGTTGGACCAGGCACTCTAGGGTGATGATGCTAAAACTCAAATTGCAAGACAGGAAGGCTAACCCTCCTGAGTACTGTCACCTCATGAAAGAGATTTGTGATTCAGAGAATGAGGAAGAGGGATGGGAGCCCTGTGTTGCGGTTGCTCATACCTGCCAAACTCCTGAGAGAAGTGATGAGACTGAGGTGCAGCAAATGAGAGAATTGATCAAAGAATTGACAGAGTTGAGAGTCAGTCAACAAGCTGCTGAGGCAGTCAGAGATACTAACCTCTATCAGGCACCTCCTGAGTCAAGGAGAGAGGTCCCACCTGGTGGAGTGGGGGTGCACATCATCTCTTCTGAAACCCAGACTGAGAGTGATCTACTAGGAGAAGAATTACGAGAGTTGACAGCCCTGGTGGGGGGACCTATTAAGAGCCACACAAACCACTAACAGGTGGAAGCTCAGGCCACATGCGCGGTCTGCAAGTCAAAAGAAGGGCCCTGAGGTGCCCTGATGTACCCAAGCAGGGAAACGGCCTGCAACCACTCAGAGACTTTAGAGAACCCAATATTTGTTACCACTGCGGGGAGGACGGACACACCCGGTACACCTGTAGCTAACCAGAGAACTTGAGAAAGGTTACTATTAGGCTAATAACCTTGATTCAACGGAACAATAACCGGCCACAAGGTGGAGCTGCTCAGAAAAGTTATTCATCAAAGGCCACTGCCAAGTCGACATCCAAGTCTGCATTGCCTGAGTGGTCCAAGGTGGTGGACCCTTCAATGGAAACTACAGTAAGGGTGAATGGTGTGTCTACCCTGGCCGTGCTTGACAGCAGATCTCAAGTAACTATAGTGTTCCAAGATTGGTATCAAAAGCATCTGCCTGATATGCCCCTACTACCCTTGGAAGGCTTACATGTGTGGGGGTTGAACGAGAAGTCTTATCCATACTTGGGGTACATTTGGATCTCGCTGTCTTTCCTTACCTCCGTGGCTGGAGTAGATGAACAAGTCGAGACACTTGCC
The DNA here is from genome assembly GCA_016271365.2 of Neoceratodus forsteri. Taxonomy (NCBI): domain Eukaryota; kingdom Metazoa; phylum Chordata; order Ceratodontiformes; family Ceratodontidae; genus Neoceratodus; species Neoceratodus forsteri. The sequence goes on from CM057450.1 coordinate 310,632,265, forward strand.
TTAGTATGTCCCCCAACCGGACTGTATGATGGGGTTCCCCTGTTAATTGGGACAAACACCCATATGTTCAGAAGACTGGCACAACTGTGCCACAAAAAACAAGGGCAATGCAGTGGGCGGGCCCTAAGAATTCTGGCTCTAAACAGAAGGGCCAATGACTTGCAACAGAAACCCGGGGAAGTAGACAAGGATGAACCTGTGAGGATTGTGTGGAAGAAGGATCCTGGCTCTTTGGTACTGACACCCAATGCCCAGTGTACCATTCACGGGGAGGTCTGCCTCTGGCAAGATGTCAAGAACAAAATATTAATGTTGAATGTACCAGGTGATGGAAACTTGCCAGAGGGATTATTGGTTAAACCCAGCATTTTGCCTGCCTGTGCCCATGCCTATGCATGATGAGTGATGGTCCAGATTCTGAATGTGTCAGACAGGAAAGTCCGGCTAAACAGAGGATGCACCCTAGCTACAGTACACTGCACAGACACTGCCATATTGCCCAGCAACAAGTACTCTGGCGAAAAGGAGAGAGTGACCCCGGACCTATTTGATTTTGGTGATTCCCCTTTGCCAGCTGAGTGGAAGGCTAGGATTAGCAAGAAACTCGCCCAGACAGACCATGTGTTTTCATTAAAAGAATGGGATGTGGGGTGTGTCCAGGGTGCATCACATATGCCTGCATGATGGCTGGCCATTTCAAGAGAGATCCCAATGTCTCACCCCAGTGGACATAGGTGATATTAGGAGGCACCTGCAGGAAATGCTCGCTGCTGGCATTATAAAAGAATCAAGGAGCCCATATGTCTCTCCCATTGTGGTTGTGCATAAGAAGAATGGGTCTGTGAGCATGTGAGTTGATTATCGAATCCTGAACCAGCGGACCATCCCAGATCAATACACCATGCCCTATATACAAGATGTCCTGAATTGCTTGAATTGGAGCAAGTGGTTCTCAGTACTGGATCTTCGCAACAGATATTACCAGATTCCAATGGCCCTGGAGGACTGTAAGAAAACAGCCTTCATCTGTCCTCTGGGGTTCTACAAATTCCTGTAAATGCCATAGGGGATTTCTGGTGCCCCAGCCACCTTTCAGCAACTGATGGAACAAGTAGTGGGAGATATGCGCTTGCTGGAATGCCTAATGTACCTAGATGATGTCATTGTGTTTGGACGCACATTGGAGCAGCATGAGACTGACTGTTTAAAGTTCTGGACCGATTGGAAGACTTCGGCCTCAAGCTGTCCATCGACAAGTGCCAGTTTTTTGGGGGTTTTTTTATTTCTTTTTATTAAAGATAGATGTGATCACATTCCAGTATAGTCTATTACTCTGTTGGTTTGTCTTTTAAAATAATCTTACAGAACTTATATGTTTAAGCATTATATATAGACAATACCATTGTATAATAAATAAAGGTACATTTATACACTATGGCAGAGTGTATTATTTCAGCATCATTCTTGCCCTCTCTAAAATAAGTATAAGTTTATTATCCCCATTATGTTCACTCTTGATACCCTTGTGGAGAAAATCTCCATATCTTTTTTTTTTAAATTAAAACATCATTCCCCAGTAACCAAATATCTCCACAATTTGCCACCCTAAGGCACAAAATCAGGGTCTCTACTAGACATGTAAAACACCATGGCCTCCATAATATCTCAGCCTGTGAAGTTTTATTATGCAATTTGGCTGTAAGAGACTCCAAATGGGAAATGTTTGAAACCACCCTACTCCAATCCCCAATGGTCAGGATATCCACAGACATCCACCGTCTTGTTATAGCTTTTTTAGCAGCTACAATATAAATGGGTAACAAAGTTTTATGCCAGGCCAGTCTATGGGGAGGAAATATAGCCAGTAAAATCATCTCTGTGGTCAATTCGACCCCTTCTCAGGCATTCTGACAGTGTTTGCTGTAGGGTACACCAGTATAGCATTAGAAGGGGACATGTCCAAAAAATATGGGCAAGGTCAGCTTTTTGGCACCCACAAGACCTCCAGCATTTACCATAGGAGGAGGGAAGATATTTAAGAAGAACAGCCGGAGAGCGGAAAAACCAAACTTGGCACTTAGATGCTAATTCCCTCCATATGTTGGGATGGGTTATCTTACAAGCCATAATGGATGCCTGGAGCCAATCCTGTTCAGATATATCCATCTCAAGGTCTTTACACCAGTCCCTCAAAATGAAACATGATGAGTTCCCCCATTCCTTCCTGGAGGATTTGATATAAATATCCCGCCTGGTGCCCCCACAATTGCCCAGCTATGGCATCTTCGAGAAATCTCCATGACATTGGAATAGGAATAGGTTGTTTAGATGTCACTTCTCTTTGTCTTAAGAGATCATTTTTAACCTGAGTATATCTGTATATATCCCCATCTGGTAGGCCATAGTTCTTCTGGAGTGTTTCAAACTAGACAATGCCCTTACTAGATATAAATTGTCTAAAAAATTGAAGTCCCACCCTCCTCCATCTTATAAAGGTATGGTCTAGTGTCACAGGAAAGAAGGCTCCATCTTCTGAGATTAAAGAAAATAAAAAAAACATTCTTTAAAACCCTTATGTTTCTTTAGACGGTACCATTGTGTTAAAACCCGGGCAGTAAAGGGTATGAAATCCCTTAAATGTGGGGCTTTTGCTACTGAAGCCAGAGTTATTTTATATTATATAAATAATTTGTTGCAAATTCCAAATCCTTCCAAGGTGCTTCAAAAGATGGAGAAAGCCACAAAAATAAAATCTTAAAAAAGGCTGCCAAAGCATATAACTTTATATCAGGTAAATTAGCTCCTCCCTCAGCAAGTGGGAGCTGTAGCAAAGACATCCTTATTCAAGGTTTCTGTCCTTGCCAAATAAAATTAAAGATGATTTTCTCCCAGGACTTAAAGTAAAGTTAGAAGGAAAGTTGGAATATTTTGAAATAGATATAACAATTTTAGTAGGATTATCATTTGAATAGACTCTAGTCTCTGAAAAAAACTCAAAGGTAAAGTGGACCAGGTTGTTAAGTCTGATTGAATTTGTATTGACAACGGTTCATAATTCAATAGCTCCACATTATCTAAACTTTTTGGGATAACTATACCCAAATATTTAAATTGTGTTCTGTGCCATTTTATTGGATATCTATTTTTTAAGGATTGGGATGGGTTAAAATTCAAAGAAGGCAAATCTGTTTTAGTTATGTTTAATACAAACCCCAAGATCTCGGAAAAAAGTGTCAGGGAATCCCACAGGGCCAAGAGGGAAGTCTCTGGCAAAAGAGCCGGTATCAAAATATCATCGGCAAATAAAGTCACATTATACTCCCTCTGACCCAAGGGAACCCCTTCCACTCTAGCATTCCTCCAAACTGCTTCTGCTAGAGGTTCGATATAAAGTGCAAATAATAGAGGGGACAAGGGACATCCCTGTCTCGTTCCACTTTGTATGGGTATTGGCTGAGAGAAAGATCCATTGATTCGAATACACACTGTGGGGGACAAATAAACATTTTTAGGCAGGTTAAAAAAGAATCCAGGAATGCAAATTTAGATAGAGTGGCCCGTAGAAAATCCCACTCCACCTTGTTAAACACTTTATCCGCGTCTAAGCTTATTATGATAGAGGGAATCTTTCTGGTTTGGAGGTGCTCCATAATTAAAAACAATCAACGGAGATTGTCTGAAGTACTTCTCGATTTCACAAAGCCCGCCTGATCCTTATGTATTAATTGAAGTAATATGAGTTCCAATCTTTTGGCCCATATGGCCATAAATATTTTATAATCCACATTTAAAATAGAAATTGGGCGGTAACATGTAGGGAGGGTGGGGTCCTTTTCTAGTTTGAGCAAGGGTGCTATAATAGCTTAATTCCAAGGGGGGGGGTGGGGACTCTCCCTCAGATACTGCAATACAAGCTGGAAGAAGACTAGGTAATAGCTGAGGATAAACGTTTTATACCATTCCGGATTAAATCCATCCGGGCCTGGACATTTCATTGATTTAATTTGTTTAACTTGATAAAGAATCTCCTCTGGTCTAATAGGACTTTGCAATTGGGTAATCTATGTATCAGACAATTTAGGCAAAGGGAGCTTATTTAGAAGTTCCTGTATTCGATTATTTTATTCTGAAGGGGGTTGGGGGGTTGTATATAGAGATTTATAAAAATGTGTAAAAATCTGTTTAATTTGGTTCTCTTTGTAAGTTGTGGTGTCGGTTATAGGGGATCTATTTTTAAAATAGCTGAAGCCCTTTTGTTGGTCCTCAACTTCCGTGCCAATGCTCTTGCCCCTTTGGCCCCTCCTTCGTAATTATATTGTCGTAGATATGCCAAATGTTGAAGGGTGTTATATTCCAAAATTTTTTGTATCTCTTGTTTAAAGCCTCTAATCCATCTCTGAAGGGTAACATCGCCCTCTCTGCATAAAAGCTGATAAGAGGACAGGAGATCTTCTAAAAATTTCAACCTAGCATTTTGTTTTTTCTGTTTCCTAGAGGTATATTCCAGAATCTCACCCATCAATATGGCCTTCAGTGCATCCCATTGAATTGTGTGGGATACTTCTGGGGACACATTTTCCTGAATTGCCTGAGGAATACGTTTCCTCATGGCATCATGGAATTTCTGGTCCTTTAACAAAGATACATTAAATCACCAAGATTTGGATTTTCACTGCTTACCCAGATCTATTTTAAGAATTGAGGGGTTATGATCTGATAAAATTCTTGGTTCAATTATCATGTCCTGAATTAGAGTAAGATGTTCCCCAGTAACAAAAAAATAACCCAACCTAGAGTATGTTCCAGGCCGAGCAGAGAAAAAAGTATACCCCAGAACACATGGAAATGTTCTCCTCCAAACATCCTCAACCCCCAAATGGGCTATGTTTCTCTTTAAATACTTTCCTGCTGTGGACAATCTATTGGGTTTCAGATTAGAGGAATCAAAATGGGGGATCAATGTCAGATTAAAATTACCTTCCTTGATTAAAATCCCTTTAAATTTGTCCATCACCTTATGAATGACTGTGCCACCGAAAGTGAAGTGTGTGAGGGTAGATAAGCATTAACTAATGTTATTGTCTGAGAATAAAACCTGCCGGATAAAATCACATATCTACCCTGTGGATCGAAAAAAGTCCTGAACTTCAAATGGACTGGTGGAAGGTATCAGAATCACTATTTCCGCTTATGTTTTTGATGAAGGAGGCAAATACTTTATATCTAACCCCAAGTTTAACTTAGAATGTTTAGATTGGGAGGTAGCACTCCTGTAAAAAGTACAAATCTGCTTTCTGTTTACTCAGATGTGGCATTACTTTATATCGTTTAATTGGGGAATGTAACCCATTCACATTTAAAGAAAAGATTTTGACTGGAGCATTAGTCATTAGTATCAGGGAAAATTATTAATATGATTTGGGTTGGGCATTGTCCAGTGTCCAGAGGGGATTGCTCATTTCTAATTATAACTGAAGTAATCTCCCTCCATTCCTTGGTGTTCTCAATAGACCAAACTCAGCATCTCCAGAGAGAAGAGAGACATCGCTATCTAGTGTCCTGCCAGAAACGACATGTCCAGCCTTTTAAGGGGGCAAGGATCTCAAACCTGAATTTGTGTCACCATCCTTTTTCAAATTTAACCCGGTTGTTAGGTATAACCAACCAACTAACCCAAACAACAATTGAATAAACTTTTGTTTCATAACCAGAGAAACTATGTACACTTAGTCTTCCAATCGTGTGAGAGAAAACAACATCTCCCACTTTGTTCCAGGCCCACAGATACCCAAAGCCTGGGGAGACAGGGCAACACCCTCCGTAGGAGAGCAAGGACCTGCCTGAGGGCGAGCCTCCCCAGAACAGATACAGAATTATCGAAACTGTTCCTGTAGTGGTTGGGAATTAAACACCAATGGCTAACTAAGATCTAATATCTACCTATTGTAGGAAAACTTCCCCTCCCCACTTCGCCTTATATCTAAATCTAACTAAAACTATACCCCCTTATTGAGTAATACTATTAACGCAATAGTTTAGGAGCTTGACCCGAATTAACTGGAGTGAAATTTAGCTATTATACCCCCAGTTTATAAAAAGTAGTCCAGGGTCCTATCTCCTCTGAAAACCTCTAACCAAGACAATAGAGCTAAAAAATGAAAAAAGATCCTTAGACTTTACCCGTACAGCCTAATACGCCATATAGTGATGATTCCATTTACTACCGCATTGTTTTATCATGACTGTTTGATTGAAATAGCCTTTAAGCAAATCAACCTGGTTACGCCCCTCCCTTGTTCATGTCCCCTGAATAAATCAGATCTAACTCTTTTTGCATTTAACCTGACTGTGGTTCCAGTTTGTGCCAAAAGTACCGTATTGTTGCTTTTTGCTGTGCACAACCTTGTTTTACAGGTGGTCCCCAGGGTCAAGCCACAGGAACCAGCCCTGGTGGTAAGTGCAAACAGTGTGGATAATTGTATGGTGTATTAGGGGTATTGTGAAAGTGATTACTGTGTACTGCTTAGGCCACTAGAAGGAAAAAAGGGGGGTTACTGAGTCCCGGAGGGCTGTGCCCAGGTTAGCTTGACCAGTAACAACCCTGCCCTCCGGGTGGAGACACCTGTTTCAGTACCCAGGCCCCTTGACCTGCTACTAGCCAAGCAGGCAGGGGTAGTAGCCCTTGGGGTAGCACCACCTAGGGGTTACATTACCATGTGCCCAGAATCATCTCATGAGTATCTTGGCAATCCACCTGGCAAGCAAGTTAAATACAACTGCAGATTGGCTGAGCCGCCAACTGATACACCAGGGAGAATGGAAGCTACACCCTCATGTATTGCAAGAAATCAACAAGAGATGGGGACTGGTGGAAATCAATCTGATGGCATCCAGTAAGAACAATCAATGCCCTAAATTCCTATCCAGATACAAAAACAAACAAGCTACAGGAGTGGACGCCCTGTTGGCATGATGAGTAGCATACATATTCCCACCACCATCGCTCATCCCACAAGTCTTAAAGAAAATATCTACATCCAGAGTGAGAGTAACACTTATAACACCCCGCAGGCTGAGAAGGGCCTGCTTTGCCACGATAGTAGCCATGGCCCTAGACCATCCCTGGAGACTACCCAACAGGCACAACATTCTCCAGCAGGGGCTGACATGCCATCCCAATCCTTGCCACCTAAAATTGATGGCCTGGCTCCTGGAAGGGAAAGACTGTTAAAAGCAGGCTATCATCCTCTCACCCACAGCTGCAAGGTGTGGGTGCTAGCTACACACTCGAGCAGACTTGATAGACCAGGTGGCCTATTTTTGCTGGCAAATTCGTAAATTCGTATGTTCATAGGTATATATGAACTTGCCAGCAGCTAAAGGCCTAATGATCTTTCAAGTCTGCTTGACTGTGCAGCTAGCAGCCTTTATATTGCAGCTGCCCCTCCTTCTCCTCCCTCCCTCTCCTCCCCTCTCTCTTACCCTATCCCATCCCCTTTTGATGCAGCCCACTGTTCTACAGGATACCATTTTCACAGGCAATGCATTCCACCCAGACACCACCCGCTCCATAAAAAAGTGTCTTCTAATTTCCCTCCTGAACCTCCCCCCCTCCAATCTCAGATCATGCCCTCGAGTGTCTCTCCCCTCCTTTAACTTGAAAGGCCCCTCCATGCTTATCTTGTTTATTCCTTTCAAGTACTTGAAGGTTTCAATTATCTCTCCCCTATCTCTCCTCTCCTCTCCTCCAGGGAGTACATGTTCAATTCCCTCAGCCTGCTCTTGTAGAGTATGTCCCCTAGCCCCTGGATCATCTATGCTGCCCTGCACTGCAACCCCCTCCAGCAACCTAATGTCCTTCTTCAGGTATGGGCATCAGAACTGCATGCAGTACTCCAGGTGTGGCCTAACCAATGACCTTGCTGTTGGCAAGATGGCGGCCACGCTGGGCTGCTGTCTGCAAGCTCTCTGACAGACAGCATTCTGCTGATTTTATTTGCATGTTATTTTACCTAACAAATTTGCAGAGAGCTAATCTGGTATGTTCTGTACTCGTGGGAATACTCTCACAACCCGAGTCCTAAAACGTTTGCAGCTATCGGCTGCTCTAGTTAGGTTTTAAGTTTAGGGATGGTAGTGATAGGCAGGGCTGATTAGTGATTTAGCATTAGGAGTAAGGTTCTTTATTTTCAGAGACAGCGTTCCTATTGACCGCAGATCGAATTCTTACCTTTGGAGGTAGTCCCATTCAAGATTGTGGGGACCAGCTGGCTGATGATTTTTTTTGGTAGGACTGCCAGGTGAACTGAATAACTAAGCGGCTGAGCATCTGATTATTCTGGAGTTATGCTGGATTCGAAGTGCTAGCTGGTCGCTGGAGGTGCAGTTTTCTTTTACGAAGGGGCCGACATCATTGGATCTGCACTGACTCCCAGAGAGACCGCTCATCTGACTGTACATCTTAGGTGGTGAAGTGCGGAACAAGAAGATCTGATTTGCACAGGAGGTGCTCTTCATCCATCAGTGGAGGGGCTGATTTTGCATCTTGGGTCATTTTGGTTTTTTGCTGGGGACCTACTCGGGTAGGAGCAGACGCCAAGATGCTAGGACTAGCTGTGTCTGTGGTCTTGATTCCTGAATCACTTGTTGTCTAAAATCTGTCGAAGGAGACTCTGTGGAATGCTTTGCCAGTTGTTTGCGCTCGGGTGTCCTATTTTATTGGGTTTGCACCTGGACTTTCATTTCCCTTGGTTTGGGATTTTATTTGACTATCTTGGGAATGTGCCTCTGATTTATTGGAGGGATCACTCTGTCCCAAAGGGGAGACTGGCTGTCATGTGCAGGCCTTGCCAGTGCGAGAGGCATTGGCTCACACTAGAGGTCGGGTAAGCTGTCTTGTCAACCTAGCTGAGAATGCCCCCTGGTTTCTATCATCTTGTGTGTATCCTGCAGCCGGAGTGAGTGAGAGAAGCTCTGGCTGAGATTTTGGGATGACTTTATTTTAAATGTATTCTTCAATTGTACTCTGTGTCCCTTATCAGTCTGCTCAGTAGTGACTAGGGTCAGTGAGAGAGCCCCTGGTCACTAAATTTCTGGGCTGGGAATCTGGTTATTCTGACTATTTTATATTGGGAGATTGCTTGCTGATCTGCGGCCTGGATCTTGCTCTCCGGAACTAAAATACTTTAGAATTTAAGACTGCTATTCTAGTTATCTGAATTGCGTGGTGATTTTTTTGGGGGGGAGGTTGTGTGGGTGGGGGGTATTTTACTTGGTCGAGTGGTGTGTGAGGTGTGTGTTGTGGTCGGGAGTGTATGATTTTATGGTTGAGACTTTTGCATGAATTTGTGTGCATGGGTGTGGGAGAGAGGTATTGCTGATTGAATGTGAGTGTTTTATTGATAAGCTCGTCTGCAGTGTTTGTGGGGGATTTGCGTTATTTGAGGGACTGCATTGCCAGGCCAGGATGTGTTTCTGCCGTGACCCGGTCCGCATTAGTTATGCTGCTGCCCTGCTCCGGGACCTTCTCCCCTTCATTGACCTCCCAATCTCAGCTACTGCAGCAAGGCACTGTAGGGAGGTTGGGATAACCAGGTGGCAGAGGGGTCATGGGTCCTGGGTAGCAGAGGAGGGGGTGGTAACTGATACTGAGGTAATCCGGTGCAGAAGACGCCTTGGGCACAAGCGATGCCTGGGGAGAAGCCAGACATGTTTGGTTTCTGTGCCCAGGGTACCCACCGGACCAAGTGGGCAGGTAGCTAGAGGGCCGGCTGCATCCTCTAATCCTCTTCAGGCAGTGCTGTGCAATGCCAGGTCAATGAGGAACAAGACCACTATTTTTTTGGACTTGATTTCCTCTGTTGACCTGGCTTAAATTACGGAGACCTGGCTGGGTGACAATGTTGGCCCAGTTCTTGTGGCCGCCGTCCCCTCTGGGTACTCCATGGCACACTGCCCAAGGAAGGAGTGCAGAGGTGGGGAAGTGGCCATTGTTTTTCGGTCCAGCATGGACTTCTTGGTGCACCCAGTTGGTAGCACCTGATCTTTTGAGAGCATCGCTGTCCATGGGGGTACAGGCCCTTACAAAAAGTTCTTCGGAATACCACTGTAATACCACTCATTTGCCGTTGCAATACCACTGTGATTACGACTGTACTACCATTAAGGTTTTCATGGTATCACTGTGGTTTGTTTCAATTCCATTGCGATACCATTGTACCACTGTCCTACCATGGCTACGAAAATAATCAAAATGTAAACTACCATAGTACAACCATGGTACAACTGGGTAGTACCATTGCACATTTTGTAGCTCACCACTCTGTTGCCATTGTGGTACCATGGTGTTGCCATTGTTGTCACATTTGGTAAGGGTCATCTTAAAAGGCCACAGAAAATGTCATCTGGTATCCCGCTCATCAATATCATCATACCTCAGCAACTGCAGAATCATATGAAGCCAATATCTTGGTACCACCCACAGAACTAAAGGCACACTCCACAAGGGTGGTGGCCACGTCATGGCCAGAGAAGAATATGGCCATCACTGGAGAAATATGTGCCGCCACCACCTGGTCCTCTCCACACACTTTCATTAGACACTGCAGGGTCGATGTGTCACAGGACAATAAAACAAACTTTGTCCGCTCAGTTTTACTAGTGGCAACATCTAGTAGGGCAGAAGGAGATGCATCTACCCCACCTGGGGATCTTGGTACTGCTTTTTAAGAACCCATGGGGCCCGATTCTAAGACAAATGTCGCAACTCGCAGGCATATGCGAGTTGCAACATTCGCCAGTACACTGGGGACCCTGGCCCTATTCCAGAACAGGCAGGGTCCCCGGTACTTACGCCCTGCAACTTGTGGCAGCTGCAGGGCTATGCCACAGGAAGGGCACACCTGACACTGATGCCAAAATCCACAGTCCACAATGTGCAAGCGGCATAAGGCATGGCACCCCCCAGAGCCCCACATCCCAACACCATGGCACTACCCCAAAGGGCTGGGATGGGGCTGAGGGGGGCCACAGGACCACCCTGGGGTGCCTGGCATGCAGGGGGATGGGAAGTGCCCCATGGGGGCACTGCACAGGGTTGGGGCGAGGGGGTGCCAGCAGCCCACAGGGGTGTGGTGGGCACCCATGGGAGAATGTGGGGGGGTCGGCTGGAGGGGCAGCAGGCTCAGTGGTGTGTTCCCAGTGGACGTAGTTATGGTTAGACAGCTAGTAGCTGGTCTAACTGTACCTACACCATGGTCTACCAGGTCCCACTTGGAATCGCACTGTGTGATTCCGCGAGCCGCCCTCTTGGAATACTGGTGTAATCGTTGCTGGAATCCACCTTGCACCACGTCACAGGGGGTTGCGGGCATAGTGGGTAGCGTAACCCACATTTGATGTAGGCAGCCTGCACCATGTTGCAGACCACCTCTTGGAATTGTGTTGGGCGTAACGCATGCCGCAAGGTGTGATTTGTGCCATAGGGTTTGGCACAAGTCGTCTTGCGACATGCGTAACCGGTTTCAGAATTGGGACCATGATGTCATGACTGTGGAGATCCTCAGAAATGATCCCCCACAATGGTAGTTTACTCACCTGGTAAAGGTGATTGTGGGGCATACATCTTTGAGGCACACCACATCCCTCCCTGTAGACGTGCAGAATTATAGTCCATTCTGTTATGCAGTTACCAGCATGCCATATGGGCCAGAGTTTACTAGAGTGTGCCAACAGGAAATAAAAAAGTAACCTATTTGAACTTACCTGGGTCTGCAGTGCATGCTACATAACCACAAGCCAGAATTATTAGTATTTCATTTCAGATATAACTTTGGAAGACATCGAACTGATCCAGTTGGAGCAGGTCCACAGGGAAGGGGGACGGACTTCTTTAGAAGTCACAAGTGCATCAAGCAACCTATCAGGTGTACACAACCCATGATATCATGACTGTGGAGTGCCTTAGAGATGTATACCCCTACAATCACCTTTATCATGTGAGTAAACTACCATTAGTTGTGTTTTATGATACTTCTCCAGAGGAAATAACCTGTGGTGCTAAACCAGTACAACCAGATTAACTACATCCCAATTTTATCTTCTCTGTTTAGTTTAAATGGTATGCTGTTATAATTATTTAAAGCATATTTTGTTTTATTACCAAGAGTGTGGTGTCTAGTCATATGAGCACCTCTTCCTCTATTGTCATATCTACTGTACAAATTGGGTGGTACCAGCTTAGTCACACTCCAATCTTATCTGCTGTGTTAGTTTAACTGGTACACTGATATATTTATTTAAAGCACATGTTCAAATTATAAAAGGTGTATCTGCTCTGTTAGTTTGCATTAGCACATGCTATTATAATTATTTAAAGCACATTTTCTTGCTACCAAAGTGTGATTTTAGTCAGATCAACACTTTTTCCACTCTATACTCATATTCTACCTTACAGAATGTGGGTGGTAACCATACTACTGTTGCTCCTCTCTGCAGCAGACACCCCCACCACAGAAATATGACCTCACACCTGTTATCACTATACAGTTACAAATGTAACCACCCCCTGCTATTTTACACAGTTAGCTACCCCTGGTACCCTTGACTGGGCACAAAGTACTTCGGAACTTGATACCATCCCTAGCTTTGGGAATGTAGACCAGGCTCATTACTTCTAGAGGTCAAAAGGGGTGGGGTGTACAAAAGTAATACTTATGACCAAACCCAGGTCCTGAGGAGAGAACTTTTTGCTAGGGCTACGCTAGACCTATACTTCTGGAGGGGTACCCAGTAACTCCACACAGGAAGCAGTCACATGAATGTCTAAACCAGAGCTGGGGTTCTAGAGTGTGACTTTATTCCAAAGGATGTTCTCTAAAGCAAGGGTAAACCCCCAAGGTTTACACATCATGGTACAAGGAATTACAGAACAACAGAATGACTGTATCTGACAGAAACTACGTATTCCCATATTTCATAGAACATTGAATTCTCTTCAGTGGCACTAGCCGCAACTGAACGTTTCTTCTAGTGGCACTGGCCACAACTGAGCACACATTTCCCATATGGCATAGGACTTTAAAAACTTCTTCAAGTGGCAACTGGCCACAACTGAGCATTTCTTCTAGTGGCACTGCCCACAACTGAGCACACATTTCCCATATGGCATAGGACTTTAAAAACCTCTTCAAGTGGCAACTGACCACAACTGAGCACACCGGGGTGCATTACTAGCACAACCCACTCCAGGGGGTAAACTTCTCTTCAGACATTGGCCATTATGTCTGAAGTAACCAGGTGCCCTTACGGAACCCATAGTCCTGAACTGGTTACTCCAGATGGGTGCTGCCCACCCTTTGCTTCCAAATTCATACCCAGCCATTCTATCAGAGTTACTCCTTAAACATCTTGAACGCACTTGGGTAAATGCATCTTTGAATGAACTTTCGCATCCAGCATTTAAAAAACACTACTCTGGGAGTGTAAGAAATTAAAGTCCTTAACAATGTGAATCAGTCTGCCTCTGCACCCCACAATTGCCAGCCCACTTTAAACTGAGAAAAGTCTCAAATTTCAGAACAGAACTGGTGTACCTTTCCCTTTTAACTAGAGAAACATCAACATACAGGTACTTTCTTCAGGAAGCACAGTCAGATCTACTCACAGTTAAAATAGTACAAGCAGCTTTAAATTGTCCTGGATCAAATAAGGCATTGCCCCTAGGATCCATTCTCTAGCAGTCCCTTTCATCTGGTTTCCACCACTTTTCTTGGCAGGCTGGAGACTTTCAGGACTAGGGTGAGAAATACAGGTTACTCACCTGTAACAGGAGTTCTAGGAATGGTATATGTTGTTCATCCACACTTATTGGCAGGTTCCTTGCCGCTTTAAATCTTGCCAGAAGGTCTTCAAGCTGGCTCCTCCCACCCACCCGGGTGGTAAAACTCTTGGCTCCGCCCCATGATGCCAGATCTAGCCCGCTGGAAGCCAGGTTGTGCGTCGAAGCCGGGAGGCTGGAAATAGGTGGATGAACATACATATACCATTCCTAGAACTCCTGTTACAGGTGGTAACCTGTATTTCTAGGGACATGGATATGTTGTTCATCCACACTATCTGGCAGACTCCTAGCAGTTCTCCGGGAGGAGGGAGGCAAGGCGCACACCCCCCTACTTAGGGAATAAAGACTGGAGAACCGAGGCCCCGACCAACATCCCAGCGTGACCCAAGGTCGATGTGGTAGGGGGTAAAGACGGTATATGCCAGCTTCCAGATAGGAGCCCTATGGATATCCTGGACAGGGATATCCTCGGAAGCAGCCACCGATGCAGCGGAAGGGTGGGTAAAATGAGCACTTATCCCTCTGGGAGGCTCCATGCCCGCCCACCTATAGCGGAGATCTATGCAGGAGGTGACCCACCCACTCATCGTCCTGCTTGCTGCAGGTCTGCCAGGTGCGGCTTCAGCATAGATGACAAACAGCTGGTGAACCTCTCCCGAACTTCAGCCCTATGCTCCCTGGGAAGGCGGCTAAATTAGGGTCCCAATGGATCCTATATGCGGCCTCCGAGGTGTGAATGGGGTAGAACCCCGGCAGAGACAGTACCCGGTTAGGGAAAAACTCCGCCACCACCTACGGAAGGAACTTCGGGTGGGACGCAGGACAACCTTGTCCCTGTGGAAGACCAGATAGGGAGACTCAAAGGAGCGCTTGGAGCTCTCCCAGCCTTCTGGTTGGCGTGGTAGCCCCCAAGAAGGTGTTCTTCCACAACAGGTGGGGAAATCGCACCTGTGCATAGGTTCGAATGGCTTGTCCATGAGCTAAGCCCATACCAGCGTAAGATCCCACAGAGATGGGGATACTCTCCCCGGAGGGGAAGTGTGATCAAGGCCTTGGAAAGCGGCAGACCACCTTTTCTGCGCCACCGACTACCTTCCAGCCTGCGCCCAGAAGACAGGGGAGGCTATCAGGAGTACCTTAAGGGTCGTTGACCGAAGCCCTTGCTCAAGAGGAAGAATGGACCACAGGTAGTCCGGAATGCTCGCCGAGGAACAGGAGAGGGGACCAGGCCCTATCCTAACACCAAATGGAGAACTCTTCCATTTGAAGGCGTAGCATATCTGGTCAACTCCTGGCAGGATGCCTCAACAACGTCGAGGACCTTGCCGGAAGACCCAAGGCCTGGCCACTAGCCGCACAGGGACCAGGCCGCCAGGTGCAGGGATTGAAGGTCCGGATGGAATACCTTCCCCTAATAACAGAGATCAGGACCGGGCGGGCTGGAAGCCGCCTCGGGAGCCTGGGGCTGAGACTGAGGAGAGCTGGATACCAGAGCTGGCAAAACCAGTCTGGGGCTACCAGAATCACCTGCACCTAGTCCCTCCTCGCCTTGCCTGTGGGTCAAGGGAAATGGGGGAGAGGCGTAGAAGAGGTCCGGGGTCCGTGGCCTCAAAGGTATCCCCTATAGCGAACCTTGCTGAGGGGGTGGGCATGAGACAGTCTCGGCCTCGTATTCTCCCTGGAGGGGAAAAAAAAAAGGTCCACCCGAGGCGTGACCTAGAGGGAGAAAGATCTTGTGTTACTTCCGGCAGGGAAGACCACTCATGAGGCGCAGCCCTTATCCGGCTTAGGGCATCAGCCAGGGTGCTGGAGGCTCCTGCCATCGAAATGGCTAGGAGACCGCCTCCCGGCTGCACGCAAGACCCAATATGGAGAACCTCCTTACGCAATGGCAAGGGGGCTCATCCGACCCTAGCGGGTTAGGCAGCACATGGTCATGGTATTGTCTGCCTGGACCTAAACCACTAGACCCCGCACAGACAGAGCAAACGGTGCGAGCTAAGTGGACCGCCTGGAGCTCCAGCAGGTTGGAATGACATCGGGACTCCCAAGAGGACCAGAGGCAGCGCAAGAGCATTCCCCAACCCCTGGGCTGTTGTCATGGACTGGTCCAAAGGATCACAGCGTTATGACCGCTGGCTGGCCAGCCCCCATTAAGGGGACGCATGGACTGGCGGGTCCAAACAGACCACGCTGGTGCAGGCCACCGCAAGGCCCAGGAGGTGCAGGAAGTCCTGGGCAGGGTGCAATTGTCCAGTCAGACATGACTAGATAAGGGAGGAAGAACCTCGGCCCTGTCCACTGGGAGCCGAGCTCAGACCCAAGAGTCAAGCTTCGTCCTGAAGAAAGGATCACCCGCTTAGACACGAGTTCCAACATGGCTCCATTAGAGAGGAGACTGGTCTGAGAGCAACCTAGAGGGCCAGAACTCTGGACCGTCCCCCTCCGCCCTGGAGGGGTTGCAGTCAGGCCGCCATCCAGGTGGGGGTACGCCCAGACCCTTCGGTGCCGCAGGAATGCTGCTGAGAAGAGACCGAAGGGCATGGCCTGGAACTCGTAAAGAGATCCCCTGCTTTAGAAATGGAGGAGTCTCCCAAGAAACGGATGGATCGAAGTGTAAAGAACGTCCTGGAGGTCCAGGAAATTGAGCCACAAGCCTCGTTCCGGGGATGGGATATCTGAGTCAGAGTGACCATCCCGTCATGCGAGTCAAGGATGGGGCACAAGCCCCCCGTCCGTTTGGGGACCAGGAATACCTGGACACAAACCCACGGTCTGGAGGAGGATCCGCCACCTTCCTGATCACCTCTATCTTGAGGGGCAGGGCAAATCGGCTCGGTGGGCCAACAGCGAGGCTGCGGACTCCATGGCCCCCCGAGGGGCAACGGTTCGAAAGGGTGAGGCCTGCTCACAATCCAGAGGCAGGACCTTCCCCTAGCACCTCCAACACCCAGCGGTCCGTGAAAGCGGACCAGGTGGAGGAGCGGTGGAGCCGTCTCCCCACGGGGGGACCCGGGTAGGGGTGACGAGGCCGGGGACGGCGCCCCTCAGCCCATCACTGAGCAGGCTTGGAGGTGGGACTGGCCGAGGGAGCTCCTGAGCCTTTACCTCCCTGCTTCTCTTTGGAGGAAGCCGCTGGCTTGGGGTCAGGATGCCCAGCACAAGCCTGCTGGCCCTCATGATGGTGTTGATGGGCCGGTCGAGCCACAGGGGCCGAGGGACAAAGGGGCTTACGCAAAGGCTGCCGGCGGCCCTTGTCTCTCTGGGTGGGGGTGACCGAGTCCAGAGTGGCAATGGACTTCTCGGTCCCCTGGAGGTGTCCCTCCACTCCAGGGCTGAAGAGGTCAGTCCCCAAGAAGGGGATGTCCACCAACTTGTGCTGGGTATCCATTGAGAAAGAAGATATCCTCAGCCACGCCCTGCGGCGCATAGCCACCGCAGCCGCTACCGACCTGGCACAGGAATCACCTAAGTCCAGAGCAGTCTGAAGCTGCTGCTTCGCCACCGCCCTACCCTGGTCCTGCACCTGCCGGACCGTGGTCCGCAGGTCAGCTGGGAGATGAGGGAGCACCTCATCCAGGGAGCCCAAAAGGGCGTGGGAAAAATGTGCCATCAGTGAGGCCGAGCTGGCCTGTCGGAGGCCTAGGGAGGACGCGGCGTAAACCTTGCGCCCGACATAGTCCATCCTTTTGGATTCTTTGTCAGGGGGCCTATCCACATCCCGAGCATTCACAGAACGCTGGAAGACATTATCAGTAACTAACCCCTCAGCGGAGGGGTGCTCCGAAAAACCGGGCAAAGAACCGACAGGGACAGAGTACTTCCTGGCCATCCTGGCCGAGGGCGCAGGACAGGAAGTAGGCCGCTGCCAGAGCTCTAAGGCCAGGCCAACAATGGCCTCGGCCACCAGGAAGGCCTCCAAGGGTGAACCCCCTCGGTCTAGAATCTCCGTCAGGGGATAAGAGACCCGTTTGGACACGGGTTCAAGCTGCATCCCGGTGAACTCTGAGATGAGCTGAAGCAGACCCAGAAAGGATGATGGGCTGTCATCCACAGAGCGGTACGGAGAGGACCCGGCCCTCCGACTGGGGAACATGGAGGAGTCATCGTCGGACTCCGAAGGGTCTGCAAAGAGCTGCCTCAGGCCTGAGCCACTCTTCACCCGCCGAGGGCAGGCGAGTGAGGGTGACAGACAACCTGCGGGACAGGTCGTGACCCGACCGAGGTTCCACCGAAATCGGTGGGGCAGCAAGGTTCGGACGAACAACCGGCCCTGAAGTGGGCACCTTGACTGCAGCGAGCGGTTGCGTCAGCCGTTCGGGCGGCAGCTGTTTGCTGGATGGGGAATGAATCGGAGTCGATTGATTCACGGACAAAAGCAACTGCTTCCACATGAACTCCTCGTAACGTCGACACCATCTGCATCGAAGCCACTCCTCATCCAAGGAGGGAGAAGAGGAGGAATGGTAATGGCACTTAACTCGGTGCCCCGACTGAGACCACTGAAGTCGGCGGGAGCGGCTTGACCGAGAAGAGGACCGAGACCAAGACCCAGATCCTCGGGGAAACCGAGGGTGGGTCCGGGAAGGAGTGGGGGACACCCGCTGTTCCCTCGGCTCGGACAAAAAGACCGAGGCCTGTCGCTCTGAAGGTGCAGGCAGAACCTCGGCCTCCACCGGGGAAACCAGCGAAGGGTTGACGGCTCCTGCAGTAGACCGCCCGGGTGACGGGTCAAGAGAAGACCCGACAACGTCAATGGGAGTCATGGCCGGCTGGCCTGATGGGGACACCGTGAAGCCAGTGGCCTGAGCCGCAACCTCGACTGAAGTTGAATGTTGGCAGACAGGGGAATGGGACCTCTCTCGCTCCCCGCAAGCGCTGACGATGGGACTTACCCTGCGACTCCTTTGACCTGGGCCGAGAGGTAGGTCCCAAAGGCCCCTCTCCCTTCGAGGAAAGGGACTGACGAAGCTCCTTGAAAGAAGCTGAATGAGAGGAACTCAAAGAGAGCGGGATAAGCGCCGCGACCAAGGGGGGGGGACAGCCTTGGTTGCCGCCTCCTCCATGAAGGAAGAGAGATCGAGCTGCTTAGCCGAGACAGCCGATGCGGACACTGCCCGACGAGCCTCTAAAGATTTTTCCAGCGTGGAAAAAATTTGAGGTCGCCCGAGCCCCAAACTGGCCGCATGATCCTCCAGGACGCTGGTCGAAAGGACACAGCAAAATTCGCAAACTTTCGGATCATGGTCCAAGTCGAGGTGGTAAACGCACGTGGAGTGCGGGTCTTCCTTGGAGGTATTCCCCGGGCGCCTCCGAGAGCCTGGAAATGAAATATCCATCGCAGCAGCGAGGGAAGAAGACTGAAGTTTTAGAAAACTTCCAAACTAAATTCGGAGAAACCGAAAAATCAGGAACCAGTCGAAAACGCAGAGCACTAAGGAGGGAACCTGAGCTTCCAAGCGGTAAGGAAGATCTGGCATCATGGGGCGGAGCCGAGAGTTTTACCACCCGGGTGGGTGGGAGGAGCCAGCTTGAAGACCTTCCGGCAAGATTTAAAGCAGCAAGGAACCTGCCAGATAGTGTGGATGAACAACATATCCATGTCCCTAGAAAATAGGCTCTCCTCTCAGAACCCACACTGCAGCCCTCACTCCTCACACTTCAGCTGCTGACACCACTGACTACTGCTCACTACCAACAGACCCAAGAGTCTAAATCTCCCCACTCACAGCCAGCTGCTGTGGCTTATGCTGCTGCAAGAGGTCTAAATGACCTCGTTTCTCTCATCTCAGCTGAGACCAAGTAAACAAGAGCATGAGTAGGTGAAAAACCAATTTAACTAGTTATTCACCAGCTGCCTTTCCCTGCCTAGCACTGACACTGATAGGATTCTAGTATCCCCAGGGGACTTGGTGGTTACACAAATAACAATGGGCAACAAGATGGCAAACCTAGAGGCCACCATGGCAGCAGGAGACCTGGACATAGTAGCAATTACAGAGACCTGGTGCAATGATAACCAGGACTGGGAGGTAGCCATACCAAGGTATTATGCACTATTCAGGAGGGACAAGGTAGGAAAAAAGGGAGGAGGGTTGGCTCTTTATATGAGAGAGAACATAAAGGCCACAGATGTACAAGGGGGATACAGTAAAGCAGAGGTACTGTGGGTCACCCTGGAGACAGGGAAGGGGGCCACTATTAGGATAGGGGTGAACTACAGACCTCCAGCACAGGGAGAGAAAGAGGAAGGAGATAAGGATATGATAGATGAAATACAAGGGATGGTTAACAAGGGCAAGGTACTGCTGGTGGGGGACTTCAATCTACCAGATGTGGACTGGAGCCAACCTGTTGCAGCATCAGCTAGAAGAAGGGAAATCCTAGACTCGCTGCATGGGGTGTTCCTCAGGCAACTAGTTAAAGAACCCACTCATGAGGGGGTGTTACTGGACCTGGTACTGTCAAACAGGGACAGTGTCACTGACATCACAGTGGGAAGCTACCTGGGGACCAATGATCATCGTTCGGTGTGGTTCAGCTTAAGGACAGGGCCAGAACTGAGCCACACTAAAACGTGGGTCCTGGACTTCAAGAGGGCCAATTTCAAGAAAATAGGAGAGTACCTCAGGGAAACCCTAGCAGGAATAGGGAATAAGGGGGGGGGTAGAGGAAAAGTGGGCAAGAATAAAGCAGGACATCGAGAAGGCAACAAGCCTCCGTGTCAAGCAGGTTACTAACAGCAAGAGAAGGAAGATACTGCTTTGGTTCTCCAAAGAAGTAGCAGAGAAGGTAAAGGAAAAGAAGCAGGCATTCAAATGGTACAAGATGACACAGAAGAAAGAGGATAGGGAGAGTTATCGGGAGAAACAAAAGGAGGTAGGGAGAGTTGTTAGGAGAGCTACAGCACAAACGGAGGAAAACATTGCCAAATCAACAAAAAAGGGGGATAAAACTTTCTTCAGGTACATAAGTGAAAAGAAGAAAAGCAAGGCAGGGAGAGTAAGACTAAAACAAGGGGTGGGGGAAGGTGTGGAAGAAGACCAGAAGAAACCTAACATACTGAATAAGTACTTTTGTTCAGTATTCACAAAGCAAGGGGTAGGTGACGGGCCACAGATAGTGGAGAAGGGCATAAGGGAAGAGAGGTGGACACTAGCCCTTTTATGGAGGAGAGAGTCCTCAGGGAACTAGCAAAACTAAAAGTATATAAGGCTATGTGGCCAGACAGGGTTTGCCCTAGGATACAGAAGGAACTAAAGGAGGAACTGCCTGCACCTCTGAAGGCCTTGTTCACTCTATCACTGGATACGGGGGAAGTGCCGGGGAACTGGAGGAGGGTGGATGTGGTCCCACTATACAAAAGTGGGAATAGAAAGGAAGCAGGAAACTACCAACCTGTAAGCCTGATTTCAGTGGTGGGCAAGGTTAATGAAAACTCTGCTTAAAGAAAGGATTGGGGAATACCTTAACACCAGCGGATTGCAGGATCTGAGGCAGTATGGGTTCACAGGGGGTAGATCTTGTCAAACAAACCTGATAAGAGTTTTTTGACTGGGCCACCTGGGTAGTGGATCAGGGAGGTATGGTGGATGTGGACTACCTGGATTTCAGTAAGGCCTTCAACACAATTCCATACAGAAAGACTGATAAACAAGCTAGGCAGCATGGGAGTGGGTCCAAAGATAGTAAAATGGGTACAGAGTTGGCTAAGTAACAGAACTCAGAGGGTGGTGCTAAATGGAGTTCACTCGGAGGAAGGCAAGGTAACCAGCGGGGTGCCACAGGGGTTAGTACTGAGACCAGTCCTCTTCAATGTTTTTTTAGCATCATTGCAGAGGGTCTGAAAGGGAAAGTATGCCGGTTCATGGATGTCATAAAATCTGCAACAGAGTGGACACATGGGGGTGAAGGAAGATCTGAAAAACTGGAAGGCTGGTCCAGGGTTTGGTAACTGGCTTCAACACCAAAATGTAAATTTATGCACATGGGACACAGAAACCCAAGGGCAACATATCATTTTGGGAGGGGGGGATGTTAACAGTAACAAAACAAGAAAGGGATCTGTGGGTCATCATATCTGATGACCCGAAGGTAGCAAAGCAGTGTGATAAGGCAGTGGGAAAGGCTAGTAGGATGCTGGAGTGCATAGGGAGTGGTATCATCAGCAGAAAAAGGGAGGTAGTGTTACTCCTATATAGACCAATGGTGAGGCCACACCTGGAGTACTGTGTCCAGTTCTGGAGGCCACATCTCAGGAAGAACATAGACGGAGTGGAGGCGGTACAGAGAAGGGCAACCAAAATGGTGCATGGCCTGCATCAGAAGCCCTACGAGGAAAGACTCATGGAATTAAATATGTACTCACTGGAGGAAAGGAGAGAAAGGGGAGACATGATAGAAACATTCAAATACCTTAAGATCAATAAGGTACAGGAGGGTGGCACATTGCATAGAAAGAGATGCTCAAGGACGAGGGGGCATGATATGAAGCTGGAATGGAGACTAAGAGGGGATATGAGGAAATATTTCTTCACGGAAAGGGTGATGGATGCCTGGAACAGCATCCCAGAAGAGGTGGTGGGTACCGAAACAGTAACAGGTTTTAAACATGCATGGGATAGACACGGGGGACCTCAGTAACAGGGCTGGAGGGGGTAAAGCCGGAGATCAATTATCGTAGGTTCTACGGTAGCACAGTAGGTAGAGACTTTAGGGCAGACTTGGTGGGCCAAGAGGTCCTTTTCTGCCGACAGCTTCTATGTTTCTAACAACAGGGACACAACTATTTTTGTTTGACAGTGGTTGCCTCTGGCCTCTCATGTGTTTTGCAATGACAGATCACCGGGTGACTTCCTCTCCTTTGTTCTGTACCACACTTACAATACTCTTTAAATCATACAACTGCTCCACCCACAGCACTGAAGCCTCTCTGATAACCATACAGCTGTACCGTCCTAAGGTAACATAAAGCTTCTAAGAAGTCATTTTAAACTCATTAGAGACACCACCATCATTCTGCTCCTAATCTGCTTTGGTAATGTCAAACTCAACTCAGGGCCCTCAGATCCCTGCTTAACTCCTTGTAAATTTGCAAATCTACCTGGATTAAAAATTATGATCAATGTCGCAGTCTTTTTAACAAGTTTAATAGTGTGAAAGTATGAATATACCTAATCAACCCTGTCATCCTGCTACTCACTGAAACCTGGCTTAATAGTTCAGTAGACCACAGTGTCACGATGATCACTGATTGCATCCAACATTGGCAGGATACAAGCGCCTGAGGCGGTGGTATAATCCTCTATGTGAAAGATAAATTCTCCTCGACTATCAACAACTCCCTGTCACTCCCCCAGAAATTCGAATGTCTGGAGGTCATGATAGCAGTATCCCAAAATGAGGCCATCAATATTGTCGGCTGCTACAGGTCCCCCTCTGGTGGCCCCAAATTGGTTAGTCACCTGAAAAATTTCCTACGTTCTCCCAGTGATGAGACCATAATTCTGGGAGCTTTTAATCTAGACTGGCTCTCATCAAAATCTAATGACCTTAAGCGACTCTGTGATGGTGCAGATGATCACAGAACCTACTAGAACCAATCAAAGGAATTCTTCCCATTCCTCACTACTGCACTTAATTCTCACCATAGACCACAAAAGATTACAGTCACAGTTGTATTCGATAATGGTTGCAGTGACCCTAATGCAGTAGACGTGTCAGAGGCATATGGAAATAACCCGGAGTAACTTCCTTCCACTGTAAAAGAAAACTCTGTCATTTCTGTGTGGCAAACTGCCTCCAGGATCTGGCAAACATTAACTGGCAGCACATTTACTAGGCCTCTTCAGTGCATGCAGCAGCAGATCTGTTTATCAACAAATCCTCTCTGCTATAAACAGACACTCTCCACTAACTAAAAAAGAATTAAGAAAAATATGTGCCCCTGGACTACTAATGAAATTAAACAGGAGTTGAGAGATAGGGATAACCATTGGGCGACAGCCAGGAAAACTGAACTGTCCCAGGATTAGGTGGTGTTCAGACAAAAAAGGAACTTTCGCACCAAACTCATCCACTTTGCAAAAGCAAACTACTACCTACACCTTCTTGAAGCCAACAATAGTAATCTCTTTAAATTCTGGCAGACAATAAATTCTCTTGAGGGTGGAGCAGCCTCTTCTGCCCTACCATGTAAAATCAAAGCAAATTATACAATTATTTCTGACAAGCAACTAACTCATCCTGGAAGAACTTAATTCACATTTTGTATCTGCTGGGAATGGGCTTTTGACCAATCACCTGTTGCCACGATCCCGATAATGGATCTTAAGCAACCCCGGCCAAATTGCAGACCTAATCCGCCTTTTAGGTCCTCACAGCACGGAGAGTGCCTTGGTCCGGGTTTTGAATGATCTGTTCCTGGCGAAGAATAGAGGGGAACTATCTGTATTAGTTCTTCTTGATATGTCATTGGAATTTGACACTGTGGATCGCAAGGCATTAGTTGAGTGCCTGAGATGTTTCTGTGGATTGTCTGGGATAGTGCTATGCTGGTTCAGATTTTACCTGGAAAATTATCACCAAACTGTAGTCTTGGGTAATTGTCAATCAGTCCCTTCACCAGTTAGGTGTGGCATCCCACAGGGCTCTATACCCTCCCCATTGTTATTTTGCAGTGCATATGCTCCCGCTGGGAGAAGTGATCCGAAGGTATGGTTTGAGTTTCCACTGTTATGCTGATGACACTCAGCTGTACCTTTCATTCAGACCCTGTCAGGGAGAACCATTACAGATGGCTGAGAAAGCCATCAAGGAAATGAAGTTTTGGATGAGTGAGAACTGGATGGAATTTAATCTCCACAAAACAGAGCTCCTGCTGGTTGGCTCAGATCAACTTCTGTCTGCAGCAAAGGAAAATGTTGTTCCCCCCACCTGAGATGGTGAACTGCTGCAGTTCAGGGAGGAAGTTTTCAACCTGGGAGTTATATGGATATACGAAAATAGCCAGCATAAGAAGACCTCCTGGTCTATCAAGTCTGCTCGATATATGATGCAGGGTCCTGGCCTTACAACTTGCGCCAATGACCCTGCCCCTCCCATCCCCCCACCCTCTCCCCTTTCTTGGTCCCAAGGGTTCCCTCTGTGTTTGTCCCAGGCTCTCTTGAATTTTCCCTCTGTCTTTGCTGCCACCACCACCTCCTCAGGCAGTTCGTTCCATGTTGACATCCCCTTCTCTAAAAAAAATGCTTCCTGATGTCCCTTCTGAATCTTCCCCCTGTCAGTTTTAGGCTGTGCCCTCTGGTGGTGATGTTGTTGCTTCTTTTAAACAGGCCTTCTTTTTCTACTCTGTTAACTGCCTCCATGTACTTGAAGGTTTCTATCACATCACCCCTCTGACTCCTCTCTTCCAGGGAGTGCATCCTTATGGCTCCCAGCCTCTCTTCATACGACCTATCCTGTTGTCCCTTGATCATTCTAGTTGCTCTTCTTTGGACCCCTCCAGTATGTTAATGTCCTTCTTAAGGTATGGATGCCAATACCTCACCCCATATTCTAAATGCAATCTCACCAATGACTTGTACAATGTTAAAATAACCTTGCTCTGCCTACTACTGAATCCCCTTGCAATACACCCTAGCATCCTGTTCGCCTTCACCACAGCTTCCTTGCATTGAGAGGTCACTAGTAATTACCACCTCCAGGTCCTTTTCCTCCTCAGAAGCAGTTACCTGAACCTTTCCTATGTAGCACTCTGTCCTCGGGTTCTTGGCCCCTATGTGCATCACTTTGCACTTTTTGTCATTGAAACCAAGCTGCCAGATTCCTGACCATCTCTCCAGTCTTGCTAGCTCCTCCCTCAGGTCCTGTATCCCTTCCTGGGTGTCCACCCTCCCACAAAGTTTGGTGTCATCTGCAAACAGGCACATTTTGCCCTGGATGTCTTCCCCAATGTCTCCTATGATAACATTGAACAACACCAGCCCTAACACTGACCCTCGTGGGACCCCACTAGTGACTTCCCTGGTGCTTGAGAACTCACCCCCATCACTACTCTCTGTGTTCTGCCACTCAACCAGTTCTCAACCCATCTTACCACCTTCTCCCCCAACCCCCAGGTCCCTGAGTTTCATTTCAGTCATCTGTGTGGCACTGAATCAAAGGGCTTGCTAAAGTCCAGGTATATGATGTCCACTGCCTGGCCCTTGTCCACTGTCTTAGTGACCCAGTCGAAAAACTCGATCAGGTTCATTTGACACGATCTGCCTGCCACAAACTCATGCTGTCTATTGTCCTGCAGACCATTCTCCTCCATGAACCTCACCAGCTTTTCCTTTATTATGGTCTCCATGAGTTTACATACTATTGAGGTCAGGCTGACTGGCCTGTAGTTTCCTGGGTCCTCCTTGGAACCGCTCTTATGGAGTGGCACTGCATGCACTGTTCTCCATTCTAGTGGTACTACTCCCGACTCCAGAGATGTATTGAAGAGAATATGTGTCTACTGTGAGAATACAGTCAGTGGCCCTGCCAGTTCCAGAGTTAATGCCTTCAGCACCCTGGGGTGTAATGCATCTCGCCCTGGGGATTTGTCCACCCTCTTTCATTGGCCCCTCCCTCACCCTTTCAGTCTCGATGACCCCTGTTGCATCCCCCTCCTTTCCTCCCTCTCATTCCCTACACGTGGTACCGGTCCCCCCTTTTCCTTTGTGAAGACGGAGCAGAAGTATTCATTTAATACCTCTGCTTTGCTTCCATCTTCATCAACCCAGCCATCCCCCTTCCTCAGCCTGACAATGCCCTCCTTCTTGTCCATCCTTTCGCTAATGTAGCAAAAAAGGCCGTTTCCCCTTTCTTTATTCCCTCTGCTATTTGGAGCTCCATCTGTGCCTTTGCCTGCCATACTTCCCTTCTTACCACCTTAGCTAGTCTCTGGTATTCTTCCTCATCCTCATCCCTTGCCATTCTTTGGTATTTCCTATAGGCTGCCCTTATTTCCCTTACTACTCTGGCCACCTCTCTGTTAAACAAGCTTGGTGGTCTAGCTTCTGATTTCTTGCCCCTCAGTTTGATGCATCTGCTTGCTGCCTTCTGAATGCCCCCCCCCGATGGCATCCCATATTCTGTCCACCCCCATTTCCTCTTCTGTGCTTCCCAGGACTTCTCTAGTCAAGTCCCTCATCTTTTTAAAATTTGCTCTCCTGAAATCTAATGCTCTGGTCTTGGTGGGGATATCTTCCTTACCCATATCTAAATTGAACCACACTGTGTTGTGGTCACTTCCATCCAGGGGTTCCCTAATATCTATCTCCTGGCTGGCACATACACAGAACAACATCAGTGCAACACGGAATAAAGAGAACATAACAGAAAACACTATATATGACAGTAATTTGAACTTTTCATCACATATTACTGTTATACTCAAGTGTTTTTTACCACCTAGAAACACAGTGCCTATGCACGAATGGAACAACATGAGGCGTAGGGCGTGTGCACAGAGGGCCATGAGAATGTCACGCTGGGAACCAACGATGGCAGTATGCTGAGGCATACGCAATGGCCATGTGTGGTGTGGTGTGTGTGTGGTGTAGCTATCCCGAGCGCACCCACACACTGCCAATGCACGGCCCATTCACAAATCCCATTACGGCTGAAAGCCATGTGAGATAGGGCGCAGACATGTACAGCAGTGGGAGGGCTGCTGTACATGGGCACGTAGAGTAGCCATGGTGGCAGTTAAAGGCTCCACAACACCCGCAACAAGCACCTAATAATGGATCCACCCATAGCAGCCCCTCCACAAGGACCACCCAGGCAGTGCCCCCATGCAAAGTGCCAAAGCACAACATGCTCCCTGAGGGCACCAACACACAACATAACACCCACTACCCCCCCAACCCGAAGTCAGTAAACACACAGTGGAGAAAAGTAGTAAATGCTGTAATGCAGAACACCACAATATATATACAGGATGCACGCAATAACTGGCCGGCACATACACAGAACATCAATACAACATGGAATACAGAGAACATAACACAGTGCCAGTCCCGTGTGCCTTGGGCATCCACTGTGCTCAAACATCCCGGCACATCTCACGGGCCACTCAGCTGTCCAGCACGCCCTCAGGTAGTCTCGTTGTCATTCTCATCCTCTGTGTCAGTAGACGATGAGTTGTCCTCCCAGCCCAGTCCATACAGGATGAATCACCTCACAGGTCCCCAGCACCGCTGCAAAACAAAGGGAGAGGACTATCAGTAAGGATGGCATACAGTGTTCGCTGGCACGCGGTGCATGTGTGCATGCATGTGACAGTACATGGTATGAGTAACCCACTCATGATGGTACTACCAGCCACCAGATATTGCAGGTGTCTGATTTGTATGGCACGCCATCTTCCTCATTTCACCACTGGGAGAGGTATCTAGGGACCCTGAGCCGCCGCCATCCTGTACGCTGCTGAGGGGACCACACCACACAGGGTGCTCCAACCGGCTGCTTGGCCCTCAGAAATTCCAGGCATTGCGCCAGTCCATGGTAGTCCTGTATGGGGAGAGACAGAGAGAGCATCAGTTGCAGCAAGCACAACAGCCCTACCCATCCTTGGACAGCAACGGACACAGTGGACATGACACTTACCAGCCTATGGTGGACCACACACCACAGGGTCCCGCCACCATGGTGATCAGTGAAGGTGTCCTCAGACACCCTCCATAGGCGCAGGGAGAACATGGTGCACCACAGGGCACCAGCTGTTGACATTATATTTTCGGCCATCACATCGCGACCATAGCATACGGCCGAGGTGGGTGTGTGTTGCAGTTATACCTGTACAGGTATAGGCATGGTGCATATGACAAATGCCATGCCCACATAAAGGTGCACACCCATTTTTCATAGTGGATGATCAGTGGCAGAGCCAGAGGGGGGTCTGGGGGGGGGCGGTCACCCCTCCTAGCTTCCCCAGTGTGAGTAGTGGCACCCTGCCACCATTTTTATTCACTGTTTAGTGCCCATAGTGGAGCCTTTCATTGACTGAATGGCCCTTCCTGGCTCCCAAATGATCCCAAACCTGGCTCCACTACTGTGGATGATGTGCTGCTACCGTGACAGTACCTGGCCACAGGGGAGGTGAAAGAACAGTGAGGACGTGTCCCGGCCTGCTGCTAAACATATACCTACACAACCAGGTATGGGAGAGGATGAGACAAACACAACCATGGGCAAGTGTGTTCTGCCGATGTATGGATGCCTCCATGCTCAGGGACACCCACTGTACTGAGCAGTTCAGGCTCCTGTGGCCCATGATAGCACACCTGTGCGACATAATCCAGGACAGCATCACACTGAGTACACAGCAGTACAAGGCAATGATGGTCAAAACCAAGGTGATGTGCGCACTGGCATACTATGCGTCGGGGTCTTTCTAATGTGTGGCTGGTGATGCCATGGCACGGCATGCATGTGGCTGACAGTTGTTCCTTTCTCCTACAGGTGACAGCAGATACCCAGTACACCCTTATTTGATAACCCTGGTCCTTGCACCGTCCACAGCCACTGAGGAGGCATACAACCTAGCGCACAGGAAGACACAGAGCATGGTTGAGTGGACTATCAGACTGCTAAAAATGCGCTTTTGGTGCCTGGACGATAATGCTGATGCTGGGCTGTGCCTGCAAGGTGTTCGCTGCATGTGTCATGTTGCACAACATGACAGTGCACCACGACGTACCCATGCTGGAGTACCCCCAACAGGACCATCCACCAGATCTTCCAGTGTTGAAGCCATGCTGTGGCCAAGAGACCACGGGTGGATGGGTGGCGCATGCAGAATTCATGCAGGGCACATTCCAATGATAGTTGCGGATAGGCATGCATGCCTGCAGGTGGTGGTCGGCAGCGGTGAGGGCAGGTGTGTGCTGCGAGACTGTGCGGGCAGCTGTGTGTATCCATGCAACACGGCTGTGTGGTATGCCTGTGCCATTGACAAAGGGGGCCCAATGGTGGTAACATGGACTGAGGACCCCCGGGGGGTACACCGTACACTGGCATGGCCAGATGCACCAGTGGCCTGTGTGGGGCCCTGCCTACCCATGCGGGGATGCCTACCGCCATGTCTAGGTCATGCAGCATGTGGTGTGTGTTGCATGCCAAATGCTGCCATCACATATGTAAACCCTGGCCACCTGCCCATCCTGTGTTGTGTGGCCCCCCAACCATACTGTGTATGTGCCCCAGTGAGTGCCCCACCTGCGAGGGGTATGCGTGTGTCCTGTGCAGTGCCATTCAGTGTGCCCCAGTGCTGCCCCTACCCTGTGTGTGTGAGCCTGGTGCACGTCTTGGACCCTGTGAGTTTCATGGCATGGCCTGTAGCCTGGCTGATGCCTGTGTGCCCTGTCGCCATCCTGGTGCTTGTGGCCTGGCACCACACCACTGATGCTTGCTGTTCTGGGATACCGTGGAATTGGTGTCACACAGTGCATCTGTGTCCATAGTGCATTGCCCACTGGCACTGCCATGGAGTCCCCACTGTGTACCACTGGTGTCGTGGTCTCGTGTGTCCACAGCATGTACTCTGGACCCAGTCATGGTATCCTCCCCCAGGCCCTGTGTCCCTTCAGCCCCTGCACCATCTGTGTTCCAGTGCTCCAGGTCCCCCTTCTGCCACTTGGTGTCGGTATCCGGTGAAACCTGGGTGTGTGCATGTGCCATGCATGGCGGTGTGTTAGCAGGGCAGCATGGTGGTATGCGCCATCTGGATAGGAGCTCTACCATGCATTCCTGTGCAGTGGTGATGCGGTCTATGCAATGACCCATCTCCTGCACCATGCCTTTCAGTGTCACCAGTGCATCGGTATGGCAGAGCTGGGCATCCAGCCTGTTGAGCTCAAGTTGACGGAGCTCTCCATGCTGGGCCTCAATGCTGGCATGGCATCATGCTGTTCATGATCGCCCAGTGGGATAGGTCAAAGTACCATCATCACCACTGTCCATGGATGCAGGCCCTGGGTGAGCACCGGCCCCCTGGACATCTGTGGCAGGTCCCAGCTGTGCATTGCTGGCACCCTGGACATCAGTGTCTGTACATGGCCATGGCAGTGGTCCTGTGTGCCACCACTACCCTCCTCCATCCTGGCAGTGGTCTCCTGTGTCCCCTCCTCTGTATAGGCCACTGTTGTCTCCACATCTGTGTCAGGTCCCTGCTGATCCTCCATGTCCTGTTCCATTGCTGTTGGGGTAGAAGTGGTATCTGTTAGCTTGTACAGTACAGTGCTGGAGTCTGCGGCCCCTTGGTGTGTCCCACAGGTAGCCACCTGTGCTGTCCTCATCCCGCCTGGTCCGCTGCCATGACACCGGGGCTGCTAGTGCATCCTGGCTGTTGCCTGCATTGCCAGCTGGCAGACATCCGTCCCTGGCTGAGTCTGTGGATGTAAGGCATGAGCATTATACTATCCCTGCACCCGGCTCCCTGGGGTACCTAAGCCAGGTGTGTGCATGTGTGCATGTGTGCATGCCTACCTGCCATGATGTCCACACTGCTGACCTCACCATGGACCCTGATGGCCATCAGCATGTCTGTCACCATCCGCTCCATGGGAGTTAGCTGGCTATCTATGGAAAGCAAGCCACCACTGGTGCCCTGCTGTGCCCGTGCTCTTGTCACCACCTTCCGCTTCACAGCAGCATGCAGGTCCCCTCATTTGTGTTTGATCGTGAAGAGGGTCCTGGCATTTAGTCTGGCAGCATTGATGGCAGCCTGAATGTCTAGCCACAGCCATTCCATGACTTTGGTGGGGGTCATAAGAGCCTGTGCCCCATAAAGTTTGTCATACTGGGCACGGATGTCACTCACCATGGCTACCACCGGTGCACCAGTGAAGTTGGGGGCATATGGTCAGGCTACTGCTGCGGGCATGCCCAGCTGCATGGCCTGTCCCTTCGGCCTGCGCCGGTGTTTGGGGGGGGCACTCTGTGCCACTGCCTTTCTCAGCCATTGTGGCTGCGTTTGTGTGATCACTTTCATATTGGTGCATGGGGCAGGGAGCATGACCATATATGGCAGGATCAAGGGACAGTGCCGCGTATCCTAGCCCTGTCTGTGCACATTCTGCTCCATGGACCCTGTCGTCCTGCCCCCTGGTTCCGCGTGTCCCACATGGGCAGTTGTGCATGCTGCGTTTTGCAGGTGCCCTGCATGCCACACACCTACGCACTGTGGATAGGTCTCCTTTGTGCATTCATTGCATGTGATTGTACATAGTGCCAATAACCAGGCTGCGTCGTTTTCTTGATCTGGCTGATCAGTGCTCACTAGTTCAAGCTTTTGTTACCTTGCAAATCAACTACTGCAATGCACTTTATTATGGTTTTCCAGCTCTTCAGTTATGCCATCTACAGCTGTTGCAAAATTCAGGGGCCAGATTACTGGCCGGAATATCAAAATTTAGCCATATTACCCGAGCTCTGATGGAGCTGCGTTGGTTTCCAGTGAGATGGCATGCTGAATTTAAAGTTATGTGCTGGTTTCTGGGGCCTTAAATGGACTGGGCTCTCTCTCTCTCTACATCCATGAATTGTTGACAACCCATCAGGAAGCTTGTCAGGATCCCAGAGTTCTTTGTTCGGATACCCATGAACTTTTACAAGTCCCAGTATCAAGATTAAAATCTGCTGGGGACCGAGCTTTTTCTGTGACTGCACCTAGACTCTGGAATAATATTCCATTCAATATCCTCACTGCCCCCTCTGTGGGAAGATTCAAATCTCAGTTAAAGACCTGACTGCTTAGACAGGCGTTTTCAGTAGACTATTAGGTTTAAATCTTGTGGACTTCATTATATTTAATTTATTAGATTACACCTGTTGCTACAGTGATTTATTAACTGTATTCAATTTATTTTATTGTTGAGCGATTTGAGCTCTGGAAAAGCACTGTATAAATAAAGTTCCTATCCTATCCTAGGTTCCAGATCTTCACCTACAAACAGGTAGAAGACATATTTTGCACCCTTGACACCAAAAAGGCCCTGGGGCTGATGGGTGGAACCATTCTTTATCAGAGCAGGAGCCCCAGTGTTAACTGCACCCATTGCACACCTGTTCAATCTGTCCCTCACCAGTCATGAAATCCCCACACTCTGGAAAACAACTCACGTAACCCCACTTTTCAAAGCTGGAGATAAGTCCAAAGCTAGTAATTATTGGTCTATATCAATCTTGCCTGTCCTAGCTAACATCCTAGAAAAATTAGTCAATGAGCAAGTTCAGTATTACCTATCCCAGCAGTTCTCAAACTTTGTCATAGTGAGCCTCCCCTAACCCATGGAAAAGATTGTGAGCCTCCCCCAAAATACTGAAATATTTTTGGGCCTCCCCATAGAAAAATAGCCTACTTTTCACAGACATCAGGAATAAATTGAAACCTCTTTGCATGGCTGGCTCTCATGCTATTAAGTTTATTGTAACCCCTCCCCCACCACAGAACAACCTACTTGCTCCAATATTTTGATTCTCGAACCATTGTTACCTTACTGCCATACCTTCATGGGTCAGACTGCTTTTCTGTTTCCCCTCTATCTGGAATAACCTTCCTGCCGACCTCTGCCTCTCCCCCTGCTCTTAAGCAACTTCTCAGGGATCATTTTGCTCGCTCCTGCTCTTATTCCTAGTACCTGTATGGTTAACTCTTATGTTTGGACACTTCTGCTGCTAGTTTGTTTGATCAATTGTCCCTCGCATTGTTCATTTATTGTTCGTAATTTGTTTGCACTTTCATTCATTTTGTATTGCTTAAGTGTTTTGCAGTTACATTTTGAATTGTATTCTCTCACTACCCTTCCCTGGGTACACCTGAAATAAGCCATGGCTCGGTGTACAGTACCTTCCCTGGTCACAGACTTGTGAATAAATACATAAATTCACCTACTATTATCCTCTTTCAGTTTGCCTTATTTATCCCTTCACACAAAATCTATAAAGTTCAAAACTGAAATACAGTACATTTTCAAGACTTGTTTGAGCCTCCCCTGGAACAGGTTGGGGCCTCCCAAGGGGGGCTGGCCTCACCATTTGAGAACCCCTGATCTATCCAAACGTCCCAATCTGGCTCAGGACACTACACAGCACAGCTATTGCACTCATCAAAGTAACTGACAATTGGCTCACCTACTTAGATCAAAAACATATAACAGCTGCCATCTTCTTAGACCTTAGCAAGGCCTTTTACTTAGCTAATTTGTTTTATCGTCGTTACGCGGCCAGTGCAAGCTATCCCTCTCACCAACCACCACCCCCCCAGCCCCGTCACCTGATGTTCTAGGGACTTACCTCAATCCCAGTGCTTTCCCCATGGCTTTCCCTCCCAGTGTAGGGTTAGCAGCTACTGTGGATGGAATGTATATCCTGGTTCCTGGGAGAGGGCCCTGTAGCCCGGTGTGGAGCCTTCAAGGTCTGTGTCATCCTGCACTGCACCCAGCCATTTTCCTCCATTTTCTCCCTGGAGGACAGATGTACAATGCTGTCCAGATGCACCCACTCACACTCCCGTGCATAGGACATCACCGGCTGCCATTCCTCTGTTCCCCAGACTACGGTCCTAGGCAGCTTACACCCCTAGCCACTGATAGAGGCTAGATGTGTGCCAGGATCTGTATCCCTCCCTCCCTCCCCAGAGGAAGAGAGCAGTCTGCCAGACACTTGATCCTCCTCTCCCCAGCCAACCCCCGGCGACATGAGTTTGCTCCAGAACCCAGGTCACCGGAGTGGCGGTAGGTGAGGCACAATGCCTCAGCCCTCTGCATCACTGGGCCAGTCCTTACCAAGGCCTTTGATATAGTGGACCATCAAATATTGCTACACAAGCTATCAGATATTGGTATTGGTCAGTATGCCCTGGTTCAAAAACTACCTGTAACCACCCCTACAGATGGGGGTTCCTAAAAGCTTCCTAGGAGCTTGCCTAAGTGTTCCCCCTGCCTGCTGGCGTTTGGCATTTAATCCGTTTCAATGGCACTGTGAGTGGTTGTACAGCCTCCACGTACAGTCTCTTTAAGAGCTGTCTGCTTGCAGACAAAATTAGTCCTATATGGGGGGACTGGGTGTTTAATGCTTGAATCCTGCCCAAGCTATGGTGTAATTGCTCCATTTTGCAGTCGCTGAAAGCGTAAAGGGAGCCCACCTGAAAGATGTAACTGTTTGCCTGTAATCGTTTAGAGCATTAGTAAAATTACAGTTTGTCTAACCTGCCTTTATTGCAGCTGGGACTCTGTGTGTTGTGCCCCACCATTTTGGATCTGAACTGCTGTGCTGGGCCAATTGGGTTTAGGGGAGCCCTAAAATGGAGACTGTTTGGACCAACCAGGACTTGGACTCTCACCTGGAGCCTGCCTAATGGGGAATATATAGTTAGTGCTTCTGGGAATTGTAGTTTGTACCTTGGCACCTTTTTGTACTAACAGAGGGAGCCCTGCAGTGATTGACAGCCGGATACACCAACCGAACCTGTTGAAGGCTAAGGGAAATGCCCTGAACTGTTGCTTGAGAGGCAGATGCGAGTTGACTGTGAGAAGAGAAGGAGCTCTGTTCTGCTGCGGCGTGCAGTTAGCACGGGAAGCACATGTAAGGTCCTGAAGTCGGCCTGTAGCCGTTAGCGAGTGCTCAGTCGGACTGAATCCGAGTTGTGGAAAGAAAAGGAAGAAGTGTGCAGATCCAGGCTTGCCCATAGAAGACTGAAGATTTGCAGAAGTGCGATTAGCCTGTCGGGGACTCTGTTGCTGTATGTGTAACCCCCAGGAGGCGCTATCCCAAGGGCTACTACCCCTGCCTGATTTGCCACTAACAGGTTGAGGGGCCTGGATCCAGTGGCGGGTGCCTCCACCCAGAGGTCGGGGTTAAGACAGTCTGATATGACTTGGTCACAGCCCTCTGGGTCACTGCAACCCCCCTTTCTTCCCACTAGTGGCCCACGCAAATCAATCACAGTACCCATGCAATATACACTTACCCTCAAGATTGGTTCAATCAGCGTGACTCTGGGGACTCCCTGTAAAACAAGATGATGCAGTGCAAAAATCACAGTACAATACGTTAACATAAACGAATACCTCAGGCAGTGTAACTTTGCTGAAACAAACAGATCTGATTTATTTAGGGGGATATAACAAGGACGGGGGAAATCAGGTTAATTAGTTTAAACGCAGTAATAATCATAGTACTGTGCACATATTTCAGAATCCCAAATGTCCCAAATGTCACTCTTACTGGGTACCCAGGCAATAAGAGGCTAGCCTATTTGATGCAGCTGGTTGGGGCCCTGAAGATGGAAAATGCATGCACAATACCCAAATTGTAATCCGGAGCCGGGTAGGTTTCATTGCGGAGAAAAAGGAAAAGTAATCAGATGTAACACTTGCATTTAGATGATGGCAGGAGCTACCCTGATTTGTACTCACAAATTCAATGCTGAAACTGAATGGAAGGCAGATTGTCCTGGATTGCCAGGAGGAGCAGACCATGTGGACAAGGTCCTTGTGACTGGACCCCACGGCAGTTCAGAGCAAATGGATGTAGTCTGGATTAAGCTGGGGTTTACTTGCAGCTTCATGCACTAAATTCACTGTACAGGGGATTTGAAACATGAGTCCCCACAAGCACTACACACATTTATATGGAAAAGGAAAGTACTATACCAGGCAGGCTGCTTCTCTATCCCGATCGCAATTACTGCACAATACCCGGGAGAACACACAGCAGATTCAGTTCCTGACAGACCGAGCGCAATTCAGCAATTTCTCCAGTCTTCTACAGGGTGAGCCTGGTTTCTACTCTTCAGATCTCCTTGATTCTCTTCACAGGTCAAATTCAGTCTGAACAATCAGTTGCACAAGCTGCAGACCGAAACTTGGGGCCTTACACGCGTTTCCCGACTAAAACTGCGCACCGAAGAAGCACAGAGATCCTTCCCTCGTCACTGCCAGAGCTAAACTGAAGCTCCAGTAGACAAAACCGGGCACTTCCTTTGAGTTCCGCCCAGTTCCTGGCTGGATTAGCTGTCACTCACAATAGACTCCCCCTGTTGGTGCAAAAAGGGGCCGAAGTCCAAACTACATTTCCCAGAGTCACTGCCCATACAATCCTCTTGTGGCTGGCTCAGATTATGAGTCCAAGTTCTGATTCGTCCACAGGCACCATTTTAGAGCTCCCTTAACCCACACTGATTGGTCCAGTTCAGCAGTTCAAAACTAGAATGGGGAACTAGGCAAACACAGTTCTGATTGCAAAGAAAAGCAGGTTAGACAAACTGTATTTTCATCACCACTCCAAATGATTTCTGGCAAACAGTTACATCTTTCATATAGGCTCCCTTTGCACTCCTGGTGACTGCAAAAACGGAGCGAATTGGCAGCAGCTCGAGTGGGACTCAAGCAGAGAAACACACAGTCCCCCCATACAAACTAATTATGTCTGCAAGCAGACAGCTCTTATAGAGACAGTACCAGAAGCTCTAAAAGCACTCACAGATAAATGGCTTAAACGCCAAACACCATTCAGGCTCGGAGCATTCAAGCAAGCTCCTGGAAGTCTTTTGGGAACGCCCATTTGCAGGGGGGTTACACCCTTCCTGGTCTGGGAAAGCTTGACGTCTGCATCAAGCAAGTACCCCCATAAGTTTCAACTGCAACCATATACATTTGCATTAGTCTCACACATGTAATCATCAGCCAATATATCACTTTACCAGGAACACATTTCTGAAACGTTGCAGTACGTCACTCTTTACACTGTATTACACACACATTGTACCATAACTCAGGTTATTACCTCTTGTACATGAAACCTGAAAAGAGGGGGCCCCTCCCTATCAGTTACCTTGGGGCTGGACGGGGCAAGGGCAGCATACCTAAAGGGTAACACAAGTAACTTGGAGTTAGCACTGATCCTCAGTTTGGGAAATGAGCTCGGGGACACATACACTCCTTTATGGACAACATTGAGAGGCAAGTCCACAGGCCTTCCAAGGGAATCATAACTTAGGTGCACCACAGGCTTTACAGCTCGACCAGTCTTTCTAGGGGGAACTGTTACAGTCTCTACACTCTGACCCTTATTTTCAGCATTGTCCTCACTTGTCAGGGGAGTCTTCATGGGGGTAGAGAGGCTAGAACTTGGGGTACTTTAAGCTCCAGGAGTTACAGTCTCTGAGTCCACAACATTTGGCTCACATGGAGAGCTTTCGGACACTGGCAGTGGACTGTCAGGGCACTCAAAATACTCTTCTTGTTCTGGTGTATGACCAGTCTGTCCCAGTCCATCACTTTCCTCCCCTGAAAGCTCAAACAGTTCAACCATACACAATGATTCCATTTCATCTGACTTGATGCTTTGCACTTCACTTTCTGGGAGCATTGGCTCCAGGGACAAAGCTGGGGGCTTAGACAGTCCAGAAGGCCCAGCTTTGTCCCCAGTATGGACTAGGGGATTGCCTTGAAACAATTGACTCAGTTCGTAAGAAGGGTAGTATTCAAAGTCTCACACACTTTCTTCTGATATGGACTGACAGTCATGCTCAACTGGGACTTGTGGAGGGGAACACTTTAACTCGGCTTCTGTAGGTGCAGACTTTCTTGATCTTTTCTTAGCAGCAGCTCTAGTCACTGGTCCAGAGAGGGCATCTTCTGGGGGCTCAGACTCAATCAAGATTTGTCCATTGGGCAGTAAATGATTTCTATGCATTGTTTTTACATCTTTTGAATTATTCTCAGGCCTTACTTTGTACACTGGCAGATCATCTAGTTTGCCCACTACAATGTGAGGGAGATGGTGCCATCTGTCAGCAATCTTGTGTTTGCCATGCAGTCCCAGATTTCTTAGCAATACTCGATCTCCTCGTGGAGTTCCTGTGCTTTTTACCTTTTATCATACCTTTCTTTGTTGGCCAGATTTTTTGGCAGCCATGGTTTGAGCCAGTTGGTACTCATGGAGTTAGCTGGGCCTTTAACTTTTGCACATACTGTAAATAGTTGTCAGCTTGAACCCCATCAGGAGAGCCCAAAACACACATCTACCAGCAGTCGAGCTTCTTCCAAACATCAGGCGGTAGGGGGAGAACCCAGTGGCATCACTTTTGGTGCAGTTATAAGCATTTACCAGGGTGCTAATTTGTTGGCTCCATCTAGGCTTGTCCTTTGGGTGTAGGGTGCCTAACATATCTAGCAAAGTGCGGTTGAAACGTTCAGGCTGTGGGTCCCGCTGGGGGTGGTAAGGAGTGGTTCTTTACTTTCGCACTCCCCACAGAGAAAGCATCTCTTTGATCAGACGACTCTCAAAGTCTCTCCTTTGATCAGAATGGATTCTTTGTGGAGCCCCATAGTGAACAAAAAAGTTTTCTACAAGTACTTTGGCCACAGTGGATGCTTTCTGGTCTTTGGTGGGGAAAGCTTGGGCATATCCCGTAAAATGGTCAGTGACCACCAGCACATTACTGATATTTCTTTGATCTGACTCCAAACTCAGAAAATCAATACAGACCAGCTCCATGGGTGCACTGGTGGTGATGTTAACAAGGGGCAGCCTCTGGGGCAAAGCTTTTCTCTGTAAGCAGCGACTACAAGTTTGAATGTGTTGCTCCACATCAGCCCCCATCTTAGGCCAATAGAATCTGGATCTCACCAAGTCAAGTGTTCTGTCTATACCAAGGTGCCCCATGTGGTTGTGTAAGGACCTCAGTACTGAGTCTCGAAAGGCAGTGGGCAGCACTAGTTATTGTTTGTCTACTTGTCCCCCTCTGTCTACTGTTTCTCTGTATAACAGTTTATTGATCAGTTTCAACTTAGGCCCTTCTTTGTATAACAATGCAGTTCTCAAATCAGTGGAGCATAATTTGGACAGATCTTTTCCTGCATAGAGGGCTTCTAAAGCTGATTTGATCATGGGATCGCGGGATTGAGCCCGCCGAATACTGTTATTGTCCAGCTGAGGCAGTGCATCAATGTCTATTGCAGAAAAGTGGCAATAAGCAGCAAGTATGCAATTCTCAGAGGGTCCCAAGCAATCCACCATGCAGTCCACTGTGTCCGTGGACATTTGTTCCTCCCTGTCAAACTTCTGGCAGAGTGCCCGAATATCAGGTTCTGACAATCTGACCCAGTCATTCTGGGGAACAGGCCTCCGGGAGAGAGTATCAGCATCTATGTGGTTCAGGCCTGCTCGATATTCAACAGCATAGTCATATGTAGATAATGCAGAAAGCCACCTATGGCCAGTGGCATCCAACTTAGCTGAGGTCTGCACATAGGTCAAAGGATTATTGTCAGTTTTTACTAGTATTTTACCCCATACAAGTACTCATGGAATTGGTCAACAATAGCCCACTTCAAAGCTAGGAACTCTAACTTATGTACAGGATAGTTCTTTTCAGATGGGGTCAGGCTTCTACTGGCAAAGGCCACTGGTCTCAGGCCATTCTCGTGCTCTTGGTACAACACAGCCCCCAACCCTTGCAAGCTAGCATCAGTGTACAGGACATAAGGTTTTCTTGAATTGGCATAGGCCAGCACTGGAGCATGGGTAAGTTGATATATGATCTCATGAAAAGCAGTCTCACAATCAGGAGTCCAGCGGGCTCCAAATACTTCATTCGGACGAAAATACACTCTTTCAGTCTTGAGGGACGCTGACTTTTTGTATTTTTTGTGGGTTGGGGGATACCCTTGAGTAAGGTTAAGTAAAGGGCGGATCACTCTTGAATAGTCCTTAATGAAATGCCAATAATAACCATAGAATCCAAGGAATCTTTGCAGTTCTTTTAGATTTTTGGGCTGTGGCCAGGTGGTCAAGGCCTCAACTTTACTTGGGTCGGTCTCTATTCCCTTGGTGGATACTATGTGTCCCACATACTTTACTGATGTTTGAAAGAATTGACACTTATCAATGGACAGTTTAAGGCCAAAGTCTTCCAGTCGGTCCAATACCTTAAATAATAGGCTCTCATGTTCCTCCAGTGAGCCGCCAAACACAATAACATCATCTAGGTATACCATGCACTCTAGTAAGTTCATGTCCCCCACTGCATGCTCCATCAATTGTTGAAAAGTGGCTGGGGCACCTGAAATCCCTTGAGGCATCCTCATGAATTCATAGAAGCCAAGCGGACAGATAAAGGCGGTCTTCTCACGGTCCTCTGGGGCCATCGGGATCTGGTAGTACCCACTCGGAGATCCAGCACAGAGAACCACTTGCTCCCGCTTAGGCAGTCCAAAGCATCCTGAATGCGGGCATTGTATACTGATCAGGATAGTCCGCCGTTTAAGGACGTGATAATCCACGCACATTCTTACTGTCCCATTCTTTTTCCTCACTACCACAATAGGGGAAGCATAGGGGCTTCTGGATTCTTGTATTACACCAGCAGCTAACATCTCTTGCAGATGCCGTCTCACATCATCTATGTCAGCAGGTGCCTGGCATCGAGACCTCTCACGAAATGGTCTTTCGTCATGCAGCCGGATATGGTGCTCAGCTCCCTGCGCACATCCTACGTCCCATTCCTTTAAAGAAAATACCTGGTCTCTATGGGCAAGCTTCTCACTGATCCTCACTTTCCATTCAGCTGGCAATGGGGAGTCACCGAAATCAAACAAGTCAGGCATTACTCTGTCATTCTTCCCTGAACTCTTGCTGCTAGGTAGCACTGCAGTGTCTGCACAATGCACATTAGCCAGGGTGCAACCTCTATTTACTCGAATCTCTCTGTCAGACACATTATGAACTTGAACCATTACCCTTCTGGCATAAGCATGGGCTCTAGCAGGCAAAATACTAGGCTTGACCAGCAGTCCCTCTGGTAATTTTCCATTGCCTGGTGCATCCAACATTAATATTTTATTCTTGACATCCTTTCTGATATGGACTTCCCCCTGGAGGGTACACTGGGCATTTGGCGCCAGGATCAGAGACTCAGGATCCTTTTTCCAGACAACTCCAACTGGTTCCTCTGGTTCCACTTTGTCAGCATCTCTCTGTGCCTCATAGGCCTTCTTGATCAAGACCGGAATTCTTAAAGCTCTACTAGTCCTTGACCCCTGTTTTTCATAACACAACTGTGCCAGCCGCCCAAACATATGTGCATTAGTCCCAATTAGTAAAGGAACCCCATCATACAGTCCAGTAGGGGGACCCACTAAGGCCAGGGTCTCTACTTGCTCTGCCTTTCCAACCACAGAGGTGCAGAAAGACAGCCAAATTCGGACATACCCGGAGTAGGGGTAGGCTTCTCACTTAACCCCATACATGCAGTCCTTCTAATGGTTGTAAGGGTACATCTGACAAATGCTTCTGATACCAATCCTGGAACATAATTGTCACTTGGGAGCCACTGTCTAATACAGCTCTTGTAGACACTCCATTCACCTTTACAGTGGTCTCCATGGAGGTACCCACTATTCTGGACCAGTCTGGAGAGGTCGGTAGCGGGGGCCTGGGCAACTGACCTTGCCACAGACGGATGTGAGTTAGCATTTTTGGGACCCTCACTGGGACCATTTCGTGCACCTCTTAACCACTGACTTGTTCTCCGAATTTCTTCTTGTAGCCGGCTCACCACTCTCTCTAAGTCTTTCTGAGACCGGCATTCCCTCTTCATGTGCCCATCATTCCCACAATTATGGCAAAATATGTCTGCTGAAGTTTGGGGTGACCGAGGCATCACTGTGGGGGCTGCGGAATTGGTACTATCGATAGAAAACCTTGGTGCCACCTCAGCCGGTAGTGAGTTGGACATTTGGAGACATCTCTTCAGTTCCCTCACTTCCATAGTCAATGCATCAAGTTTCGAACTGTGGTCAACATGAGGTGCCTGGGTGGGCACCACCACCCCTATAGCAGAAGCAGTCGGGCAAGTGTCAGTGCCCGTGCTCATAGGAGTATCCTTCATGATGAGACTGTCTGTTACTTTCCTAATCTCTCTCAGCAACTCCTCCCAGTGTGAGGTGTTTACAGCCATCTCCGTTTGGCAGGCACTTAATCCTTGACTTTCATCATGGGTTTTTGGTGATCCCTGGCCATCAGCAGCCGACCCCGCCCTTGGAGCAGAGGTTGTAGCAGTTACAACTATGCGGGGCTCTGAGAAATCCTCCTCCTCCTCCTCAACTTTACGGATTTCTTTCATCAAATCACAATGATCCAGTGGGTTACCTCTCCTTTCATGAAGCCTCAACTGAAGGAGCTGCAATTTTGAGTGCTTTGCATGTTGCAATATGTGCCCCAACCTCACATGGTTTAAGTCACTGGCGGCCACCCCCCCTTTCCGGTAGGCCCTCTATAGCGCTCCTTCCAGATGAGTAACATATGTAGATAAACGTTTCCCTGGCCATTGTTTTGTACCTTGAAACTTCTGCATCAAGCTCTCCCCGACTCAATACTCCCAAAATTGCATTCAAGTTCAGTTAGGTACTTTTGGGCAGATGCCTCAGGGTTTGTGGACCTCAAAGACTTAATGGCTTCCAGAGCGGAACCTCTCAAGCTCTCTAGGATTCTTTTTCGTTTCTCAGCCTCTGCACACTGCCACTCAGATACCAAAGGGGCAACACAGTCTATCCAGGTCTCCCAATCATCCTCCCCTTGTGGGGTGGGAAGGGTGCCAGTGAAAATTCTCAACCTGCGGTAAGAGTCATGACTATTGGCAGGTACAGACATGGGGGCTTGCACTGGTACAGAAGGAGGGGCAATAGCGGGTGCTGGAGAGGAAGAGGGTATTGGTGGAGGAACATTCTCAGGTGGCAATAATAGTTTCTTTAAATCCTCCACAGTTTTCCCTTCCCCCAACAACAATTTAACAAATTTCTCCTCAAAAGTTTCAGATAATGGGGAAGGCTCATTCTCCTTGGGGTCTTTACTGTCTTTGGTTATCACTCTCCAGACAGTGAGGGTTTCCCCGGGGGTAACAGTCTGTGGCACTTTAGAACTGTCTACAGGGTTCTTACACTCTATTAGGGCCATGAAAGTTTGGGTGAGCAGATCAGCCTGTCGCCCCTCTACCACAGGATCTCATAAACATTCAGCCTTGGAAACTACAGTGTCCGTACTGGTACCCAGCAGGATATCCAAGATAAGTATAGCATTTTGGGGGTCGATCTCCTCCCCAGTACACCACTTCACCAGCTGGTGTACAGCCACTTCGGTTGGGGTATCCATTTATTTTTTAACTGTAATTCGTAAATGTGCCCACTAAAGGGCACTAATCCCAGTGGTGAGCCTCCAAGATGTAACCCCCAGGAGGCGCTATCCCAAGGGCTACTACCCCTGCCTGATTTGCCACTAACAGGTTGAGGGGCCTGGATCCGATGGCGGGTGCCTCCACCCAGAGGTCGGGGTTAAGACAGTCTAATATGACTTGGTCACAGCCCTCTGGGTCACTGCAACCCCCCTTTCTTCCCACTAGTGGCCCACACAAATCAATCACAGTACCCTTGCAATATACACTTACCCCCAGGATTGGTTCAATCAGTGTGATTCTGGGAACTCCCTGTAAAACAAGATGATACAGTGCAAAAATCACAGTACAATACACTAACATAAACGAATACCTCAGGCAGTGTAACTTTGCTGAGACAAACAGATCTGATTTATTTAGGGGGATATAACAAGGACAGGGGGAAATCAGGTTAATTAGTTTAAATGCATTAATAATCACAGTACTGTGCACATATTTCAGAATCCC
Source organism: Neoceratodus forsteri (assembly GCA_016271365.2). Classification (NCBI taxonomy): domain Eukaryota; kingdom Metazoa; phylum Chordata; order Ceratodontiformes; family Ceratodontidae; genus Neoceratodus; species Neoceratodus forsteri. Next base: position 310,676,823 of record CM057450.1, read on the forward strand.
AAATGTCCCAAATGTCACTCTTACTGGGTACCCAGGCAATAAGAGGCTAGCCTATTTGATGCAGCTGGTTGGGGCCCTGAAGATGGAAAATGCATGCACAATACCCAAATTGTAATCCGGAGCCGGTAGGCTCAGTTCATGGAGAAAGAAAGGAAAAGTAATCAGATGGAACACTTGCAATTAGATGATGGCAGGGAGCTACCCTGATTTGTACTCACAAATTCAATGCTGAAACTGAATGGAAGGCAGATTGTCCTGGATTGCCAGGAGGAGCAGACCATGTGGACAAGGTCCTTGTGACTGGACCCCATGGCAGTTCAGAGCAAATGGATGTAGTCTGGATTAAGCTGGGGTTTACTTGCAGCTTCATGCACTAAATTCACTGTACAGGGGATTTGAAATGCGAGTCCCCACAAGCACTACATACATTTATATGGAAAAAGAAAGTACTATACCAGGCAGGCTGCATCTCTATCCCGATCGCAATTACTGCACAATACCCGGGAGAACACACAGCAGATTCAGTTCCTGATAGACCAAGCGCGATTCAGCAATATTTCCAGTCTTCTACAGGGTGAGCCTGGTTTCTACTCTTCAGATCTCCTTGATTCTCTTCACAGGTCGGATTCAGTCCGAACAAGCAGTTGCACAAGCTGCAGACCGAAACTTGGGGCCTTACACGCGTTTCCTGACTAAAACTGCGCACAGAAGGAGTACAGGGATCCTTCCCTCTTCACTGCCAGAGCTAAACTGAAACTCCAGTAGACAAAACCAGGTACTTCCTTTGAGTTCCTCCCAGTTCTTGGCTGGATTGGCTGTCACTCACAATAGACTCCCCCTGTTGGTGCAAAAAGGCGTCAAAGTCCAAACTACATTTCCCAGAGTCACTGCCCATACAATCCTCTTGTGGCTGGCTCAGATTACGAGTCCAAGTTCTGATTCGTCCACAGGCATCATTTTAGAGCTCCCTTAACCCACACTGATTGGTCCAGTTCAGCAGTTCAAAACTAGAATGGAGAACTAGGCAAACACAGTTCTGATTGCAAAGAAAAGCAGGTTAGACAAACTGTATTTTCATCACCACTCCAAATGATTTCTGGCAAACAGTTACATCTTTCAGATAGGCTCCCTTTGCACTCCTAGCGACTGCAAAAATGGAGCGAATTGGCAGCAGCTCGAGTGGGACTCAAGCAGAGAAACACACAGTCCCCCATACCAACTAATTATGTCTGCAAGCAGACAGCTCTTAAAGAGACAGCACCAGAGGCTCTAAAAGCACTCACAGATAAATGGCTTAAACGTCAAACACCATTCAGGCTCGGAGCATTCAAGCAAGCTCCTGGAAGTCTTTTGGGAACCCCATTTGCAGGGGGGTTACACGTGTGTTCTCTGGTTTTGCAGTATTTGTGATCGGGATTGAGAAGCAGCTGCCTGGTATAGTAAATTCCTTTACATATAAATGTGCCTAGTGTTTGTAGGGGATCGTGATACCTTTTCCCGTTGTTCTGTGAGTTGTGAACTGAAGTTGGAAGCTGGACTCAAAGCTAATCAGACTGCATCCATCTGCTTTCCAAACCAGTTAGGCCCTGTCACAGGGGTCTCATCTCCATGCCCTTCTCATCCTGGCCATCCAGAGCTACCCCCTCAATTCAGCTCTCGGTTTGGGGTTTGTGAGTACAAATAGGGGTACCTCCCCTCACCTTCATTTAATCAAAGTGTGTCAACTGATTGTGGTGTGTGTTTCTGTTTATGGACTGAGCCATCCGGCTCCGGATTACAATTTGTTTGTGCATGTATTTACTTCATACAGGGCCCCATCCAGCTGCACCAGCCGGCCAACCCCGGGCAACGGACCTGGCTAACCCCCCCCCAATCCTGGGTACCCAGAGAGTGATATTTTGGACCCTAAATAGATGTGCACAGTACTGCGATTCAAACTTATGTAAACTAATCAACCTGATTACCCCCCTCCCGTGTTCATGTCCACTGAATAAAACAGATTTGTTGTTGTTATGCTATATACTGGCTGTGGTGTTAATGCATCTAGAACAGTATTGCAAATTGCTGTGTATGTTGTTTAACCTTGTTTTACAGGGGGTCCTCCGAGACGGGCTGCAGAATCAGTCTCAAGGGTAAGTGGTATCTCTATGTGTAAAAAGTGCGCACATGTGGGGTATTGGGAAGGTAACTCCTGTGTATTGTGTGGGCCACTAGTGGGAACAAAGGAGGGTTACAGTGTCCCAGAGGGCTGTACCCAAGCTAGTTTAACCATTACTAACCCTGACCTTTGGGTGGAGGCACCCGTCATAGAACCTAGACCCCTCAACCTGTCAGTAGCCCAACAGGCAGGGGTAGTAGCCCTTGGGATAGCGCCACCTGGGGGTTACATACCTAATGGGAAGATGACAAGAAATGAAGTCTGACAGCCTGCTGTTCTCCCATGTTCACTACTCTCTAAAGGTTTACCACAAGGATCTGTCCTTGGGCCACTCTTCTTCACAATTTACGCTAATGATCTGGGAACTTACGAAGGAGATGCAAACTGCTATGCAGATGATACAGTACTACACTCAACCAAACCCAGCTTGTTAGAAGCTCTACACTGCCTTCAGTATTCTACAACAAAAACTGTGTGCATCCAAGTGCTTCCTTAATGTGGCAAAAACAAAATATAGGCTGTTTGCCCCCAGCAACAAACAGACATCTGACCCTCCACCCTGGCATTCTTACCCTACTAGGTGATAATCTGGAACTGATAGAGACTTTCAAATACATAGGAGTATGGCTGGGCAACAAACCTTCTTTCAGGAACCGCAGAGATAATTTATGTAAGAAACTTAGGCCTAGGCTGGGTTTCTGCTACAGAAAAAATTAAATTTACTCCTAGATGCTCGCAGAACCCTAGTCAGGGCTGCGTTCTTACCCCGCTTGACTATGGTGATTTTATTTGTCAGGGTGCTGCACTTGTTCAGTTCCCAAAACTGGATGTCTTGCATCATAGGGCACTTAGATTCATTATAGGGCTGCCTGCAAAAACCCATCACTGCACCCTCTACGCAGCTGTTGGCTGGCTTTCCCTCCCCACCAGGGGTCTCAAAAACCTGTACATGTGGACCTGCAAATCCCGTAGGCATGATGTACCCCAATATATCTTGGACATGCTCTGTAAAGCCTCCAGCATGTACAACCTGAGAGCATGCAATTATAGTCTGATAGAAACACCAAGAATTGCTTCTAGATATGGGGAAATTACCTACAGGTGACTTGCCCTAACCTTCTAGAATAAACTTCATAGAAGCATAGAATTTGACAGCAGATAAGGACCGCTTGGCCCATCTAGTCTGCTCATTTCCCTACCTAACGGATAAGCTGCAGATCCTAGTTAACCAAAAGTCTACTTCCTCCTACCTCTCATTAGAATTGCCTTATGTCTGTCAAATGCACACTTGAATTCCCCCACTGTTTTTGACCCTACGACCTCCTCAGGAAGGCTTTTCCTTGTATCCACAACCCTCTCTGTGAAGAAATACTTCCTCACATTACCTCTGAGTCGTCCCCCCTCTATCTTCAAATTGTGCCCCCTTGTTTTTGCATATCTCTTTTTCTGAAAGATGCTACACCCTTGGACTTTGTTGATTCCCTTGAGGTATTTGAAAGTTTCTATCATGTCCCCCTCTCCCTCCTTTTCTCGAGGCTATACATCTTTAGTTCCTTTAGTCTTTCTTCATATGTCTTCTGATGCAGACCCTGCATCATTTTGGTTGCCCTCCTCTGGACATCCTCCACCCTGTCTAGTCTTTGCGGAGATTGGGTGTCCAGAACTGTACACAGTACTCCAGATGTGGTCTTACCAACTGTCTGTACAGAGGGCCAACAACTTCCTGTTTTCTACTGGTGATGCCTCTCCCTATGCATCCCAATATCCCCCTAGCCCTCCTTACTGCCTTCTCCCATTGCTGGCCCACCTTTAGATCGTCTGATGTGACTACCCCCAGGTCCCTTTCCATTTTTGTTTTTGTCAGTATCTCACCCCCCATTGTGTACGCATCCCATGGGTTTTTGTTTCCCAGGTGCATTACTTTGCACTTCTTTGCATTGAATCTGAGCTGCCATACATTACATTTTTACACTTCAGGTCTGCCTCAAACTGACTCCATTTGTGACTTTAAATCCCTGATTGATCCCTACTACTCTGAGAATTGTACCTGCTCTTAGTATTTCGATATTGCTCCTGATTTTTGCTTTCAGTGTGCTGCTTTACTTTTATATTATACCTGTAACCCGCCTACAAATGGGGGTTCCTAAAAGCTTTCCCAGAGCTACTTAAGTGCTTCTTGCCTAACTGGTGTTCGGCGTAAGGCCACTCAAGTGTGGGCGCCGTGAGTGCTTTTAGAGCCTCTGGTGCTGTCTCTTTAAGAGCTGCCTGCTTGCAGGCTTTATTAGTTTGTGTAGGGGGACAGTGGGTTTACTGCTTGAATCCCACTCAAGGGGTTGCTTGGATTGCTCCGTTTCTACAGTCGCTAAGAGAACAGAAGGAGCTTGGTTGAAAGATGTAACTGTTTGCTGGAAAATATGTAGTGCCATTGCAAAAATGTAGTTTGTTCAACCTGCCTTATTTTCAGCTGGGACTCTATGTGTTCAGCCCCGCCATTTTGGACCCGAACTGACGAGATGGACCAATTGGGGAAAGGGGGCTTTAAAATGGAGACCGCTGGAGCCAATTAGCATTTGGACTCCCACTGGGAGCCTGCCTGAAGGGGAATGTATGGCAGGTGCTCCTGGGAGGTGTAGTTTGGACCCTGGTGCCTTTTTGCTCCAATAAAGGGCATATGGAGTGACTGACAAACCAAAGCAGCCAACCGGAGCCCTGTGGAGGAGAGGAAACTGCCCTGCAACTGTCCTGGAGGGGCAGAGTCATTGGTGACCATGAAGGTAGAAGGAGCTCTGGCTCCTGCACTATGGAAATCTTCACATGGGAAGCGAATGTGGCAGGCCACGAAGTCAGGCGATAGCATCGCCAGAAGGAGCGGACAAGATCCGTGGAGGAGTGCAGGTGGAGGAGGCTGTACGTTTACAGCTACCTACCAGGCTCACCCTGTAGAGGACTGGAGAATCTGCTTCAATCACGCTCGGTCTGTCAGGACAAATGAAGCTGCATCGTTTGGCCCGGTGTTTGCAGTGAAAGCAATCGGGAGTATACAGCAGCTGCCTGGTATGGTACCCCTCTGCTCTTCATATAAATGTGTGGAGAAGTGTTTGAATTCCAGGCTCGGTCCTGCGAGTTCTGTGAGAGCGATCTTTCTGCCGGAGTCGTGAGTACTAAATCAGGGTAGCTCCCTGTCAGATGTTCATAGTGAGGGCAAGATTTGTCTGGCTGCTTTACTGGTTACACAAACTGAGCCTGCTGGCTCTACTTAATCCTCTTAGGAATCAAATGTGTGTTTTCTGCATCAGGGCCCCAACCAGCTGCACCGAGAGGCTAGTCTTCTATTGCCTGGGTACCCAGAGACAGTGACTTATATGTTTGGCCTGTGCACAGTGCCTTAGGTGTGTGTGTGTGTGTGTTTGTGTGTGTATATATATATATATATATATATATATATATATATATATATACAAATAATAGAGTGGTAAGCTAATCAACCTGATCTCCCCCGTCCTTGTTATTTTCCCCTTAATAAATGAGATTTGTTGTTGCAAGGTACACAGTTTGAACTGCGTGTTTGTGTTACCTTTGTGCATGGGTTATTGTATAACGGCACCTTATTTTACAGGGGGTCCTCAGCACCAAGTTGGCCATCCCAACCTCGGGGTAAGTGTAAGTCAAAACTATAGTGTGGGAATCGCTGGTGAGCCACTAGTGGGAAGAAAGGGGGGTTGCAGTGACCCAGAGGGCTGTGACCGGGTCATATCTGACTGTTCCAACCCCGACCTCTGGGTGGAGGCACCCACCATTGGACCTAGGCCTCTCAACCTGTCAGTAATCAGTCAGACAGGGGTAGTAGCCCTTAGGATAGCGCCACCTAGGGGTTACATCTTGGAGGCACCGCTGGGATTAGCGCTCCCTAGTGGCCGAATATACGAACTACCCCACCATGGCCAAACCAAAGGGAAAACTGGATGGGGATATCACGACTAAAATTAAGTTAGACCCTGTTAAGATGATGGTACATAAACTGATGGGGTGGGGTGAAGCTGAAGAGTTGGATTCCCAGAAAATTGTGTTACTACTGGATGTACCTCTGGGGATAAAGAACGCTGACCTTGTTTCTGCAGTTGAGCATGTTAAATGTTTGGGCAAGGTAAAGGTGAAGGGGTGAATGGCTGACCTACTCGACCAGACCTTACAGGTGCTGCTATTATGCAGTGTAATTATAGACCCAGAGAGGGTTCCCCCAGTGATTTACCCGGAAGGTGCTCCAAAAGAGTGGAGGATCATTCATTATCTGGAGTGGTTCAGTCACCCCAGGGGAGTCCCCCAAGACTAATAGCTTCAAAGATAAATTGCTTAAACTGTTAGCTGCAGAAGGGAGGACCACTCAAGAATTACTACAGGTGTTAGACCTTTCCAGTAATCCCACCCCCCAATCGTCCCCGGGTACATCTCCCGGGTCCTCCAAGAGTTCCATCCTGGCTTCACCACCTATAGTTGTTCCCTCCATACAGTTAGACTGCTATCGAATATTGAAACTCTTAACTGGTACTGTGCCTGTGGCCTCGGGAGAAGATGATTTGGAGACTTGGATGGACTATGCTACCCCTTTAGTCCAAGAGTGGCAGTGCTCTGAGGGGGAGAAATGAAAGAGACTGATGGAGAACCTGAGGGGCCCAGCTTTGGAAGCCATTTGTTTCTTGTGGGCTACTAGCCCCAAAGCCACTGCAGTAGAGTACCTTTCTGCTTTAGAAGGGGTGTTTGGGAGTACAGAAACTGGGGAAGACTTGTTGTGGAAGTTCAAGTCTGCTAAACAGTGGAGGAATGTGAAACTTTAGTTTATTAGTCTAGGAATTAATACCTTTGAGCCAGGGCTCTTTTACAAAGGTTCCACGTCACAAAGAACATTTAACAAAGCACGATACACATTACAGGTAAAACCAGACAGGAAAGTTACATCATAAATTTGCTATTAACAGTTTAAGGCAGTAACGTTTTTAAGTTTCATAGAAAAACAAGCTATAACAGCTTCAAGCGAGTAGACAATTTCGAGGTTAAGGAAACTTCCAGGGAGAGGGTGATCATTAGGCGCCAAAAGGAGGCTAGAGAGGAGGGAAAGGTGGGAGTGGGAGAGTAAGTGAGAAGGGACAGGAAAAAAGGGGGAGTGATTTTGGTGGGAGACAGGAAGTAGTAGAGGCCAGAGGGTTCATTAGTCAGGAGGAAGAGGCCTCAGATGTGAGGATGGACATGAGGAGTAGTAGTCTTTATCTAGCACAATCACAGTTGCTAGTGGTGGTGAGGTGGGCATAGAGCATGGATTTGAAAGCTTCAAGCGTGGTTGAGGATAGAGTAGGTGGACTAAGCGCATTGAACCATGTCGGGGCCCTGTATGCAAAGATCTTTGTCCCTGTGCAGTTCGGCATCTGGGAACCAGGAAAGGTTAGCGTTCAGATCTGGTGGAGGGTTGTGAGCCAGGATTCGGTCGGAGTAGGTTTTGGATACATAATGGAGTCAGTCCCAAGATAGATTTTTTTGCCATTGTGCAGGTGAGATAAATAAGATGATTTGATAGGTTCAACCAGCCTGATTCATGGTAAAGATCACACGAGTGAGTCAGTCTTTGAGCCCCCGTGAGGAGTCGGCAGGCCTTATTTAGAGTGATTGAGATATGCCTTGGAGCAGTGGAGGTAGCTGAGCCATAAATAATAAGGCCATAGTCAATGATTGAGATTATGGAACTCTGTATAGCTATTCTCAGTGCCGCTCGATTTAGACATTGACGGTTACGGAATAGTATTCCAAGGTGTTGGTTCACTGTTTTCGCAGTGTTGCCAATGTGGGTTGCAAAGGTGAGCCCTTGGTCAAAAGTGATGCCAAGGTATTTGAAAGTATTTACTTGGTCCAGTGTATTTCCCGCAGAGGTTTGTATGGTGAGTGGAGTATGCCCATTTTTGTTTTGGTGATTGGAGAAGAGCATGGCTTTGTTTTATTGTGGTTTAGCACAAGTTTACTATCCAGGAACCACCTTCAACACTAGAGAAAGCAAGTTGCAGGCTTTTTCGTAGGGAGTTTGGATCCTTGTGGGAAGAGAGAATTACAGCATCATCAGCGTATAAGATTATTTTCTCTTGGCAGATATCTGGGAGGGAGTTAAGGAACAGGCTAAAGAGGAGCGGGCCAAGTACTGATCCCTGCGGTACACCCGAGAGAACTGGTTTGAAGTCGGAGAGTTCGTTAGAGATTTCTACAGCCTGTGACCGATTGGACAGGTAGCTTTTTACCCAAGCACAAGGACCTTCGCCAGGCCTAGGCTGGAAAGTAGGGAGGTAAGTAGGCCATGATGGACTGTGTCGAAAGCTTTTGTAAGATCGATAAAGACTGCACCTGTTTGGCAACCTTTGTCCAGGGCTGAGTGGACTTCTCCAGAGAAATCAAGTAAGGCTGTTGTTGTACTATGTCCTTTCCTAAAGCCGTGCTGTTGATTACAGAGTAGATTGTATTTGTCCAGGTAATCAGAGAGTTGGTCTGCCACTATTCGTTCAAGTGCTTTGAGAGGGAGGGAGTATTGATATTGGTCGATAGTTTCCTGTTGAGGTTTTGTCCCCTTTGTGCACTGGCGAACTATGGCAGATTTCCATTTGTTGGGAAATTGACTTTGGCAAAAGTGACAGATTAAGAATTTTTGCAAGGGGTGAATGACTTCATCCAGGGTAGAGACAGGATTTTTAGATCTAGCGTGTCACTACTTGTTCTGGATTTGGAGCAGGCCTTTCTTATGTACTTGTGTGCTTGCACTTTGATTTTCTTGAAGTAAAATTGTGGTTTGTCACGAGGGGTGTTTTGTGATACTAGGCTAGGCACAGGTAAGTCCGAGAAGAAATCTGGGGGGAGGACCCCACTAAGGTCTGTGAATGTCTTATTTAAGTGCATCTGCAATAGACTTTGGGTCAAGAGTGGTGGATCCATCAACTTTCATAATGGTAGGTGACGATTTTGATTGTTACCCATTATGTTTCGGATGTTGTCCCAAAAAGCTCTTCCATCACAACAGGTGGATTCAAGGGCATTTTTGAAATAGGCGCTCTTCATTTGCCTAATTTGTGAGGTACATCTATTTCATGCCTGCTTGTATTTTAGGGTATCATGAGTGAGCCTGTGTCTCTGGCAACTGCCCAGAGGTGGTCCCAACCTTGAGCTCGGCAAGTAGTTTGGCAGTAATCCATGGATTTGATAGCGCTTTGATTTTTACCGCTTTTACTGGGCATAGTCGATGCAGAGTTGAAAGATTTAATGAAGTATTCTAGCGCGGTATTAATATCAGTTGATTCAAGGATTGAGGCCCAGTCCTGTTGTAGGAGATGGGTTTTCAACTTGATAAGATTCCCATAAGGCAATACTCTGCTTGTTATAACTTTGGGGGTGGCTTGAGAAATTTATTAGACCAGGTACAGGACACCGGGAATGGTCACTGAGGAGTCAGGGAGGACTTTAATGTTTTTATCTGGTCAGGGTGATTTGTGAGAACCCAGTCGATAAGGGTGCTTGTACCAGTTTTGTAATTTTTCCGGTGGGGAGGTTACCATCTGAGTCAGGTTTGCTGCTAGGATGTCATCTTGTAAGAGCCAGTGTCAGAGGCAGCCAGTTTATGTTGAAATCCCGAGGAGGAGGAGCTCATTTCAGAGGGCTGCAGACTAACAAAACAAGTACAGACTTAATACTGGCACGGTGGTCTTTTGGAGGATATAGACTGCGCCACTGTGAGAACTTTGTTTTGTGCACCAAGAAGCAGTTTGATAGGGAGGAGTTGCATCTGCGTATTTGTGGGGGTGAAGCTGCCGCGTTGACAGGAGAGGTTGTCCTTTATGTAGATAGCACAGCCCCCACCTTTCTTGCTTGCCCGGTCGAGTCTGAAAAGATTGTAGCCTTCAAGCGAGACCGCATGATCCGGGGTGCTGGGAGATAGCCAGGTTTCCACAATGGCTAGTATATCAGGTTTTTGTCCAGCGAGAGTTTGAAGAGATGCCAATTTGGGAAGGAGGCTGCAGATATTTAGAGTGATAATGGAGAGACCCTACCAACTTTCCTGTTTTTGTCGGCTTCAGTGCAACAGGACCAGGGTTTGGGTGTATCCCACCAGATATTAAAAGTAGGAGGAGCAGGAGTTTCAGCGATGCCATTCAGTAGTTCATAATAGGTTGGAGTGAGTTTCGCTTGTACTTTTAAGATGCTTGGATTGTCTTCTGAGTCCCAGTAGAGGGTGATCGTAGTGAGTTATAATGATGTGGCAGTTTCCAATTAGGAAATATGGCTCTTGCACCCAGGTATTAATTGGGTGATGTTTGTTTAAGACTTCCAGAGTAAAAGCCATGGTACAATGTTTTGGGTAGTAGTATAGAAAGGTGAGAGTAGGTGGAGGGGTAGGGTAGGCGGAGGGGGAGGAGTTGGCATAAAGGGAAAAGTTGGGTGAGGGTGAGCAGGAACAGGTGGTGGGGACTAAGCCAAAGCATTTTTTTAGCGAGGCAGGAGAGAGCCGGGAAGTAGTGTGGGCTAGGCCTTATCACTCAGTCCCCAAACATGTAGTCCATCCAAAGGCTGCAGAGGCACTTCAGGCAAGTGCTGCCGATACCAGTCCTGAAACATAATGGTCACTTGGGAACCACTGTCTAACACAGCCCGGGTGGGTACTCCATTCACTGTCACAGTGGCCTCCATTGAGGGACCCACCACATCAGACCATTCAGGGGGCATGGTTTTGGTTTTGAAACTGTCAGCTTTTGTTACCAGAATGGAAAGGGCACAGCAAAAAGCTTATCGGAAAGGAGGGGTAACTGCCGCTGCTTTAAATCAGGCCCCCCTAGATCATATCTTGAAATCTGCCAGGTTTTCCAATGTGATATTGTTGAAGCTCAAACTACATGAACGATGGGCTGCCCCTCCCAAATACTGCCAATTGATGAGAGATTTGAGAAGTTGAGACTGATGAAGAGGGGTGGGAACCCTATGTTGGGGTTGTGAATCTATGCCAGACCTCTGAGTCCAGTGAACCAGATAAGACCCACCCCTCAAGGGGATTGAACAAAGGACCTAATGCATTTCCTGTGCCCCCAGAGGCCTAGGGTGGAGTGGGGGTGCATGTTGTTTCCTCTGATCCCCGGGTGGAGAGTGATTTGAATGCTGAGATTAGAGATTTACGGGAAATGGTGAGAGAACTGAAACAAACTGCTGCCAACCCCTCCAAATTTGGGGGATCTGAGTTACCTGGAAACAAATGATCTAGTTTAGAGGAGCCCTCCAGTACCCCTGACGCCTCCCAGCAGGCGAGAGATCTCCCTCCCAACAAAGACCCCCGAGATACTAAGTTCTGCTACCACTGTGGGGAGGATGGACACTTTCAGACTGAGTGCCGGTTACCAGAGAACTTAAGGAGGGTCAATAGCAGGCTAGTACCCTGGCATCGCAAGGCCTACACCAGACCCCGAGGGGGCCTCCTCAGAAGAGTTTTGTTACCCGGGCCAATGCCCAAGCAACCTCCAAAACCATGCCCCCTGAATGGTCTGACGTGGTGGGTCCCTCAATGGAGACCACCGTGACAGTGAATGGAGTACCCACCCGGGCTGTGTTAGACAGTGGTTCCCAAGTGACCATTATGTTTCAGGACTGGTATCGGCAGCACTTGCCTGAAGTGCCTCTGCAGCCTTTGGATGGACTACATGTTTGGGGACTGAGTGATAAGGCCTACCCTTATTCTGGGTATCTCCAGATCTGGTTGTCTTTCCCTACTTCTGTTGCTGGGGTGGCCGAACAAGTGGGAACCTTGGCATTAGTGTGTCCCCCCCACTGGACTATATGATGGGGTGCCCCTGTTAATTGGAACCAATGCTCACGTGTTTGGTCGCTTAGCACAGCTGTGCTTTGAGAAACAGAGGTCCAGGACTGGGCGAGCTCTCAGAATACCCGTCTTGATTCAGAAGGCCTACGAGACCCAGAGAAAGGCCAGCCAGGTGGAATCCATAGGCCCGGTGGGTATTGTCTGGAAGAAGGATCCAGAATCCTTGCTGCTAGCCCCAAATTCCCAATGTGTTTTACAAGAAGAGGTCCGGATTAAAAAGGATGTTAAGAATAAAATATTGATGCTGGACACACCAAGCGATGGAAAGTTGCCAGAGGGGTTGCTGGTTAAACCCAGCATTTTGCCTGCTAGAGCCCCTGCTTTTGCCAGAAGAGTAATGGTTCAAGTGCACAATGTGTCTGATCGAGAGATTCAAGTGAAGCGAGGTTGCACTCTGGCCACGGTGCACTGTGCAGATACTGCTGTTCTGCCCAGCAACAAGACTTCTGGGAGGAGTGACCGAGTGACCCCTGATCTGTTTGATTTCAGTGACTCCCCACTACCAGCAGAATGGAAGAAAAGGATCAGTGAGAGGCTTACCCAGAGGGAGCAGGTGTTTTCCTTGAAGGAGTGAGATGTAGGATGTGTGCAAGGAGCTGAGCATCACATTCGGCTACAGGATGAGCGACCTTTCCATAAGCGATCACGACGCCTGGCCCCTGCTGATATAGATGATGTGAGATGACACCTGCAGGAGATGCTCACGGCTAGGGTGATACAAGAGTCTAGAAGCCCCTATGCTTCACCTATTGTAGTAGTGAGGAAAAAGAATGGGACTATTAGGATGTGTGTGGATCACTGCACTTTAAACAGGCAAACCATACCAGATCATATACCATGCCATGCATTCAAGATGCCTTGGACTGTCTAAATGGTAGTAAATGGTTCTCCGTGTTAGACCTTCACAGTGGGTACTACCAGATACCAATGGCTTCGGAGGATCGAGATAAGACTGCTTTCATTTGCCCGCTAGGCTTCTATGAGTTTATGCAGATGCCCCAAGGGATTTCAGGTGCCCCTGCTACTTTCCAGCGCTTGATGGAGCGTGCTGTGGGGGACATGAACTTACTCGAGTGTTTAGTCCACCTGGATGATGTTACAGTGTTTGGCAGCTCCTTGGAGGAACATGAGAGCAGGTTATTCAAAGTCCTGGATCGACTGGAAGACTTTGGTCTCAAATTGTCTATTGACAAGTGTCAATTCTTTCAAACCTCTGTAAAATATGTGGGGAACATAGTATCCACTGAAGGCATAGAGACCGACCCCAGTAAAGTGGAAGCTTTGACTACCTGGCCTCAGTCAAAGAATTTGAAGGAACTGCAAAGGTTCCTAGAATTTTGTGGTTATTACAGACGATTTATCTAAGACTATTCTCGAGTGATCCGCCCTCTACTCAACCTCACTCAAGGGTATCCTCCAACCCATAAAAAGTATAAGAAAGCTATGCCCTCTGAGACTGAGAAAAAATATTTCCGTCCAAATTATGTGTTTGGAACCTGCTGGACTGCTGATTGTGAGACAGCATTCCATGATATTATATATCAACTTACTCATGCCCCAGTGCTGGCCTATGCTGACCCTGCCAGGCCATACATTCTTCATACTGATGCCAATCTACAAGGATTGGGGGCTGTGTTATATCAAGAGCTCACAAATGGTCTAAGGCTCGTAGCATTTGCCAGCAGGAGCCTAACTCCTTCAGAAAAGAACTATCCAGTGCATAAGCTAGAGTTCCTGGCCTTGAAGTGGGCCATTGTTGATCAATTTCATGACTACTTGTATGGTGCTAAGATAATGGTGAAGACTGATAACAATCCCCTAACCTATGTGCAGACCTCAGCTAAGTTGGATGCCACTGGCCATAGGTGGCTTTCTGCATTGTCTACCTACGACTATGCTGTTGAATACAGAGCAGGCTTGAATCACATAGATGCTGATGCTCTCTCCTGGAGGCCTATGCCCTGAGACAACTGGGTCAGGTTGTCAGAACCTGACATTAGAGCACTTTGCCAAAAATTTGACAAGGAGGAACAGTTATCTCCTGATGCTGTGGATTGTTTGGGGCCATCTGAGAACTGTATACCTGCTGCTTACTGTCATTTATCTGCATTAGACACTAGTGAATTACCCCAGCTCAATAATGATAGTCTCCGGCTAGCTCAATCCCGAGATCCCATGATAAAAACTGCTCTGGGGGCTCTGTACGAGGGAAGAGATGTGTCAAAACTACGTTCCACTGACTTGAGAACTGCCCTGTTATACAAAGAAGGTCCCAAGTTGAAACTGATTAATAGACTATTATACAGAGAGACAGTGGATAACGAGGGGCATGTAGACAAACAACAACTGGTGCTGCCCACTGCTTTTAGAGAACTGGTGTTGAGGTCTCTACACAATCACATGGGACACCTCAGCATAGACAGAACCCTTGACTTAGTGAGGTCCTGGTTTTATTGGCCCAGAATGGGTGCTGATATGGAACAGCATATCAGGACTTGTGGCCGATGTTTACAAAGAAAGACCCTGCCCCAGAGGGCTGCCCCCCTGGTTAACATCACTACTAGTGCCCCCATGGAGTTGGTCTGCATTGATTTTCTGAGACTAGAACCTGATCAGAGAAACATCAGCAATATATTGGTAGTTACTGATCACTTCACCCGGTATGCACAAGCTTTCCCCACTAAAGACCAGAAAGCAACCATGGTGGCTAAAGTACTTGCTGAGAATTTCTTTGTCCACTTTGAGGCCCCTCAAAGAATCCACTCCGATCATGGGAGAGATTTTGAGAGCCGTTTGATTAAAGAAATGCTATCCTTGTGGGGGGTACGAAAGTCAAGAACTACTCCCTATCATCCCCAGGGAGATCCTCAGCCTGAAAGGTTTAACCGCACGTTGCTTGACATGATGGGCACCCTGCAACCTAAAGATAAGCCTAGATGGAGCCAGCAGATTAGCACCTTGGTACATGCTTATAACTGCACCAAAAGTGATGCCACTGGATTTTTCCTGTATAGACTGATATTCAGGAGAGAAGCTAGACTGCCAGTGGAAGTATGTTTCGGGGTCTCTCCTGATGGGGTTCAAGCAGCTAATCATCTACAGTATGTGCAGAAGTTGAAGGCCCAGCTAAATCAAGCCTATCAACCAACCCAGACCATGGCTGCTCTACGAAACCTGGCCAATAAGGAACGATATGACAAGAAAGTGAAAGCAATGGAGCTGAGAGAAGGGGGATAGAGTGCTATTGAGGAATCTGGGACTGCATGGCAAGCATAAGATCGCTGATAGATGGCATCACCTCCCTCATATTGTTGTGGGAAAGCTGAAAGATTTACCTGTATACAAAGTGCGGCCTGAGAACAACTCAAAAGATGTGAAAACTGTACACAGAAATCATCTGCTGCCAATTGGACAGATTTTGATAGAGGCTGAACCTCCCAATGCCTCCCCTCCGGGCCTGTAACCAGAGCCGCTGCCAAGAAAAAACTAAGACCAGTTGATTCCCCAGAAATTAAACTAAAGAGGCCTTCTCTGCCTCCCTCTGTTGAAACTGATTGCCAGTCTGTATCCGAGGACAGTGATAATAATCCTGAGTACTACCCCTCTTATGAACTGAGCCAGTTGTTTAGGGGCAACCCCCTAATCAACCCTGGGGATGAAGTTGGGTTTCCTGGACTGTCTGAGCACCCAGCTTTGTCTCTGGAGCCAATGCTCCCGGAGGGAGAAGTGAGTGGTATTAAATCTGAAGATATAAGCTCATTGGGACTGGCTGAACTGTCTGATTTCTCAGATGAAGGAAGTGATGTGGGGGAGGCAACTGGTGATATGCCAGAGCAAGAAGAATATTTTGAGTGCCCTGATAGTTCTCCGCCAGTACCAGAAATGTCCCTAACTGAGCTGGGTGGGGTGAGTTCAGAAATAGAGGGCTCTGTTCCCGAAGGTACCATGGACTCTGTGTCCCCTGCCACTATAGAAGTTTCCCCGAACAATCCAAGCGGGGCTGAAATGGAGTCGGAGCCTTCCGAAATTTTACCTGAGACCCCAAGACAAACTGGCCGAGAAGCACAGCCTGTAGTGAGATTGAGTTATGAGTCCTTGGGCCAGCCTGTGGATCTGCCTTTGAATGTGGTCCATAAAGGGATGTATGTGTCCCCGAGCTCTTTGCCTGAACTAACCCTGGGAGATGACTCCAGACAGTTAGTATTGCCCTCTGAGTATGGTACCCCTGCCCCAGTTATCCCGCAGTTAGCTGATAGGGGAGGGCCCCCTCTTTCCAGGTGTCATGGGCAGGAAGTAATGACTTGATGCTTAAAGAAAAAGGTTGTTTGTATGTGTATTATGGCATAAACAATAGTAAACTGTGTAATACAGTGCCAATGTATGTAACAAAAGGTCTGATGTCTGTCGGTTTAAAACTATTTTGCCTTAAAGTGATTTAAGGGTAACTACTTGACGCGGACGCCAAGTTCTTTCCAGGCCAGGAAGGGTGTAACCCCCCTACAAATGGGGGTTCCTAAAAGCCTTCCCAGAGCTGCTTAAGTGCTCCTTGCTCAACTGGCGTCAGCGAAGGCCGCCAAGTGTGGGCGAGAGTGCTTTTAGAGCTTCTGGTACTGTCTCTTTAAGAGCTGCCTGCTTGCAGGCTTTATTAGTTTGTGTGGGGGGACAGTGGGTTTACTGCTCGAATCCCACTCAAGGGGTTGCTTGGATTGCTCCATTTCTGCAGTCGCTAAGAGAGCAGAGAGAGCTTGGTTGAAAGATGTAACTGTTTGCTGGAAAATATGTAGTGCCACTGCAAAAATGTAGTTTGTTTAACCTGCCTTACTTGCAGCTGGGACTCTATGTGTTCAGCCCTGCCATTTTGGACCCGAACTGATTAGATGGACCAATTGGGGAAAGGGGGCTTTAAAATGGAGACAATTGGAGCCAATTAGCATTTGGACTCCCACTGGGAGCCTGCCTGAAGGGGAATGTATGGCAGATGCTCCTTGGAGGTGTAGTTTGGACCCTGGCACATTTTTGCACCAATAAAAGGCGTATGGAGTGACTGACAAACCAAAGCAGCCAACTGGAGCCCTGTGAAGGAGAGAAAACTGCCCTGCAACTGTCCTGGAGGGGCAGAGTCGTTGGTGATCGTGAAGGTAGAAGGAGCTCTGGCTCCTGCGCTGTGGAAGTCTTTGCGCGGAAAGTGCATGTGGCAGGCCAAGAAGTCGGGCGATAGCATCACCAGAAGGAGCGGACCAGATCCGTGGAGGAGTGCAGGCGGAGGAGGTTGTACGTTTACAGCTACCTACCAGGCTCACCCTGTAGAGGACTGGAGAATCTGCTTCAGTCGTGCTCGGTCTGTCAGGACAAGTGAAGCTGCATCGTTTGGCCCGGTGTTTGCAGTGAAAGCGATCAGGAGTATACAGCAGCTGCCTGGTATGCTACCCCTCTGCTCTTCATATAAATGTGTGGAGAAGTGTTTGAATTCCAGGCTTGGTCCTGCGAGTGGTGTGAGAGCGATCTTTCTGCCGGAGTCGTGAGTACTAAATCAGGGTAGCTCCCTGTCAGATGTTCATAGTGAGGGCAAGATTTGTCTGGCTGCTTTACTGGCTACACGAACTGAGCCTACTGGCTCTACTTAATCCTCTTAGGAATCAAATGTGTGTTTTCTACGTCAGGGCCCCAACCAGCTGCACCGAGAGGCTAGCCTTCTATTGCCTGGGTACCCAGAGACAGTGACTTATAAGTTTGGCCTGTGCACAGTGTCCTAGGTGTGTGTGTGTATATATATAATAGAGTGGTAAGCTAATCAACCTGATCTCCCCCGTCCTTGTTATTTTCCCCTTAATAAATGAGATTTGTTGTTGCAAGGTACACTGTTTGAACTGCGTGTTTGTGCTACCCTTTGTGCATGGGTTATTGTATAACTGCACCTTATTTTACAGGGGGTCCTCAGCATCAAGTTGGCCATCCCAACCTCAGGGTAAGTGTAAGTCAAAATGATAGTGTCGGAATCGCTGGTGAGCCACTAGTGGGAAGAAAGGGGGGTTGCAGTGACCCAGAGGGCTGTGACCGGGTCATATCTGTTCCAACCCTGACCTCTGGGTGGAGGCGCCTGCCGTTGGACCTAGGCCCCTCAACCTGTCAGTAATCAGTCAGGCAGGGGTAGTAGCCCTTGGGATAGCGCCACCTGGGGGTTACATACCCAAGATTATAGGCCTTTGTATCTGATTCTGCACCTGTTATTCTTGCTATGATCAAGCTGACCATATACTATTATAATTTATATTATTCCTTCAGTCTGCACTCTTGTCACCGCTGTTTTTTTTTTCTGTACTGTACTGTCCTAACCAGGATTTCCTTGCAAATGAACTTTGCTCAATGGCGCTTTTACTGGTAAAACAAATAAATGAAATGAAACGAAAAATTATGCTGAGCTTGCCTTAGTCAGTCAGGAGCCAGGATTTTCCCTACCCATGTTATAATCTCTGTTACACTGATCACCACAGTGCATGAATTCTTCCTGCCAGCATACCGTCATCCTCTAGCACTGCTGAATAACTGGAATGATGCCTTCTGCCATATAGCCCCCAGATACTATAGAAAATGTGGTGTTCTCTGGTACAAAATTACACATTCCGGCTACTTTTTTCCTATGTTTCCTCCTCTTTTGTTGTCCTATTTTGTATCGTCTTTTTGTTCCCTTGCATGTAAAGACTTCATATTATAGATTATTAAGCAGCATTAACTACAAACTATCCACCAAAGTACATGTGTGTTTTGTGAAGTGGGGAGAGAGCTTTGAGCTTTACGGGAGCATGGCATCATCAGTTAATGAGAGGGACTGAAACATAGCAGTAGGCCACAGGAAATAACAGTAATCATATCACACTTAACAACAACCAGTTCTCATGCTCTGCTCTCATGTCTCCACCCCAGCCGCAGATTTATCTGCCCCCCACACACACAACATAGCACAAGTGTCAGAGCCTTTTTTCCACATCAGCACCACAGATTTCCTGTCACTAACTGACTAATAGTTTTAGTTTTTCTAGCCTGAAAGCATACATTCAGTCGCACAGCACACAGTAGCACTGTCAAAGAGATAGGGAGAAAGGAATCAGTAAATCTATCTCCTCGGTTGCCATTAGTCCCTCCACTTATACTTGCGCCTTCCTCCACCTACCTACCTACCTCATATCCATGATGGTCGCCATCCTTCCCAGACCTGTAGGTGAATGTGGCTTACTGAGACTGGCAGTTGTAAAGCCTTTCCTTAGAAGAGACTCCCTCAGCTCTCAAGCAGAGCTGCTTGTTGTTGCAGCTGGCAGGAGGTGGTGAGTAAAGCCCTCTCGAGTAGCGCCTGCCTGAATAACACAGCAGCAGGGCAACAGCAGTAGCAGCAGCAAACCTCCACTTATTATTACTGATTGCAGAAAGCATTGGCAACAATTCAAGCATCATAGCACCATCATGCACAAACATGGGCAACAAGCGTGAGTAACTCTATGAGCACGTTTTGAACTGTGCACCATGCTGCACTGCAGTAGCTGACTGTGAAGTGAGCAGTGGTGAAACAGTAGATGCTAGAAACATAGAATTTGATGGCAGATAAGAACTGCTTGGCCCACCTAGTCTGCCCATTTCCCTACATAACGGATAAGCTGCAGATCCTAGTTAACCAACAGCCTACTTCTTCCTACCTCTCCACTAGAATTGTCTTATGTCCATCCCATGCATTCTTGAATTCCTCCACTGTTTTTGACTCTACGACCTCCTCAGGAAGGCCGATCCATGTATCCACAACCCTCTCTGTGAAGAAATACTTCCTCACACTACCTCTGAGCCGTCTTCCCTCTATCTTCAAATTGTGCCCCCTTGTTTTTGCACATCTTTTTTTCTGAAAGATGGTACCCCCCTTGGACTTTGTTGATTCCCTTGAAGTATTTGAAAGTCCTCAAGGCTCTACATCTTAAGCTCCTTTAGTCTTTCTTTATATGTCTTCTGGTACAGACCCTGCACCATTTTGGTTGGCCTCCTCTGGACAGCCTCCACCCTGTCTATGTCTTTGCGGAGATGGGGTCTCCAGAACTGCACGCAGTACTCTGGATGTGGTCTTGCCAACTGTCTGTACAGAGAGCCAACAACTTCCTGTTTTCTACTGGTGATGCCTCTCCCTATGCATCCCAGTATCCCCCCAGCCCTCCTTACTGCCTTCTCACATTGCTGGCCCACCTTAAGGTCATCTGATACGACTACCCCCAGGTCCCTTTCTATTTTTGTTGTTAGTATCTCACCCCCCATTGTGTACTCTTCCCCTGGGTTTTTGTTTCCCAGGAGCATTACTTTGCACTTCTTTGCATTGAATCTAAGCTGCCATACATTTGACCATTCCTCCAACCTTGCCAAGTCCCTTTTCATCCTTTCCACCCCACCTTGCATATCAACCCTGTTGCAGATCACTGTGTCATCTGCAAAGAGACATACTTTCTCTTCCAGTCCCTCTGCAATGTCACTTATAAAGACATTAAAAAGGAGCAGCCCCAGTACTGAACCCTGCGGTACCCCACTAGTAACTCCCCTTTCTTCACTGTGGACTCCATTTACTATTACCCACTGTGTCCTGTTGTCCAGCCAGTGTTTTACCCAGGCTACCACCCTGGGACCCACTCCCAGGCTGGCTAATTTGTTTATTAATCTTTTGTGTGGGACTGTGTCAAATGCCTTGCTAAAGTCTAGGTAGGCCATGTCCACAGCCTGGTCTACTACTTTGGTCACCCAGACAAAGAAATCAATTAGATTTGTCTGACATGACCTTTCTGCTGTGAATCCATGCTGCCTTGGGTCCTGTAAATCACTGGCCTCAAGGTACTCAACAATTCTTTCCTTCAAAAGTGATTCCATCATTTTCCCCTACCACTGAGGTCAAACTGACAGGTCTGTAGTTTCCTGCCTCTGGCTTGCTCCCACTTTTGTGAAGGGGAAATCACATCCGCCCTCCTCCAGTCCTCGGGTACCACACCATCCTCCCATGATTTGTGAAAAAGGGTAGTCAGTGGTGTTACTAGTTCTTCCCTTAGTTCTTTTAGAATTCTGGAGTGAAAGGACTAATATCAACCCCCCCTATCCAGAGTGCATCTATTGACTGGATTAGGTATCTCCCCCTGCTCTTCCATTGTGAATACTGAGCAGAAGTATTCATTCAGTATCCCTGCTTTTTCACTGTCACTCTCTGCCTGATCACCATCCTCTTTGTTCAGCCTCAGTATCCCTGCCTTAGTCTTTCTTTGCTCCCTAATGTACCTATAAAAGGTTTTATCCCCCTTCTTAATCAAGTTGGCTATCTTTTCCTTGGTTTGGGCCTTTGCTATTCTGACTGCCTTCTCCGCTTCCTTCTGCTTTAACTGGTACAGTTCTCTGTCCTGCTCCTTCTGTGTTTCCTTATACTTCCTGAATGCTGTCTTTTTCTCCCTTACCTTCCCCGCCACTTCTTGTGAGAACCATAGTGGTTTTTCCTTTCATTTTGATTTGTTTATTTGCTTCACGTAAAGGCTTGTTGCCTCTGTGATGGCGGTTTTGATGTTTCCCCATTGTTGCTCCAACCAACCTTCTTGCCTGTTTGCTAGTGCTTTTCTGAGGCACTCTCCCATTTTGACAAAATCAGCCCTCCTGAAGTCCAGTATCTTCACTTTTGTATGGCTTGACTCTACAGCTAAGTTTATCGTGAACCACACTGTTTGGTGGTCGCTTGTTCCCAGATGGCTACGCACTTCAAGATCGGAGATCTTCTCTCCGTCCCCATTGGAGAGTAGCAGGTCTAAGATTGCTCCCTCCTGAGTGGGTTCCAAAACCAGCTGTCTGAGGCATGCCCCCTGTAGGGCATCAAGAATGGCCCTGCTCTTGGATGTGCCTGCAGCAAAGGTGCTCCAGTTAACATCTGCCATATTCAGGTCCCCCATCAGCAATATCTCCCCCTTCCCTGCCATCCCAAAGATGCCTTCTATCATTTCCTTGTCCATTTCTTCCCCCTGAGGTGGGGGTCTGTATACAACCCCTGTGCAGATTGTGGTGCCATTTCCAGTCTCCAGGGTGACCCACAGTGCCTCCTCTCCTCCCAGTTTACCTTTTAGTTCTACTGCTTTGATTTCTTCTGTTACATACTGTTGCTGTTGTTTGTGGCAGGAGATGGAGCATATAGACCTGCCTCCTCTCTTGCTGCTGAGCTGGGGATCTGAGTGCCTGCGGGAACTTTTACTGTTTATACACAAAAACACTAAGCAACACACTGCAGGAAAAGGTTTGGGGGCCAAGACAAAACATTTGGTGCCTAAACCCTGCAGGCCCATTCTTAGTAACGCCCCTGAAATGCAGGGAGAATTGTTTTATGGAGGTGTTGCCAAGTCAATCTGCATGACTGAAGAGACCTTCATGAAGAGGGTCTCACCCTCAGGAAGTAGAAGCCATAAATACAACCCCTGAAGGTGCCACCAAGCCAATCTACATGGCTAAAGTTGTTCCTGTGGTATGAACCCTACCCTTAAGATGCTAGGTGTGTGGGGGGGGGGTGGATGACAAGATGTGTTGCTGAGTCAATACGCAAGGCCAAAAGTATCTCCACTCAAAGAGGGCCCCACCTTCCAGGATCAGGCTTCAGTAGCAGCCAGAGCACATCAGGCCTCCTAGTCTAGGAGACCAGGAGGACCCGGAGGTAGGATAGGCTGACAATGCATAACTGTGAGGCAGGAGAAAGAAGCTACACAAGGCTGACAACAGAAGCCAATTAACACAAAAACATAGAAACATAGACAATGACGGCAGAAAAAGACCAGAGGTCCATCCAGTCTGCCCAAGTTCCATATAATCCCTGGAACCTACTGTTCCTCTAGGGTACTAACCCTCCCCGTCCTCTCTGTATTCTCCTCTTTGGTCCTGTCACCCCCAGTAACCACTATTCCCTTCATATGTCCCAGCCCCGCTTGAATCCCCTGAGTGTTTTTGCACCCACCACTTCAGCCGACAGACTGTTCCAAGGTACCACCACCCTTTCTGTAAAATAGTACTTCCTGACAGCTCTCCTGAACCTACCGCCTGTTAATTTCCATTCATGTCCACATGACTGTGAATAGGTATTCAGGCTAAACAGTTTCCCGCAGTTCACTTTAATTCCTTGAAGATAACTTGAAGATCTCTGTCATATCTCCCCTCTCCTTTCTGGTCACCAGTGAATACATATTTAGTGCCTTGAGGCGCTCCTCATAGGCTTTTCCTTGCTGGCCCTAATTAGACTGAAAACAACAGGTAACTGGAAGCAAGGCAGGCTTGAGGGCAATGAGGGTGGACAAGGCAGCAGGGCCAGATGGCATACACACCAGGGTGCTTAAGGAGCTGGCAGAAGTCTTGGCAGAACCCTTGGCAGACCTGTTTAATTCCTCCCTGGACTTTGGGAGTGTACCTTAGGACTGGAATATGGCGCACGTGGTACCCCTCCACAATAGTGGCGCCAAGGATGAGCCAGGGAACTACAGACCAGTAAGCCTCATATCCATTGTGGGAAAGCTGATGGAGACAATCCTGAAGGAGAGGCTGGTTTCCTTCCAAGAGGCTAATGGGCTGCAGGACAGCAGACAGCATGGGTTTGTCTCAGGCAGATCCTGTCAGACCAACCTGGTGGAGTACTATGACTGGGTAACCAGGCAATTAGACAGGGGCTATGCAGTGGATGTCCTGTACCTGGACTTCAGTAAGGCATTCGATTTGGTGCCGCATGGGAGGCTAGGAAGTAAGCTGGAAGGCACAGAGGCAGGGGCGAAGATGGTGGGATGGGTAGTGAACTGGCTGCAAGGGAGACAGTAGAGGGTGGTGGTGGGAGGGGAGTTCTCATCTCCCAGGACGGTAACAAGCAGGGTGCCACAGGGCTCTGTACTGGGGCCAGTGTTGTTTGGGATCTTCATAGCATACATCTCAATAGGCATCAAGAGCAAGATCAGTCTGTTTGCAGATGACACCAAGATGGGAGCAGTAGTGGATGACTTAGAAGGGTGGCAGGGGTTGCAAGATGATCTGGCTAAATTGAAGGTCTAGTTGGACGCTTGGCAGCTGGGGTTCAATGTCAAGACATGCAAGGTGCTACATTTTGGTGCAAAAAACCCAAGGAGGAGCTACCAGCTGGGGGGGATTCCACTAGCCAAGATGGAAGAGGAGAAGGATCTGGGTGTGATCATAATGGGAGTAATGAACAACTCAGCACAGTGTATATAGGCAGCTGCAAAGGCCAACAGGATGCTGGGTTGTATTGCCAGAGGCATATCCCTTGGGGGGGGGAGTGATCCTGCCGCTATACAGGTCACTGGTTTCACCACAACTGGAGTACTGCATGCAGTTCTGGTGACTGTACCTGAAGAAGGACATTAGGTTACTGGAGGGGGTGCAGCGCAGGTCAACAAAAATGATCCAGGGGCTAGGGGACTTACCCTACGAGAGCAGGCTGAGGGAGCTGAACATGTACTCCCTGGAGGAGAGGAGGGATGGGAGGACATGACTGAAATCTTCAAGTACATGAAAGGAATAAATAAGATGGGCACGGAGGGTCTTTTCAAATTAAGGAGGGGGAGGGACACTCAAGGGCACAATCTGAGATCGGAAGGGAGAAGGTTCAGGAGGGAAATGAGGAGACACTATTTTATGGAGAGGGTGGTGTCTGGATGGGAAGCATTGCCAGAGGAAGTGGTATCCTGTAGAACAGTGGGCTGCTTCAAAAGGGGATGGGACAGGATAAGAGGGAAGGTGACTGGAGAGTGGGAGGGGAGGGAGGAGCAGCTGCAGTATAATGGCTGCTAGCTGCACAATCAAGCAGACTTGATAGACCATAAGGCCTTTATCTGCTGGCAATTTCATATGTTTTTATGTTCATAGGCTTAGACAGTGTAATAGAATAGCAATTCAGCAATATTCATGATGCAGGTGAAGGGCAACTAAAACAGGTTACCCACCTGTAACAGTAGTTCTAGAAGTGGTATATGTTGTTCATCCACACTCTTTGGCATGTCCCCTTCCACTTTAAATCATGCCGGAAGTCTTCAAGCTGGCTCCGCCCACCCACCCAGATGGTATAACCTTCGGCTCCGCCCCATGACGCCAGATCTTAGCCCGCTGGAAGCCAGGTGTTGTGCGTCCGCAGCTGGGGATGTTGGGTGGGTCTGTGGGGATGAACAACATATACCACTCCTAGAACTACTGTTACAGGTGAGTAACCTGTTTTCCTAGGATCGTGGATATGTTGTTCATCCACACTCTTTGGCAGACTCCTAGCAATTCTCCGGGAGGAGGGAGGCAAGGCACATTCCCTACTTAGGGAATAGAGACTGGAGAACTGAGGCCCCTAAACCAGCATCCCAGCGTGACTCAAGGTTGATGAGGTAGTTGGTGATGAAGGTGTTTGCTGACTTCCAGGTAGCAGCCCAGCAAATTTCCTGGATAGGGATGTCCCTGGAAGCAGCCACCAATGCAGTGGTATTGCGGGTAGAATGAGCTGTTATCCCTCTGGGAGGCTTCTTGCCCACCAACTCATAACACAGACTAATGCATGATGTAATCCATCTTGCAATCGTCCACTTTGCTGCAGGTCTGCCAGAAGCGGCTTCAGCATAGGTGACAAACAGCTGGCGAATCTCTCCCCGAGTTTCCACCGTCCTCTCCTTATAGTAGGAGAGAGCACGTCTCAGGTACAAAAGTATGGAGCCTGTATTCGGCCTCCAAAGTGTAGCTAGGGTAGTAAACCAGCAGAGTTAACACCTGGTTAAGGTGAAACTCTGACACCACCTTCGGAAGGAATTTCGGGTGGGGGCGTAGGACAACCTTGTCCTTGTGGAAAGCCACAAAAGCGGAGTCCACTGAAAGTGCCTGGAGCTCCCCTGTCCTTCTGGCAGATGTGATAGCCACCAGGAAGGCCATCTTCCATGACAAGTGTGACAAGGCACACTTGGCATTGGTTCGAATGGCTTGCCCATGAGCTTTGCCAGTACCAGCAGAAGATCCCATGGAGGTAGAGATTCACGCACTGGAGGGGATATGTGATCTAGGCCTTTGAAAAAGCGCCCGACCACTGTCTCCTGTGCCAGCGTCGGCTGACCGGTCCACACCCGGTAAGCAGAGATGGCTGCCAGGTACACCCTAAGGGTCGATGACCAAAGACCCCCTTTGGAGAAAGACCAAAGTTAGTCGAGAATGTTAGCCACCGGACAGTACAGAGGGTCTAGGCCCTTGCCCTGACACCAAATGGAAAACCTTTTCCATTTGAAGGCGTAACATTTCTTGGTCAATTCCTTCCTTGATGCCTCCACCACAGTGAAGACATCCTCAGAAAGACCCAAAGCCTGGAACTCTAGTCACTCAGGTACCAGGCTGTGAGGTGCAGGGATTGAAGGTCCGGATGGAATACCTTCCCCTGATTGAGAGAGATCAGGTCCTGGTGTGCTGGTAGCCGCTCCGGAGGCCTGCAGCTGAGGCTGAGGAGATCTGGATACCAGAACTGGCACAGCCAGTCTGGAGCAACCAGGATCACCTTCTTCTTGTCCCTCCTCACCTTGAAAAGCACTTTGTGGATCAAGGGAAATGGAGGGAAGGCATAAAGGAGGCCTGGGGTCCACAGCCTCGAGAAGGCATCCCCCTGCAGCGAGCCCTGCTGAGGGGGGCGGGCACAGAACAGCCTCGGCTTGGTGCTGGACCAGAAGACAAACAGGTCCACCACTGGTTTGCCGTAGTGGGAGAACAGGCTGTAAGCTACCTCTGGATGGAGAGACTGAGAGCATCCACCAGATGGTTTGAGGCTCCTGCCACATGGATGGTTAGGAGATCTGCCTCTAGATGGCTGACAAGGGTCCAGATGTGGTGCGCCTCCCTGCACAGCAGATGGGAGTGCGTGCCACACTGTTTGTTGAACTGGTACGTAGTTGTGGTATTGTCTGTCTGGGCTTGAACCACTTGACCCAGGAGCTGAGGAGTTAAAGCTGACAGTGCCAGTCTGACTGCCCTGAGCTCCAGTAGGTTGATGTGGCATCAGGACTCCTTGGGGGTCCAGAGCCCATGGGCCCTTTTGTCCCCCATGTGGGCTCCCCAGCCCATGAGAGAGGCATCGGTTGTGAGAATGACCATCGGCTCAGGGCGAACAAATGGGATCCCTTCCTGCAACTGGTCTGGTGCGGTCCACCAGTGTAGAGTGCCCCACATCCTCTGGGTTACAGTGATCAGATGGTTGAAATGACCGTTGGCGCTAAGTGCACTGGGTGGCCAGCTCCCACTGAAGGGGGTGCATGTGCAACCGGGCCCAATGGACCACTGAGGTGCATGCCGCCATGTAACCCAGAAGGTGCAGAAAGTCCCAGGCAGGGCGCAATTGCCCAACCAGAAATGATTGTGCAAAGGAGGAAAGAACCTCTGCCCTGTCTGCCGGGAGCTGAGCTTTGGCTTGACAAGAGTCGAGCTCTGCCCCGATGAAGCCCATCACCTGGGAAGGCACAAGTTCCAACTTGGCCTCGTTGATCAGGAGGCCAAGTTGGGAACAGGTCTGGAGGGCCAGGTCCCTGGATCTCTCCACCTCCTGTTGGGTGGAACCTGCTAGGAGCCAATTGTCAAGGTAGGGATAAATCCTGACCCACCCAATGCCTGAGATGGGCCGCCACCACTGCAATGCATTTGGTGAAGACCCATGGGGCCGATGACAGGCCAAACGGCATGGCTTGGAACTTGTACAGGGTCCCTTCAACCCTGAAGTGGAGGAACAGCAGATGGGACAGATGGATTTGGACGTGAAAGAATGCATCCTACAGATCCAGTGAACAGAACCACATGTTTCGCTCCAAGGATGGTATGATCTTGGACAGAGTGAGCATCCGAAAGGTGCATGAGATACTGATTCAGGTCATGCAGATCTAGAATGGGGCGTCAGCGCCCCATCTGCCTGGGCACCAGGAAGTACCTGGAGGCAAAGCCTGGGTCTGCTGGAGGATCTGCCACTGGAGCTACTGCCTCCTTGAGGAGGAGCTGAGTGATGTCGTGATGGAGAGCCAGCTGAGTCTGGGCAGACAGTCTTTCCTCCTGAGGGGCACGGGCTCGGTGGAGGGTACTGCTCGAATTCTAGAGGCAGTCCCTGACCAACCACTTCGAGAACCCACCTGTCCAAAGTGAAAGCGGACCTGGCGGAAAGGAAGTGGCAGAGCCAGACCGCCATGGGAGGACCCAGAGCTGGCATAACGGGAGAGGGGGAGGCAACCCCCGCCCTGTCACTGAGCAGGCTTGGAGGAGGAGGATCCAGGACCTGAACCTCGGCCTACTTTACAGGCCTGGGAGGGGCCGGGCTTGGGCGGGGGGTGCCAAGCTTGAGCCAGCTGCTGTTGCTGATGCTGCTGTCCTCCTTGAAAGGCTGTGCCACAGGGGAAGAATGCCAAAAAGGTTTCTTCTTTTTCTTCTGCTGGTTCTTGCCCAAAGACCCCTTGGCCGAAGTAGCATCCAAGGTGGCATTGGACTGCTCAATGCGCTGAAGGTGACCGGCCACACTTGGGCCACAAAGGTCGGTACCAAGGAAAGACATATCAGCGAGTTTATGCTGAGTATCCACCGGGAAGGAGGAGAGTCTCTGCCAAACCCTGCGATGAGAGGCAACTGCAGCTGCCATCGAATGGGCACAAGAATCCCCAATATCCAGGGCTGTCTGAAGCTGCTGTTTGGCAACAGCACAGCCCTGATCCTGGACCTGCTTGACCGTAGTCTGCATGTCCACGGGGAGATGTGGGAGGAGTTCATCCAAAGAAGAGGGCATGGGAGAAGTGTGCCATGATTTATTTATTTATTTATTGAATTTTGTTGACCGGTAGGTTTCCACTGGGCCTCGGAGGT
Organism: Neoceratodus forsteri; assembly: GCA_016271365.2. NCBI lineage: Eukaryota > Metazoa > Chordata > Ceratodontiformes > Ceratodontidae > Neoceratodus > Neoceratodus forsteri. Next base: position 310,705,736 of record CM057450.1, read on the forward strand.
CCCTTTTTCAGGGCGACCGGGGTAAAAAATAACATACAGGTAAACAGAACAGTAAAAGCAGGTAAGCAGAGCTGTAAAAATAACATACAGGTAAACAGACAGTACAAGTAGGTAAGCAGAGCTGTAAACTTGCGTAAATACCAAATGGTTTAACAGTGATAACACACATAAGGCAAATTCCATACTGTGTAACTGTGAAAGACTTAATGGCATTTACAATTCGGAAGGTGGAGAGGGAGGAGGTGATGACCGATGAACTTGCCTGATGAAGGCCCAGGGAAGAAGCCGCATAGACCTTCCTGGTCGAATGGTCCAAGAGTTAGGACTCTTTCTCAGGAGGTCAGCCAGTGTCAGCAGAACTGCCAGTATGCCTGAACACAGAGACGGTCACCAGGCTCTTGGCTGAAGGGTGCTCTGTGAACCCTGCAAGGGACCCCATGGGCACCACATACTTTCATTTATTTTTATTTTATTTATTTATTTGTGTCTAGGATTATAAAGTACCTTTGAGCCAAGGCTCTTTTACAAAGGTTCCACGTCATGCTGGTTACAGGGTAACTGACACTAAAACATAAAACAGTTACAGGTACATGGTTTTAGACAGTAACTTTGCTTGACAAAATCAGACTGAAGCGATGGAGTAACTCAAGAAACAATAGGAGGAAGAGGCAAGAGGAAGCGGGTTGAGGTAGGAAGGCATAGGCATAGAGAGGTCAGGGTGAGGCAGCCGAGGGGCCTTGTCAGGACAGACACAGGGCAAGTGCATTAGAAGTTGCATTGGACAGGTAAGTGCAAGAAGAGAGGGCAAAAACTGACACCTATAAGGTCAGGAGCAGCGTAGGGAATGAAGGTGTTATGAGGTGCAAGCACAGGTGAAGGTGCCAGTTATGGAGTGGTGGACCATGTGGGCAGACAGTGCTGGACAAGAGGCAGGATGCTGCCAAAGTTCTAAGGCTGGGCCAACAATTGCCTTGGCCACAAGAAAGGCCTGCGTCGGGGTATCTCCTCTCTTGAGGATGTCCGTGAGAAGTTACTCTGCCTTTTTCTGGATTGGCTCCAGGGGCATCCCTGTGTACTTAGAGATGAGGTGAAGAATGCCCTGAAAGGACAAAGGACCTTCCTCCATCTCTTACCCACCTGCCGATGTGTCATCCCCGGGATGAGAATGCAGGGCGGTCACATCCGTATCCAAGGAATCCGGATACAACAGTCGACCACCCAGGTCACCTTCGACCAGCCGAGGGCGGTCCGGGGTGACAGTGACTGAAAGACGCTGGGGAAGCCCAGTGTCTGGCTTGTCTTCTTTAGAAGGAGTCCCTCCCACAGGCTGCTTGGGTGGTGGTTCCGCCACTATCGGTGGAGAGACCGGTTTAGGCTGAACTGGAGGTTTTGCTGGCTCCAACTTGATCAGCTCCGAAGGAGTCAGCTTCAGCCTAGGAGGAGAAAGCCAAGTAATGGCTGGAGTGGAAGTCGGGGTCAGCTTGTGCCCAATCAAAATCAGCTGCTGCCACATGAGGTCCTCATAGCGCCAACGGAGTTTCTGCTGGAGCCTCTCCTCATCTGAGGAGGATGAAGACGACCAATGGCATTGCCTCTTTTTAGAGCGTTTATGGCTCTTCCTGGCCTTTCGGTCAAGGGGGTCCGGAACCTCAATCGAGATTGGACAAGCCAATTCAGTCACTCAGGAGACACCGCCGGGACCGGTGATTTTCTGGGGTCGGGGACCACTTCCTCAATGGGAGTCCCAGCAGGCTGGTTCTCCTCGCCGGGGAAAGTGAGAACTGGAGTTCAAACGAGAAAATCGTCGACCGGAGTCGGCGATAAAGGGTCGATCGGGTCGATGATGATTTCCACATCATCGATCAACAGTTCAGAAGACTGGCCCGACATCAAAGCTGAGAAGCCAGTGACTGAAGAAGCAATCTCGACCGAAGTTGAGACTGCACGTTCCTGGGACCGAGATCTTTCCCACTCCCAAGAGCGTCTCCGTCGGGATGAAGATGATCCCGGGTCCTTCTCCTGCTTAAGGGTCTGAGAGGAATGCATGCCCGCAGGACCCTCTCCCTTGGTCGGGAAAGACTGGAACAACTCTTGGAAGGAACTCGAGAAGGTGGAGCCCAGGTTGAGCAGAACGAAAAAGCTCCGAGTAGTTTCTGCAGCCCGAGCCGCTTTCTTTTCGAATGCTTGCATGCATTCCAATTGCTCGGTGGATCCCGCAGCCACAGAAACTACCCACTGAGCCTCCTTAGATTTCACCGGAGGGTTCCGTTTCTCCGGCCTCCCCAACTTCAGATGTGCGAGATGGTTGTCGAGGACGTTAGGATGGAAAGCGAGACAAAGATCGCATTTCAAGGTGTCATGGTCGACACCGAGACAATAAACACATGCAGTGTGGGGATCGGTGCGTGACATCTTCTGGCCGCAGGGACATTGGCAAAATCTGGGGGAAGACTTGTCTTCCATAATTGAAGATATAGAGTCACAATCAATAATGCAAACTAGATGGATTTTCGGAATGACTGAAGGTTTTGAAGCCAGGGCCTACAAAATGCGTGAGCACGAGGGAGACACCTAAATCTTCCAGTGGAAAGGACTATCTGGCATCATGGGGCGGAGCCGAGGGTTATACCACCTGAGTGGGTGGGAGGAGCCAGCTTGAAGACTTCCAGCAAGATTTAAAGTGGAAGGGGACATGTCAAAGAGTGTTGATGAACAACGTATCCACGAACCTAGAACCCAAATTAAACAATCAACAAGCAATACCTGTACTGTTGTACTCTTGCATCTACTGTCTATTTGTCTGTATATAAATGCATTGTTACTTGACTTGTGTAATGCAGGTCCACCTTGTAAATGAGCTTGCTCAATGGTGTCGTCTGGATAAATAAAGAATTTGATTAATTGATTAATACCTAAAAGGATAAGCTTCTAGTAAGACTGAAGTGGCAGGTATGAATAGGTGAATGCGAGGGTAGATGAGCATAGCTGAGCAACATAAACACAAAACGATCAGACCATAAGGCAGCTAAAGTCAGGGAGCACTTGTGTCAGCAGCTAAATGCAGGGAAAGTCAGTGGGTGGCAAGCATGAGAAGGCTCTGATGGAGTGCTGACGCAGGGGACACAGGAGTTGGCCAAAACTGGAAATGAGCCAAGGGAGCTGATAGCAGAGCTGGTTGGAGGAAATGAGTAGCAGGAACTGCAGAAAAGTATGGCTAAACAATGAGATCCCCCCCCCCAAAAAAAAAGAAACCTCAAACAGACAAAAGCAGCCAGACAGAGGATGTTGTGCAGAGGCTGGTGGTGGGCTGAAATATTGAGGGACTCCTATAGCAAGCAGAAGGGCTTGGGCAGGTGGAAGGAGGACTGAAACGAGGGAAAAATTAGAAAGCATAAAAAAAAAGCAGCAAGTCAGCCCATGGACCATGGTGGGGGGAGCAGAGGAAAAGACAAACACATAATGCAGGACAGAAGAAAGAGCAGGGAGAAAACAAGAGCAGATGCAAAGCAGTGGGACAGGCAGCAAAACACATGCAGGAACTGCAGCAGAGGACTGGGATACCAGAGATGCTGCCACACACTAGCTGGAGGAAAAGGGGGGGGGGTGCGTAGGGAAGAGCAGCCACACTGTGGCAACAAAAATCTATGCATCCATGGAAAACTTGGGCATCCGTGGTTTATGTACTGTTAAGAAGGTGGTAAGCATCACTCGATGCCCCATCGAACTGCAGGTGTAGCCTTTAAATTCCTGCTGAAGGTTGGGTGTTTTGCCATTCTGCCTATATTCTACTCAGCATTCTTCAAGGGTGCAAGATAATGATGAAGGTTGTGCTGTTGTGGTATGCATTTAATTTGGTAACTAGGTTAGTCTTTTTTTTTCCTCAGAATAGTCCTGCCCCCTGCCTCCTGCTCAGAATGGTTGAGTTTCTTCCCATTCCTGTGAGTTTCTGGTAGCCCTTTGGGGTTGTTTGATGTTTCAGAGGTTTTTTGATTTTTTAACGAAAGACCCCCAAATTGGGCTTACTTTGTAGGCTCTGGCCCCAGCGCTGCCCCAAAACTGCTCCAAGAGGTCCCAGGTGGGAGTTGGACCCTAGCACCTCCCGATACTTTGTGGCTGTGGCTGCCAAAGCCAATACTGTCCTCGGGCCCATCAGAGTCCTGTGACAAAGAGGCCGAGGTCCTGAACTCTGTTTCCGTGCCTCCAGGTGTTTAAAAAAAAAAGTAAGCTGTGGCCCCGAGAGCTGCCAACAGGGGACCAGCTAAGTAAATAAACAAGATAAAATGGTGGGTGCGCCCCTACTGAGCATGCACAGCTATTGAGTGCCTAAAAATTTAAAGGAGCCATGGCTCCATTTCTGGTTTCGTTCATGCGGACGGCATTAAAGTATATCCCTGACTCCAATACAGAAGAGCCAGGGAACCCATAAACTGATGACCGGAAAGTCTCCGGTCTTGTGGGGGGGGGGGAGTGTTTTCAGCCCTTTGAAAGGGCTTATGTGTTCACCATAAAGGGCTGTATTGTTTGAGGGCCCGATAAATGACAAGATGGCAGCCCCCATATAACTACAGAACCCAGAGGGTTGCTGGATAAAATAAAAGGGCATTGAGTTTGCCCAGGAAAGTGGCAGCCAATCAGAAGGGGAGCTACCAAAAGCTATAAATAGCACTGTTTTGCTTCCCAAAGGAGAAGAGTCATTGAGAGAGCTGATGTGTGTGTGTGTGTGTGTGTGTGTGTGTGTGTGTGTGTGTGTGTGTGTGTGTGTGTGTGTGTGTGTGCGTGACTGCTTTGGGCTCCTGAGCCCATATTCCTGTACCTCTGTTCCCACTGGATTTGGCCCCTGACTCTTCAAAGAAATTACAAAGCTGTGCTGCATGAGGGACAGAGACTGGGTTGTGCTGTGAGAATTTGTAATTTTACTCCCTGTTGGATCAAAGGGTTGGAAGCAAGTATGAACCTGAGAAGAACAGTGAACTCCAGAAACCGACTGAGCTGCTGTGCCCCCCTCAGTGGGGTAATTGCTTGGTGAGTGCAAATTCCAGAAAGGGGAGAGCCTGTGAGTGCTGTGTCAAGTGACTGTGAGAGGGCCCAACACTGCTGTGAAAAGAGCCACCCAAAGGGAGAGCGCTGGGGGTTAAGAGACTGTGCAAAAGCCCAGCCGAACCTGTGTGACCCAAGAGTGCAACAGAGGGGTCTAGGGGACCGCATCTGTCATTGTTCCCAGACCGAAGAAGAGGAAGCAGACCAGTGGAGGAAGATGTTGACAGGCCTGCCTGTGTGAAAACTGTTTACAAAGACCCCCGGGTGAAGTTGGCAAGGCCAGGCAGGTTAAGACCAGCACACCTTTAATTTCTTCAGGCTTCAAGATCTGCGATCCTGTGGTGTATCGCCATCTGAAACCATCCATGGTACCATGCAACTTCCCTCTTTGACTGCAACTCAGCTGGCTGCAAGTCCCCCTTTGTGAACTTCAGAACTGTAAGTACTCTGAGCTGCAGCTTTGAGAAATCTGCTAGCTAGCTAGTTAGGTTACAGGTGTAAGTTCTGGGCTGGATGCATCACCTACAAAGTTGTACCCAGGCAGAGAGTCCAAGTGTTGAAATTGGTTAACAGTTATTTGGGCCCTGACAAAAGACCCCAGGCCTGCTTCACCTCACCGGTGAGGTACCCACCACATAGGGACATTTCTGGGTGCACCCAGTGGTAGGAGGAGAGGTTACAGAGGGTGAAATCCTTGTTTCTCAAAGTGTTGTGGTGTTTGATATGCTCTTTTTTTTCCCCTTCCCTCAATAAATAATTTCATTGTTTGCATGTTAACTACTGTTGCTGTGACTTATGTCCATAGAGTTACTGGGGGTGGGAAATTGTTATATGTGGTTCAGAGCTCAGTGCTTGTGTTACATACTTCATCAACATAATTGTAGGTTTTGAGTTTGGATACAGAGGCCAGACCAGTAAGTAGAATGACGCTTCCAAGGTATAGTTGTATGAATGAATAGTGCTTAGGTACTTAGGCATGGGCATGAGTAAGTCAATGAATATAGTACATGATGAGCTGACAGTAAGATAATACCGATACTGGAACAGATGAGTTAGTCGTTATGAGCTGATGGTTTGGCTTTACTCTGTATCCCACCATAGGGAGGATGGTTAGTAGATTAGGATGTGACACCCCCAAAAGAAATATGATAACCACGATTATCTCCTCCAACTCCGGAGAGTATGACTGGCAGCACGCAGGAGAGGAAACCCCCCCTTAGGGGGAAACCTCTGAGGACCATGGCTGCCAACTCGTCCGTCCTTCTGGGCATACTAAAGGAGCATAATCCTAATTAATTAACTTAATGGCAAATCCAAGTTGCAGAAGACAGATGATCCAGCGGAACAGTTCGTAGTAAGAAGTGAAAGGTCAGGAACAGGCTTCCAAGTCTTGTGGAGCACTGCAGGTAGCTGTATGAACATGGAAGCATCCAGGTAGATTGCACTGAGATGAGCACTGTTGGAAGACGTCTAACAGAGTCAGGATAGGGATGAAATGAGGAGCTCCTAAGTTGGCACATGATGAATAGATGAATATAGAGTACATGTATCCAGGCTCTGATGCTGGTGGGCAGGATGAAATGGAAGTACTCCAACCTCCAGGCTTCTGCTGATAGAAGGCTTATGAACTTCATGAAATGGTAGAATGGCATGAGATCAAGCTGATGACTGACTAACCCAGTTCAGGTAATAGGACGAAGAGAGTAGGATTTATGCTTAAGTCATGATATAGACGGACTACAGCAGTAGAGCTAAGCTGGAATCCTGGCAGGATTTAAGGGTAGTACATCTGAAGCAATAGTGTGAGGTTAGGAAGCAGTCAGGGGAGTATATTGGGGCAAGCTCAATGGTTAAGAATGTGCGGGCGGACCGCATAGGTTAGGGGATGAGGTAGTAAGTAGCAGATAATGCAAATCAGGCTGGTCAGGTAATAAGTAGTAGAGTGGCAGCTAGCCCCATGGTTAGGATAATGCAGCTGGACTGTTATTAGGTCAGCTGGTGAGGTAAGTAGAAGGCTGGCTAGCTCCAGGTAAGTATATAAGCGCAGCCAGACCCTCGTAGGTCTGCTGGTAGGTGAGTAGATTACAATGGAATTGCATGTATGAGTAGATGGAGCTCAAAAGATCTCAGGGCCCGGACGGGCGAAGCAGGTCATGTAAGCTGGCGACGCTCTCGATGACTCTCCAGGCCATGGGGCGAAGCAGGTACAATGTAGAAGTATACAAGTCTCCAAGCCCAGACTGGGTGTGGTGGGCAGACAGAGATTATGAACTTCTAGGCCCAATGCTGGGCGAGGCAGGCATAGTGCATGAAGCAGAAACGGTATAGAAGTATATGGACCTCTAGACCCGTGCTTAGTGAAGCAGGTGGAGTAAAGAGCAAGCCTGAAGCTGAATGAGCACTGATGAGCTGATCTGAAGGAGCGTTCGAGTGTATAGGTGGCAGAATTCCAGGCAGCCAGGAGACAGAAATGCGATAACTAGTGCAAGCACTGTAAGTTGTAAGCTAGAGCATACCTCTCAACCTCTGGCCTCATAAATCAGGGACAAGGCTTCAAAAATTCCGGGACAAAGGACCAAAATCAGGGACACAACTTCAAACTTGATGGTATCCACTCAGGAAGCTGGTAGAATGTGGGGCTTAGTGCAAAATGCATTTTCTAAGGAAGAACAACTCTTTAACTTTAATGTTTGATATTATTTTGTGCTTCCAACTTCCACTGTTTGGTCACGGAATCACAATTTTTAGGAGGGACAGAGTAAAATTTTGAGACAAAATCAGGGACGTCCCTGAAAATCAGGGACAGTTGAGAGGTATGAGCTAGAGGACCTGCACGTAGGTCGGTAGTAGTAGTAGTAGTAGTTGGTGAACTTGAAGTGAGCAGCAAGGTGATGGCTGTAAGGTTCAGGGTCCTGGTAGTACAACTGAAGGTGAGGAATAACAGATAGTGCAACCAATCCTGAGTAACAAGTGAGTGGAGAGTGGTAGGTAAGCCCCAGGACAGCTAGGAGAGCTGAAGAGCCAGAGTAGTTAGGAGTGGGCCTGCACATCATGATCTGGATTCAATGCCATGTCATGATAGGAAAGTTCTTTAGCAAAGCAAGGAGCTAGATGCAGGCTACGAGGCTACGGCAGAGCAGAATGAATCTCCGGTCCTGAGTGGGGCAAATCAGATAGGAGTAGATATGTAAAGGAACTCGATATAACGAGTAGATGTAGAGCTCAAAGACCTCCCGGCCCAAACAGGCGAAGCAGGTCTTGTAAGCGTGTGATGCTCTTGATGAACCTCCAAGTCCTGAGTGCAGAGTAAGTATGAGGTAGACGTATATGAACCTCCAGGCCCAGACTGGACATGTCAGGCTTAGAGAGTTATGAACCTCCAAGCCCAGTGCTGGGCAAGGCAAGTAAAGTGTACGAATGGTCAAACGTCCAGCCCGAAGGCGAAGCAGGTTCGAGGTAGAAGTATGTGAACCTCCAGGCCAAAACAGGGCGAGGCAGGCAGACAGAGTTGTGAATTTCCGGGCCCGATGCTGGGTGAGGCAGGTAGAGTAAGAAAGCAAGCTGAAAGCTGTATGAGTGTAACCTCCAGGTGGCGCTATCCCAAGGGCTACTACCCCTGTCTGCTTGAATACTAACAGGTTGAGTGGCCTAGGTTCTATGGTGGGTGCCTCCACCCAGAGGTCAGGGTTTGTAGTGGTTAGACTAGCTTGATCACAGCCCTCTGGGACACCGTGACCCCCTTTGGTTCCCCCTAGTGGCTCACACAGTACACAGGAGTTACAGCCCCAATACCCCACCTATACACACTCTTCACTCATAAAGTACCACTTACCCTCGAGATTGATTCTGAGGTTCATCTCTGGGGACCCCCTGTAAAATAATTTTAATCAACATACACAAATCAATACAATGCTTGGTATAGAGGTACTGACACTTCAGACAGTCTAAGGTTTAATAACATGAAATCTGGTTTATTTAGGGGGAATAAAACACGGAAGGGGGAGATCAGGTTAATTGGCAGAATTAAATCACAGTACTGTGCAAACATACAGGGTCTGAAAAGTCACACTCTGGGTACCCGGGTTGGGGGGGCTAGCCAGGTCCGTTGCCCTGGGTAGGCTGGCAGGTGCAGATGGATAGGGCCCTGTAGAAGAAAATATATATGCACAACACCCATTTGTAACCCGGAGCCGGGTGGCTCAGTCCACGACGCAGTGAAATGACAAGAATTAGATAGAAGCATAGACTTTGACGGCAGATAAGGACCACTTGGCCCACCCAGTCTGCTCATTTCCTTACCTACTGGATAAGCTGCAGATTCTAGTTAACCAACAGCCTACATCCTGCAACCCCCTACTATAATTGCCTTGTGTCTGTCCCATGCATGTTTGAATTCCCCCACTGTTTTAGACCCAACAACCTCTTCAGGAAGGCTGTTCCATGTATCCACCACTCTCTCCGTGAAACAAAATTTCCTCACATTACCCTGAGCCATCCCCCCTCTATCTTTAAATTGTGCCCCCTTGTTCTTACACATCTCTTTTTCTGAAAGATGCTACCCTCCTGGACTTTGTTGATTCTCTTGAGGCACTTGAACGTTTCTATCATGTCCCCCCGTCCTTCCTTTCATCAAGAGTATACATATTAAGCTCTCTCAGTCTCTCTTCATATGGCTTCTGCTGCAGACCCTGCACCATTTTAGTTGCCCTCCTCTGACTGCTTCCAACCTGTCTATGTCCTTGCGTAGATGAGGTCTCCAAAACTGCACACAGTACTCCAGATGGGGTCTCACCAACTGTCTTATAGAGGATAACCACTTCCTTTTCTACTTGTGATGCCCTTCCTATGCATCCCAGTATCCCCTGGCTCTCCTTACCGACTTTTCACATTGCTTACCCACCTTTAGGTCATCTGATATGACTACCCCCAGGTCCCTTTCCATTTTGTTGTTGTTAGTACCTCCCTGCTATTGTGTACTCTTCTCCTGGGTTTTTGTTTCCCAGGTGCATTACTTTGCACTTCTTTGCATTGAATCTAAGTTGCCATATGTCTGACCATTCCTCCAACTTTGCCAAGTCCCTTCTCATCTTTTCTACCCCCTCTTGTGTATCAACTCTGTTACAGATCTTTGTGTCATCTGCAAAGAGGCATACCTTTCCCTCCAGACCCTCTGCAATGTCACCTATGAAGATGTTAAAGAGGACTGGACCCAGTACTGAGCCCTGAGGTACTCCACTAGTAACCCCTTTCTTCGGAATGTGTTCCATTCACTATTACCTTCTGTGTCCTGTTGTGCAGCCAGTTTGCTACCCAGGCTACCACCCTGGGACCCACTCCCAGGCTGGCTAACTTGATTATTAATCTTTTGTGCGGGACTGTGTCAAATGCCTTACAAAGTCTAGGTAGGCCATATCCACAGCCGCTCCCTAATCTATTACTTTGGTCACCCAGTCAAAGAAATCAATTAGATTCTGTCTGACATAACCTTCCTGCTGTAAATCCATGCTGCTTTGGGTCCCAGCCCGCTGGCCTCTAGGTACTCAACAATTCTTTCTTTCAGAAGTGATTCCATCATTTTCCCTACCACTGAGGTCAAACTTACAGGTCTGTAGTTTCCTGCTTCTGCCTTGCTCCCACTTTTGTGAAGGGGAATCACATCTGCCCTCCTCCAGTCCTCAGGTACCGCCCCATTCTGCCATGATTTGTTAAAAAGCGTGGTCAGTGGTGTCACTAGGTCCTCCCTTAGTTCTTTTAGGATTCTGGGGTGAATCCTGTCAGGCCCCATTTCTTTGTCCACCTTGAGTTTTAGGAGTTCTTTCAGGACTCTTTCTTCTGTGAATGGACTGGTGTCAACCCCCCTACCCAGAGTGCTTCTATTGTCTGGTTTAGGTAACTCCTCCTCATCTTCTTTGTGAATACTGAGCAGAAGTATTCATTCAGTATCTCTGCCTTTTCACTGTCTCCTCTGCCCACCCCTCTCCTTTATTAATCTTCACTATCCCTCCCTTAACCTTTCTATGCTCCCTAATGTACCTATAAAAGGTTTTATCCCCCTTCTTAACTAAGTTGGCTATTTTTTCCTTGGTTTGGGCCTTTGCTAGTCTGACTGCCTTCCCCACTTCTTTCTGCTTTAATTGATACAATTCCCTGCCGTGCTCCTTCTGTGATTCCTTATACTTTTTGAATGCAGCCTTTTTCTCCTTAACCTTCCCTGCCACCTCTTTTGAGAACCATAGTGGTTTTTTACTCCGCTTTGTTTTCTTTATTTGTTTTACACAAAGGCTTGTTGCCTCTATGATGGCAGTTTTGATTTTTCTCCATTGTTCTTCCACCCCTCCTTTTTGGTCCTTTGCTAGTGCATTCTTCAGGTATTCACCCATTTTGCCAAAGTCAGCCCTTCTAAAGTCCAGTATCCTTGTTTTTGTATGGCTTATCTCCATGGTTGTGCTCATTGTGAAACACACTGTGCAGTGGTTGCTTGTTCCCAGATGTCTACTGACTTCTAAATTTGTGATCCTCTCTCCATTTGAGAGTACCAGGTCTAGTATTGCTCCCTCCCGAGTGGGTTCCAACACTAGCTGTCTAAGGTCTGCCCCCTGCAGGGCATCGTGAATGACCCTGCTCTTGGATGTGGCTGCAGTACATGTCATTCAGTTAACATCTGGCATATTCAGGTCCCCCATCAACAGTATCTACCCTTTTTCAGTCATTTTGAGAATGTCCTCTATCATTTTGTTGTCCATTTCCTCCCCTTGAGACGGGCGTCTGTATACAACCCCTGTGCGGATTGTGATGCCATTCCCTGTCTCCAAGGTGACCCAGAGTGCCTCTTGTCCTCCCCCTTTACTTTTTAGTTCTGTAGCTTTGATCCCTTCCCTTATGTATAGAGCTACTCCACCTCCTCTTTTACCTTCCCTGTCCCTTCTGTAGATTGTGTACCCTGGTATGTTGACATCCCAGTCATGGTTCTCAGTGTACCATGTTTCCGTGACTGCCACAATATCCAATTGTTCATCTTCCATCCGGGCTACTAGCTCAGGAAGCTTGTTTCCCAGACTACGGGCATTGGTACTCATTGCCCTCCATTTAATGTTGGCTTTATCCTTTTTTTCCCCCATCCCTGCTCTTATTGCCCTTGTTTATTTTTCCATTTACCCCTGTCCTGCCCTGTGTTAAGCTCTGTACCTCAGTGTTTACCTTACTACCTGCCATGTTTTGTGGGGCGAGGCTTGAAATTTCCTGCCTTTTATCAGCACCTGCCCCCTTGGCTAATTTAAAAGCTTGCCAAGGAAGCATTTAAACCTGTCACCTAGGAGCTTGGTTCCCTTTGTGGACAGATGCAGACCATCGTGCCAGTATAGACCTTTATCTCTCCAGGTGGACCCCCAGTCCCCAATGAAGCCAAAGCCCTGTGCTCTGCACCAGTTTTGCAACCATTCATTAAACTGCATGGTGTGCAGTACCCTAGCCTCACTCCTGCCATGGACTGGTAACACCTCTGAGAAGGTTACCGTGCTTGCTACCCATCTGAGGCCCCTCCCCAACTCCACAAATTCATTCTGCACTGCACTGATCCCATGCCTAGCTAGGTCATTTGTCCCAAGGTGGACTATGATATCTAGTTCCCCTCTCTTGGGATGTTGCTTCTGCAATCCTGAGGATTCACTTCCTGTCCCTCCAAGCCATGGCACCAGGCAGGCACCTTACTTCCTTCTCCTCCTCTCCCTTCCCCAGTTTTACCCCCTAACAATTGAGTCCTCTATCAGAAGCTGTTTCCTTCCTCTGTGGTGTCCCTTGACACCCTTTTGTGGGTCTCCCTTGTGGATGTCCTCAGCATTCTTCTGGGTCTCCACTGAGGGTGCCATCATAGAGGAACCTTGCTCTGCCAGAATGGCATATGATTTGTGTAGAGGTACAACTAGGGGGCTTCACCTCTGATCCACCACCCACACACTCCCAGAACCCACTGTGGTCCAACTGGTCTTCATACTTGGCAACCTCTGAGGCAGTGGTTGTGGTAGTGGTGCTCTTTGGAAGGGGGAGGCCTCCTTAGTCCTTGCTAGTTCAGCCTGGAGGTGGGCAACCTCCTCCCTCAGAGCTGACAGTTGCCTGAAAATAGGACAGCAATGCAGTTTCAGAATGTCTCTGTAAAACTGCTGCCCACAGCCAGTGCATTGCACTCCCACATGTCCCTCTCTCTTATAATATACACATGTAATATACATTTTTTTATTATTTGTGGTGTGTACCTCCCTTTTGCACTGTGCTGGCTATTAAGAATATATTGTTCTGCCCCAAGACCTGTTGAGGAAGTGATGTCAGAACTGTGGCTATAAAGGAAATGCCATGCCTGGGGGTGTGGGGTGGGGTGTGGGAAGGGTGGGTGGGTAGTCCACAGCCACTGGTGACTGTTAGAAACAATCAAATACACAACTGCTCCACCACCCTGGTGAATACTGCCCTTTATAGTAATTCAACTAACACCACAATTTACTAGACCACGGCTCCTACACAAACCACTCTACTGAGTCCAGGGATAAAAATGAACGCACTCCTCAGCCAGCAGGACACTTTTAAAATGTTGCAAAAATATCCTTCCAAATCCTAGGCCTCAACCGCAGCAATCAAGCAAATTCAGTTGTATCTCACTCCCTCTGGTTATAAAATTACTACACTTTTAATGGAATCCTGCAATTCTCTGCTTAATGCCAATAAGGGAAAAAAAAAAGAAACTTTTTGTAGAAAGCGTAGCTCCCCTTCTTAACAAGTTCCCACCAGTATTATGCCTTACCAGGTTTCCAGGTCCTAAATGGAGTTATAGTTTGTTCTTTGCAGTGTAGCAAGGTTCTCAGCTTCCAACAGACAAATCAAAATCAGTCTGACTGGCTTCTAACTGTGAACGATGCCTAAGACAGCACAGTGATGAAATCCCACCCAGAGCCAATTGATTGACTAGTGACACCTGTGATGTAAGCAGGCCTTTCAATGTAAGCACTGTGCTATGTCTGATTCCAATACACAAAACCTTTCAGTGAAACCAGGGATAAAAACTTAACTTCTCAGCCAGCAGGACACTTTTAAAATGTTGCAAAAATATCCTTCCAAATCCTAGGTCTCAACCTCAGCAATCAAGCAAATTCAGCTGTATCTCACTCCCTCTGCTTATAAAATTACTACACTTTTAATGGAATCCTGCAATTCTCTGCTTAATGCCAATAAGGAAAAAAAAAATGAAACTTTTTGTAGAAAGTGTAGCTCCCCTTCTTATCAAGTTCCCACCAGTATTATGCCTTACCAGGTTTCCAGGTCCTAAATGGAGTTATAATTTGTTCTTTGCAGTGTAGCAAGGTTCTCAGCTTCCAACAGACAAATCAAAGTCAGTCTGACTGGCTTCTAACTGTGAAGGATGCCTAAGACCTGTGATCGAAAAACAGGCTGCAGGGGAATACTCTGATTTGTACTCACAATACCCATGCTGAGGACCGGATGGTGGATGTTCTTCTGGATTGCCAGAACAACAGGGCATGGAGTCAAGGTCCTTGTGACTGGACCCCACTGCAGTTGATAGCAAACGGATTTAGTCTGAGACAAGCTGGGGTTTGCTTCCAGCTTCAACACACACACAGTACGGGGATTGGAAATAGCTATTCCCCACAAGCACTATACATTCATATGTAAAAGGAAAGTACTATACCAGGCAGGCTGCTCCTCGATCCCGATCGCAATTACTGCAAACTACCCGGGAGCACACATAGCAGCTTCAGTTCCTGACAGACCGAGCGCGATTCAGCAATTTCTCCAGTCTTCTACAGGGTTAGCCTGGTTTCTACCTTTCTGACTTCCTACTTTCTCCTCACAAGTCGGATTCAGTCTGAACTAGCACCTACAACGGCTGCAGGCTGAACCTCAGGGCCTCAGCCTTCCCCCCGCATGAAACTATACACCGCAGACGCACAGAGCTCCTTCTCGCCTCACTGTCACAACTAATCTGATCTTTCCAGTCACAGAGCAGGGCATTTCCTTTAGCTCCACACCATTCTGTTGGCTGGTTCGGCTGTCACTCACAATAAGACTCCCTCTGTTGGTGGAAAAAGGCGCCAAGGTCAAAACTACATTTACCCGAGTCACTGTCCATACAATCCCCTTGTGGCTGGCTCAAAATTAAGACTCCAAGTTCTGATTCAGCCACAGGCTCCATTTTAGGGCTCCCTTAACTCAACTATCCCAGTACAGCAGTTTAGGTCCAAAATGGAGGGGTAACACACACAGAGTCCCAGCTGCAATAAAGGCAGGTTAGACAAACTACAGTTTTGCTAATGCTTTAAATGATTACAGGCAGACAGTTACAGCTTTCAGATGGGCTCCCTTTGTACTTCCAGTGACCGAAAAATGGAACGATTACTCCTCAGCTCAGGCAGGATTCGAGCATTAAATACACAGTCCCCCCATACAAACTAATTAAGTCTGCAAGCAGAGAGCTCTTAAAGAGACAATACATGGAGGCTCAAATAGCACTCACTTGCAATCACATTTAAGCAGCTCAGACGCCGAACACCACCCAGACTTGGAGCATTCAGGCAAGCTCCTGGAAGACTTTTGGAACCCCCATTTGCAGGGGGGGTTACATGAGCATTGATGAGCTCATCTGAAGGAGCATTTGACTGGTAGGATCTTGCAGGTCGAATAAGTAGCTAGCAGAGTTATGGCAGGCGGGAGAGCAGAAGGCAGGAATGTGAAATAGAGCGAGCAACGGAAAATTGTGAGCAGGGGGATTTGCGCATAAGGTGGTAGAAATAGTTGTTGTCCTGGGACTTGCATGACATGTGAATGAAGCACCAAGGAGTAGCACTGGATAATGAAAGTGGTACGTGGGGAACTGGTGAAATACGTTACTAGCGGGGAAGTAGTCCAACCCTGTAAACGTTGTTGTTCGGTGACCCAACAGGGAAGTATGTAGGCACGATTATAAAGTCGGTGGTCAAGCTGGCTTGAAAGATAATGCATCAAACAGGTAATGACTGGAAGCCCATCCCCAGGCAGTGACGCTGATAAATACATAACGTATCCTATGTGCAGACATAAAGGTAGCTTTAAATATGTCCCCGTTCATTGCTCAATAAGCACACGGAGGCTAGGAATTTTCTGAATGTCTGCTCGGTGGCTAGGGCAGTGCTACAAAAGATGTTCAGTAAAACATAATGCACCATAATAGCATCTCCAGGGCTAAATGTAGTGGACATAACAAGAACTACCTTAATGTGGGATTGAACGCAGTAGCTGTAATTGTTCCAAGAATCGTAGGCAAGCCAGTGGCCCTTATATTACATACTGAGTAATAAGCAATTAAAGTAGTAGGTGCCTGCCTTGGATGCTTATCAGTTTGAACCTGATGAATCAGCCAGGAAGAATAGGAATGATGCGGCAGCCAGCGGTAACAGTATTGAGGCTCACACATGAGCAGCCCTATGAAAAGCCACCATGCACTCATAAGCTCTACAGATGCAATGTAGATGATGCAGTTAGAATAGACATAGTAGATTCACTGAAGTTGCAGAGCTGGAAACAGCTATGGCTGAAGTGTAATGCAATGAAGGGGAGTTGCAGCAAATCAAATAAGGGTAAAGTTTGCTTAATACATAGCAAACGTAAAGTCTCCCAGAGTAGTTCGATTAAATGACGTGTTCGAGCTCCTAGTAGTTGACAAGTAGCACAAACGCATCTAGCATCCCAGAAGTATGAATCCTGGTCGGTGAAATTCCCTTACATAGGTCAGAGCAATGGAGAGGCAGTATTAAGTAACAGTGAGTAGGCAACGGAATAATTACAAACCGGCTGGTAGATGTAGAGTACTATCAGTACTAGTGATTAGCAATGCAGAAGCCAGCCTGTGTTAGGACGAGACTGCATGATGTGCTACTAGGTCTGGAAAGCATGCCTTTAGCTGCCAATACAGTGGAGATCCCGTGGTCATGCTCGGTATGAGCGAGGCAGCTGTTGCGTCGAGCATCAAAGTCTGAAGCGAGCAGGTCCCGTAGGCGAACTGACAGCGGCATGAAACCATGTTTGCCAGAGCGAGAGACATGAAGGAGACGGAAGGTAGGGACAGGTGAGCTGGAACGTAGCAGGAGCGGAAACAGTGGCCGCTGAATCAGTGGCGCATGAAAGTAGCAGAGGAGAAGGAAGTTGGAGCAAGATGGCGACAGACCCCCAAAAAGCACGAAGTTTGGAAACAGCTAATACAAACAGCAGGCAATGAAGCAGGTGGGGAGAACAACAAAACAAAAAGCAAAACAGAAGGAAAGAGCAGAGGCGGCACAAGCAGAGAGAAAACAGAGCAACCCACGAGCCAACACGCCAACGGCGCAGCAAGTCGTCTCGCTCAAGCAGAGCAGCGAGGTTCTGCTGCTTAAATAGGTTATGGAGGAGGAGCTCTTCCCCCATATAACCTCAAGCAGAGCTTCCAATTATTGTGTGGAGAGTGTTCTAGGGAGCAGCTTATGTATTATCCTGGAGGGTGGTAACCTGTTCTTTGTCCACAGGTATCCCCTGCCATTTACCCCGGGTGGAGGCACTGTGCCATACTTGCTGACCACAGTGGAATCCAGGCAGACACTCTCGAAGATGTATACTGAGTTGACCCAAGGGCCCTGGAGTAGCCTAGGTGAGTCAAAGGGCTGTTACATTACTTATTTTACTTTCAGATTTCACTGCTGTCTTTTTAGTTGCAGTTGCAGCATCTTTTACCAATTTGCATAATGTTGGTAGGTTTCAAAGGAACTGTGCAAGCATTTTGATGCAAGGGCAAAAGAATGTACACAACTGCCGAACTGACTGCAGGTGTGAGCATATTCATGCACGTGAGGAAACAAACTGATGTAAGTGTGGAAAAAATTGATGTAAATCTCCACAAATTGACTCGAGCACAAAAATTGATGCAAGTGTCATTGTTAAGTACCAGCAAGATCGAAGCTAATTATTCGTCACCTGGTCCTCAAAGTGCAGGTGACCCAGCTGAGGGTACATCTGGTTTCATGTTTGTCAGTGGCAGTGGAGAGGTATAAAAGTTCCTATTTTATCTCAACAAGCTCTTCTATATGAAAAGTAAGGTGACAAGGACACAGAAGAGAATTCCTTCTCTAACACCTGATTTACAGCAGATCCCTTTTTGGATCCACACTCTTATCCACACCGAGGCAGTCTTCCACTGAGCATGTTCAGTCATGTGAGACTAGGCTTCTTGCTTGACTTCTCCTACCACCCAACCATGTGGTTCTTCAGCTCCCCTCCCCAATTTGCACTCAAAACCTTTCTTCCACTGCAATGAACAAGACTCTCCCTTACAGCTCCTACATTTGTCTGAGGATTTAGACATTTTTGAACATTTTTTAGAGTTTTCTGTTGATTTTGTGAAGTTCTTTCAGCTTTCCTTGCTGCACCAATCACATGGTTCCTGCTCCGTTGGCCAAACAACATGGAAACAAAGTGTAAGCCAGGGTTCAAACAGTCTCTTATATTAAACACAGAAACATAGTATTGGACGGCAGATAAGGACCGCTTGGCCCACCCAGTCTGCCCATTTCCCTACCTAATGGATAAGCGGCAGATCCTAGTTAACCAGCAGCCTACTTCTTCCTACCCCCACCCCCAAGAATTGCCTTATGACTGTCCCATGCATGCTTGAATTCCACCACTGTTTTTGACTCCACAACCTCCTCCGGAAGGCCATTCCATGCATCCACAACCCTCTCTGTGAAAAAATACTTTTAAATTACCTCTGAGCCGCCCCCTCTATCTTCAAATTGTGCCCCTTGTTCTGCACCTCTTTTTTGAAAGATGCTACCCTCTTGGACTTTGTTGATTCCCTTGAGGTACTTGAAAGTTTCTATCATGTCCCCCCTCCCTCCTTTCCTCGAGGCTATACATGAAGCTCCTTAAGTCTCTCTTCATATGTCTTCCAGTGCAGACCCTGCACCATTTTAGTTGCCTCCTCTGGACAGCTTCCATCCTGTCTATGTCTTTGTGGAGACTGGGTCTCCAGAACTGCACAGTACTCCAGATGGGGTCTCACCAGCTGTCTGTACAGAGGATAATAACTTCCTGTTTTCTACTGGTGATGCCTCCCTATGCATCCCAGTATCCCCAGCCACCTTGCTGCCCTCTCACATTGCGTACCACCACTTTAGGTCATCTGATATGACTACTCCCAGGTCCCTTTCCATTTTTGTTGTTGTTAGTATCTCATCCCCCATTATGTACTCTTCCCTGGGTTTTGTTTCCCAGGTGCATTACCTTCACTTCTTAGCATTGAATCTAAGCTACCATACATTTGACCATTCCTCTAACCTTGCCAAGTCCTTCTCATCCTTTCCACCCCACCTTGTGCATCAACTCTGTTGCAGATCTTTGTGTCATCTGCAAAGAGACATACTTTTCCTTCCAGTCCCTCTGCAATGCTTTATAAAGACATTGAAGAGGACCGTCCTAATACTGAACTCCTGCGGTACCCGCTAGTAACACCCCTTTCTTCAGAGTGGATTCCATTTACTATTACCTCTGTGTCCTATTCTCCAGCCAATTCTTTACCAGGCTGTCATCTTGGGACCCACTCCCAGGCTGGCTAACTTGTATATTAATCTTTTGTGTGGGACTGTGTCAAATGCCTTGTTAAAGTCCAGGTAGGCCATGTCCACAGCCCTCCCTGATCTACTACTTTGGTCACCCAGTCAAAGAAATCTATCAGATTTGTCTGGCATGACCTTTCGCTGTGAATCCCTTGGGTCCTGTGCCCCTCTGGCCTCTAGATACTCGACAATTCTTTCCTTCAGAAGTGATTCCATCATTTTCCCTACCACTGAGGTTAAACTAACAGGTCTATAGTTTCCTGCTTCTGCCTTGCTCCCACTTTTGTGAAGGGAATCACATCTGCCCTCCTCCAGTCCTTGGGTACCACCCCATCCTCCCATGATTTGTTAAAGAGGGTAGTCAGTGGTGTCACTAGTTCTACCCTTAGTTCTTTTAGAATTCTGGGATGAATCCCATCAAGCCGCATTGCTTTGTCCACCTTCAGTTTTAAGAGTTCTTTCAGAACCCTTTCTCCTGTAAATGGATTGGTATCAACTTCTGTATCCAGAGTGTTTCTACAGTTTGTTTTAGGTACCTCCCCCTCTTCGTTTGTAAATACTGAGCAAAAATATTTGTTTAGTATCTCTGCCTTTTCACAGATGTCTGTTATCAGTGGCCATGATGTTTGCCTGTACTGCTTAGGCCAGAACCATGACGTGGTGCTCTCTGCATGGTGCCAGACCATGCAGCCATTATCCCTCAAAGAATGACAGATGAGGCTCCTGCAAGGTAGGCCTCAGGCATGGAAGCCATTCATGGCTGTGGGTGTTGTTGGTGCAGTAATAGTCCATGGAAGAGGAAGTGGTGACTGCCTGGAATGTAGCAGTCCTGGAATTGATCTTGGCGGAGTAGTACACATTCAAACTGGTGACTTCACCAGTCCTCTGGAGACTATGCTGTCAGTAGTGTTTACCTCAGAGATTGTAGTCCATACTCCTTGTCAATAGGCCAGCCATGAACACAGCTCTGCAGATTTTTTTTTTAGCTCCCTGTGCTGAAGTATTATGTGTTTTTACATTTGTTATTATTTGTATTGTTTTATACTTTATTATGTTTAGTTATTTTTACGGTCTAGGGATACGACGGTTTGCAATGCAGCTTTGCCGAACCGGCTGGTGTTTCCCGCTGTGACGGGTGAAAACGCTCTGAGACTTTTATGACCAGTGGAAAGTTGTGTTGCTGTCTGTTGAAATCACTGGAGCCTGCAAACCATTTATCTGAAGCTTTTTGACTTTTGCCACTGTGGTATTGGACATATTTATTACTTGTTACTGTTCGGGAGCCCTATGTGTTTTAGGGAAGACTTTTTCTGCACACTGGAGTCATTTGGATGTAGGAGCGAGCCTGGAGCGAGCCTGGAAATCTGAGCAGTCGAGTGATTGGACCTGGTTTGTTGTTCAAGGACTGCTTGAATTGCTGGCCCTGATACTGTCATGTGGAGCTTCGAAGGAGGAGGAGGAGGAGAGGTTCAGCCAGTCCAGCTGACCTAGAGGTGGGTGCGGGGTGTAGCCGTTTGTCCCTGGGAGGGTCAGGAGTGCCTACTGAAGGGCTGGTGTTTGTGGAGCTTTCAGGAGTCGCCGGAGTTGCCTAGCAGAGGCTGGGTTTTCTCCAGCGTTCCAAGAGAGGGTATTCGGTTGCACATAATGTGACCTGCCCTGGGTGGTTGGGTTCTGGCATCATTTGAACCAAGACTATTTTTACCTTCGTTATGTTCATTTTTCTGGATAACCTTGAAAGTAAGAACTGTGAGGGCCAGACTACTGATACCAGGAAGTTTGCCTTATAAGATATACTGGGAGTTTGGATTCCTGAAGTGCGGGTTGACCTGGATTTTGTTGTGAGGGGCCTGATCTATGGTGGTTACTTGAAGCTTCCATTTTGATTTTATTGAGTGGATTTCTTTCATGACTTCTCCTACTATTGGATGCCTTCTTTCCCAGACTTTTAATTTATTTTTGGTCTTCTGGTGGTGAGAGGATCAGGGGGTCCATATTCATTTTCTATTTATTTCTGATGTTTATGTTTATTTCAGTTTTTTGATTTTTTGTGTTTTTTGTGCAGTGGGAGTGCCTAGAATTTTTCCCTTTTCCCTTGGTTGTGAGAGGGCTACGGGAGGGGATGAATTTATATTTGTGTGTCTATTTTATATCCTGTGAGAGGGAATTTTATTTTGTTTTCTGGATTCGAATTTTATCCAATTGTGGGAGGAGGGCAGTTTTATATGCTTTTTTGGGTTGGGATTATGGTTTAAGTTTATATTGTTGTGGGGGTTTTAGGATTCTAATTGTTCATGATTTTGTTTTAGGAATTTGGAGTTTTGTGTGCTTTCTCTATTTGTTTGGTTATAATTGTTGGAATGTGCCTGCTTGCCCCCCCGTCCTGTGCTATTCGGCCTCCGCTTTAGTACTCCACCGTTCTCTTCTCCCCCCCCCCCGCCTGCTTTCATCTATCAGCACTGTTGAGTACTGGGGATTGTTCACAGGGGTGGGTGTCAGGGGTGTGTGCGGGATTGCGGACAGTGGAGCCCAAAAGAGTGGCGCTCTCCCATTGGGGTGATTAGGACCAGAAGACGCCCTGGGGCGAAATGGTGTCTGGGACGTGGGGATCCTGTTCTGGTTTCCATACCCAAGGGCACCTCCGTTTTGGGAGGGCAAGTAGTTGGGACGGCTCGCCAACCTTGTCCAACTTGGGCGCTGTTATGCAATGCCAGATCTGTCTGCAAAAAGACTGCTCTTATTGCAGATTTGTGGGTACAGCAGATCTAGTTTGTATTACCGAAACCTGGTTAGATGGGAATGCTGCCCCTATTTTGGAGGCAGCTATCCCTACTGGGTACTTGGTTATACATTACCCGAGATTGGACCGTGGGGGGGGGGTCGCGGCCTGTTTCAAGACCGAATTGGGCCTAACTGGTGTTCCAGTTGAGGAGGCCAGGTCATTCGAGTGTACTGTGGTAGCTGGTGTGCGGTGCAGGATAGCTCTCATTTACCGTCCACCAGGGGATGAGAAGCTGTTCCTGCAGGAAGTAGCAGACTTCACCGCCGACATGGCATTGGAGTCACCCAGACTAATGGTTCTGGGTGACTTTAATGCCTGGGTGGACAACAAATCCTCACTTTTTGGACAACACTTAATACATAATACAAGCACTGTGTGAGACACTGCTCTGCACAGCTTCTTTGCCTCACTATTTATTGATAGAACATTGTAAATTGAACATTTATTGTGTGAGCCCCATAGTGAATGCGGGTAGAGGGTCCTTGTCCAGTGATATATTTTAAATTGTACCTAAGGCTGTAATAGTCTACACCACTTGCCAAGTGTGGGCTGTTATTTTAAACAAGAAATCACTTAAATTGAAGTGGACAGGGCTCGAGCGTGCGCTCGGCGATCCCTCAATCTCACTTCTGGGTTGGGGCTGCTATAAAACTGTGCCCTATAGCGAGCGAGGCGAGCACTTGACAAGCATGAAGATGTGAGCAAAGACACACACGTGTTTCTCGTGTTTAGCGAGTGGAGCAGGAATCAGTCGGTCTCTTAGAAAAGCTTTGCCGTGTTTGACTATCGGGGTAAGATCACTGTTTCACGTAGAAATAAGCTTAATAGCACACAGCCAATCGACAAAATGGACGATTTGTATAAACAGTGCAATTGCTGTTCTATGTTTGGCCTAGGAATTCTTGATCCAGAATCTATTTGTAACAAATGTTTGCTGATAAAATCTTTGCAAGACCAAATTTCTGGTCTTCTTAGTCGAGTAACAGTAAACAGTGATATTACTAGTTTGGAATCCTTTATTGACCAGGCAGTAGAACACTTCATTTCTGGTAATCCTACTCCTGCTGTTTCCTTGTCTGAACCTATAGCCTTGGAATCTGTAAATTCACATACCCAGTCTGTTGTGGATGATTGGGCTATGGTTCCTAGATGTAAAACCAAATGTGGGGGGGACAAATACACCAGTCTTTTCAAATACCATTACAAAATAGATATTCACCATTAAATAACATTGTACCCCAGGAAACAATCATTTCCTCAAATAATTTGGCAGTTTATCTCACACTGAACATCAGTACAACCTTAGATGCCGACCACCTTATTTTGTTAGAATATTATAAATTATATCTCTGGGAAATACATCAACAGAGAAATCTCAAAGCCCCCTTTATTTGTCAGATAATGATGCTCAGAAAAGCCAAAATGATTTAGCTCCTACTATACCTTCCACTCAGAATACCTTATCTCCTCATTTATCAGTTATTAAAACCACCCACAATTTAACACCACCTTCAGTGCCTTTTTCAAATCCAGTTGGGGCTCCCACCCCCACAGATGTCCCTAAGCAGATATTTGTTCTTGGTGATTACCTCATTAAGCATTTGGATAGGACTATTTGCAACCCAGATAAGATCAGTCGTACCTGTTCTAGCTTTAGGGGCGCAAAAATAAGTGACATCACAGCCAGGATCCCCAACATTCTACACAACGCAGGTCCCAATCCTTTCGTCATAATTCATGCAGGCATAAACAATATACAGAATACTACCCTTAATAAATTGAAACAGGACTTTGTATCTCTTAACAATTAGCTTGTGGACAAAGGATGCACTGTTTGTTTTTCAGAAATTCTGCCAGTTCCTAGAGCAACCCAGGATTTAATTTCAAAAATTAAATCCGTAAACAACTGGCTTAGGAAATGGTGTATCAGTCAGAACATTCCCTGTCTAACTCACTGGGAAAATTTTGCTGATAAATTTCCTCTATGTTGCTGGGACGGTTTGCATCTGAGTAGGAGAGGTAGCATTATGCTGGGTAAATCCTTTCTAAACATTATAAACAATCATTTAAACTAACAAAAAAGGGGGAGAATGGGAATCAGCCCACATCTCTAATTAAGTCCAAGACCCAGTTACCTGGAACATTTAAAATCCTATCCTTAAATGTTCACTCCTTGAACATGTCTAAACTATCAGAACTAGAAGCAAAAAGTAAACTGCTAAACCTGGCCTTAATTGCAATAACAGAAACCTGGTGGGATTCACATTCCCAGTGGAGTCAACAAATAATGGGTTATAAACTTTATCATAAAAACAGAGTCGATAAGAAGGGAGGGGGGTCTGTCTCTACATTAGAGATGACATTTCATCTTTTGAACTTTTAGCCACAAATAATTCTGAAAGCATATGGGTGGCAGTTCAACCTAAAGGGCTTCAACAAATATTTATTGGGAATTGCTATAATCCCCCTTCATGTGATTTAAATAATTGGAAAACTTTGATTAAAGATCTTGCCCACTCTACTAGCCATAGGGATCCAATAATACTGGGTGATTTTAATATGCCTCATATAAACTGGTCCTCCCACTCAGGAAATAGCAATCATGATTGTGAATTTCTATCAGTACTGACAGATAATGGCTTAGCGCAACTTATTTCCTCTGCTACCAGAGGAACTAATATTCTGGATCTCTTCATTTCTAATATTAGTCACAAAATAACCAATATTCAGATTTTGGATCTCTTAGGCAATAGTGATCATTATTCAATACTGTTTGATCTGATAGGAGCCCAATGTAGTTTACCTAATAAGTCAACATACAAAAATTATGATAGTGCAGACAATAATAGCATCAATAGAGAAATTAACAATATTCAGTGGGATAAGGTTTTCCAGGGTCTTTCTACAAATGAGGCTTGGACCTTATTAAAAGATTTCATTTATTCACTCGAAAAGAAATATGTTCCAACTAAAAACAAATACAACAAAAAGGGTAGGATACCAAAATGGTTGAATAAATCAATTAGGCTGCAAATAAATAAGAAAAAAAAAATTGTTCAGGAAACTTAAAAGTAGTCAATGTAAAAGCAATAGTGCAATTCTTATTGAGTATAAAAAAAATTACAAAAACTCAAACATATGATTAAGCAGGCTAAAATGAAAATTGAATTTAAAGTTGGCACATACCAAAGATCGATACAAAGAGCTGTTTTCATATTTAAATAACAAAAAAGGCAATTCCCATAAGGTAGGGCCACTAACTCAAGATGGTATTCCCATACAGTCAGATTCGGACATAGTTAATCTTTTTAATTCTTATTTTTGCTCAGTTTTTGCCAAAAAAAGTTTTAATTTGCCTAAAACAAATGTTGGATCTCATCCTAAATTAATTCACACATATAGTATTAAGGCTTCTGATATACATCCATTCCTCAAAACTCTAAAGAAAACTACAAGCCCAGGTCCCGATCTGATTAACGCTAGATTCTTAATTAATACTGCCGAGGCTGTAGCCTTTCCCTTGCAAGTAATATTTAGTAAATCTCTTCATAAAGTGGAAATTCCTCTAGACTGGTTAACTGCATTTGTTACTCCAATCTATAAAAAAGGTAGCAGGTCTATAGTTCAGAACTACCGTCCAATAAGCCTCACTTCAATTATTTGCAAAACAATGGAAAAACTGATAAAATAATTTCTCGAAAAAGAAATGACTGAACCAAATATTGTCGATCCTACTCAACACGGATTTAGAACCAATCATTCCTGCACAACTAACTTAATATCATTCCATAATAATATTAGTCAGGGCCTGGATAACAAAAATTAACTAGATGTTATCCTACTGGATTATAGCAAGGTCTTTGACAAAGTTCCTCACAGTATTCTTATTAATAAAATGTACCATTTCGGTTTTTCAGATCAATTAATTAATTGGGTTTCTCCATGGTTGACAAACAGAACCCAAAGAGTAGTATTAAATAATCAACTCTCTGATTTGGGCGCAGTTACTAGTGGAGTCCCCCAGGGCTCATTGCTGGGCCCAATTTTGTTCATTATTTATATAAGCAATATGCAGGTATCAAATAATAGCTGGGTGTCTAAATTTGCTGACGATTCAAAGCTTGGGGGCCTAGTAAAAATCAATCAGACTCTAATTCTCTCAACTCTGATCTACAACTGATCGAAAAATGGGCTACTGATAATTTGATGGAGTTTAATGTTGATAAGTGTGTAGTTCTGCATTTTGGATCTCAAAATCCCAAAAATAAATATTACATTTGTAACTCACTATCGAATTCATCATATGTGGAAAGGGACTTGGATGTTCTAATTAATTCTAAACTTTCATCAGTTGATCACTGCACTAAAATGGCTAATTATACCAATGGTCTACTAAGACAAATCCAGCGATCATTGGTAAATAAAACCGAACAGTGTATGATAGCCCTCTATAGTTCATGTGTCCGACCCCTTATTGACTATGGGTCTCCTTTTTGGAACCCTACCTAAAGGCTGATATTGATCACTTAGAAAGAGTGCAAAAATGTGCAACAAGGATGATCCCTAGGCTAACTAAATTGCCCTATAAATCCAGATTATTACTGGTCTACATTCTCTTCAGAGTAGAAGAGTTAGGGGGGATTTACTCTTAATATATAAGCTTCAAAAAACCCCTGACCTGATGAATAAATGTGGACTATCCTACATTACCAGACGTATTGTTCCACGATGTCACACTAAACAACTTATGGTCCCTAAGGCAAAAACCAATCTAAGGTTAAACTTTTTCTCACTAAGGGCACCAAGACTGTGGAACAGACTTCCTCAGGAATTGGTTGATTCAACTAACATTAAATCATTCAAAAAGGGTATTGATATTTGATATTTGGCTGACCGAGAAGTATGTTATGTGAAATGTTCCCACTTAGTGGGGGGGGAAATTTAGATGGGCCTCGGCCTTTTTTCCCAAACAAACCAAGTAAACCAAGTAAACACTTCCTCCAGGTGATGACATCTCTGGGCTTCACTCAGGCTGTTTCCTCAGCTACTCACAATGGTGGTCACTCCCTTGATCTGGTCTTCCTCCTGGGGATTGAGGCCTCTGACTTGGTGGTGGAACCGGTTGGTTGGTCTGACCATTTCACCATTGGGTTCAATTTTTCATCCTCCCTGGGTAGGACGACCCCTGTGGAGATGGTCAGTTATCACCCTTTACGGGATGTGTTCCCCAAAGACCTGATGGCAGTGATGGACCTCTCACTGTTTGATGAGACCAGCACAGATCCTGAGCAGTTAGTTGCGGCCTATAATAGGACCGTCTCTTCAGCTCTCAATCTGATTGCTCCTGTCCAAGTTCGCCCCCTCCTGCTTCACCCTGGGGCTCCATGGTTTGATGGGACTCTTAGGGAATTGTGGAGACAGGGGCGCAGGTTAGAGAGTCGTTAGCGGAGGACAACCTTAGATGCCAACCACCTTATTTTGTTAGAATATTATAAATTCTATCAAACAGAAATTTCCCGTAAGAAGGCAGAGTTCCTGTCCAGGGAAATTTCTGTCGCACGGAACCGACCGGCTCAACTCTTCAGAACTGTTGACAGGCTGTGCAGCCCAGCCTGTCGGCAGTTCCATCGAGTTTTTTCACAAAGGGAGTGTGATGAGATCGCTCATTTCTTTGCAGATAAGGTGGCCGACATCAGGCAGGAGTGCCACCAGCTTCACTCTATGGGGGATGCTGTTGGTTGGTGTTGTGTCTCAGAGCCCGGAATTTCCTGGAGTACCTTTGATCTGCTGGAGTTCGTGGATATTATGAGGATTATCCAGGGGATGTGTCCCACTTGCTGTAGGTTAGATCCAGGCCCTACTTCCCTGATTTTGGGTTGTAGTGACATCATAGGCCTGGTCTTAGCTTGGATTGTCCAGTGCTCTTTGGACTCAGGTGAGTTTCCTAGCTCCCTGAAGGAGGGGGTGGTGATACCCCTCCTGAAGAAAGCTTCTTTAGATCTGGAGAACCTAGCAAACTATAGGCCTATCTCTAACCTTCCTTTTTTATGGAAGGTTATTGATTAAGTTGCAGCGACTCAACTGGAGAACCATTTAACCATCCATAATCTATACGAACCTCTCCAATTGGGTTTTCGTAAGAGGCATAGTACTGAGACTGCTCTGGTTCGGGTGCTCAATGATCTCCTGATGGCAAGAGATCGGAGACACCATTCCATCTTGGTTCTCCTTGATTTATCATCAGCCTTTGACACTGCAGATCATGGGGTTCTACTCAAGCATTTGAGGTCCATCTGCGGGCTGTCTGGATCAGTTCTCAGGTGGTTTACATCTTTCTTCGCTGGTGGAACGCAGAGAGTTGTCTCAGGTATTTTTTCTTCCGAGGCTTGCTCTCTGCCTTACAGGGTACCTCCAGGCTCGGTGCTGTCCCCCATGTTATTTGCAGTGTATATGCTGCCCCCTGAGACATTGTAAGATAGTATGGGCTGAGGTTTCACTGCTATGCCGATGATATGCAGCTCTACCTGTCTTTTGCCCCCGACCAGGTTAGTGCTATCTCTGTACTGAACAGCTGCCTCATAGAAATTCAAGATTGGATGAGTGCCAGTGGTTTAAAGTTGAACCCAGGAAAGACTGAGGTTTTGGTAGTAGACCCGGGTCGTAGGACAGAGGGGTTGAGGAATGAGCTCCCCTCCAGTTTAGTCCTGGGGGTGCGCAGATTCTCACCCCTGAATGGGTTCGTGACCTAGGAGTAGTGCTTGATGATAGCCTGACCCTTCGTCATCAGGTGTCGGCAGTCGTCAAGCTGGCCTTCTACCATCTTAGGAACATTGCCAGGATCAAACAGCTTGTTCCATCCAGCAACCTGCCTGTCTTGGTCCATGCATTTGTGACATCGTGCCTTGATTATTGCAACTCCCTTTACCTAGGGCTTCCTGGGGTTGATATCCGACGCTTGCAGCTAGTGCAGAACGCTGCAGCATGTTTGTTGACTGGGGCTTCGAGAAGAACTCATATTACCCCTGTGCTGCGCGATCTGCACTGGCTGCCCATCAAGTGTCGGATCACCTTTAAGGTAGGTCTATTGACTTACAAAGCCCTACATGGACTTGGTCCTGATTACTTGAAAGAGCTCCTGGTTCCTTACACCCTTCTGTAACAGCTTCACTCGGCTGACATGGGGTTGCTGGAGATTCCAAGGGTAAGTTTAAAGTCATCTGGTGCGCATGTCTTCAGGTTTGTGGTACCTACCCTCTGGAATTCTCTGCCCCATCAGCTACAGGAGTGCAGGACAGTGGGGTGCTTTAAGCAGGCACTGAAAACCTATTTGTGGGGAAAAGCGTTCCCTGAATTGCTTTGATTTTTATCTGTATTTATTGATTGTTGTTTTTATCTTACTGTACAGCACCCTGAAGCATGAAAGGCACTATATCAAATAAAATTTATTATTATTATCCAGAATATGACTCATAAACGCTATCTGTCATGTCATGTAGACCCATACAAATGGGAGGGAGACTCTTCAACTGCTTGGTCCACCCCAGGAACCAGGTGTCATATTTTGCTCTACTGGGATTTATTACCTGTGTAGCCTTCCCTATTGTCCAGGCCATGTTTGGTCCCACACTCAGTGTCTAGCAGCACCTAGCCTCTTGCCATCCCCTCTGCATCATGTGTACCACAAATATACAGACCCTATGGGTGGGCTGTCAATGTTTTCTTTTTCTCTATAGTGTTTTTCTCCCTGGCCACCTGCATTTTCCCAGGGATATACCCTGATCCCAGGGATATACTCCATCAGTTCCGCAACCTCTGGCTCTCCTGGACCCCAGTAACTCACCACTTACCCTGGTGGTTTACCCTCCATGGCACAGCCTCCGGGGGTAGAACTGTCCTCCCCCCATGTGGACTAGGATCATCATATAGACAGATGTGGGGTTTGGGAAGAAGATATAGGAGGTGGTACAGAGAAAGACACAGTTAGATGGATGAGAAATGGGTTGGAAGGGAGATAGCAGTAGGCTGTGATTAAAGGAGTCAAATTAGAAGAGAGGCAGGTGACCAGTGGGGTGTCACAAGGATCAGTCCTGGCAAAAAGACTGGACCCAGGAGTCCTGGGTCCAGTCCTTTTCAATATGTTCATTAGCGGCATGGGAGAAGGAATCCAGGGAAGATGTGTCTCTGCAGATGACACTAAACTCTGCGGCAGGGTTGACAGTAAGGAGGTTAGGGAGATGCAGAGAGACTTGCAAAAGCTAGAGAGGTGGTCAAAGGTTTGGTAGTTGAAATTCAATGCCAAAAAGTGCAAGGTGATGCACATAAGGGCAAGAACCCAAGGACAGAGTACTGAATGGGGGAGGTGATATTGTGCATGACCTCTGAGGAAAGAGACCTAGGGGTCATCATCAGTGGCTCCCTAAAACAATGAAATCAGTGTAACAAGACCTACAGGAAGGCAAACAGGATGCTGGGGTGTATAGGAAGGGGTACTGACAGCAGAAGGAAGGAGGTATAACTACCTCTCTGTAGATCACTGGTGAGGCCCACCTGAAGCACTTTGCCCAGTTCTGCAGTCCTCACCTAAGGAAAGGTAAGGACAGGCTGGAGAGAGTGCAGTATAGGGTGACCAAAATGATTCAGGGCCAGCAGGGCAGATCTTATGGGGATCAGCTCACGGCACTAAGCATGTACTCGCTGGAGGCCTGACAAGAGCGGAGAGATATGATAGAGACCTTCATGTTCCAAAGGTACAGACACCTCAGGAACAAGTGCAAAAAGGCCATCAGGGCAGCAAAGAGTGACTTTTGCAAGTCCGCCCTACTAAGCTCTGCCAGTAATCCCAGAAGGTTCTGGAGAAATATTAAATCCCTTGTCAGCGGATCCTCCCATCCGGGGGTTACGGACATGGTCATAAA
The DNA here is from genome assembly GCA_016271365.2 of Neoceratodus forsteri. Classification (NCBI taxonomy): domain Eukaryota; kingdom Metazoa; phylum Chordata; order Ceratodontiformes; family Ceratodontidae; genus Neoceratodus; species Neoceratodus forsteri. The sequence continues at coordinate 310,737,088 of CM057450.1, forward strand.
TGGAGTCTCCTGCAATAATCCCCATACTATTGCCAACTCCCTAAATAATCACTTCTCTGACCTCTCTGCTTTCACAACCCTCTTCTCATCTGATGAGGCTCTGTCCCACCCCCTTCCCTCCACTCGGCTGGAGGGTCACCTTCCTCATCAAATGTTCCACCTCAGGGCTGTATCAGTTCAGGACTTGCAGAAATGCCTAGCTGGCCTCTCCCAGTACTCCAGCCCTGGCCTAGACAACCTGGAACCTAAACTCCTTAAGCTTGGTGCTGCACACATTGCCTCACCAGTAGCCTTTATCTTCAACCTATCCCTTGGTCTGGGGACCATCCCAGACATCTGGAAAGAGGTGAGGATTGTCCCTGTACTGAAGCAAGGAAATCCCAAACTGCCTGACAATTATCGACCGATTGCCATTCTCCCAACCCTTAGCAAGCTCCTTGAAAAGGTAGTGGCTGAGCAGCTTTCTCGGAATATATCCACTCTCATGAACTTCTGTCCCCAGCCCAGCACGGCTTTCATAAGGGATACAGCACCACCACAGCCTTGATCTCAGTTACATCAAGTATCCGGCCAGCCATGGACCAGGGCAAACTCTCTGGTGCAATATTTATCAACCTGTCCAAAGCCTGTGACCTCATTGACCACAGACTGCTTGGTGCACAGTTGTGGTCACTTGGCCTCTCTCCCCATGCCATGAAATGGTTAATGGGTTATCTACATGGCAGAAAGCAGTGTACCTGCTTCAATAAAGTCCTCTCCGAGCCCCTACCGGTGACCTCCGGAGTGCCTCAAGGCTCGGTACTGGGTCCCCCTCCTCTTCTCCCTCTTCATCAATCAACTACCCATGGTTACTACCAGCTGTAGCGCCACCATGTATGCAGATGATCTGGTAATCCTGGCTCACTCCCAGAATGCCACTACCCTAAACCAGAACCTGACTGATGACTTTAACAGGGTATTGTCATGGGTTACTAGTCACAAGCTGGTCCTGAACCTGAAAAAGACACAGGCTATGCTCTTTGGCTCAATGGCTAAAATCAAAGCCTCATCGCCTGCTTACACATCACCAGCAGATGGATCCTCACTACCATAGTGAGCTCCATCAAATATCTGGGGGTAACACTTGACCCCCAACTTGACATGGGTAATCATATCCTTAACATCTGCAGGGGTAAACTGCAAACTGGGTCTGGCCTATAGGGCCAAGTATAACCACGGCAGCCAGGCTTGCCCTGGCGAAGGGTGTGCTCCTTCCCTCCTCAGCTATGGGCTGCACCTATTTGCTCGCCTCCAAAAGACACATCTCACCTGGTGGTACACTGCTTACAATAACATTTGTCGTTTTGCCTTGACTGCCCCCCGACTCACCCACCGTTGTGAGCTATATGAGAAACTCTGCTGGCTCTCACCAGCTAGATACCTTGATTTTGGTTTGGGATGCCTCTCTGGGAAAGTGATCAGAACTAGCACCCCCAAGGGGTTAGCCTGGCTTCTGCCTAAACTGAATCCCACCTCCTACCAACTTAGGTCTCTCACATCAGGGATGCTCAAAGTCCCTCCTACCTGGACCCTCATGGGGGATCGGGACTTTGCCATAAGTTCGCCCAGACTCTGAAATTTGCTGCCTGTGGATATCCGAGCTGCCCCCTCCTATCTGAGTTTTTGAAATTCCCTGTGGGGTTGCCTAAAACTAGCATCAGAGTGTGACTGCCCCAAACCTCCCTAGAGTAAAGTGTCAAATTGTTTTGTCTGAACCTCCCCAGGGTGTCTCCATTGAATTCCTGGAGATATTTTCCCCACTGTATCAATGACTTCTGACTATTCCTGCTTAAAAAACCTTGGGCATTTTTACACCCATTATTGCTCCACGGTCATAGGCTAACCATGACAAATTGCACCTTGGTCACTTGGTAGAAACTTGTACTACCAAGTGTTTCTGTTTCTGTCTAACGTGCATATTTAGAAAAATGTGATGAGCTGTATTTACCTGTCCACGATCCAACTAGCCTAGGGGGTGTATACGACAATGTTATAAGTTATATTATGACCAATCTAGTCCTTGAGCTATGCTCCACTCCTATGTATGATGACCTGTATATATCTGTCAGTTGAACTAGCTAGTCTAGAGTGTATAATCTGAAATGTGCTTACTACTGTATGCTTCCCCTAGCATCAAATGATGTATTTCCCACGTTTGTTTACTGTTACAAAAAACTGTACTCTCTTTGCCATGTCTCCTTGACTGTTGTTCCTCATGTTGTATTCTCCCGGGTCGTTCCTGAAAATAGGCATAATACTTGTCTAGTATACTTACCAGGTAAACAAAAGCTAAATAAATAAATAAACAAGGTAAGCTGTGAGGAACTATTTAGCATAAGTAGCGGGTCAAGAACATGGAGGCATGAGTGAACTGATGGTGGGGATTTAAGAGGAAAGTAAGAAGAATTATTTTACAGAAAGGGTAGTGGAACAATCTGCCAGCTGATGTGGTGAGTGCCAAAACTATCAATGGTTTCAAACACAGCTGGAACACAGTGAAGGGCTTAGTGGTTGCTCAGGGTGACTAGCATGAGGTGGATAATGTGGGTAAGAACCCTGTATGGACAATAGATCCTGGATTTGTTAGGGTTTGTGGGCAGACTGGATGGACCGGTGGTCTTTTTTCTGCCTTCATTGTCTATGTTTCTATGTTTCTTCCTGATTTTTTGTCCCACCTCCCCCAAAGTGAGCACAGCTTATGTCCTCACATCCTCACATGTGACCCTGCAGTGGGAGTAAGCCCCTTGGCCCATCTGAAGGCGTTTCTGTGGCACTGGAGTTAGCTGTCAACCCTCTCTGGCTAAGACACACTGCCACACAGCAGCTGCCTTGGCCCTACCTGCCTCCCGATGCAGCAACCCCAGCTTGCACCTGAACTCAGGTCATCTGTGCAGCAGGGTGATGTGCTGTATCTAGGCCATCGGGACAGGGGATGTCCAGCATTTCAGAACATTCATCATCAGAAGGGGCATGTGGCAGATGCAATCTTCTGCAAAGCAAATGTGTAGGGGGAGTCAGACAAGCTACTACATGAGGAGCCCAAAAAAGCAGGATTGCCTTGGCTGTAAGGTCTGTGCAGCTGTATCCCTGAGCATTCACCATGCCAACTATGCAACTCCAATGGCCAGATTCAGTCTTTAGCGCTTTGAAAGACTCTTCAACATCCTCAAACTTCTTTCTGAGGATAACTAGCCATAAGTGCATGAGGTCTGTGATCTAGGGCTTTCTTTGGCCAAGCACCCATTACAGTTGGCGTTGGACTTGGCCAATGTGTCAGCTCGTGCAGTAGCTGCAGCAGTATCTATCCATTGGCAGGCCTGGCTATGTGTCTCACCATTCACACCTGAATTTCAGCACAAGATGACTGACTTACCTTTCACAGGCATGGACCTGTTCAGGTAGGGTGCAGAACCATCTTACACATATACTAAGATTTTCATACTGAGGTGTGGTAGGGAGCAAAAGGCAGTCTGCCCATGAAGGCCCCCATCACTGAACCCATAAAGCTAGCACCTGCCACTGTCCATGAGCCAGATGTGAAGTCTGTGCTTAAACACATCCTTGCTTCTACTGGCAATAATATCTACGGGTAATGAATTCCACAGATTTACAATTTTCTGTGTAAAAAATGCTGCTGCCTGTTTGAGTTATATCTAAAGGTGCACACTTGCAGAGGATGCACCCTAGTTTTGATATTTTCTTGTTTGAAATTGAAATACAACTCATTAAATAAAAAGGGATCATTCATCACATCCCACATAGAAAGTAAATATCCTCTACAATATGGAGAAGTTCAGCATGACCCTGGACTCTGAAACCTTGGTCACAATGTCACAACAGCTGTCAAAGTCCAGGCCACAAGGCTTCTTTCAGGGCTTCCCTTGGAAGACCTACCAGTCAAGGTGCTAGGGGCTTGCTATCACTCTGTTTTCATCTCGACTCTGGTTTTGTACCATGGAATAAATATACCATCTATTGTTTCACAACGACATGAGCGATCATGGAATTGTTGCTTGCATAAGATCTCAAATTAAGGCCCGTCCACAACCCATCTTTATAACAAAAAGATCCTTTCGCAAATTCAGTGCAGTAAACTTCCTATCTGACCTGAGCATGATCAGATGGCAAGATCTTTACCTAGCCAAAGATGTCAACAAGGCAGCTTGCATCCTTGATGACAAAACTCACTACAATAATAAATAAGCATGCCCCTTTCATCAAAGTAAGGGCAGGAACAATTCCAATCCCTGGTTCACCTCGGATCTCAAGGCAGCCCTTATAGCTCGAGATAAGCTCTGGGCTAAAGCTAGACATTCCAAAGAATCTTCGGATTGGAGGCCTTTAGAACAGCCAGGAATAACTGTGTGAAAAAATCATCTGCTAAAGCTATTATATTTTCTACTCGAACAAGCTAAAGGTAACCCTCATAAAATATGGAAGACTATCAAAGCTATAGAAGGACGGCCCATGGCCCCCTCTGTCCCAACAAAGATAGTTGCAAGTGACAAGATTGTGGAAAACAAGTCCCTAATCCTGGAGGAACTTAACTCCCACTTTGCCACAGCTGGATTAGCTTTTGACTCATCACCTTATGCTGGTGCTGCGGTGAGCCAGCATACCCCTCCCGCCACATCTAGTCCTGCACCCAGCCCCTTCCAACTGCGCGAGATAACTTATAAAGAAGTAGAAGATTCTCTTCTTAACTTAGACACCAAAAAAAGCGCAGGGGACGATGGCTTGGAACCCTTTTTCCTAAGGTCAGGCTATGCCCATCTCACTGCCCCATTCTCCACATCTTCAATCTTTCCATTACATCTGCTACTGTGCCGTCCTGCTGGAAATCAGCACATATCCTCCCTCTATTTAAATCTGGTGACCCATGCGATGTAAACAACTATAGGCCTATTCTCCATATTGCCTATCCTTTCTAAAGTTCTTGAAAACTGATCCATATTCAGTTAAAATCTCACTTGGAAACCTTCTCTCTCATTAACCCAGCTCAATCTGGCTTCCGGGCTAATCATAGCACAATCACTGCACTAGCAAAAGTAACCAATGATTGTATCTCTGCTATAGATGCTAAGAAGGTAACTGGTGCAGTCTTTTTGGACCTCAGCAAAGCTTTTGGTACTGTTGATCACAAACTATTAGTCAATTGCCTTGCAAAGTTGGGTGCCACATACCATACCACCCAGTGGTTCTCTAGCTACCTAACTGGAAGATTCCAAAAAGTAAAGGCGGAAGGCTTTTTTTCTGCTGCCTTGCCAGTTGCAAGAGGAGTCCCCCAAGGATCCATCTTAGGCCCTATCTTGTTTTCTCTGTACATTAATGACTTAGATGCTAACATATCTACGTCAAATCTGCACTTTTTGCAGATAATACTGTGTTGTATACTTCTGGCTCATGGTTATCTGAAGTCAAGGGAGTGCTTCAGGACTTCGCTAAATTTGAGCAAATCTAATAAAGGCAAAGCTTCTGCTCAATGCTAAGAAGACAAGCGATGATATTCTCAAGAAAAGCTGTCTCAGGCCCCAATACCTTGCCCAAGACTTCATTGTCACCACGCTTAAACGAGCCTCTGGAAGTTGTAACCAAATTTAAATATCTAGGTATCTGGATTGACAATAAATTATCTTTCAGTGACCACGTCGAAGATGTCTCTAGAAGGTTAAAAGCAAGGTTAGGTTTCTTCTACAGAAATAGGCCCTTTTCCCCTTGAAACTCGAAACAAGCTTGTACAGGCCACTTTTCTCCCTACTCAACTATGGCGATGTAATCTATTCCTCCACCACTCTTGCAAATCTAAGTAAACTGGACATTCCTTTATCACCGTGCATGCTACGGTTCATTACCAACTCCCCCACTGCTCGCACCACTGTGACTTATATGCAGCTGTTGGTTGGACATCCCTTACTACTAGACGCCTGCTCCATGCTGGGCTATGGACTCTTAAACTGCTCCTGCAGAAATTGCCAAGCTATCTCTCTTCACTTATTAGTATCTCACATAGTGCATACTCGTTAAGAAAATCTGATTTTATTATGCTTGACATACCAAGGATGTGGACTTCCTTTGGTAAACGTGCTATTGCATATGCCCTTCCCTCCATTTGGAACCAATTACAAACCGTACTGAAACTAACTAGCACAGTTTCAATAAACTTCTACAAATCGCTAAGTTCAGCCAAAATAAAAGACACCTGTAACTGTCATTAAGTCTCTTCCTTCCCCATGTGTGCCATATTTATCCACTGGTAAGGTATAATTGATTTGTCATATTAACTGCTTTCCCTTCCCCTTCTACTCCTGGCTTTATCTTTGCTTACGCTCCACTGCTACTCTATCAAATCACTCCTCCCCCATATCAGTTGTAGACTGTTGTTTGTTCTAGCTGCCAAAATACTGTATATGTATTGCACACACCAGTCATCATGTTTCATTTATCAGTATGCAACCTGTAAGTCGCCTCTGTCTCTTATATCAATGTTTACCACCTGCGGTCACCCTATGTGGTACCCTTGTATGTATATCCAGCCTGTATCATGTAACGTGTATTTCATGTATATACTGTTATTACCTATCTGTGTTTGTACTTTAAGTGTTTATGTCACAGGACCTCCTTGTGAATGAGCTTGCTCAATGGAGTTTTCCTGCAATAAACTTGAACTTGAACCATAAGTGGAACAAGCAATTTCTGGAGTGCTGGTTTTTCATTTATAATAGAACTTTTGGACTGGCTATCCTATCTGGCACCCACCGTCCGCAACCTGAGCACAACACTAACATTCTTATCTCCTTTTGGAGTATGCCTCCACAGCAGCAACAACCTCAGCATAACAGAGACAGACGCTCCAGCAATACCACCCTGCCAAGCCCTCTGGCAAGTCTGGTGGGCAAGGCCAGTGTGAGAGTGGTGGCAGTGGCAGTGGCACTGCCAGAGGTCAGTTCTCTGGGACCACCTCCAAGGGAAGAAAGTGATAGGTTGCTGGCCCATCAGCACACCTGTGGGGCTATCACTTCCGACACCAGCAACCTGAGTTCAGGACCAAACTTGGACCAGCCAGGAGGAGAAAGATCGAGCATCCCAGAGGGTGCTTTCTTCCTTTGGGGTGGGTGGGCTGATGCAGTCACTACAACACTGCCACCTGGGTGACTACATATGGTAGTGCAGCAATGGCACAAGTTAGAGGGCAGATGTCGGCAGGGGTCTGCATGAGGTATGTTCAGCATGCATCAGCGGGGATCTCCTAGCATGCCAATGTCCCAGGGGCTGGGATAAAGGTAAGAAAAAAGACAACCTGCCTCATGCAGGATGAGTCTGTGTGTGCTCAGGCCCCAACCACCATCCTCCAGTATGGAACCCCGGGATCTCCTACCTCCATGTCCAGAAGGAAGCATGAGGATGGATTCGGCCCTGCTGTACTCACCATGGGGGGGGGCACAAACCCATGGGGTTGGAAACTGGCCTGGTAAGCAGTAGGGTTGTGGGGGAGTGGGGCTTGGCCCAACATATGGGAATGTGGCTGAGACAAGGTAAGGGGAAGTAAAAATTAATTATAAAGCAGTGATGGGCCAAGGAGTACTATCCCTATGCCATCCTAAGACTTGCTGCAGCTCCCATTTGGGAGCTGGCTTACTCACTTCCTGCTACAGTGGTCCACTATCACATTGTACGAGTGGTTCCTGGAAGTGGTGGGCTTGGGTCTGTCACTGGAATTTGAGACTTTACCCATGTTGGTCCTGAGCAATGTGAGGGACTATGGTGTCTCTGGACAATCTCCATACACTGCAGAGCAAAGTCGCTCAGCTCCTAGAGTGCCGTGTGATTGAGCCTGTTCCAGCCACTCTAGCACTGCAAGGGTGCATGTCACATTACTTCTTGATGCCTAAACACTCAGGGTACTGATGCCCCATTCTTGACCTGTGAGCAATGAAAAAGTTAATTCAAAGTTGGAAATTTTGCATATGGACTCTGCACCAGATTATTACAGAATGTATACTTCCAAATTCTGATCCATCTGTCTCACTACCGGTTACTCCCCTTCTGAGTGGATGGCACCCTCAATCAGTTCCAGGCAATTCCCTTCAGACTGTCATCTGATCCCAAGGTGCTCAGCAAATGCCTCTCGGTCATGGCAGCCTTCCTTAGATGCAGAGGCATCAAGGTGTTCCCATTTCTTGATGACTGGCTCATCACCAGCAATACCATGCAGGAGATGGAACAGTCCAGGGATCTTACCATCCAGATGATCTGGGAGTTGGGCCTGATAGTCAACCTGGCTAAGACAGAGCTGGTGCAGAAGCAGGTGAGTCTCTTCAATGGAGCAAGCTGAGCTCTTTCCAAACCAGATCTTGCTTACCCTTGGACAAGGCAGATGACCTTACCTTCTTTGCTGACTCATTTCAGGTTGGACAGTCATACCTGGCCCAGCCCGGGACATCCTCCAGCTTCTGGGAGACCTTGTGGGTGAATTTGCACTTTGCCCATTCCCCAAAAATAAGACTGGGTATTTATTACAAACCACCCAACAGTGACATGAGCTATAACTATGCACTAATTGACTAAATTAACACTGTCCTCAATTTGGGTGACACTATACTGGTAGGCAACTTTAATGTACCAAGAATATCCTGAGATTTGATGAAAGGAGTAACTGTTTTTGAACAAGTCTTTGCAGACACATTATCATCCTACGGATGCGAACAGCTTGTATGCATCCCTACCAGAGGTAGGAATATTCTTGACCTAGTGATAACAAACTGCAAAGAAAGCATAAGCAAAGTTGGGGTTGGAGCTCACTTAGGGACTAGTGATCACAAAACCATTGAATGCACTCTTAACCTTATTAAACCCAAAGTAAAAGGTTATACATCCTTACCTGATTATAAAAAAGCTGATTGGTCTAAACTTACCAATGACCTAAAAAGCATTAATTGGGATTGCTTTTTTGAAGGTTTGAGGGTCTACCAAATGTGGAATAAATTAAAAACAAAATTACAGGAAATAATGGAACGTCATATACCTAGGTGTAAAAAGACAAACAATAAAGGAAATATTCCACTCTGGTTCTCAAAAGCTATAAAAAAACAAATAAGAAGGAAGCAAAAAGCCTTCAGGAGGTACAAATGAAATCCCTCCCTAACAAATCAGCTAAGGTATAGGTCACAACAGAAACTGCTTAAATCCTTAATAAAAAAAAAGAGAACGTTAAGTTAGAATACAGATTGGCATGCAAAGAAGACTGTAAAGGCTTCCATGATATGTGAATAGCAACAAGTAAACCAATAATAGAATTAATACAATAGTAGACAACAGTGTGGCAATTGTGAAGCACACATTAAGCATGGGGCTTAATGTTAAGCTGCCGCTCCTTTAAGAGCACTTAGAACCTGCATGTATCTAATTGTTGCACTGCCTGGCAGTGCCATGCATGCCTGTCAGTCAGAAATTGTCAGTCTGGGGCTAGACCTCACGAAGAGAACAACTGCAGTACAGCAAATAAACCTGCTTTATTCTTTATTTTATGTGTCCGACTAGTTATTCGCACGGTCCAGATGGGGTCCTCACCAGCAGCAACTGCAGCAACCGAAGGGTCTGGCAGATGACAGAGAAGGTAAGGGGTCTTTTAGTGGTGGACCATACAAAAAAAATGCCACACATGGTGGAGAATGCGGCCCTTCTTCTGTCCAGACCCCATCTCGCGTTGCCTACGTCGCTGGGTACCTCAAAGTCATTACCCCAGTATGCTTGAACAGTCTCAATGTTAATGTACCACAGCATTTGCTGTAGAGAAGAAAAAAATGAACTGTCTCCTGAACTGTGTACAAGCCTGCAGCCCTCCCCTAACATCATGACTAAAAAAAAAAATTTTGTTCAAGATTGCTAGCCAGCTAAACAAATGGACTTTGAGCCAGCTGTTTTTTTCCAAGCCTGAGCACCACGGAGCTGCAAACAGTACACCCCCCCCCCAGCTCTCACCCCGTGGCAGGGCCTACGGAATGCCAGCTCCCTATGCTGTCTTCTCTCGCTGCTCCACGAAATAAAATAAAGCACAGGGCTCCATTCTGCCAACCACACACAGCTCTCAGGCCAGCACAGCTCCCCATGAAGCACCAGCAAACAACCATCCGCAACTGCAACTCCCAGACTCAACAGCGGCCCTACTTACAGCTGCCACAAGGGACTGTTACCTTGATCTCCCCCTCAGCTGCAAAGTACAGCCCCGGAGTTCCGTCCTGCAGGGCCACAAACCGGGAGTGCTCCCCACACAACCGCAACTCAGTGCTCCTCTCTCCGCTCTTCCTCAGCCAGTCCTGTGGCCAACCATAGCCTCTGTTATCTGAGGGCCTACCTCTACAGCTCTGCATGCTGCTCAGCCCTCACGAACTGCCACTACTCTCCTTTGCTCCAGCAGCCTACGGGGCCTTCCCTGCTTGTTCTTCTACCATTCTCACAAGTGGGGATCCGCTCTGCCCATCCCTGCAGCCACACGGAGCACTTCCCTACAGGGTCTAAAGGAAAATAGCACAAGTCTGCGACTGTGCTTGCTCCCTTACTCACCAGCCTACAAACATACACCATGGAGCCTCCGCTCCTCCTGAACAACCAGTCCTGCTGACTGGAGCCTCTGCTCAGTGCTCCCCAGCTCCGCTCCTACAGCACAACCACAGCAACAAGCCTCCTTGCCTGCCCTCACAACAGCAGCGCCACTCCCAACAAACATCGCAGTTCAGGGCCACCTGGCAATCTCCCCGATCTGCCATGCTTTCATCGGGCTTTCACAAAATAAAATACATACACATGGGGCACTCCACATAAAGGACCAAACAAGCAACAGAGTTGGACAAGCATGGAGCCTCAGGCTGCAGCTCTACATGCGCTTACCACCCGCTCTGCAGCGCCTCACAAACTGCAGCTTCCCTTTCATTCTTGGAGTCTCTGGGCTTACTCAGCCACCTACACAAATGGATGGTAACTGCAGGAGGCCAGTGAAATGAGTACATAAACAAACAAAAAAAAAACAGTAAAGTAAATGCTGCAGAGCCGCAGGAATCAATAAATAAATACAGGAACAGAAAAAAAGGGGGGGACATTCAACAGACAGTTCTGGGGGCTCGCAACACAAACCTGGGGGCAGAAAATGAAGAATAATCATGTACAGGACAGCTCTGAGTGGCAAACAGAGGAAAAAAAATGGGGCACAGCAATAAACAAAACCTTGGACAAAGAAATAAATAATTACAGTACAAATCCTGGGAGACAACAGAAAACTAAAGCACAAGCTCATTTTAAACAAAACGGAGAGCAGTCTCATAAATATAAAATTCCCCAGCACTTTCACTCACCACAAATCTCCCACCATTTTCTGCTGGGAAAGAAGGGGATCAGGGCTGCAATCGTCATTTTGAACACTGCTGAGCAGCCAGGCAGCCTCGTGGCAAGAATCCTCTATCTTGAGCAGAGCAAAACAACAAGGAAGGAAGTGAACCTTGGCCCCCCCTTGCTGGTGGCCATCTTGCTACAGTCAGCCCAGTCAAATCCCACAGGAACTGCATGTCACAGTTCGGCAGCCATCTTGTGAAGGGCACAGATTGACCTCACTCCATTAAAATCAATGGGAGTCCTATTGAAATGAATGGACACTGTAACGAAAAGCTGATTTTTGCAACAAAACCTTTATTTAAACAACAAACAACACAGAATTGAGTGGGAATTCTTTATTAAGACGTCATTGATGAACTTTGCTACAAAAGAATTTGTACTTTTATCTACAAAAATAAATTTTGCTTGGCACTTCATCTACGACACGACGTCCTGTCTCCTGCATGATGGCAACTCCTTCTCACCCGTACGACCTTCGTTCAGTGAAATGAAGCTCATCTCCAACCACAATGTCTGACGCCGACACTGATATGGGCGCTGGAGCATCTGGAGTCTTACCTTCACCCACCTCTAGGGCATGGGGCTACAAAATCGAAACAATCCTCCATGACATCCAGTCTTCTATTTCTGCTCAAGGAGCACCAGCTATGCAAGCTATTCAAGATGACCGGACCTACATTAAAGCCATTGCACCACAGTCCACGGTCTATACCAGCCTACAACCAGTACCCTTCTCAGCCTTGCCTCACGAAGACGCTGTCGACTAGCTGGAACAATTCCAAGCCTGGATTTCCTTGCATGGTTGGACTGATCCAGTGCGTACTTCCAATGCCTTGCGCTTCCTTCTGAGAGGGACTGACATTTCCTGGTTCAACGCACTTCCAGACCAAGTCAAAGGAGATATTGCCACACTGTACACAACCTTCAAAGCCCATTTTCTCCAAGCACACCCACCCTGGTTATTGGAGCAACAGCTGTGGGAATGTACAATGCAACCCATTGAATCTCTTGAAGCCTTCATAGTGGACATTGAGTCTCGCTGCAAATGCTTACAGAAACCCGAGAAAGAACAAATCACAATATTTGTTCGGGGACTGCTTCCTCAACTCCATCTTTATGCAATCCAGCAGAAACCAACAACCTGGATGGACACAATCCAAGCGGCATGACTTGCACAACAATCCATAGCAATGTCCCAGGCTACCAGTGTACAAGCACCTCAGTCATCGCAGTTAGCTACACTCGCAACATGTGTGCAGCAGCAACAATCAATGATAGAGACGCTCACTACAAGTATCAATACTCTGCACCACAGCTCAACTGCTTCTTCTACTACCTCTGTCAATGTCCTTCGACCATTTCGACAGCGACCTCATCCACCTCCACCTTCACGAGAACCAGTGACCTGCCAGTGGTGTGGATTCAGGGGACATACTGCCGCTGTCTGCTGAAAGCTAAAGCACTACAGAAATCAAAAGAACCACAGGCGCCCACCGCTGCACAATCAGCAAGATAACTGCAACTACTCCCAGGACCAGGGGAACACAGCAACTGACCGCCTCTCTGACTCTCGCAATTGAAACAAAACTCTTCCTCCAACTGTGAACTCTGGCACACTCTCACTTCTTGGAGCAAAGGTACCTGTCATCCGATCACCTCTCCTAGCAAATTATGCACCTGTAACCATCGGAGATTGGTCTATGCACGTCTTGGTCGACACTGGAGCAGAAATATCAGTTATCAACTGCAGTATTTTAAACAATCAAGCTATTCGTCACATACCTAATGTCTCTCCAGCCGACATAAAGTATATTATCACAGCCAGTACAGATACAGTACCCATCACAGGCATGGTCCATCTCAAGCTCCACTTTGGCTCACAGCAAGCTACTGTCAAGTTTTACATGGTGTCTGATCTTCAACCTGCAATAATTCTAGGCCTAAACTTTCTCAAAGCTCACAAAGCCATCCTAGACTTTGCCTCAAGCAAACTGACGCTAGATCCTCGGAAGCAACTCGCAGCTATAGACTCAGTCACTGTGCCTCCTCAGTCGGAAGTGGTTTTGATTGCCAAGATTGCCTGCAGCAACCGAAGGGTCTGGCAGACAACAGAGAACGTAGGGGGTCTTTTAGTGGTGGACCATGCAAAAAAACACCACACAATTAATAACAATAAAGAGATCGCAAATTGCTTTAACCGTTATTTCAACTCAGTATTTAATTCAAAAAACCCAGTGATACTGGCCTATTGTGTGAACAGTTCTGAGCAAATCGATCTGAATCCAGAAATGGTACTTGAAGAATTATGCAAATTAAAGGCAACATCCTTACCGGGACCTGATAATATAAGTCCTATTATCTGGAAAAAAATAGCTCATATAGTGGTATGGCCCTTAACTATTTTGTTTAATAAGTCTCTTATGACTGGAGAGGTGCCACTCGACTGGCGAAAGACCACAATCATTCCAATTCATAAAAAGAGCAGCAAATCCAGCGTTGCCAATTATAGGCCAATCAGCCTCTCATCTGTCTGTTGTAAACTTTTGGAAAGATTACTAGAAAAATAAATTAACATCGAGGTTGCTAGTTTAGGACTACAAGATCATACACAACATGGTTTAAGGAAGGGTCTCTCCTGTGCTACAAATCTTATTTCCTTTTACAATTATGTAAGTAGTCAAATGGATAAGGGAGTTCCCATCGTCGTAATATACCTGGATATAGGAAAAGCATTTGATACAGTTTCTCGTGACCAACTCATTATGAAATTAAACTGCTTGGGACTGAATAGCTATTTAGTTAGATGGATAGGAAATTGGTTAACAGACAGAAAGCAATCCGTGAGGGTTAATTCTGTTTACTCAGAAGATGGAAATGTCTCAAGCGAAATACCTGCGGGATCAGTTTTAGGAATGGTATTATTTGGGCTGTACATAAGTGATATGGGTAAGGGGCTTGGTAGTGATGTCTCTAAATTTGCAAATGACACAAAAATTGGTGGGGACGTATCTTCATTCCACAAACATCAACATATTTCTAAAGATCTCCAGACTATTGAACAATGGGGTGTTGATAATAAAATGACATTTAATTAACTAAAATGTTCTGTATTACATTTCAGAAAAAATAACCCTGGTTGCCAGTATGGCCTTAATGGTAAGCCACTTAAATCCATTACAAGTGAAAAAGATCTAGGTGTATGGGTTGACTCAAACCTGTCTTCATCCACCCATTGTCAAAAAATTGCCTGGAACTGTAATCGACTCATCCATTCGAAAAAGAAAGCTTTTATTTCTAGGGATGAAGATTGTATTCTGAAACTCTATAAAACATACATTATACGCCACCTAGACTACAGTACTCCACTCTGGTGCCCCTATCTTAAAAAATACATTAATTTAATGGAAAAAATACAAAGAAGACTGAATAAATCAATCTAGGGACTAAAGAATATGGATTATAATGTAAGATTAGAGAAACTTAAACTATTTTCATTAGAAACTCGAAGAACTCGGGGAGACCTGTTACTCATGTATAAAATCACAAAGGACTCCTCATTGATGAAACAATGTGGCATACATTGCCTACACAAAAGGAAAAATCTTAGGTCACACAATAAACAAGTTGAAACACCAAGAGTATTCACAAACAAATGTTTCAATTACTACAATTTACGTACTGCATTACCTAATCATATTGTTGAGGCACCTACACTAGACAGTTTCAAAAAAAGTCTGGATAAGCACTTATTGGGAAATGAACTTGGAAAATAGACCCACTATGAGTGGGAGACAATTTAATGGGCATTCAGCCTACTTTGTCTAATAACACCAAGTCAAGTTAAACCAAGCTAAGTCAGTCATACCTGGCCTAGGACATCCTCCAGCCTCTGGGTTTCATGGCCTCTATGATGGCTGTGATCCACTGGATCCAATAAACATGTGTCCCATTCAGTGGGAATAGGGGCATCAGTGGTTCAAGTGGTACACAAATCTGAACCAACCAGTCCAGGTGACCCAAATGACACGGTACACCATCAGTTGGTAGCTGTTTCTCCAAAACCTTTTGGAGGGGCATCCTGATTGTCAAAGCAGAACCATCACTTACCTTAATGACCAATGTGTCCCTTATGGACCAAGGTACACATCTGTGGGATCACAGAGTGCGCAAGTTTGGGTAAATGAGTGAACCTTGGCTCGTACCTCTGGGAGCTCCGTGCAGTGTGCCTAGCACTGACTGAGTCTGCCCTGCTGGTAAGGTCGGGAAGGTCCACAGAGACAAAATGACCACCATGTTCTACTGGAACAAGCAGGGGGGAATTCACTCTCTTCTGCTTTGGTGCTCCAAATATGGTTTTTTTTTTTTGGCTGATGGTTCCTGGTTCCAGCCCTGCAAGTGGACTTAGTGGTGGCCCATGTTGCCAGGGGTCTAACAAGCAGTTGACAGATGCTCTCAGTCATATGGCAGAGATGTCACATAAGTGGTTCCTGCACCAGGAGGTTGTGTCCTAAGTGTTCGCCAAGTGGGGGGATACTGTCAGTGGGCCTATACACCTCATAGAAAAACAGAAAGCTGAGCTTGTTCTGCACCTGCCCCCCCCCCCGGTTGGCAATCTCATTGGGGATGTGTCTTCTCAGTCCTGGGCTCAGGGCCTTCTGTGTGCTTTACCTCATTTCCTGCAATGTAAAAGGTGGCCTTTAAGGTGCAGTGGAACAGGGCATCACTGACCCTAAAAGCTCCAGACTGGCCATGCCAGTTCTGGTACCAGGATCTTCTCAGTCTCAGCAGCAGATCGGCATGGTTGCTTCCACTCAGACCAGATCTCCTGATGAGGTCCAGGGGATGATGAGGCATCCAGATGTGCAGTCCCTGCACCTGACCACCTGATTCTTAGCGGCTTGAGTTCCAGGCTCTAAGACTTTCTAAAGATGTCCTCCAAGTACTGGTGGAATCTTGGAAGAAGTTGACTTGCAAGACATAAACTTGCAGGTGGATAAGGTTTTCCCACTGGTGCTCAAAGCAGGCTGTGAATCCTCTCACCTGTCCTGCTGCCTGTATTCTTAATTACCTTTGACCCCTGTCTCAGTCAAGAGTCTGAGCAATAAGCCGACTCAGTGGTATGGAGGACTGACGTGCTGAGCACCTTATCTCCTTCCATACCAATGACTCAGGTTCGGGAACAAGCCCAGGCTGCTGGGGGGTCAGCGGGAGCTGGGGGAATTGAGTGGTCTCCAGGCAGCTCTCCTCTCCCAGATTGGGGAGGTTGCCTGCACCGGCTCTTGGCTGCCATGAGGTGGAAGCCTGGTGGTAAGTCCATGGAAGTGTCAGGAGGCAGATATTGATCAGAGGGAGAAGAGAGGGAGTCACGGTCTTAGGATTCATATGTGTCTGCATGTACATGCGCTCCTCAAGGATGCTGTGGCTGGGGAAGGAAGGGCAGAAAAATAATAGGAAGAAAATGGCAGGCATGACAGGGGCATATGATGCCCACCCACTGCACCGTTACCCACCTAGTCACTGGGATAACCTGCAGTGACAGACTGGATTTCAGGTATTGTTGGATAGGATCATCCTCCCCTCCTGACTCCACCATTGGAGGACAATCCATGGTGGCCAGAGCAGCCAGGTAAGTCCCAAGAGGCTATGGAAGGTGGAATGGCACAGTTAGGTCAGCAGAAGGCAGTCTGCCCTGTTGTGGTCAGGAGGATAAAAACCTATATATAAAATAAATATGAGCCACGTTCCTCCAGGTGCACCTGGCTGTCTTTTTGGCATATTGTACTAAAGCAGAGATGCTGACAGTAGCACAGACAAAGTGCTTCATGCAGGATGAGTCTGGGTGGGCTGGATCACCTGTTCCCTCCAGTGGAAAAAACACCTTCACCTTAGGACTTGTTGGTGGTGCTGTCATGGCCAATCGGTATACCTTTTGGATCTATGGACACTTGTAACATGTCACGTCTGTCACCGAAGACCAGCTTTCTCATCACCATCATCTCAGCCAGATAAGTGAGTGAGACTGGTTTTCCACCAGGACGAGGTTGTCTGTGACCCCATACAAAATTCCTTCCTGCCCAAAGCAGTTCCTGAGTTTTGTCTTAATCAGCCATTCATTCTATTGATCTTATTTCCAAAGTCACACACTTCAGAAGCCGAGTGAGCACTCCACACACCAGACATTCCCAGGGCAGTCCTGCTCTATCAGGAGTGCATGGCAGGCATTCATGGCAAGGCTTGCTCTTTGTTTGTCACTGATGCTACTACAGCTGTTCTAGGCAGACCAGCAGTTACATGACTGGCCTACAGATAACCTCCTGTATCGATATGTTACAGGTTGGCTGGGAAGAAGCCGCCCATCAGGTTAAATGCTTACTCTACCAGACATACTGCTGTCTCTGCTGTTGCTGCCAGGTAGATCCCCATTTCTGAGATCTGCAGCACTGTGACCTGATCCAATGTTCACACAGTCATACCCCACTACAGTATCAATGTGCTCAGTCGTCGTGGTGCTGTGTTTTGGTCCTCAGTCCCCCAGTCTCTTTTTGCTTTATTTGGGGTGCTCACCTTGGCCCCTCCTCCTGAGGACTGCTTGGGGCCTGCCTAAGTGTGGAAAGTTAACTGAATCTAGGTAGTCAGATATTGTAGTTGCTTACTTGCAACCATAGTTCTATCACTAGTATTCATTTCGCAGATCTACACAATTCCCCAAACCTCCACAAGCAAAGCTTGCTTTGGATTCTGGTTCCAGTGTGTAGATCACAATGCAAACAGGCTGAGCCAGAGGACCACGTGGTTGGGTGGCAGGGGGAGTCAAGGTTGAAGACTGATCTGGTGTCTGAGCATGGTTAGTGGAAAATTGTCTAAACGTGGATGTGAACTGAACAGTAATAGTAGAACTATGGTTATTGGTGAGAAGACCCTTTTAGAACAGTAGGTGACTTTGGGGTATATTTAGCTCTGTGGCTGCCGTACAAAGTCCAAACATTATAAAATGTTTTTCTAATTAATACTGTTGTATGCAATTAGATTATCATAATGTCTTTACAGTAAGTGCTCTGACGCTCTTGGATTGCACATTGTTTAAGTCCCCCATTTAACATCTGTCACCTTAATGATGTCAATTTAGAACCACCTCCCAAAGTCCATTCATGGCAAGCTGTACTTGTTTGGCAACTTCAGCAATATTCAAGTCAGCTACGCAGTAGATTGTTTCTAAAGCCTCAATGTAATGACTTAAGAACTTAAAACACAGACTCTCTTATATTTATACCCCCTTATTTACTCTATCTATAGTTCATGATTTGGATCAGTTTCTGATTTTGCTTTGTCACAGCTAAATGCATGAAAAGTGCTACTTTTTGTATTGCATCTTTATGTCTTGAACCCTGTAAATATGTTGAATTTTGTTGGAGTCTGTTCCTTTTGCCCCTAACAAAGGGGAGATCAGTTTTTCTCTGATTTCTTTATGTAAATGAAAATAAGTAATGTACTGTGTTTACAAGGTGATCAGTATTGCATATAGAAGTCCGTTGTTCATTTGATAGTCCTGTATGCAGTCCTTCCAGCGAACACATCTCCATCTGTTGGGAAGTACAGTCTAGTGAACGCCACTCTCAGTTCTGAGTTCTTGACTAATTCAAGGTGCCTCTCCGCTCCAGGTTTTGCTTTAAGTGATGGTATCATCAGCATACTTGTTGTGACCAGTGTTTTATTCTCTTGTCACATGTTATCATGCACCCTATTATTTAAAGCCCCTGGAATTCTGCAATTCCACAGCTGCAGAATTTTCTGCAGAATTTGCATCATGCCGCAGAATATATACAGCGCTGCAGAATTCATTGTTCTTGGTGAATTTTCATTCAAATGTACAGGGCCCGATTCTCAAAGCTCCTGGGGCAGTGCAAGTGGCTTGTGTCCCAGTGATTGGCGCAAAGTGCCCCTTGCACGAAACAAAACTCCCAGAACAATTCAATAAGGCAGCCTGCACCAAACAGGGCTTGCGCTGCCCTTGCGCCACACACTGGGCTGGGGCATGGCGTCAGGGGTTTGCGGCAGATGCCGGCTGCCAAAGCCACTGCATCAGGATTCACAAAACTCTTCCAGTGAGCAAATTTCTAAGTACCCTTAGACCAGCCATGGCTGGTGCTCCCCCCATCCCCACATCGAGCTGGCGACTGGCACAGCCCACTACTCACCACCACAGCCAGTCACCAATGGAGTTCTGAAGGAACATGTACTGTTACTTCATGGGGACATTGGGGATCAGGAAGGGGGCCCACTGGACCGCCAGGGACTTACAGTACATTAGCAAGTAGTGTTGGGCAAGGGCAGTGCAAGCCCCGTTTGGTACAGGCAGGGATGGGGGGTCCATTAGACCACCAACGATTTCATGCTATGGCACAACAGGGAATTGGAGTTGGGGGGGCTGCAATATCACCAACAGTTTCATACTATGGCATAATGAGGGATTGGGGCAGGGGGGCCACTAGATCACCAGGGAGTTTGTATACATTAATATGTGACACAGATCAGGAGAAATGGCAAAGAAAATACCGGATCAAATGGAGTGCCGGGCAATAAAAACCAGGGGAAAAAGTTATGGAAGGCTATGTTCACTAACGCTCAGAGCCTAACCAACAAGGTAGCAGATCTCTCAGCAATGATTGTAGAGGTGGACCTAGACTGGGTTGCAATCACTGAATCCGGGTACAATGAAAACCACAACTGGGAAACAACTATCCCCGGTTTCAGCCTCTTCTGGAAGGACAGGGAGGACAAAAAGGGAGGAGGAGTGGCACTGTATGTGAGGGAAGGGATCAATGCAACAATGATCCAAAATACTCAGAAGCTGTGAGGCACTTTGTGTCACACTCGAGGTGGGGACCCGTGCACTGATAAGGGTCGGCGTGATCTACAGACCCGTGATGCAGGGGTTGGAAGGTGACAAAGAGCTCATAGAATCCATACACAAGATGGCAGACAAGTGTGAAGTAATAATACTGATGGGAGACTTCAACTTGCTGGAGATAAATTGGAGTTCTCACTCAGCAAACTTATTGAAGAGCAAAAGCTTCCTTGATGCTCTTGGGGAATTGGGATTAAGGCAGCTAGTCAAGGAACTAACTAGAGGTGAAGTGGTTCTTGTCCTGCTGCTCACAAACAGCGAAAACAACTGAGACGTAACAGTCGGTAGTCATCTTGGAACAAGCGACCTCAGCACAGTGTGGTTCCAGAGCAATACAAGTAGAAAAACTAAACATTCCAAAACTAAAGTCCTGGACGTTAAGAGGGCAGACTTTATTAAAATGAAGGAACAACTTAAACAGAGCCTTCTAGGTGCAGTAAACGGGGGGAAGGGGAGTAGAGAAACACTGGATAAGGATCAAGATGACTATAACCGAAGCCTCAAATCAGTGTCTAAAAAGAATGAGTAATACAAAAGGAAGGAGAAAACCACTTTGGTTTTCCTGGGAAATGGCTGCCAAATTCTGAGAAAAAAGGCAGATTTTGAAAGATACAAAGACACTAAAACTGATCAAGACAGGGATACATACAAGGGGAAGTTGAGGAAAGCAGGGAGGACAATCAGACTCGCAAAGGCATCAATGGAGGAAAGGATAGCTAAAGGGGTAAAGAAGGGGGACAAAGCCTTCTTTAGATTTATCAGTGAAAGAAGAAGGAAGGAAGGGGTATAGTCAGAATAGTAAAGGAAACGGGGACACACGGTGGATGACAGGAAAAAGCAGAGTCACTGAATGGCTTCTTTTGCTCAGTTTTTACTAAAGAAAGAGATGGTAGAGGACCCAAGCTGGGGGGAGGGACAGCACCTCTGGTAATGTGGTAGACTCAGGACCATTCATGAGGGAGAGAGTCCTAGAAGAACTAGGGAAACTCAAGGTAAACAAAGCAATGGGGCCTGATGAAATACATCCCAGGATACTCAAGGAACTGAGGGAAGAATAGGTAATACACCTACTCCCCTGGACTGCATCTCGGAGGGGTGCTAGCCCGCATCTCGGAGGGGTGTTAGCCCGTCGACGCTGTGCGTCAACTGCCACGCCCAGCCACTCTCCCACCCAGGACTGTCCCTTAATTTAAAAACCTCCCCAGGTCACGTAACTTTCTGCTTCATTTTTTTTCCCTAAGTCCCTACATTGTCATTTGTAGGTTATACCGTTCCTCCACTTGAGGGTGGTACTGCCGGCTCCTGTTTTTCTCTGTCACTCCTCTCTGTCCAGCCTCTCTGTCCTGTCTTCCCTCTCTCCCTTCCTACCTACTCTCCTCTCTCTCCCACTCCCACCTTCACCCCTCTGTCTTCACCTCTGGTGCTTTTTCCTTTTTGACCACTAGAAGTCACTATTTCCACCTTTGTTTCCCTGCTTTCTGCTCCCTTTTCTCACTCCCTCACCCCCACTACCTTGCTCTTATACCTTGCCCTGTTACTTTCTCCCCCTCCCCCCAGGATTTGAACTGACAACCATTTGCACTGCAGTTAGTGACCTTTCCACTGTACTATCTGGTCAGACCTACTGTTTCCATTTCTTTTGTTCTCCCGTTTGCTTCCTCCCATAACTATCATGCTGTCTTATGCTCCTTTCTACCACACTGCCTCCCTCTACCCCTTTCTTGCTCTGTTTCTCCTCTCATTAATCCCCCCTCATCCTCCAAGCAACCTCTCTGGCCAATCCCCCCCTCCCTCTCTCTCCTAACTCTTCTCCCTCTATCACTTCTCTATACCTGATGCCCTCTCCCCTACCCCACTGTCTCTCACCTACTCTGGTCCACCTCCGGCCTCCCCACCCCTGCCATCACACCCACCACTCCCCACCTCTGCTTCTGCCCTCCTGTGCCCACCCTCCTTGCTTTCCTGTGCTTTGCTCCCTTCCCATCCCTGTCACTACCTCAGTAACCCTCTCCTATTGCACCTCCACTTCCCACCACATGCAATCTCAAAGCCGCTCTAAGAGTCCTCGCTCTCCTCCTCATGCTATCCAGAAATGTTCACCCTAATCTTGGGACCCCCTCTATTACCCCCCTCACACTCTGGTGCCCCACTCGCTGCACTTTGCATCCATGAACATATGCAGTTTGTTAAAGAAATCCCCCAACCTACAGGGTTGGATTGCTCTACATCAACCTGATATCTTGGCCATTGTTGAAACATGGCTTACCAAGGCCACCCCTGATGTGGCTGTTGCCCTCCCTGGGTATACTCTTTTTAGGGAGGACCATATCTCTAAGCGTGGTGGTGGTTGTGCCATATACCTCTGCAAATCAATAAAAGGGCACACACCCCCCCCAGCTCAGCCACGTCGCCCAACCCATTTCCCTCAGACTTACTCCTGACCTCTCTAGAGACCCTTTATATCTAACTGTATCTGACATTCCTCCTAGGCACCAACACCTTGCCTTCCAATCCCTCCTTGATCACCTTTCCTCCTTACTCCCCAAGATGGAGCAAATTTTACTTGGTGATCTAAACATTAACTGATTTTCCGACTTCGTCTCCCAGGCTAGGGATGATGCTGCTGCCCTAGACCTTACTCAACTTGTCACTCTGCCCACCAGATCTAACCTGGTTACTGGTACCTCTACCTTACTGGATCTTGTTCTATCCAACAAGCCCCACAAGATCTCCAGCCTCGCTGTGCTCCCTGATGTGCCCAGCGATCTCTCCCCTATCACTTTCTCCTGGTCATGCATGAGGCCTAAACAGCCACCCAAACTATTCACTCATCATCTCTTTTGCCCTGGTAAACTAGCTCAACTAAAAGAGCACCTTTCTGGTTGTGATTGCTCCCTCGTTGATCATGCCTGTGACATTGACTCTGCTCTTCTCTATTTTATCCAAGTATTCAACAAGACCTGTGACACCTTTGCTCCCATTACCAAAGTTGTCACCAAGGACCATGAGTCTCCCTGGGTCACGCCATCTCTGCATGGCCTCATGTATCACAGAGACAACCTCTGGCACAGGACTGTTGAATCTGGTAGGGCTGCGGATAGGCAAGCTTACCGTACCACTAGAAATAGATTTACCTGGGCTATCTGTAAAGCCAAGGCCGAACAGTACAGGTCCACTCTTGCTTCCTTCTGGGCTTGTCCTGTAATTTCTGGAACAAGATCAAGAAACTCAATGGCAAGGCTGCAACCCCCATCTATTTTTAATGGTGCCTTGTCTACTGATCCTATGGTTACTGCTGACTGCCTAAATAGTTCCTTCTCTGACATCTCGGCTGTCCTCCCTCAAACTTTTTTCAACCCAGTCCCACCTCTCTCCTCCAATCCAGTTGCTCATCCCCAGTTCTGCTTCAAGGCCCTCTCCCCTCATGAGGCAAGGCCCTACCTGCTCAGATCACTTAAAGGCTTGGGTCATAGCAATGACTCCCTTGACACTAAACTGCTAAAGAGGGTCTTACATGTTGTCCTCAGACCCCTTACCAAACTGCTGAACCACTCCCTCTGCCTCAGTCAATTCCACCTAGTCTGGAAAACAGCAGTGATTACCCCCTTCATAAATCTGGTGACCAGACCTCCACCAGCAACTACTGCCCGCTCTCTATCCTTCCCCCTCTTTCCAAAGCTCTGGAAAAAATTGTGGCTGATCAGCTCACTGACTACTTCTCTACCTATTACCTCCTCTGCCATGAACAACATGGCTTTTGTCGTGCATGCAGCACCACTACCACCCTTATTGAATTCTCCAACTTCCTTCACTCGGCTCTTGACAAAGGTCATGTTGCTGGCTCTGTCTTCATTGACTTGTCAAAAGCTTTCGACACTGTCCACCACTCCCTTCTCCTCTCTTCTCTCCAGCCCCACAGCCTCTTGCAGGGGGTGTTGGATTGGTTCTCCAGCTGTCTTTCCTCCTGAACGCAGTGTGTCAAAATCGGGTTTACTGTCTCCTGCCCACGACATGTTCGTTCCGATGTTCCCCAGGGATCCATCCTGGGGCCCTTGCTTTTTGGCCTCTATCTGAATTCGCTCCCCTCTACTTGTAATGGAAACCTTCTACTTTATGCGGACGACGCTGTCCTGTTTGACTCGCACACTGACCTCTCCTCCTACAAACCCTTCAGAACTCCTTCACCCAGGCTGAATGCTGGTTCTCCGACCACAGGCTTGTTTTGAACCTAAAGAAAACTAAAATTATGCTTTTTGCGCATAACCAGCATAAACGCAAAAACTCTTCACTCCGTGTTATATCTAGTACCCTCTTCCCCCTTGAACAAACCTCCTCCTTCAAATATCTTGGCGTTCTCTTTGATCCCTCCCTATCTTTTCCTGACCACATCCATTCCCTTTGCTCCGCCATCAACTCTAGGATTGGTGTATTGTATTGCCATCATGACTGTCTCCTCACTGATGCACTGAGGCTTGCCATCTCATCCTCGGTACTGTCCCTCGTGGACTATGGTCTGCCTATTTATGGTGCCGCTGACAAACTGCTCTGCACAAAATTAAGTTATCCCTCAATAAGGCCTGCTGGCTGCTCACAGGTTCCCCCCTATTTTCACACTGTATTCCCTCTCCAACCTCCTTAATCTGAAGGATAGGCTTATCTATCATCATGCCTTTTGACCCAAAAAATCACTGTGGGTTTGACATCCCCTGCTCTGTTTTCTATCATATGCCAATCTACCCCCAGCACTGTCCGCTTCCCCCTGCAAGTCCATAGAGTTAGGACCTCCCTTGCGCAGGGGTCATTCTGTTACCATGCCCCGTCCTGGTATAATTCCCTGCCTGCAGCTATCACATCCTTACCAAGAATTGGGCCTTTTAAAATGGCTCTCAAGAACCACCTCCTCTCCTCCCGCCACTGTGATTGTCTTGGCTGAGTTCTTCCCTGGCTTTTACTCTTATCAGCCTTCCTAGTTTGATTCTGCCCCTCGCTCGACTCATTAGACTATGTTGTTTATAGTCACACTATTGTCATGTCTGTTTACAATCACTGAGTACCTTGACGTGGGGCCTTTGTAACTAGCCCTTAATTTGACTGTTATGCTTTTATTGATCTCATGTACTTTTGTTTTCTGCTGCTTGTTATCAATGTATTTGTCCACCTGACATGGAGCCTTTGTAAATCAGTCCCTGACTCAAAGGATTGTAATTCCGATTATTTCTTAAATAAATAAATAAAAAAGAGCTGGCAGAACTCTTCAACCAATCTTTGGAACAGGGAGTTGTCCCAGAGGACTGGAGAAGAGCCACTGTGGTCCCTCTTCATAAGAGTGGGAGTAGGGAAGTTACGGGTAACTATAGACAGGTAAGCCTCACATCGATTGTGGGTGACTAGGGGAATAAAAAAAAAAACACTTCCACACCACCACAGGGGAACGAGTACCAATGGAGGACGCACCGAGGGTGATGACATGGATGGGATGGGCGCACAGCAGGCACGGCAAGGGATGGGAGACAGGCGGTAGCGCACACACACATCAGGATGGCAGACAAGGGAGACACCAATGGTGCAGAGAGCAGGGACATGGATGGGCACACTTGGGGGGGCCATGAGGCCAGCAGGACAATGACAGCCATGGCTGTCCACGGGAAAGCTGGGGGGGGCCGTGGCACAGCAGTGGGCTTGTGGGCTGGTGCAGGCGGGAGGCACCTATGGCATGGGAGGCCACATGCAGGGTGGCTTGCGATGTGCAGGCACGAGGTATCGGAGGCTGTACACAGTACAGGGCTGGCAGCCAAGCCACCATTGTGATGGGTGCCAGGGGCCCGTGGGCACAAGCCCAGCCACCGGGGCAATGCATGGGTGAGGGACACACAGTGGAAGGGTGCACAGGCTAGCATGAATGGGTACAGCATGGCGGTGGACAAGGCAGGCAGCAATGACCAGATGGAGGGGCGGTCAGGTGAGATGGAGGGTACCCAGCTGGACTACACTTGCATCTGGAAGTTGTGTGCAAGGCCCCAGAGGTAGTCCACCATACTGCATACCCCGTACCCTGCCACAATGGCCTCAATGTGGCATATGAGGTCCCTGTACTGCCTCTCCAGCTTGGTGGCCCCTGCATTGGAGACGAGCTGCTCCATGTGCACAGCAGCCAGCCACTGCTTCTCCATGAGGCAGTCTAAGAACTGCCAGACGTTAGGGTGACAGGCACCAAACCGGGTGTTGAATGCCCGGTGCCAGCCCTCCACCACATTGTTCATCCGTGCCTGCCTGCTGCGCGAAGGTCATACATGTTACATGTGGATGCATGGAACAGCAGTTGGCACCATGCCAACATGCCGTATGCCCCACTGGTCATCCAACCCAGGTGTCCTCCTTGTAGTCCAGCAGTGGATGCAGGACTGCATTGT
The DNA here is from genome assembly GCA_016271365.2 of Neoceratodus forsteri. NCBI lineage: Eukaryota > Metazoa > Chordata > Ceratodontiformes > Ceratodontidae > Neoceratodus > Neoceratodus forsteri. The sequence continues at coordinate 310,763,824 of CM057450.1, forward strand.
GCGCCTGGTAATAGGGTGTGTCCACCAACTCCCCATACACTGTCGCCACATCGTCCGGTGGCACAAAGGCGAGTGCAAGGAGCATGCGGACCTGCAATGCACACTCCGCATCCATGGAGTAGCGCTCGAGCCATGCTGCATTGCCCTGCACCCACCGCCACACTGCCTGGTAGAAGTGGTAGAAAGAGCCACACACAACAGTACCCTCAAAGACAGTGGTGAAGGCATGCCAGGCAGCCCACTCAAAGTCCATGAGGGCGGACTGCGGCTGGGCACTGCACAGTAGCCGATGCAGTTCCGTGAATGCCCTCATGTAGGCGCACTCTGTCCGTGTACAAGTCAGTATGTACATGGCTGGCAGGACCAAACCAGACCGCAGGCCATGAACGGAATAGAGCTGCCTGAAAAGTGGTGGTGTGGCACGAACGGTGCCATCCAGGAACCAGTCCTGGCACCCAGACAGGAATGTCAGATCATGCTGCATGGCGAATATCAGTGTGCGGTCTCCTGCAGGGCCACTGTCGTATTGTAGGAACTGTGCCCGACTGGGTGTGATGGTGTATGCCAGGGGAACGGCGAGCTCGGCCACGCTGCCAGGCATGGCAGGACAGCCCCTTGTGGCTTGACGCACATGGTGCACCATGCAGCGCATCAGGGGCACTGCAGGCAGCCTGCTGGCAATGGCATCAGTTACCCCACCGGCAGCCTGCACAATGACCTGTGTGATGATCTCCAGGCTCGTCCATGCGCATTCCCGCATACCCGCCATCACTCCCCGACGCTGACTTCCCTTGGATCCTGGGCGTGGTCATGTGGCCAGCCAGTGTACACCACATGGTCGGCAATGGCGTGTGCCCATGCTGGGCATGCATGCCTGTGGCCCTGCATGCACCTCCAGTACACCTTCCCTAGTTTCTCCTTATCCCTGTGGTACACGTACCCGCGGTGGGATAAGAACGGTCTCTCCTTCTGGCTGATGAGGTAGGATGCGATGTCCATCTCTCACAGGCTGGTCTAGAATGACGGGCATTTGTTGTGCCCCATGCCCCTTTAAGGTCTTGCTGTGCGATCCCGTGGCCGTCCGTCACGCCTACGGCCTGCCCCCAGTGCTGGCATAAGGACGTGCTGCCGGCGGGTCCACCCCCTTTGCACATCTGCCCTCGTCATGGTCTGTAAAAAAAAAAAGGTGTGTGTGTGTGCCTGCAGCCATGGATGCGTTGTATGGTCACAGACCCAGCATGTCCAGCGGTATCCCCCGCTGGATCCGTGCTGCAGTGGCATTGTGGAGTGAGGTGCCTATATCAATGACGGAACTGAGCATGGCTGCTGAGGTGAGAGTTTCCTTCTGTTCCTGAACTACTGCCCTACTCTGCCTGTCTGTGTTGCTGTATGGGCTGGCCGTGGGGTTTGAACCCACGGCGGCTGTCCTTCGAGGTGCCAGTGGTGGTGCTGTGCAGGTGCACGCCATGAGAGCGGCTTGCCTGCAGCCTGCGATCCCATGCACTTCCCGTCTGTGGCAGTGCATGCTGGGGGGGAGGGCCGTAGCTGTTCCTCGGCGTTGCTATGGGTGGTGGGGGGGTGCCTATGCAGTGGGCTGGCTGCCCTCTAGGGTGTGCTGCTGTCAACGTGAGGTGCGTGCATGTGCATGCGACGTTATGGTTGCCATTTCAGCCAGTCACCATATTGCCTCACTCACCCTTCTTCCCTAGTCACTGTATTTCTCCAGTCACCCTTCTTCCCTAGTCACTGTATTGTCCTAGTTGCCCTTCTTCTCCAGGTGTCCAACTCACTTTAGCCATGTAAGTGGAGCTGTTCTGTGAGGGGCCCTTCCTCAGTAGCCAAAGTCACAGGCTACCCTTCTGGCAAAATCATCAGGATTCACATGGAAGGAAAATAAAGCTGGGGCTTAAGAGGTGTCTTTTGTGCAGGCACCTGATGTCTATAACTGAGGGACACAATGCCTGTGTGTACTGTTTGGGCCTGGGCCACAAAATGGCACATTGCACCAGGTGTTAAACTATGCACATGCCAGCGCTTGAGGAACTCTGGCAGCAGGTGATACAAAAGTAAACATACTGTTCCCAGGTATGGAGTTGGTGGCACAGGCACAGGCCTCTGAGGTGCACAAGGCTGGTGAGGATGTTCCTTTCTGGACCGTTTGTCAGTGGAGGAGGAATACATGATGGAACTATGAACTCCTCAGGAAGATGAAGAGTTTAAAATATTTCATCTATCTGCCCACTGTTTTGAAGGTGAGGCTGTCTCATTGACAAAAACACAAGAAGATGAGTCAATGCTGGTTGTGTGAAATCGAGCCCATAACAGGTGGGTGACAGCAGCTTAGCAGCAGTGGGCCTACGGAGCAATTGTCCAGTGTCAGAGTCAACTGGCAATGCCAATAGGCCCAACCGCACCTTTGCTGCCTCTCCCATTGACGACTCTGGTCATGCATACTGTGGCTCACCAAATGGCATCGTCAGCCATGCTGCAGCGATAAATAGAAATGGAACCCCCACCTCCACAGCCATTGGAGGGGCTCCATCCAAGGACTTTAGACCTGAGGCCAAGCTTCCACATCTCCTCTGTGCAATGGTTACTTAATTGAGTAAGGCCAGTCACCATATTGCCCAGTCGCCCTTCTTCCCTAGTCACCATATTTCTATTGAAAAGGGCTGCCTTTTTCAGGCTCAACCAGAGCCAAAGGCATACAAAAGTTAAGGTTACAAAAACAGCAACATATTAAACAACAAGTATTACAAAATTTGCACTATCCTATCAATTTTGCACTGTTAGGAGAGCAGCCTACCAGTAGACAGACCCCACTCATGGAGGCCCAGTCCTCCTTTAGAGTCCTCATAGAATAAATGTCCAAGGCTCTAGACAATCCACTGAAGGAGGTCCAGAAGAAGGAGGAGGAGGAGGAGACCTACCCACACATGAACATCCCAAAGTTAGATTTCTCATTGGGGTAGTTCCTCCTATTGCTCTTACCATCCTAGGTCTTGTGCTCAATATCTGGGAGTACCCAGCCTCTTGATAGGCACCATGGCATCATAAAAACTCCAAGTATATGATCCCCCAAGGCAGACTGTCTGCATTTCTGCTCTGGAAGGGCTAATGACAGATGTTACACTCCACAAGGGGAGCATGCAGGGTGACTTGGACAGCTGTGGGATAAGGATTCCAAGAAGCAGCACTACTTTTGCTGAAAGGTTTACACAGCTGTATCCCTAAGCATCAGCCAGGCCAGCTAAATGGCTTTTATAGCTTAATACAGCCATGAATGCTTCGAGAGGCTCTCTGACTTCCCTGACCTCTCTTGACCTCTCTCTTGAGGAAAGTCAGCCAAATCTAAGGGAGGATCATTATCTGGGGCTCAGGGTGGCCAAGTACTAACTGTAGGTGGCCCTGCACTTGGCCTGTGTTTTGGCTTGAGTGGTGGCAGAGGCAGTGTCTCTACATTGATGTGCATGGTTGCAAATTTTATTGTTCACTCAGGAAATCTAGCATCAGGCTGCAGAGCTGCCCATTACTGGGATCTTCCAGGGGTGGCGGACCACTTCATTCATATTAAGAAGTTCAATGTGATCCTGAATAAAGTTGAAATCTGTCACCATCCCAAAAGCAACAACCCAAGCCTAGGCCACAAAGTTCAAATTTCTTTTGGGGGAACTATCAGGGCCAGCAAGGTTAGCAGCACCCTCAGCAGCAACAGAGGCAGCAGTTTCAGCAACACTGCCCTGTCAAGTCCTTGAATAAATCTGGTGGACTGGGCCATCTCAAGAGCAGTGCGATGGTTCTTCTAGAAGCAGTCATCAGGGTCCACTGCCAAGAGTTAGAATTGATGGTTGGGGGGTGTGTGGTTATTCCCCCCTCCACCTGAATTCTGCAGCTCCTAGTCAGAAACAGACTCTCACACTTTCTCCCTAAGTGGTTTGCCCTTACATTTGACAAATGGTTCCTAGAGGTAGTGTAACCCCCTCCAGGTATGCTGTCTCCATCTTGTACCCTGTAGGCACATAGCCCCCAAACTTCGACAGCACTACCTGGTGGGCTGGGTTCGGGGAGAAATATGTCACTTAGCACATTGGCTAGGTTTGGCTACTCTGCACTAGGGGCACCCAAGTAACTCCGGACACAGGAAGCAATAACTGTAATGTCCAGTACCAGAAGTGGGATTCTAAAGTGTGGCTTTTATTCACATCCAACTGAATAACAAAGCATAGATGGACCCCCACTGGGCTACACTCCTGGTAATACAGATTTATGGAGATCAGAACACATCCACTTTACACTGAAACCCTCAGGTCTCGAAACACTCTAGGCACTCTGCTCTAACTCAACTCTTTTTCAGTTTCCCTGGCTTGGCTCCCTTGACAGCCACTTGGACTACCTTCCTTCCATGGCTCGGCTATCATGCCAGCCCTTTGGACACTTTCCATATAGCACGGAAACATTTACTGGTGGCTCCTTAAACCACCTATGAGCACTTCTGGCTCCATCAGGGAATCTTCCTCATCAATACCACATCTGGGTACTTTCCTCAGGCACTGGCCAAGTACCTGAGAGAAAGCAACAGGTGTCCCAAAGCAAACCTGTAGAGGTGAATTTGGTTACTACTGATGGGGGGTCTCCCACCTCTCGCTTCCATAATTCATACCCGGACATTTCTCTGGACTGTAACACCTCATCTTTGAAAACACTTTGCTGTGTAGATTCTCTTTAAATGTATTCACATTCAATCTACTGTCTTTACATCCCATTTGTGCTGAACTTGAACATACTTAATAAATGGCTGTGTCCATTATTCTAGACCCCCCCACAGAGTTCAGCAGTCCAATCCCCATATCTTCCAAACTGTACTTGGCTGTCTTTTTCTGAACCCATAGTAACAGTCACTTTAGTTTCATCTTGTTTCAGGTGAAAACACATTGGCCCTTTAGCAGAGTGATCTCAACCCTTGGTTGCAGGTGCCCCACAGGCATTTTCTCTTCAACGAAATCTTGTTCAGAACTTCTGGTGCCTCGGCACGAACTTAACTCAGGCAGCTTATTTTTCCCTAGCCAGACCAGGGGAGTTGCCCTTGGAAGCAGGCTGATTCCTTCCCCCCCATCCCTGCAGGGATGGGGCCCTGAACCACTGAAAGCGGTCTCTGCCACTTCACTTTGGCTCTTCTTGTGTTCCTCTTCAGGTGAGAACACACACCTATACAAAAAAATAGCTCTTTGACAGCTTAGGACTCTGAGGGCCTGATTACAGCAGAGCACCTCCTTCCTCTACTACAGACTGCAACAGACTGACTTCAAATTCCCCAACATTCTATCCTAACTTCCCTAGCTGCAACATTCCAGTGTGGCTTATGCAGCTGCGACAGTTCTAAAATGATGTCATCCCTCAGTCTCAGCTGAGACTGAGAACAGAGTGAGACAGTGTGAACTCCATTTAACTGGAGTTTCACAAGCTGCCTTCCCTGCTTACCACTAGGTCTAACTGGGATTCTTGTAACCCCGGGTAACACGGGGGTTACACTCACCCTGGGCCAGGAAAATCACTGTCTGCAGTCATTAGCCACCTGGCTTAGGCCATCTCATCCCATGTGTTGACTACGGGGAGGTAGCGCTACCTTCTCCCCTACCATGTGCTAGCACAGGCAGACAACACTAAGGGTCTAGTGGCCTTCGGCTGATGGATCAGCCTCTACTCTACTCTACCCACTGACTATGGGTGCCTAGTGGCTCTGGTAAAACTGTCCAGAGCATAGCCCTAATAGATCAGTACTGCGGCCCCCACGGCCATTCAGGACCACAGCCTGTCTATCCCCCCTAGCCCTCTAGGGAAAACCTGTCTGCCTCTAACTCAAAATTCCCAAAACAAAACAAACAGGGGACCTCCCCCCAACCCAGGACACCATGCAACCACACATTAGGAGCTAATACCATACACTATGCATTACTCCCACACTCCCCCACAACCATACCTGTGGAAGAAAAAGTTACACACAGTAACAACAACAGTACTTTAAACAGTACACTCTAAAGTACTACTGAGGAACTCCACTGAGTCCCTCCTCCTCCTCTTCTTGTCTTCTCTTCTATCTTCTTCAGGAACACCTGCAAGAAAAAGAAAGACAACACACACTCCTAATCTGCATACACAGTCCATCTAAACCACTACTATCTGAACACTGAAGAATCCCAAAAAAGATTTTTTTAGAAAAGGAAAAAAAAAACAGTATAAACATTAGAAAACAGTAGAAAACAATGGCATTATTTACAATACACAATATTTGGGGGATGGAGTGCCCTAAAAGTCCCATCTAGTGACCACAGTGCCGGAAGGCAAGTCCATTAAAGAGGTTCTCCTGGGCCGGGGCCCAGTGAAGCACAGTTCTAGCAAGCCAAAGTCCCGAAGGGGAGAGTCTTTGAGGACAGTTCAAACATCTGGAGTCTGCTAGTGTAGGGTGTGTACTGTAATATCATAAGAATAGAAAAGTCTGGACTTACCAGTCCCTTAAAGTCTCAGTATTTCATAGCACAGGATTGCCTGTATTTCTTGCTGCATATCTGATACAACTCACAGTCTCTCACATGGCTTTGAAAATTATACTGACGCTGAACCTATAATTATGCTCACAGTCGATTGCTTAGAATTCTTGCTTTTGCTGGTAAAAATTAACACAGTCCTTCTTTGCAAAGCGATTACACTGCTACACACAGATTCAGCTGGCTTTTGGTGAAATCACACAGTTTGAGCAATTATTTCTGTTGGTACTCACTGTTATCAGTAGCTGTTTGCTGCGATGGAAAAACAGCCTGCAGCCAGTCTTGGAGGCCTCTGGAAGGAAGCGGGTTGGCAGTCCTGCCAATTGTCCCTCTGAACATCACACTCACAGTCCAGACAATTGAGATGCGGGTTGAGCCCGAATTTAAACAGAAAAGTCAGTTTTTTAACTTTTTACAGCGCTTTCAATCACCGCGACACTCCTCCTGGTAAGCCAGTTCACACACTCCACTCACTCTCCCTCTCGAATGCTGTGCAGTCGCTCTAGAGCTGGCTTGGGGACGGGATTGATTGCAGTCTCACCAATCACTCGACGCCATGCAAATGAGCCACTTTCCTCTCGAATGCTCTTCTCCTCACGGCGATCGTCGAGCAGGCAAATTTAAACTACAAACCACACTTATTTTTTTTCAAATGACTCCACGACGGGAGTACCATTTTAACCATTTTTCATGGCAATTAAGCACAACAAGTCTCTCGGTCCACACAAAAAGCATTTCCAACATCTAGGGCACAATTTTCCTTTTGCTACCCACAGTTTTCCACGCTTTTCTTTGTCATAAACACATTTAAAAGCTGGCAAAAGCTGTAATTTGATGCAGAACAAGGGCATACACTCTCAGGCTTTACTGCTTCTTGGTAAACAGTTGGCATTTTAATGGATAACAGCACACAGTGGCACATTAGTTAAATGTTGCTTCAGTTGTTTTGTGCTACCCACTGCCAGATAGCCAAAATACTAGCCATTGTCCGAGTGACCTTTCTTACATTCCTCCCTAAATTCCAAACCCAAATCCTCAGTGGTGCCTCCATTTTTGTAACCCCACGGTATGCCATCTCCATCTTGTACCCCGTAGGCACATAACCCCCAGACTTCGACAGCACTACCTGGTGGGCTGGGTTTGGGGAGAAATATGTCACTCGGCACATTGGCTAGGTTTGGCTACTCTGCACTAGGGGCACCCAAGTAACTCCGGACACAGGAAGCAATAACTGTAATGTCTAATACCAGAAGTGTGATTCTAAAGTGTGGCTTTTATTCACATCCAACTGAATAACAAAGCATAGATGGATCCCCACTGGGCTATACTCCTGGTAATGCAGATTTATGGAGATCAGAACACATCCACTTTACACTGAAACCCTCAGGTCTCGAAACACTCTAGGCACTCTGCTCTAACTCAGCTCTTTTTCGGTTTCCCTGGCTCAGCTCTCTTGCCAGCCACTTGGACTACCTTCCTTCCTTCCTTCCTTCCTTCCATAGCTCAGCTATCATGCCAGTCCTTTGGACACTTTCCATATAGCATGGAAACACTTACTGGTGGCTCCCTAAACCACTTATGAGTACTTCTGGCTCCATCAGTGAATCTTCCTCATCAATACCACACCTGGGTACTTTCCTCAGGTACTGGCCAAGTACCTGGGAGAAGGCAACAGGTGTCCCAAAGCAAACCCATAGAGGTGAATTTGGTTACTACTGACGGGGGGTCTCCCACCTCTTGCTCCCATAATTCATACCCGGACATTTCTCTGGACTGTAATACCTCATCCATGAAAACACTTTGCTGTGTATATTATCTTTAAATGTATTCACATTCAATCTACTGTCTTTACATCCCATTTGTGCAGAACTTGAACATACTTAATAAATGTCTGTGTCCATTACTCTAGACCCCACACAGAGTTAAGCAGTCCAATCCCCACATCTTCCAAACTGTACTTGGCTGTCTTTTCCTGACCCCACAGTTACAGTCACTTTAGTTTCATCTTGTTTCAGGTGAAAACACATTGGCCCTTTAGCAGAGCGAACTCAACCCTTGGTTGCAGGTGCCCCACAGGTGTTTTCTCTTCAAAGAAATCTCGTCCAGAACTTCTGATGCCTCAGCACGAACTTAACTCAGGCAGCTTATTTTTCCCTAGCCAGACCAGGTGAGTTGCCCCTGGAAGCAAGCTGATTCCTTCCCCCCATCCCCGCAGGGATGGGACCCTGAACCACTGAAAGCAGTCTCTACCACTTCACTTGGATCTTCTTGTGTTCCTCTATTGTGAGAACACACACCTATACAAAAAAATAGCTCTTTGACAGAGCTTAGGACTCTGAGGGCCTGCTTACAGCAGAGCACCTCCTTCCTCTACTACAGACTGCAACAGACTGACATCAAATTCCCCAACATTCTATCCTAACTTCCCTAGCTGCAACTTTCCAGTGTGGCTTATGCAGCTGCGACAGTTCTAAAATGATGTCATTCCTCAGTCTCAGCTGAGACTGAGAACAGAGTGAGACAGTGTGAAATCCATTTAACTGGAGTTTCACAAGCTGCCTTCCCTGCCTACCACTAGGTCTAACTGGGATTCTTGTAACCCCGGGTAACGGGGGGGGGGTTACACTAGGATCAGGGTTGTCTCAGGAATTCAAAACTCTACCCAGCCCCTGTCAGTTCCAAATGCCATTGCAGGGCAGACTGTCACTGCAGTCTCTCCTCTCACTACAAATCAGAGCCTGTCCCATTAACTGAGCTCAGCAATGGTTTGTGTAGCAGTACTTTTCACTGCCCAAATAGACAGGAGACTGGTATTCCATTCTCGATCTGTAGGTACTGAACAAGTTCCTTCACTGCTGGAAGTTTTGCATGGTGACTCTGCACTAGATTATTCCATCCCTGGATCCGTACTTCCAAATTCTCATTCATCTGTTGCACTGATAGTTCCTCTACTTATGGATGTACGGAACTTTGTATCTTTTTAAAGTAATGCTGTTTAGCCTGTTATTTGCACCTAGGGTGTTTTCCTTGTGCCTGTTGGTCATGGTAGTTCTTCTCAGACACAGACACATCAAGGCATTTCCATACCTCAATGACTGGGTCATCATGAAGAGCTCATTTTGGGATGTCAAGTAGTCCAATTATCTGACTGTCAGGTGTTCTGGGATCTTGACCTAATGGTCAATCTGGCCAAGTCCAAGCTCTCCCTACAGCAGCCAATCATCTTCTTTGAAACTGAGCTAGACTTTCACCATACCAAACCATGTTAGCCCCTGGAAAGGGCAGAGGACCTGTCCTTCTTTGCTCGATCATTTTGGGCTGGGTAATTGCACCCAGCCTGGGATTTCCTTTGACTTCTGGGCTTCATGGCCTCTACCACAGCTGTGGCACATAAGGCCCACTGGTACATTCAGTAGAATTGGGGTGCCAGTGGTCTCAGTTACACGAAGCCCAGAACCAACCAGACAGGGTGACCCAGCCAATGCAGGACACCATCTGTTGGCGGCTGTCCCCCTCTATCCTCCCAGAGGGAATTCCATTTGTCCATTTAGAGCCTTCAATCACTTTGATGACAGACGCATCGCTGGAAGGCTGGGGTTCTCATCTGCTCAGCCTCAGAGCACATGGGTTCTGGTCACTGAGCAAGACTCAGCTCCACATCACCCTACTGGAACTCCACACAATTTGCCTGTCACTGGCAGAGTTTTCATTGCTGGTTTGAGGTTGGGTGGTCTAGGTTTACATAGATAACATGACCACCAACTTCTCCCTGAACAAACAGGATGGCATGAACACTTTTTCCCTGTGTCAGGAGGCACTCCGTGTATGATCTCTGGCTCACTCCTTGCACACAGACCTGTTGGCGGTCCATTTCCTGGGAGCAAACAACCAACTAGTGGATGCTGTCAGTTATTCCAGAGAAGCATCACATGAGTGGTCTCTGCATCCGGTGGTGATGTCTCACTCGGTGTCAGTATGGGGAACACCATCACTGAATCTGTTCATTTCCTACCAAAACAGGAAGCTGAAACTGTTCTGTGCTTGTCTCTCTCAGCAGGGCACTCGGTTGGGGAATGTGCTCACTCAGTCCTGAGCTCAGGGCTTGCTGAGTATCTTCCCTCTGGTTCTCCTGGTCCACATGGTGGTCCTCATGGTGTCCCTGATTCTGATTGCACTGGACTGGCCATGCCAGTACTTGTATCAAGATTTACTTAGTCTCAGCAGGAGATCTCTGTGGCCTCTTCCACTCCTGTGGGACCTGCTTATGAGGTCTGAAGCAATGATTAGGTATCTGGACCTGCAGTCCCTGGCACCTGACTATCTGATTTCTGAGCTGCTAGAGTTTCAGGCCCTTGGAGTTTCTGAAGATGTTCTCCAGGTGTTGGAGACATCTCTGAAGGAGTCAACTGACAAGACATACTCTTGCAAGTGGACAGAGTTCTTGTACTGGTGCAAGAAGCATGGATTGTTGCCCCTTTCGTGCGCCATATCACATTCTTGGTTATCTCTGGACCCAGCAGGCATAATGGGTTCATGGCAGGGAGATCAAACAAATTCGATCAGTTTCTTCAACTGGGTCACTAGGGCAGCAGACAAGAGCCAAGCAGTGGACACTCTATACCTATACCTGGACTCCAGGAAGGCCTTTGACACAGTCCACCAAAAGAGATTAATAATAAAAAACTGATGGATATGGGGATGGGGAGAAACTAACCAGGGGGATGGTAAACTGGCTAGGGGTGGAACACAGTAGATGGTAGTAGGAGGGGAGCACTCTGGGATGAGAGAAGCTACTAGCAAGGTCCCACAAGGATCAGTGCCATGTCCAGTCATGTTCAATGTGTTCATAAGTGCCACTGGGGATGACATCAAAGGCAAGATATGTCTTTTCACAGACAACACCAAGCTCTGGTAAAGTGGACACTGAGGAGTGTGTAAGAGATCTAAGGGAGGACTTAGCAAGGTTGAAAAGGTGGTCTGGAACCTGACAATTAGGGTCCAATGCTAAAAGTGAAGGGTGAGGCACATAGGATGGAAGAACCCTAGGGCCAAGTACAGTCTTGGTGGGGTGAAGGTCACAGTCTTGAAGGTGGAAAGACCTGGGGATAGCAATTACAAGTGACCTGAAACCATCAACACACTGCAAAAACGCAGCAGGGAAGACAAGTAGGATGCAAGGCTGCTTATCAAGGAGGTTCTCTAGCAGGAGGAAAGAGGTCACTCTGCCCCTGTACAGGTCCTTGGTGAGTCCAAATCTATCTGGAATACTGTGTGCAGTACTGGAGCTCCTACCTTAAGAAAGACATAAACCAGATGGAGGCAGTACAGAGGAGGGCTATCATGCTGGTTCAGGGGCAGCAGGATATCCTGTATGAACAGAGGCCAGTGAACCTGAACATGTACTCACAGGAGGAGAGAGACAGAGAGACATAATCAAGACTTTAAAGGCATTAAGAAGGTCGACAAAGGGGTTGTTTTTTGCAAAAGTGAGAACACAAACACCAGAGGGCACAGCTACAAATTAGCAAGGTGGAAGTGCAGGATGGAGGCCAGAAGGCACTTCTTCACTGAAAGGTAGTGGCAGGGTAAAATGCACTGCTGGAGGGGGGGGATAGTAAGTCACAGTACAGTTGTGGGGTTTAAAAGAGTGTGGGATCGATTCAAGAGGAAGGTAGGGTGATGGGGAGGGGTGGAGCAACATGTAGCATGCATGCATGAGCTCCACACTGAGAATTAACTCAATAGACCTTTGGTTCTTTTTCTGCTGGCCGTTCATATGTCTCTACGTACACATGTCTAACTTGTAATGCAGAAAGAAATTTAAACAGAACTGAGAGAAGAAAGGCAAAGAACAGAGCTGGGGTAATTTTACAACCCTAAAGACTCTTCCCAACTGGGGATCCAGCTGCAGACCGAGATCTGACTGACCAAGGCAACCACCTACAAGAGGGCTTTATGGAGCCCCCTGTGAAATCAGCTGAAGGAGAACCAGAAGGAGGCTTTTGTCACTGTAGTTCAGTACTCCCCCATTCATGCCTGGAAATAGATAGTGTTTGTCTAGTGCACTTATCAGGTCAACAAAATCAAAATTTGATGTTCAAATCTACTGGACCTGTCACAGTAACATACGCCAGGGATGTCACAGTATTGTGGTGTACTATTGTACTGGAAGTCACAGTATTGAAATAGTAACTTCCCATACTGCAATAACCATATTTCGCAGTGTACCATGGTTTTCAGACCTGCTGTCCCTGATTCCCCTCCAGCCTAAACTCCCACTGTTCTGCACCCCATGCAGAAATCAGTGTACTATGTAATTATTGCTGATGGCATTACTTTTCACATTTATAGTGTGAACATTTGATACTATGACATACCTCATTTATAAGGAGCTATATTCATTGCAAGTGCTCTGATTAAATGTCAGCACAACTCGATGGCATTATGAGGAGTTTCTCTACACAAGCATTCTATTTTTACATTTCGGGTCGGTTTACTTAAATTGGCAGCGTCTGCAAAAGCAGTGACAGGGATGCAGGGCGGTTCTATTCCTACGCCTGAATGGGGCCCATTAACTGGATTCCTGTACATACATAGGACTAGGTTGCCATGACTACGATCACTTACTGTGGTTGGCAGCCAAGTCCCCAGTGTCTGATGCAGTGTAATCCTGTGATTCATTCTGTCTCCACCCCATTCCATTCTTCTGGGAGGCTTGCCTAATTGCACTAGCCTCATTTTTTATAACAACCGCACCCTCTTCCCACCACACAGGAGTCAGATCAGATGATCAGTTATTTTAGACATGTGTCCCAGGCATGTAAGGATAAACCAGGCATTGCAACAATAGAATTCAAGTGTCATAACCGGTTTTCATTTAATTTCCTTTCATTTTTATTTTATACTTTGGTCGATGTGTGCTCAGTGAGAGCATTAAAAATGGTCAGCTCCACTTTTTCCCACAAGTGATGACTTGATGAGATGTATATATTGGTATTTTATCATTCTGTTCACCATTGCTCCCTCTGCTAAATCTCTGCTGGGTAATCTGCCCCCTCTAGGAAATGCCCCTCCTGCTCTCTGTTTCTCCTCTTCCCTCCTCCATGACCATGCCACACACCTGCTCTTGTAACTAGCCCCTCTCCTCTAACTGCCACCTCATTTCCATTCTCTTTTCCACAGCAATTCCCCTACTGGGCACTGTATTGTTAGTGCATAGTTTGGTACACTTGCTTCTTTCTCACTTGGTCTCTATTTGTATAAGACATTACCCTCCCTCCTTTGGTTACCACTGCGTACTGCCACTGCCGGGCAGCCACTATACCTTCTGTTTATTCTGCCCTGTTTGCCCATTCTTCTTGAAACTGATTATGCTCGTGTGCCTATATATTTTTTCTTATTTGCACCTTATCTCCTTTACTTCACAACATATTGTGTATCACTGTATCCTTATAATATTGCATCAGTTGTCTTGCACTGTCCATCTTGTGTATGGACCGCCCACATATGTCTGATCTTCTTTCCCCAGAGGCAAGAGTGCAGCTTGCTGAGCCATGGACACTGCTATACCATTACAAAACAAGTTTGACTTTCTCGGCATCCCCTGTTAGTTCATTATTTTTACATTTCTATAGTATTCTTTTGTTAATTTGAATGTTTTCTACCTTATTTTATTAGGTGTGATGCATAGAACAGCACCTTTTCTGGAAGCTGACATAGTGTTATGACACGTCAAACCTCATCAGCATTGTGACTTCACAAATAGTGACATAGCTAGTGACCAGCCTGACTGAAGGGAATGATTCTTCTTAGCTAACTCTGATGTCACAGTGAGTGAGGTCACAGTGCTGAGGTATGAAGGGGAATATAACTAGATATGTCAGCCTCCAGGTAGAGTACTCTTCCAGTGGATCTCTGCAGAGCTGCTGACTTGCCTTTAAGCCAGAGACCTAGCCTGGCAATCCTGCAAGATCACTGGCTCCTCTACTGCCCTGGCCAATTACTGGACTCTTGGCAATGACTGTACCAAAGCCACAAGGCTTGCAAATTGGAATATTTCGCATCCACATTCCAGAACAACCTTAATCATGCCTCCAAGTTCTGACGGGTCATCCACCATTTCTCCCCTCAAACTCAAGCCCCCCCCCAACCTGTCCTCAAGGTTGGCAACTCTCTCACCAAAGACCCTGCTGCCACTTCCTCTTCAACTCTTTCTTCACCACCTGTGCTCAATTCCTTGTCTCCTCCTCCACTTCCCCCTTGCCCCACTTCACCTGCCTCCTCCCATGCACTTGTTCCTTCCCACCACTCTTCTACTTCCTCAAGCTCTACTAGCTCTTATCCCCCACATGTACGAGCCCCGACAATCTCGACCCTCAGCTTCTTCATCTCTCTGTTTCTGCTATCACAATCTGTATTATCCACCTCCTGTCTTTCTTCTCAGCTGCTCTCCCTGATGAATGGAAACAGGCTATTGTCACCCCCCTCCCTAAAGAGGGGCAATCCTTCCTCTTCTGTTAACTAATGGCCTGTCTCTCCAAATCTCATCCTGGCTAAGGTCCAGGAACACCGAGTTTTCTCACAGCTTTCCCCTTCCTCAACTCCTCCTTCTTCGCTTCTTTCCAGTCTGGCTGCAGGAATTCCCACTCCACATCCACCTCCTCCCCTGACTCACTGACTTCATGCGTTTTGGTGTGGTTCAGAGCTAGATAACCTTTGCTTTCTTTGTTGACTTGGGCCAAGCCTTTGACATTGTTTCCCACCCCCTCTTCCAGGACAAGCTTAAGGCAACAGGTCTCTGCCTCCTCAGTCAGTTGGTTCTGCTCATACCTTGAGGGCACATCTCAAGCTGTCTGTAAAGAAACATAGAAACATAGAATTTGACAGCAGATAAGGACTACTTGGCCCACCCAGTCTGCCCATTTCCCTACCTAATGGATAAGCTGCAGATCCTAGCTAACCAACAACCTACTTCCTCCTACCCGCACTCCCTAGAATTGCCTTATGTCTGTCCCATGCATTCTTGAATTCCCCCACTGTTTTTGACTCCACAACCTCCTCAGGAAGGCCATTCCATGCATTCACAACCCTCTCCATGAAAAATACTTCCTCGCATTACCTCTGAGCCGTGCACCTTCTATCTTCAAATTGTGCCCCCTTCTTCTTGCACACCTCTTTTTCTCAAAGATGCTACCCTCTTGCACTTTGTTGATACCTTTGAGGTACTTGAAGGTTTCTATCATTTCCCCCCGTCCCTCCTTTCCTCGAGGGTATACATATTAAGCTCCTTAAGTCTCTCTTCATATGTCTTCTGTTACAGACCCTGCACCATTTTAGTTGCCCTCCTATGGAGTGCCTCCATCCTGTCTATGTCCTTGCAGAGATTGGGTCTCCAGAACTGCACGCAGTACTCCAGATGGGGTCTCACCAGCTGTCTGTGCAGAGGGATAACAACTTCCTGTTTTCTACTGGTGATGCCTCTCTCTCTGTACTTCCCAGCATCCACCCAGCCCTCCTTACTGCCTTCTGACATTGCTTGCCCACCTTTAGGTCATCTGATATGACTACCCCCAGGCCCCTTTCCATTTTTGTTGTTGTTAGTATCTCACCCCCCATTGTGTACTCTTCCCCTGGGGGTTTTGTTTCCCAGGTGCATTACTTTGCACTTCTTAGCATTGAATCTAAGCTGCCATACATTTGACCATTCCTTCAACCTTCCCAAGTCCCTTCTCATCCTTTCCACCCCCCTTGTGTATGAACCCTTTTGCAGATCTTTGTGTCATCTGCAAAGAGGTATACTTTTCCTTTCAGTCCCTCTGCAATGTCACTTTTAAAGACATTGAAGAGTACCGGTCCTAGAACTGAACCCTGCGGTACCCCACTAGTAACCCCCCTTTCTTCAGAGTGGACTCCATTTACTATTACACTCTGTGTCCTGTTCTCCAGGCAATTTTTATGCTTGCTTGCTTGCTCACATGTACAAGAAACAGTGCCATCATACGAGTTTTTGTAGGTGTGGCACCCCTGCTTCCAATGCCTCAGCATTTTTGCAGGGACAGCCGCACCACACCAATGAATGTCTCAGCTGTCTATGACAGCAGTTCAGATTGCAGTGGCATACAGTTGAAAGCAAACGACCGTTACAATCAGCGGTGGTAACGTGTAGGCAATTTGCATACTACCCTTCCGTCAGCAGTATGCAAATTGCCTCCATGTCACCACTGCTGATTGTAGCGGTGGTTGTATGCATGCCCTCCCTTTGTTATGTGCCAAGAGGGTGCCCAATCCCCCTCAGCTCATGCACACACCCCCAGCACACTGTACGTCCGACAGGGTTGCCCAATCCCTGTCAGCTCCAGTGCCCTTCCCCCAAACAATAAACTTCCAGGTGCCACGCTGGGAGCCCACCACAGCGTGGCAGAAGTCCAGCATCCTCATGTGTCCCCCTCCACATTATATGGCCAACGGGGGTGCCCAATCCTCTGTTGGCTCCACTGCCCCCCCAAAACTTCCAGGTGCCACGCTGGGAACCCACCCCAGCATGGCAAAAGTCCCATGTCATCCATGTAAATAAAAAATTAAAAACCTGTAACAAAAGAAAATGGTTCCTTGTTGACTGTCTTGCCCCTCCGCAACCTGCCCACCCTCTGCGTCCCATCTCCCTACCCCCACCCCATACTTACCTCCAGAGCCTGGCATGATGATCTTCGGTGGACCGGGAACACATCTGCACTCTTTAAAGCTGACCGCGAATTGAAGAAATGCCAGTAAGCTATATAACGGCATAAATAGGTTTTTTTCAACTTCGATGCATATCTCGGTCATTGTTTTGAATTTTTGCACCAAATTTTCAACATGGGGTTCTTGGGACCCCAACTCGTGAATTCAGTGACTATCATTTGGTTATTCGGTCCCAAAAGGTGATTTCGCGGTCATTGCGCGGATTCACCTTTCGGGACCGACTAACGAAACAACAGTGTCACTGTTCATGAGGTGGGCTCTTAAAAAGCCTATGTTGCAAACTTGTTGAAAAAATTCCCTAAAATGACTGTGTTACAAGCGTGCATTGTGCAGTTTCCACGCACACTTACAAATTCGTGAATCTGTGATATTTTCACTCCAGATTTTCAACATTGGCATTTTTTCACACCTCCTTATGAATAGTAAGCTGTCATTTTTCACATCCTGGCCAAAATGTGTTTTCGCACTTGTGGCGCAGAATAGTGGGAAATCAGTGTTTGCGACAGATTAAGAAAATCACAGTGACACTCTTCATGAGCAGAGGTCCTAAAATGCCTATGTTGAACATTTGGTCACAAAAGTCTTTAAAATGACTGTGTTACGAGCGTGCATTGCGCAGTTTCTACGCACCCTCATAACTTCACAAAATTGCAATATTTTTACTCCAGATTTTCAACACTGGCATTTTTCCACACATTCTTATGAACAGTACAGCTGTCATTTTTCACATCCTGGCCAAAATGTGTTTTCACACTACCAGCGCAGAATAACACAGTCACTGTGGGAAATCAGTGTTCAGGAACAGATTAAGAAAATCACAGTAACACTTTTCATGAATGGAGATCCCAAAATGCCTATATTGAAAATCTGGTGAAAAAAATCCCCCAAATAATTGCATTGCAGGTGTGCGTTGCGCAGTTTCTATGCACGCTCGTGACTTCACCAGTTTTTTTATATTTTCGCTCCAGATTTCCAACATTATCATTTTTTTACACCTCCTCATGAACAGTACAGCTGTCATTTTTCACATCATGTTGGAAATGTGTTTTCGCACCGGTGGCGTTAATGGCGCAGTCACTGTGCAAAATCGCCTGTCGGCTAACAAACTGATAGTGTCACTGTTCACGCGGTGGGGTCACAAAAAGCCCATGTTGAAAACTTAGAGTAAAAATACCAAGACATGCCCAGGGCCTTAGGGTTTCTGACCATAATGCCCTACCCTGTAGGGTCTGACAGGCGTCCGCCCTACCCTGTAGGGACTGACAGGTGTCAGGAGTGTAATCCAGGATTGTCGACAGCAATGCTCACGCCATTCCACCCCAACCCCCCCGTAGCCAGTGACTGGCATCAAGGTGCACCTTGGATTCTTTGGCCCCAGAGTTCACACCATTCTCCTATACTGCACCCATTTCAGTGTATTTCCTTATGGAATGAGGTGAGTGTACAGCCCAAACACCCCAAGGCACACCTCGACACTTGTCAGTGTCTGCAGGGTAGGATGAGGTGAAACGTCATGACTGTAATGGGTGACGACTCAAAGGTACACCCCAATGCCTGTCCATCTCTGCAGGGTGGGGGTGGAATTGGTGTCAGTTCAATACATCACTGCCATTCCTATACTGCATTTGTCTAACTCCTGCATTTCCACTGCTAATGGCAGCAAGCAAACATTCAACATTGACAAATGCTTGTTTACCCAGGCTACCGTCTTGAGACCCACTCCCAGGCCGATTAATTTGTTTATTAATCTTTTGTGTGGGACTGTGTCAAATGCCTTGCTAAAGTCTAGGTAGGCCATGTCCACAGCCCCTCCCTGGTCTACTACTTTGGTCACCTAGTCAAAGAAATCGATTAGATTTGTCTAACATGACTTTCCCGCTGTGAATCCATGCTGTCTTGGGTCCTGTGCCCCTCTGGCCTCTAGGTACTCAACAATTCTTTCCTTCAGAAGTGATTCCATCATTTTCCCTATCACAAACACCCTTCCCCTCAACTCCCTATCTGTTCAGGCATGACCCAAGGGTCTGTCCTTGGCTCCATTCTCTTTTTCATCTTCCTGAATGACCTCCCTGCAGCCTGCTCCTCTGAGTCCATCCACATGTACGCAGATGATACAGTGCTCTTTGCCGCTAGCTCCTCTGCCTCTGACCCCACTGCCTGGATCCAATTGGACTTTAACAAGCTGTAACACTGGTTCCGGTCCAACCAACTGTCCTGCAACACCAAGAAAATGTTCTCCATGACCTTTGGCTCCCAGCAGAGGATTGTCAGGCTCACCCCCCTCCCTTTCTTCCATACCCTCGATGGCACAGCAGTTGAGGATATCTCCTCCTTTTAGTGCCTATGAGTCTTGCTCGACTACTATTTCAGTGCACACAGATGTCATCAACACAAGCCCCGCCCCAAACCTGATGTGCTCTATAGGAGCAAAGTGTGCATCCTGCTTCCTGCCTGCCAAGAGATAATTTCAAAGACGATAATCCATATCTTTAACTAGGGCAAAATCTGCAGCGCCGCTTCACATTCACTCTTGCTAGACTGGGCCTCTTCTTTCACTCCTGGATTCTGCTATTTTGCCTTGGACTGTCCCCATCATATCCACCAAGGATCTCTTTACTCCTCCCTTTACCCCCCCCCCAGAAGCCAGGTACCATGCCCACTGTGCCTCCTTCATATCCAGATTCTGGCTTGGCTCCCTCTCTTTTCTTTCTTCTCTCTTCCCTCCGCTAATCACTCTGTAACACTGTTTCCATTCCCTTTCCCTCCCCTCCTCCCTCCCCCAGAAATCCGCTGGCCAAGCTGCATTCTCATATAATTTCCCTAAGTTGTGGTCCTCTCTTCCTAGTTCTCTCTTCCCCTGTCCATCTGCTCTGGCACTTCCACCTTCTCCCTTAGGTCTCCTCTTTGTGATTTTCCAACTACTGTACCTCCTGCGACTGTTACTGACACCAGACCTCAGTGGACACCCTCCACCCCACCCCAATGACTCGCTTAAGCCCTGTTATGCTCTGAGAGTTATGCCCACCCACCACCACTGCTATGCCCTGGTTACGAGGTTGCTCACCACCCTAATTTAAGTGTAATTTTATCTACTCTGACACCTTGTTTGTACTGTGTTACTTTGCACTGAATATTGATTTGCACATTTGTTAATGTATTGCCCTTTTGCACTTTATTTTGTTTGCACTGTTGTGACTTGGCACAGAATATTGTTGATGCATAACTGTTAATGTAGTTTTACTCTTGCACCTTATTATATTGTCTACCTCTGAAAACGAGCTGTTAACCAACTCAGTATGTCTTTCCAGGTAAAACTTTTGAAATCAATCAATAAATAAAGATTAATTGTTTCATAAAGTTTTACATAGAAACATAGAAGTTGATGGCAGATAAGGACTGTTTGGCCCACCCAGACTACCATTTTGCCTACCTATTTTGAACCACAGATCCTAGATGATCTACAGCTTACCCTTTTTTCCTGTCTCTAGGGTACCCTTATGTCTGTCCTATGTACTCTTAAATTCCCTAACTGTTTTTGCCCCCACCACTTCCTTTGGGAGGCCGTTCCAAGTATCCACCACTCTTTCAGTGAAAATGTACTTTCTTATGTTGCCCCTGAATCTCCCCCAACTTTATTTTGTGACTCCTAGTTCTTGCGCATCTTCTTTTTTGAAAAATGCTGCCCTCTTGTACCTTTGTTTCTATCATGCCCCCCCTTTCAGGGAACACATATTGAGTTCCCCCAGCCTTTCTTCATAATGTCTTTTATGCATGCCCTGCACCATCTTTGCAGCCCTCCTCTGGACTGCCTCCAGTCTGTCTATGTCCTTCAGCAGATGTGGTCTCCAGAATTGGACACAGTACTCCAGCTGAGGTCTCACCTGTGATCTGTACAGTGGCATAACCACCTCCTTCTTTCTGCTAGTGATTCCCCTGCCAATGTACCCCAGCATCCTACTGGCTCTCCCCACAGCCTTGTCGCACTGTTTGGTTGCCTTTAGGTCATCCGAAATGAGTATCCCCAGGTCCCGTTCCTGTCTGGTGGTCAGCAGTACCTCCCTCCCTCCCCCACACACATTTTGTATACTTCTCCAGAATTTCTGCTCCCCAAGTGCATGACTTTGCACTTCTTGCCATTGAATCCAAGCTGCCACACTTATGACCACTCCTCCAACCTGCCCAGGTCCTTCCTTGTCCTTGTTTAGTAATATATGCTTGTCCTTTCTTCCAAACTGTGTTATAGCAGACAAAAAAGTGATTTTGTCATTTTTTCACAGTTCTTTAATGAGTCCAGAAACCATGGCGTGAACCACAAAAGATGCTCTACTCACAATTACTGTGGTGGAGTTTGCAGTTTAGATTAACAGACCAGTGCTTCTATTTTGACGGATCTGCTTTAAATAAAAAAAAGATGTTAAATTGCTTTTGCTTCTTTTTTTTGAAACACTTAAGACTTTAGACTGCTCAAATTACTAAAAACTAGTCATCTCATAACAACCGTAGTCAAAGATACCCTATACTGTATCTATCATTTTTTTACAGCACTAACAAACCGTTTTCTGCTCATGATAACTATGACTGAATGAACTTGGTCCACTCATAATGACTGTGATCAACATAGAAATGCTGTTGCTCAATGTTTGAGAACAGGGATTTTAGTCTGGTGCCTTTTTCTGGTCTCATGTTTGAGTCAGAATCAAAACAAAAGCCTGAAAACCAAACTGAACCAACCAGTTTCATAAAGGGCAAAAAGTGTTGCCTCTGTTTGCCTAAGGCTGATGCAGAGTGCTATTAGTGTTCGGGCCTGGATCGCTGTTGACCAAACACTGTTCTGTACAAAGTGTTTTGTCCTAAGACACAGAAAAAGAGAAAAGCAAAAAAGACAGTTGCTGACTGTTCAAGCCTCTCTGTCTAGCTCCAAGGAGTGTTTCCCTACAAAACAAACTCTGGTCAGAGCTGATACGGCTGTGCAGAGCTTTTTGGATCTGTTCCATTATTAACCAGTGCCGCTGGAGTATGTCCACAGGAGTGGCACCGATGAGGTAGCGCCATAGTGCCACATTAGTAGTGCCGCATGCAGTACTGCAGTCGCCACCACAGCCCCGGTGTTGGCCATACACAGGATGGCGGTGATCACAAAACTGTGCGTGCATGATTCTTGCACATGCACAGTTTGAGTTAGCAGCCATCTTGTACAAGGCACCCTGCACGGTGTCACAACCCCACTCAACAGGTCAGGCCCTCTGTTCCTACAGTGCCAACCTCCGAGCGCAGTATTGTGAACAGGGTAACAGAACAGGGTATCCCTCCTATCTGTTTTGTGGGTACGAATCACCTTTGGTCTCAAGTTCTGGAGGGATTCAAACTGTGAACCTTCTGCTAGCGTACCCCAAATGTACTGGCTCAGATAATTCTGCTCTTCGGGTAAATGCCAGATATCTTTCACCAAGGGCATCTAACCAGGTATACAAAATGAACACTTAAAAACTCTAGGAAAGACCTTAGATAAATTCTTACCTTTTCCCAGCTTCGTATACCATTAGGCTTATGAACAGTGTTGTCAAAATCTTAACCATCCAGGCATCACAGGCAAAAGAATTTTGAAGACACAGGCAGTCTCTTTTAAAATAAGAGGTTTACTTAGAAAATGGACAAAAATAGGTAAAATGACAACAGGTC
Organism: Neoceratodus forsteri; assembly: GCA_016271365.2. Classification (NCBI taxonomy): domain Eukaryota; kingdom Metazoa; phylum Chordata; order Ceratodontiformes; family Ceratodontidae; genus Neoceratodus; species Neoceratodus forsteri. The sequence continues at coordinate 310,786,785 of CM057450.1, forward strand.
CCAATGTGTAAAAATATCAGGCGTGGTCTCCGACACTAAACAGGTTTGCTCCGGTGTCCCCCAAGGCTCCATCCTGGGTCCATTGCTGTTCAGTCTGTTCCTCAACTCCCTCCACGACTCCACCTCTCAGCAAGTCATACTCTATGCAGATGATGCAGTGATTCTTGGCTTTCATCATGACCCAAGCCACCTGCAACAAACCCTTCAACACGGCTTCACCTCTGTTGAAAGCCGGTTCAAAGAACATAAGTTAATCCTTAACCAGAGAAAAACAAAGACCATGATTTTCACCAGCCACCAAAACAAGCACAAACACCACCAACTCTCCTTAAACACCTGCCTCGGGACTCCCTGGAGCAGGTTGATGCCTTCAGATACCTAGGAATCACCCTAGACCTACACCAGTCATTTGGAACCCATATAACTAATGTCGCTAAAACTGTGAATACTAGACTGGGCTTATTTCACTGCCTCATGGCATCTGACTAAAAGGGCCTCTTTTGTCAGAGTTCAAAGCTCCATCATCTCCCAGATTGACTATGGTCTTGTCATCTATGGCACTGCCACTACCACTGCACTCAGAAGGATTACTACCACTAAACAAGGCCTGTCGACTCATCACTGGGGCTGAGCGGCTCACACACACCCGTGACCTCTACTCACAAGCTAACTGGCTTCAACTTGATAATTGAATTCAGTTCAAACTTAAGTTGCTAAGAAAAATACAGTTGGGAACTACCCTCCTGGGGTCTGTTCACTCCTTCAAATGAAAACCAGCTCCAGAATTACTAGGGGATCAAAGCCACAACTTTTCCATATCCCTCACTGCCGCACAGCCATTGGCCAGCCTTCATTCACCTACAGGGCACCAACTTGGTTTATTGGTCTTGCCAATGATACTATCAATACCACTGGGCTAGGGGCCTTCAAATCCAGGCTCCAAAACACCCTGATCGCTTCCAGCATCTGCAACTGTCATGGATAATGTGTATGCAACACCGCTCAGCTACCGCTCTTCCTATATCTAGCCCCTTACATAACGCACTTGCCCTAGTTTGGCCTCTGCCCCATCCACTCTACAGCACCTGACAATGCCACCTTCCTGGCTGCTTCGCCCCCCCCTCCATATCCTTACCTACCCCCCCACCTTTCCTCTCTTCTCATTTTCTTACCTCCCGCCTTTGCCCCTCCCATTTCTTTCTACCACCCCTCACCCTCTTGTCCTCTTCCTTTCCACTTTATCCTCTCCCTGTCTGTTCAAAATTAATTTTATATCCTTTACCCTTATTTGTGTAACAATTTTGTCTATTGTCATGTGATACCAATGTCTTGACGTGGAACCTTTGTAAAAGAGCCCTGGGCTCAATAGGTAATTGCAATCCTAGAACTGAAATAAATAAAAATAAATAAATAACATAAAAATGTAAACACAGAACAATATATCACAAAGCATACAATCACTTAAAAGAAAACAAGGAAAAAAAAGTGCAAACAAGATCCTACCATAATACACTTTGACTTTTCTATCTAATGTATACCTTTTTACAGTGCTTTAAGTCACTGTTGTTTCAAGAGAATCCAAACAGGAATGTGTCAGTAAGTGGAAATACAGCATACAGTTTAAACCTTGTGTCTCCACCCCTTCTATGACACCACCTAGCTCCTCCTAGCATATTAAAAATTATACAACCAGGATGTCTTATCACTCAGGAGGTATATTAAATAAGGTGACATCAGCAAAATCTCATTTCCAATATGCCTCTTTGATCTGGAGTGGTTTTCTGCTCCTCTTTGATCTAGTGTGTTTTCCTGCTTTTCAAAGACATCAAAGAATGTTTACAACTCTGCAGTTTCTCACTTAGCTGTCATATAGCTACTTTTAGCACCAGTTGAAATTAACTGTTCTTTCCTCTGAAGACGTCCTAAAATGGATATTTTAGTTCCTGGCTTCAAAGAAGCATAGCTCAACAACAAGACCATAAAATGTGAGTCTTTGGAAGTTAATTACATTACAGAAATCTGCTGTTTAACATATCCTGTCCTTTGAACTGAAACCTGGGGGGGGGGGGGTCATCCCAGGAGCACAGGATATATTAAGAGAGACACTCAATAACACATTTTTATATTACCAAAAATCATAGAGCGATCAGAACCAGCTGTCCAAGTGTCACACATGGCACCTGTTACTTCTGCAGTTGTGTAAGAAAAAGAAGTGTGCTGGGAAGTGGGTGTGTTTATGCAGCCAGTGGAGGGGAAGTGCCGCATAAACACAACCACTGAAAACTATGCCGCAGCACTGTGGAAGCACACTGCCTAGTGGTCCAGTCACGTGCTTCCACAGTGCTAGTAAAAAAATAATGAGTGATGGCATAACATCTGCATAGCTCTGCCCATGCAGCCGTAAAATGGCTTAGAACATATCTGTGATGTCATCTGACACAGCTTCCCCTAAAGACCAGTCCAAGGCAGAGTTTGCAAGAAGCCCCCCAAAAAGCATAAATGTTGGTCTAAGGAATTCTCAGATAAAAATGACCCCCGGCCCCCCCACAAAGAAAAAGGTAGGTGGAGGCGTCCTCCTCTCACACTAACCTTAAAAGGCCCACAAAGAAAAACACACACACATGCGCACACACACTATTGTCACTACTGTAAAAGGAGGAAAAAAAAGGCCTTGGCCCATAATAGCTCCTAATTTTTGTAGTATAATTTCAGTTTTCCTCCCTCTGCTAGGAACTTATCCAATCATTTCTTGAATATTTTCTTAGTCTCACTTACTACAATACTTTCTGACAGTCCATTCCATAAATTCATCACTCTTTCAGTGAAAAATACTTCCATTCGTTACTCCTGAATCAGCCTCCCTGCACTTGTAGTTCAGGTCTCCTAATACCAGAGCTATAGTCTTTGAATTTGATATTTAATTCACCAACATGAGATGAATCATTTATAATATCACAGAATAGCAACAAGCCTCCCCTCCTTCTTCTTTCCTCTGATGTCTATCGTTTTTTAAACTGCATGTTCTTTGTCGTATGGAAGATCCTTGACTTCAGCTACTATTTTAGTCATTCTATGTTGTGTCCTTTCTATTATGTTTATGTCCACCTTCTTGTGGGGATTCCAAAGTTGACTACAAAAGTTGGCTCAGTACAGTCCTCTGGATATGAGACATGCACTGGATCACTGCTAGGAGTTTGCTGTTTTTTGGCGGTTGGAGAGAGACCAATGCAGAATCTCACTCTCTCACTTTGAGGAGTAAAGGGGAGAAGAAGGGAGACATCGCAAGTTGAATTTTTAAAACAGGCATGCCACTGTTGCCTGACTACATTTGTCTCCTTACCAGTAAAGCTTAATTTCTGCCTTGTGTCGGATTTGGTCTCCCTCGGTATCTTTGTCTTCTACCCAGAAAAAGAGAGAGAAAGAGAGAGAAGAGGAGAGGAGCACATTGACTCTGTGGCAACTGGGGTTTTCCCCGAGACAAGCTCCCGTGGGGTTAGATAATAACCTGTCGGAACGGCATCACCAAGGAGAAGAAACCCGTATCCTAGTCCTGAAACTGTGTTATCATCTGTCATAAAACATATTTTGGTCCTCTTTCTGCCTCAGCTTCTGCAAAATAATATAAGGGGTGTAACTTTTTGGACTTTTTATGTTTTATGCTTTATGTTTCATGTTTTCTTTATGTCGTTAATGCTTCTTTATAGATTGGCTGTTTCTTTGGGTAATACATATTTTTTAATATATGTGAAGGAGAGTGGTTGTGCGTTGGATGGTTGTTGGGCTTTTCTTTTTTTGGGGTAGAACGGTGGTTCTTTCCTTTTATTTTTTTTAAAGAATTTTTTTTGTTTAAATATATTTTGCGCCAAATGTATACTGCTCCAATGTGATTTTGGGTACTTATACAAATTTGTGGCATCTTGCCCTCAGATCTTCTTTCATGCACAAGAACCTCCACAGACCATTTTGGGTGCTGGCTGTTCTGGTGAGACATTTTGAGCTTCCTAGCATAAGTTTGCTTTTATCTTTGAGTTTTAAAAGTTTGTTCACCATATTGCCTGACTTTTACTGCCTTTATTTGCCTACAAATTTGGGTGCAAATGCCAAGGTTACTTCACTCTGTGTGGATATTTCAGAGTACCTGATGTAATTAGCTATCAACTGCACTGCAAGAAGTAAGTTCTAAATTATTATAAGCTCACGATAAAAGTTTTTTGAAAGAAGGAGCTTTTATGTTGTTTTTTATGGGGTATCAGCATTTTAACTGGTTTTAAGGGTTTTTTTGGGGGGATAACCGTTTGACTGTTTGGCTGATTGCTGTATATCTGTATACTCGTATACTGCTGGGGTATTTACTTATTTTATTTTCTTGTGTTTTGTATATTTTAGTGCTCTATTCAGAAATAACGAATTTTGGAGCCTCCATCGAATTACATTGTCTAAGGATTTGTTTATGGATTTTTACTGGGACTTTGGTTGGGAATCAGAATCCTGAATCTATATGGGAAACTAACAATTACCATCTACTAGGCTGAAGATCCAGCGTCTCATACAGACCACTGGGCCAGGAACTTTGTTCATTCTGCTTGCATCTTTTGCATGTGACCTGATGACACAGACCTGCAAGTTTGGAACACTTTGTTTTCAGGAAAGAAACTGATACTTCTTTATTTGGACTTTTATAAACTGAGGACTTTTTTTTCTGGTCCTTTTCATATTCTATTTTTAAACCTGATATGCCGGCTGTTACTAGAAGTAAGATGTCTCTTAGTGATGAATTAATAGTGCCTGAGGGTGCACCTAAGAAAGTCAAACAAGGAAGGCTTTCTAAGGGCATCCAAAAAAAACCTTTCTTTAAAAAAAATTAGCTACAAAGTCACTTGGTAAAAAACAAATTTGGTTTAATAATAACAGGTCTATATTGCAAGAAAACAGTAGGAAAATTGAGAATAAAAAGGGGCATGCAATTAGTATCTACTCTGAATGGGGGTATTTTGAAATATATTGGTATTGTAACCTCACAGGGTAAAGATGATAACCCGAAGATTATCACAACAGTAGATATTACACCATTTACTAGTAAAGAGGGGGAAATGTGTTACTTTTCTAATAACAGCAAGTCAGAAATGGTCAGCCTGATTAAACAAGGAATTAGAGAGGAGTCTGAGCAGATTCAAGCCATCAAAACTAACTTCTCTGATATTTTTCATAATTTGACTGTATTAGACACAGAAGTGAGAAGTATGAGAGAAACATTGAGATCACATTTTAGTGACAATGAGCAAAGGGTAGTTGACCAGATTGAAACAGAAGTTTCCTCAAATAAAATGGACACTGAGAAATCTACAAAAGAAAAGCAAGATGAAGGGATAGTGTCAGTAAAGTATATAGAGGGAGATGGAGAAAATCAGGCAGCAGAGGCTCTGGATCGAACTACTGGGGAAGAATATAGTTGTACTTCTTGGACAATGAGCCCTGAGAATAGAAGTATTCCAGACTTGGAGGGTTTAACTAAGGACATTATTAATGTATTAAGAGACCCACTCAACTCTAACATTTTCCTGTTCAAACAAATGTTGGATATTAAACAGGATCTTTCCTTTATGAAAGGAATATGTCTAGAAAATAAAAGTAAATTCTGATGGAACAAGGACATAAGGGAGTGGGTATACTGTTCAAAGTGTCAGAGACAATTTAACTCTTGATCAGAGTGCTATTAGCTTCCCCTTAGGTGATATCCCAGACCATAGTGGTCAGTTTGATCAGGATCCAATCAGCTTAGAGTCCAATGACATTTTAAGAGTGAAAGTTGATCATTTCTCAGAGCAGCCAACTATAAGCAATGGCTCTGAGTGTGTAATGTTACCTAATTCAAATTCAAGAGATACCAACATTTGCAAAGAGATGGCAGAGAAAGTTTCCTCTCTCTCTGGAAAAAGGGAGAGGATCAAGAGGCTGCCAGGGGGATTTTAAAGGCCAGTAGAGGTAAGTGTAAGTGCAAGCGTAAGGGCAAGAGTAAGTGTGCAAAGGGGAGCAGGATAAATGCTGATAGGTACTGTAAGGGTAAGAGAAATAAAGTTAGGGAAGTTTCAGTGGAGTTCAAGTCACAATTGAAGACATCTGTTAATCATGGAAAAACAGATATTGATTCATTAGCATATGGCGCAGATGTTAACCTAGATCCAAATGAACATCAGGGTGCAATAAAAAATAATTAAGAGTTGCACTAAGAAGGGTAATAGATTAGAGAAGCTCAAGAAATCAAAGACAAGTAAGAAAGAACAGAATAAGAATATTAAGAAAAAATTAAAGGAAAAAGATGGAGAAGCTGAGATGAAAACAATAACGAATATTATGCTAGGTGATGAATGTTTAGTAAGCAAGGAGAAGGTAACCAAAGTACAGAATACTCAAAAACTCAGTTCATTAAGTACCTTGGACAGAGTGGGACATGAGGGTAATGAACATTTTAGGAGATTTTTGTCAAAACCTCTTGATACTGATTTTGTTTTTCCACTGTTTAAAGTGTCCTGCATTCCACAGGAAACACAGGAAAAGTTAACTGGTTTATTGGTCGATTTAACTACCATACTGGATGGTTGTAATCTAGTAAAACATTCTATCAGTATAATCAGACCAATTTCCACCTCCAAATTAGTTTTGCTGGTCACTAACCAGTTTTATCTTCTAAAAGCTGTTGTCCAAAAAACTAGAGAGCTCGAGAGGATAGGAATTCAAGTCGGGGACTTGTTGACCTTGAATGAGCTCTTTCCAGAATTTTATAATGACAATGGATATGTAATAACACAATAAGAAAAATTAGTTTCTATTTTCGGTCTGAAACAAGTACAATTAAAAGGGAAATTGACTGACTTTTTGAGTGTTTGTTTGGGAACCCATGTTAGCAGCTCTCTAACTGGTAAAGTTAAGAGATTAGAATTTGATGGACAGGTTATGTTCTTGGTTAAACAAGAAAGCTTGGTTAAGGAACTAAATAAGAAGCAACTTATTTTGGATCAATTAGGTATTTATGTCTGTATTGATGATGATAAAGTTAGACTTGATGATTCACTTTTAACTATACATCATAAGGGACAACAATGGGAGATTCTGGTTGAGACAGCCAACAGATATGAAATGCTCTCTTTAATGAATCAATGACAAATGGATTCTGCTAGAGGAAGACCACAGAGACCAAAAATCAATTCTTTATATGTCATGGATCTCCATAGATCTGAAATGTTTAAAAACAATGAAGACAAGTTTAATATTTTGTCCTGGAATCCATCAAGACTTGGGGAAAAGCTAGGGGATCCAGAAATGATTGAATATTTGAATTCATTTGATCTTATTTGTGTACAGGAGACATGGGCACTTACTAATTCTCTTTTAGATGGATATAAGTCTTATAATAAAGTGGCCAGAAAAATAAAACAATTTGGGAGGAGGGTTTGGGGGCTTACAATTTTTATTAAACTGGATATTGATATAATAATGGAAGAAATAAGCAGTGATAGCGGTGATCTACAAGTGGTTAAAATAATGGATAAAGATAAGGATTCATTTATAATTAATGTTTACTGTAATCCTGTAAGAGGTAAACATGGAGATTTGGACTTTTTTCTTAAGACACTCAATGACTTAATAATTAACATTCAGAGTGATTACCCACAATGCGGACTGTTGATTTTGGGTGATTTTAATGCTAGATTAGGCAATTTACCAGCTTGTTCTAGTGATAAAGAGGAGATCTTGTCTCTAAATGATAAATCTAAAGTGCAAATTATAAGGAAAGTTAAGGACCCAGTTATAAATAAACGTGAAATAGATTTGCATAGATTGATGATTGATAGGAATTTATGTCTTTTAAATGGAATGATATTTTTAGATTTAGAGGGAGAATACTCATTTAGGGGAGGGAACAGTTCCTCAACTATTGATCTAGTTTGGACAGATAAAAATATGATTAACCGATGCCATTCTTCTTATTTGAAAACAGGGCCATAAAGTCAGCACTCAGGTACTGAGTTTAGGTTAAATAGAAAGGAATGTATTAAAAGAAATATCAGGCAGGAATCATTATCAATTCAATTGAAAAGGAATAGTATTGGGTGGGAAATGATTGAAGCCCAAAACTTTGAAGGTATTTTACAAAATGCAACAATCTTAAGTAGATTATTAGAATCCGTAGATAATGCTCCCAATAACAAAATAATATCTTATTATAATTCTATTACAAGTGCAGTAGCATATATAATAACAAAAGAGGTAAAGATAAAGAGGAAAGAAGGCCAACCTTGGTATAATATGGAATGTAAACAAGCTAGGAAACATCTTAATAAACAATTTAGAACATTAAAAATGTACCTGAATAAGGATAATAATAAGAAAATGAACCAAATAAGGAAAATGTATAAGGCAGTGTTAGTAAACAGTAAAAGAAAATATGTCAAACAGTTATGGGTGGAGTTAAAAAGGGTGGTTCAATCAAAGGATAACAAATTGTTTTGGCATATTGTTAGATACGGTACTAAAATCAATGATAAAATTGAGGCATATATTGAACCTAATACCTGGGAAATTCACTATAAAGAAATGTTTAGCAGGGATGATCCCGAATATCTTCTCAAATTAATACAGATGAGGATTGGTGAATGAATGTATAGACCCAATGATGAGATAACAGTAAAAGAGATAGAGAATGCAATGGATTCATTTAGGAGAAGAAAGGCACCAGGTCCTGATGGGGTCCCTTTGAATGTTATAATCAGCACTAAGCATCATTGGACTCCTTTTTATATAAAATGTTTAATTATGTTTGGGTAACAGGGTTAATCCCGAGAAGCCAGAACTTAAGTATCATTGTATCAATATTCAAAAAAGGCGATAGAAAGGATCCGGGTTGCTATAGGCCAATCAGTTTACTTGATACTTTGGGGAAATTGTTTACAAAAATTATTAATAAAAGATTGTATTATTGGGTAGAGGCTAACAATGTAATTGATGAAGCACAAGCTGGATTTAGAAAAGAACACTCAACAACAGATCAAACTTATTTTGGCTCACCTCGTATACAAATATAAGGTGGTAAAAAAACAAAAACGTTATTGTACGTTCATTGATCTTAAGTCAGCCTTTGATAAAGTCATAAGAATTCACTTTTTGGAAAGACTTTCTGGCCTTGGAGTAGATCCCTCTCTATTGGAAATGATTAAGATGATGCATCAGGATAATTATGCCAGTGTTAGGTATAATAATAAAGGAGAACTAAGTAACTGGTTTAGCTCCAATATAGGGGTTAAACAGGGTTGCTCATTGGCACCCCTGTTGTTTAATCTGTTTTTTTGCACTGTATTAAATAAAATGTATGATGAAGAATTCCACATGCCAAAACTTGGAGCTAGAGTACTACCTTATTTGGCTTATGCTGATGATGTGGCTTTACTTTCAACAAGTCATTTAGGCATGATAAGGAGTTTGGATAAATTTTATGTAGAACGTTGCAGTGCAGACCTCCAGATTAATTATAGTAAAACTAAGGTAATGGTCTTTGGGGGAAATAGGAGTAATTATAAATATTATATCAATCATTATAAACTAGATGTAGTAACAGATTTTTGTTACTTAGGAATAATTTTCAGTCAAAATAGAAATTGGTGTGATCATCTGAGGGAAATCAAGCTAAAGGCAGAAAAGTTTTTCCCTGGAGAGAATTCCATTAAAGGTAACCTAATGGTTATTGATGCCAAGATTAGATCCCAACTCCTATCTGGAGCTGAAATATGGGGTATCGACCCTAAAAGTAAAACAGGACTCAATCCCTGCTTGAATAAATTGTACAAGAGGATGTTAGGGCTTCCAGTGTTGCTGCCCATCTTCATTAGTGAGGGCCAAGCTTGGTAAGGTATCAATTGACTGTCAAATACAGCAAAGGCTAGTAAATTTAGGGAGGCAGTATAACACAGTGGTCCAAGGCTCTGAGTTGTAAATCTGGAGACCTGGGTTTGAATCCCACAGCCCCTACGTGCATACTGTGTGTCCCTGAGCAAGTCACTTAACTTCCCTGTGCTCCTAGGTCACAACTGTAAACAAGCTATCAGCTTAGTGTGCCATTCCTGGTATAACAATTGCTAATAAAAATATTGGTTAAGAGTATTTAGAATGAACCAAGAAAGGCTCCCACAGGTTTGTGTAGAGGAAGGTATAATGTATCTCTGCTCACAAATAACTTTCCCCTGTATGAAAGTAGTAGAAGAAATAATTAAACCGCTTGGCCTGCTGCTGACTATTACAGATTGTTTAAGACTCCCTTTATCCCAAGACAACAAGTCAACTCTAGGATTAAAGATAGATTTATCCAATGGGATCTGGAGACTAGTAGATTGTCTAAAGCCTACCCATGGCTGGCTAAAAATAAGAGATCTCACAAATTAGAATTATATCTGGAAATTTTACAAAACCCAAAACACAGAAAAGCTGTCACTAGATTTCGCTTTGAATGTTTTTATAGTAATTATAGAAAAGAGAGATTTGAGAAAAGAAAAGATGAAGATCTCTATTGCAAATGTGGGTTAAGTCAAGATAATTTACTACACGTGGTCATGTTGTGTCCTTTGTATGAAAAAATGAGGTTTTCTCTTTTGGGTAGTTTAATTCAACAACTCACCTATCAACCAGTTAACATATTGACATATTTACTAAAAGCACAGGAAGAAGAGGTACTTATCCGTGTGTCCTCTCTTTTAAGATATATAGAATTGAAAGGTCTTCATTTGAAACCCTGATTTAGGTAACAGAATCATGGGTTTTTATTATATAAATTAACTGATTAAAGTATGATGAATACCAATATATCATCACATGGTAATATGGTGAGAATAAGAATGACTTATGTGGTAAAAGACTGAATTTGTTTAGCCAGAGGAGGTGCTGAAGATAATATGTGACGAATTGTCTTTATATAATATTTGGGTATTGTAACAGTGATTGTATACTGATTTAAAGCAGTTTTTAACAGTATGTCTTTTCGATATTTATATTTATTATGTAATTTATCATTTTGTTATTTATGTCTGAATTTGTAATGGCATGACATGCCGAACAATAAACTTGATGACTACAAAAGTTAAGGTGGGGCCTGATGTAAGATTTATGCAATGGGAGTAAAACCTCAGTTTTTCTGCTCTTAATATTCTTTTACATACTTACAAACATATGAAGAAGCCAGCAGAAGAAGGCCATTTGGTCTATCAAGTCTGCTCATATTGCAGGGTTCACAGCTTGTGCTAATGTCCCTGCTCTCCCTCCTCACTCCTCCCATCCTCCCTACCCATGATCTTTACCATCCTCCTATGCCTAGCCCGGCCTCTCTTGAAGTTTCCCACTGTCTTCAACAAGATGACCTCTTCTGACAGCGCATTCCAAGTGTCCACCACCCTTTCTGTGAAGAACTGCTTCCTGACCTCCCTCTTAAACTTCCCACCCTCCAGCTTAAAGCTGTGCCCCCTTGTGTTATGGTTGCCACTTAGCTTAAAGAGACTCTCCTTATCAACTTTATTTATCCCTTTCAAGTACTTGAAGGTCCCAATCATGTCCCCCCTCTTTCTCCTGTCTTCCAGGGAGTACATGTTCAGTGTCCTCAACCTCTCCTCATATACCTTACCCTGCTGACCTGCTATCATCTGTGTAGCCCTCTTCTGTACCTTCTACAGCAGGTTAGTGTCCTTTTTGAGGTGTGGGCACCAGTACTGAACTCCATACTCTAGATGTGGCCTTACCAGTGACCTGTACAATGGCAGTATAACCTCCTCTCTCCTACTACTGATCCCCCTAGATATGCATCCCAGCACCTTGTTTGCCTTTGCTGCTGTTTTCTTGCACTGCATGGAGTGCTTCAGGTCACTAGTGATCATCACTCCCAGGTTCTTCTGCTCCTCTGATGCAGATACTTGGACTCTACCCAGGTAGTACCCTGTCCTGGGATTCTTGTCTCCAATATGCATAATTTTGCATTTCTTGGCATTAACGCCAAGCTGCCAGATTCTGGACCACCTCCCCAGCTTTCCAGATCTTCCTGTAGGTCCTGTGTCCCTTCAGCTTTGTCCACTCTCCCGCAGAGCTTAGTGCCATCTGTGAATAGGCACATTTTGCCCTTAATGCCATCCCCAATATCACTGATGAAGACACTGAAAAACACCAGTCCCAGCACCTAGCTCTGTGGGACCCCACTGGTTACCTCTTTAGTGCCAGACAACTTTCCCCCACAACCACCCTCTGGGTTCTGTCCCTCAGCCAGTTTTCCACCCTTCTGGCCAGCTTTTCCCCAACCCTGCAATCCACCAACTTCCTGATCAACCTGTGGGGCACAGAGTCAAAGGCCTTGCTGAAATGAAGATAGAGGATGTCTACCGCTTGGCCCCTGTGTACTGTCTTAGTGACACAGTCAAAGAAGTCAATCAGATTCATTTGACACAGTCTCCCCCTCATGAACCCATGCTGCCTCACAACCTGGAGACCATGCTTCTACATATATTCCACCAGCCTTTCCTTTAGTATGGTCTCCATAAGCTTGATCACAATGGCGGTCAGACTGACTGGTCTGTAATTCCATGAGTCATCCTTGGGACCGCTTTTGTGGAAGGGCCCTACATGCCCTGTTCTCCAGTCCTGCGGTACCATGCCTGACTCTAGTGAACTATTAAATAGGTCTGCCAGTGGTCCTGCCAGCTCCTCAGCCAGTTCCTTTAGTACCCTTGAATGTACTCTGTCCAGGCCTGGTGATTTGTCCATCTTCAATGCCAGCAGCCCCTCCCTCACTCTGTCCTCTATCTTTTGATGGTACTGACTACTCTGCACACACATTTGGAGTCTAATCAAGAAAAGGTAAATGAGCCCATTGTCCAGTCTGCCAGTGATACTCAGATACCCTCCACGAAGGAATTCAAATAAATGTGGTAAGTCTTTCAGAACATGAAAGAACAGGCATCAAAAACTCCTCCTCCTCCCTCAGTTTCACCCAGTGTCAAACAGGAGGAATTTCTATGAGGAAAATGATGAACAAATTAACTCTAGAAATCGCTGGTGATAAAGAAACAGGTTCACCCCAAATCCTCAGGGGAGGGAGCAATTCCTCACATTCTGCCTTCCTTAGAGGCATGGCAGCCATAATTAATATCCCCACCGTGGAAACAGATTTTGGCAATGGGGAGTCAGATTTTTTAAGTATGTTGGGACTGATGTCAACAAAAGGATTCAGTATTCCCGTCCATGAAACTTTTAAAAATATGAGAGAAAACATTCAACAGCAACCGATACAAAAGTAGAGAAAGAAGATATTTCTCTATACTTACCATAATTTCCTTTTCTGTTAGCTCCAACATTGTCAATGGGGATTCATAACAACTGGGTAATGTACACCCCTACTATGGGAAATGGCACAGCCCAAAGTTTTAGAACGATGGGTATATGAGGATTCCAGACAGCAGTAACTCTCCAGTTACTATTTGTCCTCACAGTGCCTCTAAATATGAAATAAATACCATATCAGTCGATTTGACACCAAAACACACAATTAACTGTTTATACAAATATGACTCTAGACAGAACAAGACATAGTAAACAGTAACCGACCTTGTCAGATGAGGAAAAGTGATTGCTTGAAGCTCGTCTGCTACTGTTCACCTGTTGCACAGTCTAATCAGAAGTATCAGCTTGAAAGAAAAACAAATTAGCAACAAAGCAAGGACAGCATGTAGAGTAAGCACCTGCAACAAAGGAAGGCACTCTAGGCTAGCATCAAATTTGTGGCTAAGACCGAGTTTCTGTAATTTCAGGAGAGGGCTGAGTTCAAAACCTATAGTACGTACTAGCTTGCAGAAAAGTACTTCGAAGCACGAAAGGAAATAATTGCCTGCAAACATAAGAAACTAATCAGGGACGAGGAGGACTTTAATAAGGGGAACATATTAAAATGGTCGAAACCAATGTCCTTTAGCAGAGGAAGAAGCAGACAGAGGGTGCGGTTTAATATCAAAGAAGCTAATAACAATAGGCAACAATCAACACCTCGTCAAGGACACAGCAGCACTAGCGAAGACCCGACTGTGAACACCAGCACCAGCACAAACCCTAATCAGGCTTTTTTTAGAGAGAAGAAATCTACTTCTGTCAACAGACAAAGAGCCAGGAAGATGAGAAGGGGAGGTAGAAGATCCGTTAAAAACAAACACATGCCCACAGAGATCAGGGAAGAAACCTCCAACCTACAGACAGTCAATCTTTCTAATTTTGCTCTGGGAGAAGCGGAACTTTCTGTGCTCAAAAATGGCCTCTCATATGTAGCAACACCACTGATAAATAAATTCCAGATTGCAGTGGACCTGCAGAAATATTTCCACAAAATATGTCTAAGGGTTTTCTTTGCAAGCAAAGGTGAGGGTCCTAAAAGCACGATGGGTTTCAAAAGGGATTCTCTAATCATGGACTTGTTTGGTGCTGGGACTAGCCATGGAGAAGATTTGGATTTCTTATTGGCAGCAACGCAGGAACAAGATGGACTGGGTATAGCTGAAGAAAGTTTTAACCAGGACTTGCTCACTGAGGACTCTCTGCAGTTCATGTTAAACCAGGAAGGAAGCACTAGGAATTTTACTCCATCTGTACCAGGTATGTACTGAGACTATAAACAAGAAAGAAAGAGATGGTTTAAAGAACAATCTACCTTTTCCCCTATCACTGGTAATGTTAATGTTGCTGCATTTGAAAGAACTGTGATGCAGCAGGTTGAGAAACTTTTAAATACTGGGATTAAATCTAGGTATTATAACCCAACAGTGGCAGAAAAGTGGGCACTATCTGGTCTTATGGACATTAAAGAACTTATCTTTAAACTCACTGATAAAGGTGGGAATATTGTCATAATGGACAGAGAGAAATATAGTGATATTGTGCTTGACTTGCTGAGTAATAATGAAAATTATAAAAAGTTGAACCACAATCCAATGTTTGAATTTAATAAGGAACTGCATAGTATTCTCAATTTAGCAGTCTCGAAAGGTACAATTACAGAAAATGAATTTTGCTTTATTTGAAACTCAAACTCTGTCATTCCTGGTTTCTACGCTCTGCCTAAAATTCATAAAAGCATGGCTAACCCACCCAGATGCCCCATAGTCTCGGGTAATGGGTCTACTACAGAGAATTTACATCAGTTCCTAGATTTTTTTTCTACAGGATTGTGTAAAAGGTTTACCAGGTTATCTCAAGGATACTACAGACACACTGAATAGAGTTAAAAATGTAGTATGGGAAGAAAATAAGAGCTGGGTTGGGGTCAACATAGAGTCACTGTATACATCCATTGTACACGAACAAGGCATTCGGGATTGAAGATCCTTTTTTGAAAATTCTGTTAACCACAGTGACATTCCAATAGAGTTTATTTTAACAGCTCTTGACTTTGTTATATGTTTGAGTTTGAGGGAGATTTCTACCTGCAGGAGAAAGGAATTGCTATGGGGGCTTGCATAGCTACTAGCTATTCTAATTTATTTTTGGGGCACTGGGAGCTCACCATTGTAAACAATCCAGAATTCAACCCTTTTTTTAAAAACATCAACAGCTGGAACAGGTATATAGATGATTGTCTTTGTATCTGGCAAGGGGAGGTTGAAGCTATACCTGACTGTGTGGCATGATTGAATAAAAACAACTTAATCTTAAGGTTCACATATGATAGTGACAAAAGAAGACTAAATTTCCTGGATTTAGAATTGTGTGGTGAAGTGGGACAGAAGACCTTTACAAAAAGTTATAGAAAGGAGACAGCCACTAATTCTGTCCTTAGGGCCGAAAGTGCACACCCCAAAAAAACTGAAGGATTCCATCCCATATGGGCAAATGCTCAGATTAAGATGCAATTACTCTAGGGATGAGGACTTTAATTTACTGGCTGCGGAGTTAGAAAAGAGATTTTTAGACAGAGGCTATAGCAGAGAATTACTTGAAGACACTAAAAACAAAGTGAGAACTCTTGACAGAGATAGTCTCTTGAGATATAGAACTACAAAACCTCAAACCACTGGACCAGTGGCCTTCATCGCTGAATTTAATCACCCTGTGGGCAGCATAGGCAATATAGTGTACACCAACTGGAAAATATTACTTAATAGTGACACTTCAGTGGGTACGGCTGTGGGTGCAAAACCCAGGGTAACCTTTGGTAGGGCCCCAACCTGCATGACAACTGGTTCACAGCAGACTTGCAAAAAGACAAGTCAGTATCAGTTCTGGTAATTGGCTACCCAGGAGGACAGAAGGCTTTTACAAATATTACCGGTACATAAGCTGCAGCCATGCTGTCTCAGGAAATAAATTCAGACATACATCTAATGAAACAAAAGTTGTTTCTATCACCATGTTTGTGGTTTACACATTATGGTGTCCTTGCAATAAAATTTATGTGGGATGCACTGTTAGGTCATTGAAAAAAAAAGATTGCAGGAACATGTCACTGGCAAAGACCTCAAGAGAGCACCCACCATGCTTAACATTGATGAAAGCCCGACTCTTGACCCAATGGCCATAGCCAATATTTTTAACAATGCCTTTACAGATCTCAGCGGTGTCCTCCCCCCTGATTTTTTCATGGTCGCTGCCCCTGCCACCCCCCCCCCAGTTTGTGATGCTAAGCAGCAGGCTTCCCCTCCTTTTTACTTCAAAGAGGTTACTAATCATGAGGCTAGAAAGTACATACGCAAAGTACTCGGTAAAGCAAGATTCAGTGGGGACAAACTAGATCTCAGATTTCTTGCCCTCAAGGAAACTCTTACACCTCTTACCAAGATTCTGAACCTTTCTCTAAGGCTTGAGCAATTCCCTCAAAAATGGAAACAGACCCTAGTAACCCCGGTGCACAAAGGTGGAGATAGGGCACAGGACACAAACTACAGGCCAATCTCCATTCTACCTCCTCTATTGAAAGCACTAGAGCGTATAATTGCAGATCAGCTTGTGGAATACCTGGACAAAGACAATATCCAATGTCCCCAGCAGCATGGCTTTCGTAAAGGTCATAGTACTACCACTGCACTGTTAGAATTCACTGGTTTCATACATAATGCACTCAACCAAGGCCATCTGGTAGGGGCTGCCTTTATCGACCTGATGAAGGCCTTTAATACTGTGAACCACTCACTGCTACTCAGGCAATTATGCTGTGATCTACTCTAGTAACCCTGACCCTAAGAGCCTTCAGGATAACCTTCAACACAGTTTCTCAGAAGTGAAAAAGTGGTCCAGCACTCAGAAACTGGCATTAAACTATAAAAAGACCAAAGTGATGCCTTTCAACAATGCCCACAAGAAACACAAGTCCAAACCCTTGTTCATCACAAACTGCATTGCCACCTCACTTGAAAAGATCCACTCCTTCAAATGTCTAGGTGTCACCGTTGATAGCTCACTTCCCTATTCGCAACATATTGATAACATAGTTCAAGCTGTTAACATAAGGATTGGCCTACTCCACAGGCACAAGCATAGCCTCACTCCCGAGGCACTAAGAATAGCAATTTTCAGCTCTGTCATTACCATCATCGATTAAGGGCTTGTTGTTTATGACTCTGTCTCTGCTACATCCCTTCACAGGATCACTATTGCTCTTAACAAAGCATGCAGACTTCTTACTGGGGCTACCCACCTCACACACATGTGTGACCTATATGTTTAGACTGGGTGGCTTCAATTATTCAGTAAGATCCAATAACAAACCTGCTTACTTGCCAAGAAGGCACACCTTGGTTTGTTACCCCCTGGGGTTCAACAACTCCTTAGCCCTTGTCACAGTACCCAACATACTCATGGCTTGGCAACTCAGGTCTTTACTGTTCCCAGATGCCGCACCACCTTAGGTCAAAGGTCATCTGCTTACAGAGCCCCCCTCTGGCTCAACTCCCTGGGTAGGGACATCTCTGCTGAGTCAAAACTCGACCCTTTCAAACACAAACTCTGACAATATTTATTAGCAAACAGTATATGTGACTGCCGCCCTTAGCAGCCTTCTTCTTATTTGATCACTGAACTTATACCTTCTGGCACTTTTAACTCTTGGCACTTCATTTCAATCCTACCCTCAAGCCTTTTCCCCTCCACCCCTCACCCCTGCTTCTTCTCTGCTCGCGCATCTTCAAGTTCTTCCCTTGCTCCTCCTCACCTTTCCTCTTCCACCCTCCACCCATTCTCTTATCTCCTGCCACCTCTTTTGCAACTTCTTCCCCTCCTTCTCCCTATGTTTCTCTCTCTCTCTCTCTCTCTCTCTCTCTCTCAGGTTTTCGACAAGGCCTGTTAGGCT
Organism: Neoceratodus forsteri; assembly: GCA_016271365.2. Lineage (NCBI taxonomy): Eukaryota > Metazoa > Chordata > Ceratodontiformes > Ceratodontidae > Neoceratodus > Neoceratodus forsteri. Next base: position 310,805,131 of record CM057450.1, read on the forward strand.
GCCCCCTCTCCTGACTAAACACCACCTCTTCTCCTTATACTATTAATTTGTCTTCCTCAACCTCACTTCACCAACACTCCCCCTTCTCTCTGCACTCACCCCATTTCCCTCCTTCCACCTCCCCATCCTCTCATCTCTCTATCCCCATTACCTCCTTTGCAACTCTGCTCCTTCCCTCTCCACCTTCTGTGCAACTCATCTCCTTCTCCCTCTTGTTTTCCCCATCCCCCACCTTACACCCCATTACATAGAAACATAGAAACATAGAAATTGACAGCAGATAAGGACCTCAAGGCCCATCCAGTCTGCCCATTTCTTTTTCTACCTTATAAATGTGCCATCGGCCTTTGCTCTGTCAGTGGCCTATCTATTCATACTCTTTTGTATTGCTCCCATATGCCTATCCCATGCCTGTTTGAAGCCCTGCACTGTATTCATAGCCACCACTTCTTGAGGTAGGCCATTCCATGCATTCACCACCCTTGCTGTGAAAAAGAATTTCCTCACATTCCCCCTTAATCGACCCCCCCTCTAATCTCATGCTGTGTCCTATTGTCCTACTATTTTTCTTAGATTTAAACATGTTAGACTCTTTCACCTTGTTAATGCCCTTAAGGTGTTTGAATGCCTCAATCATATCACCTCTCTTCCTCCTTTGCTCAAGGGTATACATATTGAGCTCTGTTAATCTGTCCTCATATGTCTTCTGATGCAGTCCCTGCACCATTTTGTTGCCTCCTCTGGACTGCCTCAATTTGGTTAATGTCCTTGTGAAGGTGTGGCCTCCATACTGCACACAGTACTCCAGATGGGGCCCTAACCAGTGTCTTGTAAAGAGGGATTATTACCTCCTCTTACGACTTGTGATACCCTCACTAATACACCTAACACCCCCTAGCCTTACCTACTACTTTAGAGGTCTGCTTGATGATTTCAGGTCATCAGTGATGATGATGCCCAAGTCTCTTTCTTCCTTGTGACTGCTAGCAACTCTCCTCCCAGCCTATAGGTGGCTTCAGGTTTCTCTCCCTATGTGCATGATCTTGCACTTCTTTGCATTAAATCCCAGTTGCCACTCTTCTGACCATTTTGCTAGTTTATCCAGATCTTTTCTCATTCTGCCCACCCATCTGGATCATCTACTCTGTTGCAGATCTTGGTGTCATCTGCAAACAGACAAACCTTACCCTCTAGTCCATCTGCAAGTCACTGATGAAGATGTTGAAGAGAACTGGCCCCAGGACTGATCCCTGAGGTACCCCACTTGTGACTTGCATCTCTTCTGACTGTATACCATTTACTACCACTCTGTTTTCTGCCCCAACCAGTTTGCCACCCAGTTGTCCAACTTCTGACCCACCCTGAGCCTACCCAGCTTATTTATCAATCTTCTATGTGGAACAGTGTCAAAAGCTTTGCTGAAGTCAAGGTAGGCACATCAACTGCTCCCCTTGGTCCACCACTTGGTTACCCAGTCAAAGAAATTTATGAGATTAGTTTGACAGGATCTTCCTTTGTAAACCCATGCTGTCTTGGATCCTGTGCCCCTATGGATTCCAGGTGTTGCACTATCCTTTCCTTAAGGAGTGCCTCCATCATCTTGCCCACTACTGAGGTGTAAGACTGACTGGTCTGTAGTTCTCGCCTCCTCCCTGCTACCACTCTTGTGGAGCGGATCACATGAGCCCTTCTCCAGTCTTCTGGGACCTCCTGTGCTCAGAGACTCACTAAACAGTTCCGCTAATAGCTCTGCTAGTTCCACCTTTAGCTCCTTAAGTACCCTGGGACGTATGCCATCAGGTCCCATTGCCTTATCCACTCTGAGCTTAGCAAACTCTTGTAGGACCCTTTCTTTGTGAAGGGAGTAGTGCTCACCTCCCCCGTGTCCATGGTGCTGAGCTGGAGCCCTGCCCTACCTTCTCTTCAGTAAATACTGAGCAAAAGTATCTATTTAGGATAGATGCTTTTACATGGTCCTCCTCCTCACATGCTCCCTTTTCTCCATTAAGCTTAGCAATACCCCTCTGGACTTTCTCCTTTCACTAATGTATCTATAGAAAGTCTTGTCACCTTCTTTACTGTTCATGCTAGTGTTTCCTCAGTTTGGGACTTTGCCTGCCTTACTGCCTTCCCTGCTTCCCTTAGGGCAGTTTGGTATGCCTCCCTATCTTCATCCTGCTGTGTTCCCTTATATTTCCTGAAGGCCAGCCTTTTGGCTCTGACCTTTTCTGCTACTGTATTTGAGAACCTTCTTCTTTTGCACTTCCTTTTCTGTCTAACACAATGGGATGTTGCTTCAAGTATTGCATCCTTAATGCTTGACCACTTTGCCTGTACCCCCTCACCTGTGTTTCTTTTTGCCAGGGCTAGCTTAACTCTGTTGGCCATCTTATCAAAGTCAGCTCCTCTGAAGTCCCATATTTTTGCCTTGGAATGGGATGATTTAGATGTAGTAGCCAAATTGAACCATACCATGTGATGGTCACTGGCCCCAGGTGACCTTCTACCTGGAGATCTGTGATCCCTTCCTGTTAGTCAGTACTAGATCTAGGATATCCCTGTCTCTTGTGGATTGTTGTACCAGTTGTTTGAGGCCCTCCCTGCAGGAATCCACTATGTGTCTAGTTCTCAGATGTTCCTGCTGGTATTGACCAATCTGTATCCGGCATGTTGAAGTCTCCCATTATCAGAACCTCCCTTTAGCTGTCATGTTTTCTATATCTTCTAACAGTAATGTATCTATGTCCTCCCCTGGTCTGGGGCCTGTAGACAACCCCAGTTCTTATGGCTGTCCCATTTCCTGTTTCCAGGGTGACCCACAGTTCTTCTGGCTCCTTATGTGTATTCTGAACTTTGTAGCTTTGATATTTTCATTGACATACAGGGCCACCCTCCCCCTTTGCACCTCAGTCTCTTCTGAACAATACATAGCCAGGTACTGAAGTCTCCCAAGTGTGGTTACTGGTAAACCACATCTCACTAATTGCTACTATGTCCAGTTTAGCCTCTGACATTATTGCCTGCAGGTCTGGGATCTTATTTCCCAGGCTGTGAGCATTTGTGTACATGATTTTCCATTGGCCAGATTTCAGTGTGTTAGTTGTTGGGTGAGGTTTGGCATTACTCCCAAAGGCCGTATGGGAGACAAACCTTTTTCTTACCTGGTGATGCAAATGAACTGCAAACATGTTGAATCCCTATTTGAACTATTAGCTGAGGGGGGAGTGGTGTTCTTCCCATTCAATGTATGGGGTGCTGCACCCCTCTCCCCATTTGCTAGTTTAAATATTCTGCAAAGACATCAAGCTTCTGCCCCAATGCACTGACCTCCTTAGTCAGATGCAGTCCATCAAATTAAAAGAACTTTCGCTCCCAGAACTGTTGCCAGTTCCCTACAAATCTGTGTCCTTTTTCCTGGCACCAGCCCTTGAGCCACGTGTTTAGCTCCCCTATCTCCCCTTCTCTGACCTTCCGTCCATCTGCCCCCCTCTCCCAGACTGGCAGGATCTCAGAGAAGGAGATGCCAGACGAAATGGATGATAGTTTGTCACCCAGCCTGGTCAGGTGTTCCTTGGTCTCCATGACTGACCGGCTGGCAAGATCATTAGTCCCTATGTGTACCAGGACATCAATGTTTTCTCCTGCTTTGTGAACAATTTTAGCAATGCGGTCAGTGTCTCTCCATGCTGATGTACCTGGGAGACATCTGACCATTACCCCTGGCTTGAGATGGGTATCAACTCCCTGAATCATGGAGTCTTCTATGATCAGAAGTTTTTTGGATTTCCTTTTTGCTTTTTTTGTTTTGGTTCCTGATTTGAGTGAGTTTTGTTGTGCTAGCTCCTGTGCCGCAGTGTCCTGCTCTGCAGTGTCTTCTGCCTCTTTGTTTGATTTCAGAGATAGAGGCAGATACCTGTTTGTAGTGTTTATGTGGTTTTTGGAGGTAATATGTTGGAGACCAGAGAGTGATGGGGCACCCGATTTGCCCCTCCTAACCACCTGACAACCTCCTGGTCCAACTACCCTCTGTGGTCAAGGTTTTTCTGTGGGACACTGGGGAAATGGTGGGTGGTTCTTATAATGTATTTTCTCTTGAATATGAAATTTGAGGCGTGCAATCTCTGCCCATGCTGCCCGGAGCTGAGCCCTAAGATCTCCAATGGTCCAGCATGTAGGACAGTGTCCTAAATCCTGTAAGACTGTCCTTCTGAAAATTGTTCCACAGTACCTGCAGTTAATGATATCCATTCCAGATAAGTTGCTGGGTTTATAACCTAGTCAGAGTAATTAGAAGGAAAAATGCAAGTAATGGTTTGATTGTGTTTTGTTTGTTTAACTTGTTATAACAAGTTAAATTACTAGTGCCCCTGTAAATGAGCTCACCTTGTGGATGCCCCACTGATCCACCCTTCCTGCTCTGCCACAGGAAATGTCACAACTGTGGTACCTTATAAAGGAGTGTAGTGTGGGTGGTTGGGGATGGGGTGGGTGGCTGGGCCCTTCCCCGCCGAAGAAGAACCACTGACGAAAGAACAAGGAGGTAAGAGCAGAAACAATCAGTCAACAACAAATGCAGTAACCCTGAAAGCTTATCCTAATGTTAGATAAAACTGTAAACCTGTAAAGCACCACCTGTAATAATTTCAGAGAAGATATAGCTGTAAGAAACACTTTGCTACAGAGAAAAATAAAGCAATGAAATGTTAGCAACAAACAGTAGCAATCCCTGTGAGTAAAAAATAAAAACACCACCACACAGTAAATCTGCTTAGCCAAAAGAAGTCTTAATCCTTTTCCCTTGCTCTGGTAAGGTTCTCTATTCTGCCTTTCAAGCAGTCTTGGAAGGAAAGAGCTCAGGTGAAGCTAGGTGCCTTGGCCAGCAAACCAAGTCTTCTACCTCTTCTTCTCTCCTAGATTTTGACAAGGCCTCCCAGGCTGCCCTCTCTTCTATCCCACTTTACTGTTATATTGAGCAACATTCAGTGCCATTTTGATTGCTTTTGATGTATTAATTTTTTTAAATATATTCTTGATATCTGCTATTTACTTATCTATTGTTTACCTTGTTTTGTTTTTGTACTACTGACGTGGAACCTTTGTAAATGAGTTGTATTGCTCAAAGGTGTTGTAATCCAAGATTCAATAAATAAATAAGTAAAATGTTTGCTCTATCACTAATCAAAAACAAGACAGTGGGTGTTCATTTTTCAGAATTTCATAATTCTGATGCTTCAGTGTTAAAATTGATGGGTTTGGAACATGTTCCTCCTATAGTGAAGGGAGGCTGCAAGACTGATATGTTGTTACAAAGAGAATCCTTTTGGATATGCACACTTAACAGTGTCAAACCAAGGGGACTTAACAATGAATGGGATATTAAGCCATTTATTAAAAATTCCCCGAAAATGAAATAAATGTCTCTCCATGCTTGAACTATACTACCTGAAATCACATTATGGATGTAGTAACCGTTAGAATGCATGCTATTTAACACAAAATAATGTTGGTTCAGTTCATCTTGCCAACTCCTGTAATATTGAATGCTTTTAATGGTTCCTCTTAAAAATTAAATTGAGGTTAACAAAAAGTTATTGATTATAGAAAGTAACATGCTATGAACTTTTGGTCTTTTAATTTTGTAATTTCATTTGTTTAAAATAGTTTGATTCTTGATCAGGCAGGTAAAGAAATGCGATTTAGTTATGGAAAGCGAAACATTATAGGAATTGTTGATCACCTTATTTCATTGTCATTGAAGTGATAATAGTGGTTTAATTTCTGATCAAGAATCCCTTCCCCTCTACACCCCTCCTCCTCCCCCCTTTTTTGTTCTTTACCCCATTCCGTTCACCCCTTTCCCTCCCCCACCGCTTTCCCACCTTCCTTTCCCTACTTTCTAGATACATTTATAGCTCATTGATCTTTAAAGTATATTTTTACATATATATATATATATATATATATATATATATATATATATATAAACAATTGTTAAAACTTGTAGGAATAAATATGTTTTTGTTCTCTCTCTCTCTCTTCACAGGAGCTATGTGACTTAGCATCCCAGGAATATGGATTATCAAAGCAGACTGTTTGCCTTGCTGTCCCTGCACTTTCAGTAATCCATTAAGTCACCACTGGTTTCATCTGACTTCTGCCTTTCAACCTTTTTGGCTTCTTGTTTGAAAGTTAGGCATTAGTTGAGCACAATTAAGTCTGTGCCATCATGTACATGACAGCATTAAAATGTGTACTACCAGTAAATGGTTTAAAGGACAAATAAGCCAGTCTGAAGTTGTTTCACAGTTCACAATTAGTATGCATTTTCGTGATAAGGACTGTAGCAGGATAAGTTGCTTTAATTATTTGTCACAATTATTTAATTATCTTACACACCAGGTGATTCATGTTATAGAGTTAACAATCTGCATATAAAAAAATGCTTAATTACTGCTGTTACCACGCCCCCTGAGGAAGGGTTAGTTTGACCCAAAGCGCCGGAGCAAGTAGTGGCCTCCATCACGTTATTAGACCACACTCTGTTTTCAAATGGAATTAAATCTGTGACGTCTACTATCAGAGCTGTGGTCTTTCCTGCTTCCTGGGTGCATTCATTTTTGGAAATTGGGTAATATGCACTCTTACTATAGGAAATGGCACAGCCCAAAGTTTTAGAATGATGGGCATATGAGGATTCTGGACAGCAGTAACTCTCCAGTTACTATTTGCCCTCGCAGTGCCTCTAAATATGAAATAAATGCCACATTGGTCAATTTGCCACCAAAACACACAATTAACTGTTTATACACATATGACTCTAGACAGAACAAAACATGATAAACAGTAACCTGCCTTGCCAGAGGAGGAAAAGTGATTGCTAGAAGCTCCTCTGCTACAGTTCACCTGTTGCACAGTCCAATAAGAAGTATCAGCTTGAAAGAAAAACAAATTAGCAACAAAGCAAGGACTGCATGTAGCATAAGCACCTGCAACAAAGGAAGACATCCTAGCCTAGCATCAAATTTGAACCTGTTGAATCTGCGTAATAGCAGCCAACATTCTGATGTGGAACTGCTCTCCTTATTACTATTATGTTGGGTTTTTTGTTTGTTTTTTATATAAGCCCAAACAAACACAGGCACAGCAAGTAAACTAAAGAGGGATGTCCAGATAGGTTTACAACAACAAATAATGAACATTCCCATGCTGGCATGCCAGATAATATTCTCCCATGGAGTGAGTCCCCCGGGTGGGCCCCATTGACAATGTTGGAGCTAACAGAAAAGGAAATTACAGTATGTATGAAGAAATGTCTTCTTTCTGTAGCACTCCACATTGTCAATGAGTATTCATAACAACTTATTTTTAGTTTAGCTTTTACTAACCGGGTAACAACTGGGTTCTAAGAAGCAGTACCCAGAAAAAAAATGGTCGCAGGGAAAATTTTGCCCCTTATGTCAACCACAAAAGGAACTTACCAGCTGACTTCCACCTGCAAAACTCTGTGACCAAAGGCCGCATCCACAGAAACTGGAACATCCAATCTGTAGTGCTTGCTGAAAGAGTTGATGAAGGACCACATGACTGCCTTACACAACTCTAAAACAGACCACTCACCTCTCATCCCCCAGGAAGTGGCCATAGCCCTGGTGGAGTGAATCCTGATGAAGGTCGAAGGTCTCTTTTTTACTGCTACATAAGCCTTGGCAATGGAAGCCCTCACCTGCCTACTTTCAGAACTCAGCAGTCCAACTAAGGAATGTCCTAACGGCCTGATACAATCCAACTTGTGCCTCTTCTCTTCCTTTGGATGAGAAGGTTATGGACAGAAAGATAGAGACAGATTTCCTGGTTCGCATGGAAGCCAAGGGAACCATCAGGAAGACGGACGGGACTGTTCTGAGCAAGATCTCAGCCTTATGTATGACATCATACTTTTGTGGGACAAGGTCAGGAACTTGCCAATCCTCATGACTGACCACACAGTAACCAGAAAACATCCCTTGTAATATAGCACGTCCAACAGGATGGACGAAGGCAGATTGAAAAGCTCCTTACAGAGAGCATTCAGGACCAGATTCAGATCCCATGGAGGAACCAGGGATCAGAACATATTTCAGTTCCTGTTGACAGCATGCAGAAAATGAATAAACTCTTGGTTAGTCCCTAGGGACATACCCAAGGAGACTCCAAGGGCTGGCACCTGACTTCTCAGGGTGATCAAGGCCAAACTGAAAAAAGGTGGTCCATACGCGAGCATAAGCTGCTGACGTGGAATTCTTCCTGGCACCCATCAGTATATCCACCACCTTTTTAGAGAAACCTAGTTTGAGGAGGCTCCTTCTTTCAGGAGCCAGGCCACAAGCTGCAATACTCCCAGATTTGGATGCAGAATGGGGCCCTGAGAGAGAGAGAGAGAGAGAGAGAGAGAGAGAGAAGGCCCCTCACACTGGAAGGCAAAGGGGTGTGCATTGAGCTAGGTTCATTAAATCCGAAAACCAGAGTCTTCTGGGCCACTCCAGAGCTATTAGAAGAAGCTTCCTCTTGAATGTCCTATTTTGCATATGATGTTGGGGAAGAGAGGCAGAGGAGGGAAGGCATATGCGTTGTCAAAGCTGCACTCCTGTGACAGGGTGTCCACTGCTCCACCTGTGGACATAAGAGTGGATGAAGAACCATTGAACGTGGACATTGAGCTTGGAGGTGAACAGATTGATCTGGTGATGACTGGAACTTTGACACAGAAAGTCGAACACCTCTGAGTTCAACATCCACTCCCCTGGATGAACCTGGGTGCAGCTTAGCCAAATGGCATGAAGGTTTGACTCCTCGCTAAGAGGACTGCAGACATAGAGTGATTCTCCTTTGCCTACAGCAGGCCATTGGTGGCTTCTTTCAGCATCTCCTCCTGCTCTCTGTGCTCCCTTGAGTGTTAAGGAATGCCATCATGACAGTGTTGCTGACTTTATTTTCATGGCTTTTGACTGCACCTGACTTTGAAAAGAAAAGAGAATGAGATGCACTACCCTCCTCTCCAGAACATTTATGTATAGGTGCTAATCCTGTGCTGTCCACGTCCCCTGAATGAGAAAATAGTCTAGAACTGCCCCCCCCCACTCAACAGGCTGGCATTGGATGCCAGAATCATCTCTGGGGGACTTCCAAGGGGAACCCTTGCTCAGATTCTCCAGTCTCACCCACCAACTCAGAGACTGCCTCAATAGTGGTGAGAGTAGGAACCTAGCCTGATAATGTTCTGAGATCAGATACCAAGCTTACAGTAACTCCCTCTGTAGGGGCCACATGTGAAGGTGAATCCACAGGAATAGTTCTATCACTGCCATTATGAGGTCCAGAATCCATTGTAGGAAGAGAGCTGAAGCCAATGATTGGCTCCTCAGCCACTAGACCGCTCTCAATGTGGTATCCTTCCTGGCAGGGAAGGGGAAGGACTTCCCCTGGTTCACCAAGCCATATGGGGGCTGTTGTCAGCCCAAAAGGGAACTCCATGTATTGGAAGTGTTGTCCCCGGACCGAGAACCTAAGGAACCTCTGCGAGACTGTTGGATGGGGATGTGGAAATACACATCCCAAAGATCTATGGAGGTTATTTTTTTTTTGTACTCTGTGCTTATTGTTTTAAAGATAAAACAATATAGATTATACAATGGCAAGAAAATTTCCTGGACTCTGATTGGTCAGTGTGTGCCTGAGACAGTGATGATAATACACAATAACATCACTGTGTTTATTTTTTGGATTATATGGATTTTTTTTTCAGACACAAAGATATACTGCCTCACTAAAAATCTAGCAAAAACATTTTTATATTTGTTTAGTATAACATCAAGCCATTGTATAATTGCAATAAGGCACTCCAAGATGTGTGTTATTGTGTAAGAACATCACTCCTGGGGTGGTGGAAGCACTCGGCTTCACCTCATGCTTCAACCCACCCCAGGAGTGATGTTATTACACAATAACACACACCTTGTTGTGCCTTATTGCTTAAATATATACTCATGTAAGAAATCGGAAGGATAGACAGCAAACAATTTGTTGACAATAAGAACAAATTCTGGCCAGAGCTGATAGGACTGCAGGAAAGGAATCTGGGTTAAAAATATTGATTTTTAAAAAAAATCTTTTTACACCACATTTTCAACACAGCCTTGTTATGATTCTGCCTCATAAAGAACGTCAGAGAAAATGTTCAACTGCTGGCCTACAGGTGATGTCATGCAGGGACTGCAAAATCAACTTTTGGGCTGCAAACACACATTTTGGGCAGGAGATGAAAAATGACAGCTGTCACATTCATGAGTTGCTGTACTAAAATGGCTATGTTGAAAATTTGCATGAAAAATATTGAATATTACCAAAGTTATGAGACTGCATTTTCAAAATTCAACATAGCCTCATAACTTAATAGGTGAACATATTCGAATCACAGAACACAAGAATGTGCAAAGTATAATACCACCTCATATTAAATTTATTCAAAGCCAGGGAATGCATTGCTAATCTTTTTTTTGGCATTAAAAAGTTTCACTTGGTCCACGGGGAGGAAATTTAGATACAGTTTTACTTAATCAAGCCCTAAATATAATGATATCAGGGAAGAAAGGGGGTTAGGGTGCACTTGGATGGCAGTGAGGATAAGGTCAAGAAAATGTATTGTGGTACTCTATAAAGACCCTGCCAGAAGAATGCAACATGTATGTCAAGCAGAGAAACACCAGCTTGGCACAGATGCTGAATTCTTTAATGTGGTCTTATACTGCAGCAAGTTAAATTGTGTTGGTATTAATTTTTGAGTGGGGGATTGTGAGAATCAATTCTGAAGCATCTTTTTTTCTTCCTTGATGACAAAACTGCTGCTTTAAGAAAATGGGCTCTGTAGACCATTATGATCCATCATATTTTCAATAATCCCAACATTTTACATCCTGTGGGTCACTGTCCCACATAAGCAAACTGACCTTCTCACTCCTCTGTGAGTGCAGACCAAGCCCCCTTTTTGTGTTGACAAAGTTTTTTTCCCCCCCTTCTGCCACTTGTTTAGTGGCAGTGAATTTACATAGCATTTTTAAAGTCTACATATTTATACAGTCACATAAAATGCCTACAGACATCCTTTGTAAGCTTCCCTCTATCAGTTTCTTCATATTTCATCCAGTGTTTACATTTACTGCAGCAGTAAATTGAATGTGTTCAGTACTAAAAATAAAAACAAATTTGCTGGTGGGCTTTCTGTTTAGATATCACTGTTAAGGAGAAGTTGGATTTTCAAAACAGGAATACCTGGAAGGTTCTAACAGATAATTATCCACATTTATGTTTACTAGTAGTCGTTACCATCTTCTCCCTGTAGAACAACAGGCTGAGATGGGACATGATCTCAGTCTTCCCATTCTCAGGGGTATTGACAGGATTGAACAAATGGATATGTTCTCCAGCAGGACACAGGGACATGCTCTGAAGGTCACAGATGGCGAGTTTAGGGGTAACATTAAGAAGCATATTTTGTCCTAGAAGGCAGGTGGTGGCCTTCTAAGAAGACCTGCCAATAGAGACTGATCATCAGCTGAGAGCTCACAGAATTTGGCAAAAAGGCAGAATATGTTGCTTGGTGATTTTAATTAGCAATATTATACTTTTCGAGAGCTGTAGAAATGGATCTGTAGGGAAACACATCCTGCCTGGAAGCTGGCTCTCCAGCGCCCCAAATCTATGGAGGTTAGATAATCCCCTGGCTGGGCAGCTTGGATGATTGAATGGAGGAACTCCAATTAAAAGATGTGTGGAGAACAAACTGATCAGGACCAGGACAGGCCTGAAACCCCCTGACTTCTCGGGAACCTCAAAACAGAATTTGAAGAAAAAACCCAGCCGTGCTCGTTGGGAGGCATTGGAACAATACCCTCAATTTGACAGAGGTGGTCCAGGATCTGTAAGAATTTCCAAACACTAGCATCTGATGTTATCTCAGCCTATCATGTGTTAAAATTGTGCCGTCTGCCAGCAATGGAAAGGGAGGCAGAGATGGGCCCACATACCCTCATTGTGAGGTGTGCACAATTCGCCCTGTACTTGCATTGTCTTTTTGGGCAAGGGCTCCTCTGCTACCCTTGCTTTTAAAACCAGAGTAGGCTCCCCTACTCCACTGATTCCCAAAGTTTCTAAATGACGGTCGCTTCATGACCCCTTGGAGTTGATGCAGCGTTTGGCTGTTGCTTGACACAGGAAGGTGGCCCTTTCATCCTGGGTATCCCTCAAAATATCAACCGGGGGTGATGGCCTGGTGGCACTGAGGAAAGAGGTGCTTGACGCCTTACCTCACGCTACACCGGTGACCCGGAGTTCAGGAACGGACTCGGGTTGTCAGGGTGCCGGCACGGGGGGGTTAGGGTAGGAGCAGGATTGAGCAACCAGAAAGCAGCTCTCCTCTCCTGAGTTGGCTGCCACCCCCCTGTAGTCCCACTGCTACCGGGTGGAGGTCTGATGGCTAGCATAGGTGGAGGAGGTGACACATAGGGAGGGAACCTTGAGACGCAGCGTGCACATGCCTCCACATGTATGCACACACGCATCCGAGGCAGGGGATCGGGACCGGAGAGAAAAACGGAAAAAAGAAATAAAGTATATGTAGAAAAAATACATATATATCAACTAGGCCAGAGCCAAACAACAAGCCTCCTTCAAAGGCTAAGACAAACAGCATGGTCTTCGGTGTCTGATCAGCTACCCAAAGCCGAAGCCACAAACCTCTCATAGCTGACACAATGTGATAGGCAGAGCAAGCTGACATGTGTAAGTGTTCTACCTTGGCATCCCCTGAGAAGGTGGAGGCCATGGATACCAACAGCAAAATGCTTGCCCCCCTTAGAATCAGGGGGAACAAAGCTGCCCAGGGTCATAACCCACAAGTTTAAGGTTCTGGCAACAATAAGAAGGCATAGGAGATGTGCATAATTGCAACATTGGAGATGAAGGTTCTTCCTCATGCAGCATCCACTTGCTTGCCATGCTAATCCATCAAAGCCAAGGACCATTCAATAGGGAAAATAGTGTGTGACAGAAATATGAACTACCTTGTCTGCCAGAGGAGGTATTTTCCACTTGCCAGAATATTCTTCCAAAAAGAAAAGAAACAGCGTACTTTAGGATTTGACAGATATTTTCTTTGGTCTGCACCTGCCTATCCCCGTTCAATAATTTGGTCCCAATGAATAAGTTTGGAAAAACACAGTAGAGCAGAAGAGGACACGGACAGGATAGGGTTGACATCCACCGCCGCCATGGAGTGCACCTCCTTGAGCACCTTAATAATCAGAAAAGATAGGGACTGGGCATCAAACAGGTGAGAGATAGGAAAACTTCTTCCAAGCTCCTACCACTCCCCTTCCTCCTCATCATCAGAAGGGTCATCCTCCTCATCAAGAACTTCTTTTGGTCAGGATTTTCCCCCAAGATCCCCGAAATCATCATCCTGACCCTCTGTATGGTAAGGGTTGGGGCCTGCCTGCAATTCTGAAGTAGCAGCCCTGTCCCGCTGCAGTGCACCTGGATGTGTCTGTGTGGGCTCCCCGACCAGTGGGACCCGATTAGGGGTCGGGTCTGTCTGTTGGGATGTTCTGCAGAACATTGGGGCTCTTCAGCTCTCATAGAGCAAGAAAAGGATATACAAAAATCTGTGTCCCACTGCCAACAGTACACCAGGTGCACCCCCTCCCCCCAGCTCAGAGGTCCAACTGGGGGAACCGTAAGAGACATATTATCTTGAGAAATACAAAGGGGGAGAAGGAACCCATGAGAAGGGGCCTCGGTACCCTTCTGCAGGTCTTACATGTCTGGAATGTGGGAGGTCTCCAACATGATATGGTGCCATGAACAATAGCCATGCAGTTGGTCAAGAATAAAGAAGGTGCTGACCTTGATGAACAAGATAAAGGACTGGTCACACATTTAACCATTTTGCCACACACATCTTGACACCTTCTTTATTCTGAGGTAACCGTGGCGACCTGGAAGCATTGGGGTGGCTAAGTGACTTGCACAGAGTAGCACAGAATGCAAGTGGAAGTTGTGGAAATCAAATCCAAGACTCATGGATGCACTAAGCTCACTCCTCTTACCGTTAGGCTGTACTGACACCCCATGTTGCGACCCCCAGCACCAAGCGTGAAAAAGGCTGCAGAGGAAAGCTCTGAGCAGCTGCATCTGCTAGAAGGAGAATGATTTAGGCAGGTTGTCCTTTTAAAAAAGGCACAAAAATACACAGAATTGCCATGTCTAGCACTGAATCATGTGCACGATGTCACGATACAACCGTGATGTTGGCACATCGAGGGACATGCACAAACTCAGGCACTCAACAAAGAGGCAAACAGTAGGGTGCACGCTCAACATAGAAGCAAGCAACAGGGCATGCACCTAATGGCCATCAATGGAGCCTAAGGAAAAAATGCGAAACACTGACTGGTGAAAAAAACCCGCTGAAAAACAGCTCCCATTGGATAAGAGACCTAAGGCTGTCACCAGGAACAAAACAGGGGGCTTTGTGGAGGAAATCAAAATGAAGCACTGCTCCTAAAAGTGGACAGTTGAGAGGAAGCTCCTTGCATGCAGGCTCTGATTTTTTTTTTAACTGGAGGAGATTTAAAAGGGAAATGCCCCTTCACACATAGCCCAATTAAAAGAGCAATGTACACAACAAAACACCACCAAATAATAAAAAAATCACAAAAACACCTGTCAGAAAAGACTGGGGAGAGGGAGAAGGAGGGGGTACCAATTCCCAAAGATGAGGGAGACCCCAGAGAAGCTCTGACTAAAGGCAAGAAAAGACACTTACCTGAGGCACCATTCCTTTTTTTTTTTTAATCAGAGACTTCCTAAAAAAGACATCAAAGCACCATATGAAAATGTAGCAGAAGTGCCTCCCAATCCAGGCATATGCAGTGGAAATGGGAAGAGCAGGTTAGCCAATTTGAAAGCCGCAGCTTAACAGGCACAATTTTTATTTAGGAGTACTCCCTGTCACCAGGTAGCCTCAACCTGCTAAGCAGAATAGCAGTCCCAAGGCCTAAAAGAAAAAAATACTTACCATAATGATAATGTTTCTTCCAGAGGATCCCTCATTTTCCCCACCGATTGGGCTTTCTACATTAGTAAGCATAATGAGGGATTCCTGGGGCTTGAAGCTGAAAGTTCCTTCATCTTGATAGATGTTTCCCCTTCGATGGCACAGCTAACACTGGGATAGTTGCTGCTGTCCAGAATCCTCATATACCTAACATTCTAAAGCTTTGGGCTGTGCCATTTTTCCCCCTAGTAGGGATGCACATTACTCAGTTGTTATGAATACCCATTGACAATGTGGAGTGCAACAGAAAAGATGCATAGTAGCCAGGACTGGTTCTGAATACCTTTACCAGCACCCTAACCCTGAGGGTCCACAGGCTGCTGCATGTGAAAAGGCGAAGACCTTTTCTACAGAACCTCTTGACAAGGAGTCCAGAAAAATTGGAACATTTGGTTTAGGGAAGATTATTAGCTGGGACATATGCTCGAAATAGGGTTTTGATTGTTGGTGTAGTCCTGGAAGATGTGTTGAAGTTTTGGGCCCTTCCGCACTGTCTATGCATTTCCCCTGCTGCATGACCTCTGCCCCTTTACTGACCTCCCCATTCCAGCAGCATAGGTAAAACACTGCCGGGAGGTCAGTATAACTAGGGAATGTAGAGGTTGGTGGTGGAACACTGCGGATACAGTGGAGCTGAACAGGATTGGGGTGATTAGAAGCAGGAGACTCCCTGGGGTTAGAAGGAGCCAGGAAAAAGGCCTGACATGGTGTCCATCCCCAGGGTTCCCACCAGACTGAGCAGGCAAGTAGCCAGTGGGCCTGCGGTCTCCACTAGTCCCCTTTAGGTGGTGCTGTGCAATGTCAGATCGATGAGGAACAAGACCGCTATTATGGGGAACTTAATTTCATCTGTTGATCTGGTTTGCATTACAGAGATCTGGCTAAGGGACGATGCCGGGCCAGTTTTGGAGGTGGCCATCCCTGCCAGGTACTCTGTGGTGCACTGCCTGAAAAGGGAACACAGTGGTGGGGTGTGGCTATCTGTTTCAGTTCCAGTCTAAATTTTGCTGTGCACCCAGTGGGATCTACCTCATCCTTTCAGTGTGTGGCAGTGTGTATGGGTCCAGGTGCTGGTTGCAGAATTCTCCTAGTTTACCACCCTCCGGGGGGGAAGGAGATTTCCTGCAGGAGGTCGCAGATTTCATTGTCAACAGGGTGTTGGAGTCCCCCCAAATGGTTAATTCTGAGGAACTTCAATGCCTGGGTGGATGACAAATCCTCACATTTTGGATGCAACCTCCTCCAATTGATGTCATCACTGGGCCTGTCACAAGCAGTTGCTTCTGCGACTCAACATAGCCACACCTTGGATTTGGTGTTCTCACTGGGGCTTGAGATTATGGACCGGAAGACTGATCAGGTCGCTTGGTCTGATCATTGCATGGTAGAGTTCTTGGTCAAGGTACCCCACAATAGTCCCTCCCCTGTTGAGATTGTCAGCTATTGCCTTTGAGGGGACTGTCCCCAGAGGAATTTTTGGCAGTAGTTGATCTATCTGGTGTGAGTACTGCATGTGCAGCTGGTGTGGGTGAGGCGGTGGCTGCCTATAATAGGGCTGTCTCCGGGGCACTCAATGCCATCGCACTGGTCTGTACACACTGAAACATAGAATTTGATGGCAGATAAAGACTGCTTGACCCACCCAGTCTGCCCATTTTCCTACCTACATAAGCTCCATATCCTAAATGATCTGCAAACCCGGATCTTCTCACCTGAGAACCCCATGGTTTGATGGGGTTCTCAAGGAGATGAAGCTCAAGGGTTGGAAGTTGGAGCACTGCGGGTGGAGGACCCGCTCCAAGGAGGAGGAGGAGAGACTGGCCTTGCAATCTCACTATCGTGAGTACTAAGGGGCAGTCAACCGTAAGAAGGCAGAATTCCTGTCCAGGGAGGTTGCTGTAGGAGGGAACAGACCAGCTCAGCTTTTTCAGACTGTAGACAGACTTCCTCTGGTCTGTCTACACCCAAAAAAAGCATTTTTAATTGCATTATATGATGAGTTTGCTCAGTTCTTCTCTGACAGGATGTCCTCTATCCAGGCCAGGCTCTCCCCAGTGGGACAAGGACTGCCCTACAGTGGTCAACCTGGTGGTAGCATAGGCACTCCAACTGTCTGGGGGGAGTTCAGACCAGTGGAGGTGCTCTCGGAGCTGTCGCTCGCGGGACACTCTGCCACCTGCTGGCGACTATGTGGTAAGGGTAGGGCTCATCTCACACATGTAGTATACTCATGTGCTAAGCTGAAGCCATTTATTCAATCTTTACAGTTGGAGCTCCAAGAGATATTTGATAGACCTATTCAGTTGACCCCGCAGGTATTTATCCTGTTGATGCTCCCCAAGGGCTTCAGAGACCAGTGCACCCGTTACCTTCTAGCTATTCTTTTGTCAGCAGGGAAAAAAGCCATCACCAAAGCGTGGTTTACTCCTAACATCCCAACAGTGTGGGATTGGTGGTCCATAACCAAGCAAATCTATCAGTTGGAAAAATTAACATATAGAATAAAGGATAGAGAGGAAAAATTCAGAACTAGATGGAATAGATGGCTCTTGTACTACATGCTTAGGGACTCAACTTTCGTCCCATAGTTTAATAAACTCTTCTTCCCCCCCTCTCCTTGCCCCTCACCTTCCTCCCCCCCACTCCCTGGCTTTTCCTCAGGGGTTTGGTTTGCGTGGTTCCGGGGGCCCCCCCTAACTTTTTATGGGTCCGGGTGCCTTACAGCTGTTAAAAACGATGGCATATTGCTGTTCATTATTGGTATTTGAACACCTAATGTTTTCTCTGATATCCAGGACCTGATTTAGCACTTTGTAACGAAGTTAAGCGCTTCAGAAGTTGGGTCCTCCTGAACCTCCTGGGCCCTCTTGGCCAATGATCTCTAATTAGACTGGTATTATCTTTTAATAACTTACCCTGAATACTCACTGCTCTAATGCTTGAAGGACTACTGTGAGTACCCTTTCTTGATTCCTATTTTTATTATTGCATGGACACAATCGAATGTAATGTAAGTAAAAATAAAGATGAAAATAAAAAATTAAAAAAAAAGAAGCTGTCGCTCACTTTTTGTGAACTGGACCCAGTCCCAATCTGCCTCCTCATGGGATGCGCCAGGGTCATTAGACCAGTGTTCAACAGGATAGTTTGCTTCTGAAGGGGATTTTCCTTGATGCCTTGAAGACAGCATTGATGAGGCCCCTCCTAAAGAAACCATTTCTCAACCCTGATGTCCTGGTGAATTATTGACCTAACTCCAACCTCCCATTTCTGAGAAATGTTGTTGAGAAAATAGTGGCTCGAGGCACACCTCACGTCCTATGATATGAGCCTTTCCAGTCCAGTTTCAGGGCTAGGCATAGCACTGAAACAGCATTGGTCAGGGTGCAAAATGACTTCCAGAGGGTGAGAGATAGAGGAGACCAGTCAACTTTCATTCTCTTTGATCTCTCCTCAGCATTTGACACCCTAGACCACATAGTGCTTTTGGATCGCCTTAGAGAATACTGTGGACTCACTGGTACTGTCATCAACTGGTTTGAATCCTATCTCTCAGGCAGGAAGCAATCGGTGGTGATGGGAAATTTTTTCTCCCCAAAGCCCCTGCCATGTGGAGTAGCTCAATAGTTGATCCTGTCACCAATGCTGTTCGCAGTGTACATGCTACCCCTATGAGAGCTCATAGAATGGTATGACTTCGATTTTCACTGCTATGCAGATGATACCCAGCTGTACATGTCTTTTGCACCTGGAAAAAATGATGCCATGGAAGTGCTTAACAGCTGCCTGGCCAAAATCCAGGACTGATGGCCTCCAACTGGCTGAGGCTAAACCCCAACAAGATGGAGGTCCTGATGATTGAACCTGATCACTGGCATGATGGGATTGCCTCCAGAGTGGCAACAGGATTGGTTCTGGGAACCACTCAGTTGATTGCTTCCCCTAGGGTGAGAAATCTGGGCATTTTCCTGGATGACAGATTGGCACTTGATGATAAGGTGTCACCTGTTGTCCAAAGTGAGTTTTACCACTTAAGGAATATTGCCTGGATTAAACCCCTAGTTCTGCTGAAGACCTGCCATCACTAGTACATGCCTTTGTTACTTCCAGGCTTGATGCTCTAGAGGGCCAGGCCAGCTCTTCATTCTGGCCTTCATAGAGAAACCAGCATTATTCTTGTGAATTTAAGTTAATTGAATTTTGATTTTATTCATCTATTGTTGGATACTAAATAATTGTATTATTTTGTAATACCTTGTTAGGCACCCAGAGCCTCCAGGATTGGGCACCATAAAAATAAAATTTGCTTTGCTTCTATACTTTAGGGTCTGTGGAAAGACCCTCTTCTGGGTGCAGCTGGTGCAGAACACAGCAGCCAGGTTGCTGACAGGCCTGTCTAGGTCTAGTCATGTGACCCCGGTCCTGTGAGCTCTGGACTGGCTGCCTGTCAGGTGGAGGATCATCTTCAAGGTGGGCTTGCTCACCTACATGGCCCTGTATGGATCGGCCCTGGTTACCTGGGGATCTCCTTACCCCTGTCACTCCAGTCCATTCCCTTTTCTCCTCCACCAGGGGCTTCCTTACAGTTCCGAAGGCCAGGCTGAAAACCTCTGCTGACTGTGCTTTCGAGGTGGCCAGCCCAGCCCTCTGGAAATCGCTTCCTAGATCTATAAGGGAGGCCCCGTCGGTGGATATATTTAAGAGGGGCCTAAAGACACATCTTTTTAAAATGGCTTATCCAGACTACCCAAAATGTTTTAACTCTGTTTTACCATTGTAGTATTTATTAATTATTTATAATCCGTTTTTGCTTCTATTTGAAAATGTTTAAAAAACCCAGTTCAAGCTTTGTTTTATTGTTAACATTACCCTGCCTGTTTCTGTTTGTGATTGTGTAAGATGCCCAGACCCTGTGGGATTGGGCGCCCTATAAATAAAACCTTACTTACTCTTTTGCCATACTCATCATGAGGGAAGCAGTATTTTTGAGTTATACATCATATTACATCAAGTACAGTGTGCTTCAGCATAAGGACAGGAGCAAAAGCAAACCACATGTCTTCATGGGCTTGTCTAAAGCTGTTGTTCTTGTAGATCATAAGATTCTTATGGCTAGATTGGAAAAAATAGGATTAACAGAAGATCCCTGTAAATGGTTTTAATCTTATCTTTCAAATCGGTCCCAGCTGGTTACTGTGAGAAGGAAACAATCAAACATATCCCCAGTGGCACAGGATGTGCCTCAGGGATCTATATTAGGCCCTCTGTTATTTCTTGTCTATTTAAATGACTTACCAAATTATATGAACCACACGAGCATAAAACGATACGCTGACGACACAGTATTAGTGTATGATGGGAAGATCTTAGGGAGGTAGAACATAAACTACAGTCTGATTTTTCCATGATGCAGGAATGGTTTATTTCTTCAAAATTAATAATCAGCACAAAGAAAAACACAATCAATGTATTTCAGTCCAGCTTCATCTAGAAACATGAGGAAAGCTACTAAACTAGAAATAAAACTTTGTACAGTTCAACACTGCCACTAGCCTCTACTTTTAAATATCTGGGAGTTAACACTGATCAACATTTGTCTTTTGAACCACACATCAAAGATTTAACAAGAAAAATAAATGCTAGAATTTGAAGCTTAAGACAAGTATCTACTTGTATTACTAAGAGCGTTCAGCAGACTGTGGCCAATCAACTAATTATACCCATTATAGACTACAGGAGCCATATTTATAGGTATGCAAATAACAGCCTATTACACAAACTGGATATCGGTTACAATAGACTGGCCAGATTTGTTCTCAAATGCGACTATAATATCCATCATTGTTTGATGTTTCAAAGATTAGGTTGGATGGCATTGGAAATAAAAGGAAAAATGATCTGAGCAACCTTAGTACATAGAGTCCTTAAAAACAATAAACTCTCTTGTTTATTGGACAAACTAGTTAAACAAAACAATAATTTTCAATTAAGAAACAAAGGTGCAAGAGAACTGATTGTTCCTAAAAGTAAAGGATAACTATGGGAAAATTTATTTCCATTACAAGGCTGCATGTACATGGAACAAGTTGCCTCCACAACTGCATAAGACAGAAATATGCACCAATGTTTTTAAAATTGCAATGAAACAAGAATTGTGCTTTAGATATGTGTGTAGTAGGTGAGCTGTATTTTAAAGGAATGTATGAGCTTTGTAGTATTCCGCATATTTACATTTTTTTACAAGTATCTTGTTTATATGTGTTTAATCATGTTTGTACATGTATTGTTTTTATGTATAACCTGTAAACAGAATGTAACATCAAACAGGAACACCTTGTAAATAGGGTATTTACAGCCCTAACGGTACGTAAATCTTTAACTCCTATATAAATAAATGTTCTACTACTACATGAGGACTAGGGTTATGGAGCTTAGGAGAGCAGATTTTAAAGAAATGGGAGACTGCCTCAGAAACTGCCTCGAAGCTGGGATTGCCAGGGAGGGGTAGAGGATCAGTGGGGAAAAATAAGGGAGGCCGTAATTAAAGCAACCAATCTCTGCATGAAGAGAGTGAGCAAATGCAGAAAGAAAAAGAGACCATTACGGTTCTCCAAGGAAGTGGCAATGGCATTAAGAAAGAAAAGGGTGAAGAGGTACCAGGTAGCACCAAGGGTGGAGGACAAGGAGGTATATTAAGCAAAGCAACAGCAAGCAGGCCAGGCATTGAGTTGAACAAAGGTGCAGACAGGAGAAAGGATTGCCATAGGGGTCGCTAAAGGGGATAAGAGTTTCTTCAGGTGCATAAGGGAGAAGAGGAAAACAGGGGGAGGTGTAGTAAGGATTAGAAGGGCAGAGGGGGAGACTCCATAGAAGGAGACCAAGAAAACGCTGACATCTTAAACAAATACTTCTGCTCAGTCTTCATTGTGTAAGGAGAAATGTATGGACCACCAGGGAGACAAAATAATAGATGGGGAGGAGGTGGACACATGTCCTTTTTCAGTGGAAAGAGCCTTGAAAAGACTTGCAACCCTGAAGGCAGCCAAGACTATGGGACCAGACAGGATTCACCCACGGTACTAAAAGAACTTGGGGAGGTACTAGCTGTCCCACTGACAGCCCTCTTCAACAGTTCACTGGAAATAGGCTTGATTCTGGAGGACTGAAGAAGGGCTGATGTGGTCCCTCTACATAAGAGTGGCAGCAGAAGGAGGCCTGCAACTACTGGCCGGACAGTCATTTCAGTGGTGGGGAAATTAATGGAAGTCCTACTGAAAGAAAGACTGATTGGGTCTCTTGAATCCACTGGGTTGCAAGACCAAAGGCAGCATGGATTCATGGGACAAGGTCTTGTAAAACAAATCTAATAGATTCATTGATGGGGTGTTCAGGGAAATAGAGCGGGGAGGGCACCGGATATGGCATATCTGGACTTTAGCAAGGCCTTCAATACTGTGCCACACAGGAGGCTGATTAGGAAGCTGACTAGTCTAGGAGTGGGATCCAAAGTGGTAAATTGGGTTAGAAATTGGTGAACAGATAAGACACAGATTGTGGTGGTTAATGGCACTCATTCTAAGAATGGAACAGCGACCAGCAGGGTACCACATGGTTCAGTACTAGAACCAGTCCTCTTCAGTGACACTGCAGAAGAACTGGAAGGGAAGGTATGCCTTTCTCCAGGTGACACTAAAATCTGCAACAAGGTGGGCATGTAGGAGGGGGTGGATAAAATGTGGGAAACTCTAGGAGTGGTCAAAAACATGGCAGTTGATGTTCACTGATAAAAAGCATAAAACCATGCACCTAGGGCATTGAAACCCCTCTATTGAGTATAGGATGGGGGGAGGAGGTACTGACAGTCACTAGACAGGAAAGAGACCTTGGGGTTATTATATCTGAGTGCCTCAAGGTGGCAAGGCAGTGGGTAGGACTAGTGGGATGTTGGGACACTTAGGGAGGGGTGTCTTTAGCAGGAGGAGGGAGGTGATGTTGCCACTGTATTGCTCTCTAGTGTGATACCACCTTGACTACCATGTCCGGTTTTGGAGACCACATCTCAGAAAGGACAATGAAAGGGGGAGGCAGTCCAGAGGAGATGCTTGGAATAGACTGCCATTAGACATGGTGGAGTCTGGAACAGTGGAAGACTTCAAGAATGCACAGAATATAGATGTAGGGGTATATTAGATAGGAGACAGGAAGGCAGGAGGGTCTCCAAAGACCAGATAGGGTCTGCGGAGGCAGACTAGGCAGGGGATGTCTGGTTCAAGTGGTCTTTTTCTGCTGAAAAATTCTTTGTATCTATGTACCGGGAAGCAGTCTGGTAAGCTGTGGTGCCTCTTTATGACATCTGCCCTCTATTGTGTGATCAATGCTGCTGCTGCATGTAAAAGGAGGTGTGGATATAGCCAAACACTAATTACAAATGTCTGTGGACATTAATGGTGCAGTAACAAAAGCCCTGGCAAATGCGAGACCTATTAGAGGGTGTGCCTTATGCTCAGGACTACTAGTGATGTGTGGCACTTTGTCCTGATTTCTGCATCACAGCTCCTAGGCTTCTGTGGCAGCATTTTCTGATTTCTGAAGCATGATTTATTCATTTCTGTGGTAGAATGCAGTCCTGCCATTAGCTAAAATATGATGTGATGTCATCGATGGCATGGCACCACATGCTGAGTATAAAGGAGGAGCTTCAGGATTAAATGAGATGGGGAAAGCAGCTGGGCACTATGGAAAAACTGTTTATTTAAATTAAAATTTACCAAGAACAGTGAATTCTGTGGAACTTTATATGGTCTGCTTTATGGCGCAAATTCTGCAACAAATTCCATGGCCCATGGAATCACAACATTCCAGTGATCTAGCTCATGTTCCACAGTCAAGCAGATGTGCCTGTATATCTCAGCACAACTGAAGACTCTAGCATGCGGTACTCCTTACTTATAACTCCTCCCCAACCCCCACCCACCCTGGAAGCACCTGGAAATAAGCTGTAACAGCTCAGTGTGCTTTTCTGGTCATAGAAAACTACAAATAAACATTTTCTGGGGGGCCCAATTTTGCCCCCCCACCACCCCTGATTTGAAGCACCCCATAATGTTATTTCAGTGGGTGGGAGGGGTGACTGACTTCTTGATCCCCTATCATGCCAAAGTCATGGTTAATCAAGTTTTGCTCTGTCCACACCTTGTCCTGCTCTCCACTGAAATCACTACTCTGCTCTAGGATGGCCTCCTTCCTCTGCTCTATGCTTCTACTCTTCTGGCTGCTTCCTGGACAAACTTCTTAGATCATCCTCTCCTACCTCTATTGTAGTACTTCTTAATAGCCCTCACCAGTTCTACACTCTTAGATCATCCTCTCCTACCTCTGTTATAGCACTTCTTAATAGCCCTCACCAGTTCTACACTCTTAGATCACTGGATTTTTCCCAAGCACTCTGCTAAAATGAACAAACAGACTTTCTCTACATTTGTGCCTAGGTTCTGGAATACCCTGCCATAGTCTGTATGACATACCCCACCATTTAAAGGAACCTTGAGAAAATACTTATAGGGATCCTCATTTTGCAACTGCACCTGAAACCCATGCTTGAACAGTTACTGCACTTGCCTTCTCCATGGTTATTGCTTTTTTCTGCACACCACTGACAGATTACTGTTGGTTATGCTATGACGGAAATTAGGAACTTACGACCTTTATCCCAGGCTACTGGGTACAGGTAGGGAAAATGGGCAAACTAGGTGGGTCAAGCAGTCCTTCTCTGCCATCAAATTCTATGTTTCTGTGTTACTGGTCGTGGTTTCTGTATGTATTAATATTGTTCATTTAATCCCTGTAACTGTTTCAATTACTTATCCTATAACTGTGTTGAATTAGTATGGTTCCTATTTATCTGAATAGAGTGGTATCTTTCTTGTATATTGCTACCAGTAATCGACTTCTGTTTTGTATACAGTTTCAACCATAAGTATTGATTTTCTTCAAGGATTTCTCTTTCATCAGGCCACACCTATGGAACTTGTAGCCACCAGGCACTAGGACCACACGGAAACTTTCTGCAAGCACTCCATTAGGGGCCAACCATGAAAATGTCCTATGTTGGCTCTCCCTAAATAAACATGGGTGGCCCCTTACCTCCTCAGTTCTTTTCCTGTCGACTATATTTGTTGGACCCTGCATGGAAATGCCACCATTATAGTTGCCTTTTTCTTGTCTTTCTCTCCTTAGTTAGTAATCACTTTTTCAAAAGTGATTTTCGATGACATGTATATTCACTAAAGAACCATCAAAACTGTTCTGATACTGTGATTGCAGGAAGAAAATGTACTCCAGCGAATCGCACGATGTCTGTGTGTGCTGTTTCGGTTCGGCCCTTAACATGAAGGTCTGGCAGATTTCTAGAAACTTCAATATCGCTACCCAGCAAAGTCAAAAGAACATTTTGGAAATGCATCCACTGAAGCAGCAGGTAGACAGAATGGAGAAAGAGCTTCAGGAAAAGAGCTCCACCACATTGCTGGCCCACTCCTCCAGGTCCCAGGAGAAAACTTCAGGGAAGCATAAATACAAGCACCAGAAAAGGGAGTGCAGCAAGAACAAAGCCTCCCTGGTTCACTCAAGGTCATCCCTCCACTCAAGTGCGACCACTTCTGGGTCATCGATCGCTCTGGCATCGACACTGCCAGCTGCCAAGACCACTGACCCACCCAGATCAGGGCAGACTACAAGTGCCATGAGACCTGGCATGACGGGTGTGTCATCGTTGATGTCTGGGACTGTGCCTCCCCTGTCGACACCCTCCGGCATTCTCATGGACTACATGGGCGCCGATGTTCAGGCAGTAATCTTGTACTTTGCATACTTAAATGCCTACTACCTCCTCCTCTTGTAGCAGGAGACATATTGATAGGGCCTTCAAGACAAACCCCAGCACTGATGCCTGCCAAGTCGACGTACCAGCTCCCTTTTTGGGCATCAGCAGCTTCACCTGCTCACTCCTTGCATCCCATCAACCACGTCGATGAGAATCAGCAGTATAATCCTGACCTTAGAGTGCAGGATGAAGAAGAGGAAGAAGATAATGTGGAAAGCTCCTGAGAGAACTAGTTCTACTCTATTCACAGGGAGCGAGGATTCAGTAGTGTATACACCAAGGTGCCCCCTGAAGATTCCTCTTTTGTAACAATGATGCAGACTGCCACGGGATTTGATTTGGAGGAACAGGACATCACCATGAAGAACCTGGTAGAGTTCTTGGAGTTGAGTGATTCCCCTCCCATTAAAATTCCTCCTCCGTTACATGCCTTGGAGGATGCTACCCTTGCTGCCTGTGCAGGCCCAACATGATCCCTGCCATACCTAGGAAGGCAGACAGGATGTATCAAGCTCCCTCAGGCAAGCCTTTTTTTGCAGGCTAACCTGAGGCAGACTCAGGAGTCATAAATGCTGCCCACAACACATCTAAGGCGCCGAAACACCTTAGTGCTCTCCCTCCTGATAAAGAATCCAGGACACTAGATGTTCTGGGCAAAATAACCTTTGCCTCTGCCTCTTTGGGCCTGAGAATTGCAAATTACTAGGCCCGTATGGTTAAATACTAAAATACCCTCTGAAGGAAAGCTAAGGCAGTTGCTCAAGCTCTCTGAGAAGGTATGCCTAAGTAGGAGCTTCTGAAAGCTGTAACAGCCAGGGCAGATGTAGGCAAACACCTCCTATGTACCAACTATGACATCTCTGATGCTTCTGCCAGGGTGGCAATCTCTGGAATATGCCTCAAGAGGTACTCCTGGCTCAGGGTGGCAGGCTTTGCGAATGATGGGAACACGACAATTCGCTCCCGTCTTTTCGCTCCTGTCATCACGCGGACAACTCACTCCCATGGCAATAGGCTCCCATGACAACCCGCTCATGACAATTCATTCCCTGCGATGGTTGAAAAAGAGAATAGTGATAAGCGGGTCTTCAGCATGTGCAACCCGATAAGAGCATCTCATTTTCAGTAGGACATTTTTAATGCTGTGGGAGGGGGTTATGTGCTGGGAGGTCAGGTGATTTGCTCTCAGCCATGCAGTGATCCAATGGCTGGAGTAAAATCTGAACCTGTGATTTCCAGTTTCACATTTCAGTATTCTAAGCCTTGCACCGCCCCGCTTTTCCAATCCAGGAATCCAGACATGTCGTCTAACCTAAAATACTCATGTCAGTCAGGCACGACAAAATGTGAACATATCCTATCAAAGTTAGTTGAAAATTCCACACAGCACTATTACTTACTAATGACAGAGCACTGAAAATGTTAGCTCTTTGTTAAAGGGGCACTGTCAACCTGTTTTTCATCATATTATTTCTAGTTGAAGCCACACATTTTATGATTGCTTACCTTCTCTAAAATTCATAAATGTTGCTGTTTGTTTTGTCTGTCTCCTTGTTTAGTAGAACTGAAATGCATGGCAATGTATATTTATAAACAACCTTGGTTTTGTTTACAATCATGGTTCTGTTCTTATTGCATATATCCTGAGCATTACAAACACACACAGACAGTGCAGTCACTCATAAGACAGTAGCCTCCTAATCCCCAATGCATCATGAGGGTCTAGACTGTTTTGTGGGTGTTTCCAAGTCCAGGAAAGATGCATTGGGGATTAGGAGGCTACTGTCTTATGAGTGAAAACAAACCTGTTTTGGTGTGATAACACCAGTATGTTGGGCAGTCTGTTTTTCACTTTTTTAAAGAAAATAAGAGTCAGAATCAAACTACCAGCTACACCAACATTCTTTACAGAATTTTGGCAATCATAAAATAAGTTTTTTAAACTAGGGACACTTTGAGACCTAAGGCGGTTGACAGTGTCCCTTTAATATACCTCTGGTTCAGCACCTTCGGAAGTTGCAGTTCCATCGTTACATTTCACATAACTGGTATATTTAATGTGTTCAGAAAATTGTCAATACTTGCTTTGATGAAAATTCAATTTAACCTTTTTTTAATTGAACATAGATTTTCATTGAAAGTCATGTTTTTCACATGTGTGAAGGGAGGAGATCGTTTTGTATTATTTAAAACTTATTATCTTTGGTGTGTGGTGTAGGAATAGCCTGCCCTCTCATGAAATATATAATCTGGAAGAGCCCATCGTAGCAAAATCCAGAAAACCATTCAGATATATAAACTTGGTTATTTGCTTGGAGGCAATGTGTTATACCGCAACACAAGAGACCCAGGTTCACAGCAACCTCCTATATTAGGTGAGAATGGGCAAGCTGGCTCACGGCCAAGTCAGACTAACATTTTCCACATGCTAACATGGCAATACATGTGGCAGCTGACTCGCCTCTCAGCAGGTGCCCTTTCAATATCTATCACATCGCAGTCCATTGAGCTCACTGGGAGCGATTTGACGGGAGCAGGGCTAGAAATAATTTTTTTGAGATGCCTGTCCGAGGGATAGGTGGAATGTAAATGTCGCCTGTCCGGACAAAGTTTTACCTGTCCACATTTTTGTGAGGTGAATTTTAAACTTAAAACATAAAATGGACTGTAAAGTGGAAAGAGAGAAAACTGTTGCTTTTTTGGGGGGTTATTTTTCAAGGTAAAACACTGATTGAGTCTAGTCTATTTCTGAATCAGAACTTGAATCTAGTCTGCAGCCATATGGTCTCACATGAGGTCTTCTCTTTTGTTTTCCAGATTTGGACCATAGTGTTATGGCATCCTGCAGGTCAAATGTAGCAACGCTTAGCATCTGACAGCTTGACACGCATTAGTTCAGATGTAGTCATAGAAGACAGACAGGACCGCCAGTCAGACTTCACTCTGCCCATCAAGCTGAATCCTCTCTCAACTACTGCAGTTTGGGTTGGGATCAGTAGAGCTATTGTGACTAAGACCAGAATATCAGGGAATCGCTGTTCATGTGCATCATTATGGAGAATTTTTTGCCAGAAATCCAAATAGTGAAATTTTGGAGACAGCTCATTCAGTGATTTTTTCATAAGTGGTTTTAGCTCTAACCATTGCGCTTCAATCAAGTTTATATTATTATTGTGTTTCTTCAGTAGGTCACTGTAGTGCTCTGTGAGGGTTCTGACTTCCTCATTGCCATAAAGGGCTAGCTGGTGGTCACTATCTGGTAACTGTAATGGGTTAAATATACTGAATGACCGTAGGACTTTGTCTGTTTTAAAACTGGAAAATCGTGAGTTAATACTTTCAATTGTTGATGAAAGAAGGCTTGTAACATCACGCAACACTGCCTGTTTGGTTCTATCTATAGAATATCCCCTTTCTAAGTTAAGGAAGATATCAGATCCACGGAACTGAACCAGAGTAGTGGCTGAGCCTGTCAGTCGACTTGTGCTAGTGTCACTGTCAGCTGTGTCAGAGTCAGGGAGCAACAGCAATTCATTACAGACTTTGTCAAGTTTATCCTGTGCAGGGTAGTTCTCTAGCCAGAGCACCGTGTTTTCAACCTTGCTGACCATTGTTTCTACTGTTGAGCTGTCCCTCTGTAGAGTTAGACTGAAGGCCATCATGACAGAAAGGTATTCAGCCAGAAACTGAGAAAAGAGGACAAATCTCACAGTACTTATTGTTTTGAACAACCCACTGGCCTGATCTTTTGTTTGCCCTGGTGTGGAAGCAATGTGCTGTAAATGTACAACTAAGGCCTTATAGCTGGATAGAATAACAGACAGAGCCCTTTCTCTGTGTGCAACCCACCGGGTCCCTGACACGTTAACTGGTTTGTGAATGGTGTACCTCATATTACTGGCTAACTCTTTGAGACCGGCCCAGTTTTGGGAGACTTATGGTATATTTTATAGATACCCATTAAGACTTCATCTGTTGTTTTCATGTATGGAATAGATGTTGCTGATTGCTTTATAGCTAGCTCCAACTTGTGGGCACTGCACTGAATCCCTAACAAATGAGGTACATCTTTCTCAAGTACCAAACACCCCAGTCACTTTACTCAACATGACGGGTGCCCCATCAGATCCAAAAGCAACAATTTTTTCTTTCCAGTTTTTACAGTCCAAGGTGAATTCTAAGGCATCACCTATCGAGTTATAAATGCTTTCACCATTTGGAATAGAGACTGGCTGAAGGGAAACAAATTTGTTAACTGGACGGAAATTTTCCATTGTCCTAATATAGACTGCCTCCTCTTCTATTACTGAGGCATCAGTGCTCGAGTCACATAGGACAGAGATTAAAGTGTTACTGTTAACCAGTTTTGCATCTTTTATCCTTATTGATTCTGAAATAAAATGTGTGAAACGTTGCTGCCTGTTTGTCACTTCTATAACTGACTCCGACATTTTGCACCATTTACATGTTATAATTCTAAGATGCCAGGAAATCTGTGAATGGGCGTTCTGAATTAATCAAATAAAGAGTTGTTCTAAACAAATGTTCCACTTGTGTCGCCTCATTTTTCCATTTTATTATTCCTCGTTCTATTGCTAAGTTGGATGGGTCTGTGTTAGACACAGTATTTTTTCATTGGCTAATTTATGAGGTTTGGAGAGTTCATGAGCTCGTCATTTTCAAGTCTCATGCTCTTACAGCCACTCATGAAAGTGTTTGTCTCCCTTAAGTATTTTTGCAGTATAAGCAGGTCATGCCCACATCAGGCTCATATAGTAGCCACTCCTATTTTCTTCCAGGTCTCCTGGAACCCCTTTTCTTTTTGCCACAGGACTCCCGCCACTTTCAACAGTAGTCAGAGTTGCTGGCATATCAGCACTGGCACTACAAGTTGTCACATCTATGGCCACAATGGTGGGGTAAGTAGTTGGTGCTACTGAGTCTATCAGTAATGGAGAAGCAGTACACATAGAAGAACCCGAGCTTTCTCCTCCCTCTTGGCTCCTCTTGGCTTGAAACTGAAGGCTTTCCTGTAATTTTTTTAAAGCCAAACTTTAACAAAGATATTTTTTCCCCTTTTTGTTTACTTAGCTAGTACGAATTTAAAGTACAGTAAGCACTCTGAAGACAGTGGACACTACAGTGAAGTGATGATCAGAGATATTAGAAGACGTGAACAGTCTGTTTAGTTTTCTTTCCTTCCCTGTAAAACCCCGGACAAAGGAGTTTAATATTTATATTTTCCTCCCGCTCAGATGTCACAACTAAAACCTGAGGGGTATCCTGCTGTCAACCTGTTTTGTAATTGAATCCCCTCCTCTCCCTTTGACAGTGCCTTCTTGTCACAGTGTCACTCAATTTTACTTTTATTCAGTTAGTCCAGTGGCAGAGCACAACAGCAGGCTGACAGGGGCTAGTTTAAATTAGTACTAGTAGTACTAGTACTAGTAGTAGTAGTACAGTAAGTCCGCGTCAGTATCTATCTTCAAGGT
Organism: Neoceratodus forsteri; assembly: GCA_016271365.2. Lineage (NCBI taxonomy): Eukaryota > Metazoa > Chordata > Ceratodontiformes > Ceratodontidae > Neoceratodus > Neoceratodus forsteri. The sequence goes on from CM057450.1 coordinate 310,836,653, forward strand.
TCAAGCTCTGGAGGGCTTTACACAGGCTGAGTGAACAATAAGCTTTAATAGAGCCTTGCCTTCACCTCTCTGCACACTCAAGATATATTTTTTTATTCAGAGTCAGAGATGATGAGACTTGCAGATCACAAGGTGTCCTTTGGCTTTGAGAGAGTTTTAGGTGTACAGGTACAGTGTCCAGCTGCTTTGAGACTTACACTAAATAAGCCCCTTGTTCACCTCCCTCTCCTCCTCCAAGTACTAGCAGGACTTACACAAACTGAGCCCCAAATGCTAGAGCCCTGAGAAGGGCTGTTCAGAATTCAGGCGTCTTTTTGCACTTCTTTGAGACAAACTAAATAAGCCCCTTGTTCACCTTCCTCTCCTCCTCCAAGTACTAGCAGGACTTCACACAAACTGAGCCCCAAATGCTAGAGACCCTGAGAAGGGCTGTTCCAGAATTGCAGGTCTTTTTTTTCACTACGCTCGCGCTCTCTAATCGTGCTCCTCAACCTATGGACACACTACTGAGAGTGAGGAGGCGAGTCAGTTGATCCAGTCTTCCCGCTCGCTGAGAGGTCAGGTGACACTAGGAGGTGCAGTCACTTGACCCTCAGTGCCAGCGGGAAGACTGAATGGGCGGGCGGAGCTACGCATCGGCGTCGACGTCGTCCGGGGAAGCCTCCCGTCTGCCGCTGGGTCCTAGTGCCCAGCACAACACTGTCTCCCTCGCTGCATCTCTCTCCCTCTCGCTGCTCGCTGCTCGCTGCTGAAACCGCCTGTCTTTAAAAACGGCTGTCCCAGCTGGAAACCGGCTGTCCGGGACGGGTGGACAGACGGTTATTTCGAGCCCTGGACGGGAGTGAAAATGAGGAGGGGTGAATTGATGCGGGAGTGAATTGACGGGAGCCAAATGTCAGGGAGCAAATTGTTGGACGTGTATTGTCATATACCCATGAATGATGTTCAACAGTCCATACTCAATGCCCCCTTTAGAGGATATTAATTGTTTGGTGCAGATGTACAATATATCCTCTTCAATTTGCAGGTCTCAGGCAGAACTCTGAAATCTGTGCATTCTATCTATCGTACCAAGCAAAGGGGTAGACAAGATGCCTTTTTGTCCAGCCACAACAGACATCGTTCCACTGCCAGACAACAGGGTAAGGGCAGAGAAGCAGCAGCCCTGCCTATCCCAGGAGCCACCCCTGGTGCCCACTCAAAAGCCCATAGAGGTGGCAGTGTGACAGCAGCCACAGCAACCAGCTCTACCTGACCCTTTCTACAACCCCCAACCACCAACCACCAATGCCCCCAGGGGTGGTTGTCAGGGGTTGCCTCTCCCTCTGCCTGGACCAGTGGAGGATGGCGACATCGGATGCTTGGGTCCTGGAAATAAACAGCACAAGGTCATGTTCAGGAACTTCTAGAATTACCTCCAGACTATCCACCAGTGCCCTCCAGAGCAAATCCCATTGCTTCTGGAGGAAATTCAAACCTTGCTTCAGCAAAGGGCAATAGAACCTGTTCCCTAGGAACAAAAGAATACAGGGATCTATTCTCAGTACTTCCTAGTCCCAAAATGGACAAGAGATCTGTGACCCATTCTAGACCTCAAAGACCTGAACTTTTTCATCGAATACAAAAGGTTCAGAATGGTCACTCTGCAAGATCTGCTTCTTCCACTGCAAGTAGGGGACTGGATTTGTTCCCTGGATATTCAGGATGCCTACCTGCATATTAAGATTTGCCAGCCTCACAGGAAACATCTAAGGTTCCTGTTTCAAGGGGAACATTACCAGTTCAGGGTATTTCCCTTTGGCTTATCATCTGCACCACAGGTCTTTACCAAATGTTTAGCACTGGTGACAGCAGCCCTCTGCAGGCAAGGCCTGTATGTCTTCCCTTACTTGGATGACTGGTTCCTCAAAGCTCACTCCAAGGAGCTGCTCTTTCACATCCTAGTATGCACCAGGCACCTGTTCGATACTCTAGAGATTACTGTCAGTGTGCCAAAGTTTGTCTTGACTCCTTGCCAGCATCTAGTTAGTTAGTTTTTGTTGACTGGGTAAGTGCACTAAACAAATTCTGCCTATTTTCAGGCATGACCCAGGGGGAGAGGGATAAAGATGAATGCCAACTGATCTTGAACCAGATTAAGGTGTTGGTGGTATTTTTAGTGAATGTGGGGAAATTTGGCCAGGGCACCAGGGAAATTCCCTTACTCTTTTCAAGAAGTGCCATGGGATCTTTAACATCCACCTGAACTACCACCAGAACAGGCAGTTGGGACCTCGGTTTAATGTCTCATCCGAAAGACAGCACCTCGGGAGTGCAGCAACCCCTCATGCCACACTGGAGTGTCAGTACTGGGATATCAACCTAAGTGCCTGGTGTGGGGAAAGAACCCACAGCCTTCTGATCTACAGTACATAGGGGCAGTCCTGGATACAGCCCAAGGCTCAGCCTTCCTGCCCCAGGACAAGGCCAAATGTGTGATTGCACAGACCCACATGGTGATATTTCTGAGGCTCCTGGGCCTGATGGCAGCAGCCACTGTCACAGTACCACTGGCCAGACTGCATAACTGCCAGCAGTACATGTTCCAGTGGCCCAAAACATCTTGGCAGACTGGCTAAGCAGGTCCCAGTCCAGGATGCATGTGAGGGAGCTGCTGACCTCTGTAGCAGAAGATCTGTTCGACCGGTGGGGTCATCCAGAGTTGGACTGTTTTGCGTCCCCACACAACGCAAAACTGCCACTTTTCTGCTCACTTGTTCCAGGGCCTGGAGTTTTCTGGTGAGATGCATTGTCCCTCTCTTGGAAGGGGATATTCCTGTATGCCTTCACTCCTATCCCTCTAATTTAGAAAGTGCTAATCAAGCTCCAAATGGAGGGTGCAACTCTGATACTCATTCCCCTCCTGTGGCCTCATCAGATTTGGTTCCCATTACTGCAGCAACTGACAGTGGAACCGCCAGTACCCCTGCCATTATGCCAGGGCCTACTGTCACAGGAACAGGGGACCCTGGTCCATCCGGACCTCAAGTCACGTCACCTTTTTGCATGACTCCTGAAAAAATAGCCATTGCCTGGTTTGAGGTGACACAAAATGTGGCTGATACCTTGGTGGCTGCCAGAACACCTTCCACCAGGGCCATTTCTTCCATGAAGAGGAAGTGGTTTGCCTTGTATGCCGCTTCTCACCACTTGGACCCATTTACCTGTCCAGTAAACCAGGTTCTGGAGTATCTGCTATCTTGTCAGATGCAGGTCTGCAATACTTTTCTACCAAAGTGCACTTGGCTGCCATTTCAGCTTTCCATGTGCCTACTGATGGTTGTGCAGTTGCCCAGCTGGTGGTGGCCCGTACATTTTTGAGAGGCATTCTGCATTTGAAGCCTTCTATCCGTAATCCAGTCCCCACTTGGCACCTGAATTTTGTGTTGGAAAAGCTTATTTTGGCTCCTTTTGAGCCAGCCATGACTTGTTGCTTCCGCTTCCTTTTTTGGAAAACATCATTTTTAGTTGCTATTACTTCTGCTGAAAGAATTTCAGAGCTTCAGGCTCTAATGTGTGAGCCTCCAATGCTGACTTTTCATAAAGACTCTTTGTGTACCAATTCTAAGTTTATACCAAAGGTGGTGTCTAAGTTTACTATGAATCAAACCATCCACCAGCCAGTTTATTTTCATGAGCATGCCAATCCAGGGGAAGCAGTGCTCCATACTCTAGATGTGCACCGAATATTCAGGTACTAGACAGATAGATAGATATTTTATTTCTAAAGTGCCCATTTCCAGAGACTGTGGGTGCTACACAATATAAAACCATACAATTTAAAATTGTGCACAAATGTACACATAAAAAGAATACAGCTGGGAGCATACAATTGTCTATCTATCCCATGTAAAGCTAATACTAAGTTTAAAACATTAATCAATAAAACGCTTGCTGGAGCAAATATGTTTTTAGGCCCTTTTTAAAGGCTTCCACTGAGGAGGCAAGGAGTTCCACAGGGTAGGTGCAGCCACTGAAAATGCCCTGTCCCCAGAATGCCACAGCCTAACCCTAGAAACTCCCAGGGGGCCCCCCCGGTAGAATGGAGTGCCCAGGCTGGACAGTAGGGGACAAGGGGATCTTGCAGACAGACAGGACCCCTTTTGTGCAGGGTCTCATAGGTCAATGGCCCTATCTCGAAGACAACCCTCCACTGGACCGGCAGCCAGTTCAGTCCACAGAGGACCAGGATGATATGCTCACACCTTTTCACCCCCATCAACAATCTTGCCGCCACGTTCTGCACCAGCTGCCTCCAGATAGCCCTAGGTACAGGGCATTACAGTAGTCCAACCTGTAAGTGACAAAAGCATGCACCAGCATGGTCAGGTCCTCAGGCAGGATCAGGGCTCAAATTCGGGCAATATTCCTGAGATGATAAAACCCACTTTTAACCATGGCTGACATCTGAGCATCAAGTGTCAGGCCATCATCCAGGATCATGCCCAAATTCTTCACCTGTCTAGAGGGGGTTAGGGGCACAGCACATCTCCCCAACACTAGGTCGGTGGGTAACCCCAACCCCCCCTCCGCTACGATGACCTGGATCCACAACCAGTACCTCAGTCTTGTCTGGGTTAAGCTTAAGTCACTTGTGAGTCATCCACAACTGGATTTCCTTGAGGCAGCTGTTAAATACAGAGTCCGACACCTAGATATTGGGCGCAGAGGACAAGTACAACTGGGTATCATCTGCATAACAGTGAAAACCCAGCCCGTACTGCTTGATAATGTCCCCCAATGGCAGCATGTACACTGTGAACAATAAGGGGGACAAGACCGAACCCCGTGGAACACAACAGCGCAGAGGCTTCGGGTGAGATGAGACAAGTCCCATTTTCACCCTTTGCACTCTGTTAGGTATGACCTGAAACAGCTGATGACATTACCCGGACAGGCCACACCAGAACCGCAGGTGGTCAAGTAACACCTCCTGGTCCACGGTGTCAAACACTGCAGAGAGGTCCAGGAGGGCCAGGATGGTATGGTCTCTCCTGTCCCTTGCCATCAGGAAATCATTTAACACCCTCACCAGGGCAGTCTCCATATTATGCTCTGCATGGAGACCAGACTGGAAAGGCTCATAGGCGGAGAAAGCTGCCACATGTCTTTCAAGCTGCACGGCCACCATCTTTTCTATAATCTTCCCTAAAAATGGGATATTCGAGACCAGTCTGTAGTTGCTGAGGCAGTCCATGTCCAAAGAGGGCTTTTTCCAAAGGGGTCTAACCAAGGCCTCTTTCAGAGCCAGTGGGAAGATCCCACTCCTCAATGAACTCCCAGATGACTTCAGGAATCACAGGTCCAATCAGGTCCAAACACCCAACCAAAAGGCGGGTCAGACCTAGGTGTAGCTCACACTGTGTAGGCCATAGCTTTGAGATTATCTCCACCACTTCCCCTTTCCCAACCAGCTCAAACTCATCCCAGACAGGAGGAGTGTTCTGGCACGACTCAGGCTGAACCCTGCATCCCTGTCAAGAGATGCTCAAAGACACCTCAGCCCTGAGAAAGGACACCTTGTTGGTGAAAAACAGAGCCAGCTCCTCGCACATAATGCTAGAACCTGCCCCCACCCCCCAGCGCATAGACAGGCTTGATGTAAAAGCCCGCCAACCATGCAGAAGAGCTGAGCTGGTCTGTTTCTCACCACAGCAATCTCCCTAGACAGAAATTCCATCTTCTTTCAGGAGTGTGCCCCTTGACATTATAATGCGACTTCAGGGCCAATTTGTTCTCCACCAAGCCAGATCTCCTCCAGCGTCTCTCTAACCTATGCCCCCTAATCTTTAAACCTCAGAGATCCTCATCATTCCAAGGAGGTCTCTGACAAGTAGACAGAGGCCGGACACGAAAGGATGTGACTGAGTCAAAGGCCACACCAACAGCCCCATTAAGGCCACCACTGCCTCCTCCAACCCAATCGCACAAGCCGCCCCCACACCAATAGGTCCAGCACCGCCAACATGTCCACAGAGGAAACTCCTCTTAATGGCTGGTACTGGACCATCTCCTCAAGGGCAGGACCATCTGGGGGGGCCCCTAAATGTGAACCCCATGGTGCTATGATCCGACCAAACAACCAGATCTACATTGAGGTTGATAATATCTAAACCGAAGGAAAAAACAGGTCCAGTGTGTGGCCACCCAAGTGTGTTGCTGTGGTTACCTTTTGTGTCAGGCCCAAGGCCTCCATTTCCAAATTTTGAGAGCCCACCATCAACCCAAATATTGAAATCCCCCAGAATCAACCACCTCCTGGACTCCAACACCAAGTCGTCGATGAGCTCCTCGACCACCTGCAGAAAGTCCCCATATATTCCTGGGGGACATTAAAGCAGAAGAACCCTGAAGCCTATACCAACACCACCTCGAGCTGCCACACATTCAAAGGACCATGTAGGACCTACAGGTAGCACCGTGAGGTTCAATCTACTTTTAAAACAAATGCCCCTTCGACCCTGCAGATCCTTTCTCGGGCTGTGTATCATGGAGTACCTGGCCGGCACTGCCGGCTCCAGAATGGGAGTGGCATTTTCATTCAGCCAGGTCTCCGTGATGCAAGACAGGTTAACCAAGGATATCAAGTCTGCCATTATGGCAGTCTTGTTCCTCATCGACCTGGCACTGCACAATACAACATGAGTAGGATGAAGTGGGGCAACTGGACCAGCTATTTGCCCACACTCTAAGGTGGAGCCCTTGAGTATGGGAACTAAGCATGGCAACCCCTGCTCGAGTTCCCATTTCGCCCCAGGGCATCTCCTTGACCTCACCACCCGAATCCCAGACACCCTGGCAGCCATTCTGGGACCCCAGGCACCCCCCCCTCCAAGCTATCCCCAAGGCCCTACATCTCAACCGGCAATGATGGAAGCTCAAAGGGGCAGAGGTCCCATAGGTTGCCACCCGAGTAGCTGCGCGTTACGGGCCCTTGTCCCAAACACATTTCTTTAACAAAAAAACCCAATCCTCAAATTCCCTTCAACCACCCCAAAACAACACAAATTATCCCACAAACTTGAATACAAAACCCCTTGACAACCCACCCACAACACAATCTCAATTCCACAAGCACACCTTTCACACAACCATGCACACACCCCCAAACACAGAAACACACAAATAAACAATTATAAATGAAGTCCTCAAAAAGGGACAAAGCACCAGTTTGACAGAGTAAACGTTCTTGGTCTGCTCAGTCCAAGTCCCAAATATATGAAGAACTTGTCAATGGTAATCTATATTTCAACCAGAAGTCAATAAATTATCCAAAAATGTAACTCAGCAAATACTGGGGAGCTCTCACCTCCGCAGCCTGGACAGCTCGGATGCTAAGAGGCTCTCACCCTCCTTGCCCTCACTGTTCTCTTTACTTTATTAGAGAACTGCAATATAGTCACTTCAACACTTTATAGAGGACTCTCCCCTTTTTTAGGCTGGAATAAACACACTCGCAGCCTCAGAATTCGTTGGGGGGGGGTAGCTCAACAAGTTCTATGATCCTTCTCAGCAAAATCACAGCAGCACACGACTCTTCTTGATGATTTTTCCTTTCAGAAGAATAGATTTTACTGGTTCTGATACAGCCCAAACCACAGGATGATCCAGGGACTCCCCCATGGCAACAGCAGTCCCCCAGCAGCTGCCCAGCCAGTTCCCTCTGTCAGAAGTCGGCCACCCTCTGGTGACCAACTCCCCAGATACCCCCTAGAAACTTCCCTGCAGTTCAGCCATGGATCCCACTAGTAAATCCTCAGATTGTCACTCTGGGAAGAAGTCCCAGCAACTACGGATTCGTCTCTACATAGAAACATAGAAGTTGACGGCAGACAAGGACCACAAGGCCCATCTAGTCTGCCCATTTTTTCTACCTTATGAATGTGCCATAGGCCTGTACTCTGTAAATGGCCTATCTATTCATACTCATCTGTATTGCTCTCTTATGCCTGTCCCATGCCTGTTTGAAGCCCTGCACTGTATTTATATCCACCACTTCCTGGAGGTAGGCCGTTCAGGCGTAACCCCCTGCAAATGGGGGTTCCCAAAAGACTTCAGGAGCTTGCTTGAATGCTCCAAGCCTGAATGGTGTTTGGCATTTAAGCCATTTATCAGTGAGTGTTTTAGAACCTCTGGTACTGTCTCTTTAAGAGCTGTCTGCTTGCAGACATAATTAGTTTGTATGGGGACTGTGTGTTTCTTTGATTGAGTACCACTCGAGCTGCTGCTAATTCACTTCATTTTGCAGTCACTAGGAGTGCAAAGGGAACCTATCTGAAAGATGTAACTGTTTGCCAGAAATTATTTAGAGTAATAATGAAATTACAGTTTGTCTAACCTGCTTTCTTTGCAGTCAGAACTGTGTTTGCTAGTTCCCCATTCTAGTTTTGAACTGCTGAACTGGACCAATCAGTGTGGGGTAAGCTAGCTCTAAAATGGTGCCTTGGACGAATCAGAACTTGGACTCATAATCTGAGCCAGCCACAAGAGGATTGTATGGGCAGTGACTCTGGGAGATGTAGTTTAGACTTCAGTGCCTTTTGGACCAACAGCAGCAGTCTATTGTGGTGACAGCCAATCCAGTCAAGAACTGGGAGGAACTCAAAGGAAGTGCCGGTTTTGTCAGTTGGAGTTTCAGTTGAGCTTTGGCAGTGAAGAAGGAAGGGCCCTGTGCTTTTTCAGTGTGCAGTTTTAGTCAAAAACGTGTGTAAGGCTCAGAGTTCGGTCTGCAGCTTGTGTAACAGCTTGTTAGGACTGAATCCGTCCTGTGAAAAGAATCAAGGATCTCTGAAGAGTAGAAACCAGGCTCACCCTGTAGAAGACTGGAGGAATTGCTGAAAATTGCACTCGGTCTGTCAGGAACTGAATCTGCTGTGTGTTCTCCGGGTATTGTGCAGTAATTGCGATCGGGATACAGATGCAGCCTGCCTGGTATAGTGCTTTCTTTTATATGGATGTGTGAAGAGGTTTGTGTACCTCAAGTGAGCCCTGCTGACATTGAAGGACCCTATCTTATTTGGAGGTCGTGATACTAACTCAGAGTCGCTCCCTGTTGAATTGCCACATTAAATCCAAATGGAATTACTGTACTGCTGACTGTTTAATTCTCCTTTTCTCTGTGTGGAAGGGCCCTATCAGCTGCCACGGTTTGGACTAGCCACTAGGGCTTGGGTACCTAGGGACAGTAACTGATAGGGATAGGCCTGTGCACAGAGCCATAAATAGATTATTAGAGTGATAAGCTAATTAACCTGATTTCCCCTGTCCTTGTTATATCCCCTAAATAAATCAGAGCTGCTTGTTTCAGCAAAGTTATACTGCCTGAGGTATTTGTCTATGTTAAAGTACTGTACTGTGACTGTTGCACTGTATCTCATTTCACAGGAGGTCCCAGTGCTGGAACCAGACCTGGGGTAAGTGTATACTGTGAAGGTAATTCTGATATATTGTGTGGGCCACTAGTGGGAAGAAAGGGGGGTTGCAGTGTCCCAGAGGGCTGTGACCAAGTTAGTTTAACTATTGCAAACCCTGACCTCTGGGTGGAGGCACCCGCCATTGGATCCAGGCCCCTCAACCTGTTAGTGGCAAATCAGGCAGGGATAGTAGCCCCTGGGATAGCGCCATCTAGGGGTTACACATCCACCACCCTTTCTGTGAAAAATAACTTCCTCACATTACCCCTTAATCAGCCTCCCTCTAATCTCATGCTGTGTCCTCTTGTCCTGCTATTTTCTTATATTGAAACATGTTAGACTCGTTCACCTTGTTAATGCCCTTAAGATGTTTGAATGTTTCGATCATATCACCTCTCTCCTCCTTTGCTCTGGGGTATACATATTGAGCTCCATTAATCTGTTCTCATATGTTTTCTGATGCAGTCCCTGCACCATTTTGGTTACCCTTCTCTGGACTGCCTCCATTTTGCTAATGTCCTTGTGCAGGTGCGGCCTCCAGTACTGCACGCAGTACTCCAGATGGGGCCTAACCAGTGTCTTGTAAAGAGGGATAATTACTAGGGATGTAAGTTTATCACGGGAAAAAGTGACAAAAGTCATGGTTTGGTCACGGCCACTTTTTAAAAAATTCACGGGGTGGTAGTGGACAAAAGTGCAAATGTCATGGCACAGTCACAGGCACTTTTTTAGTGACATACAATGCTATTAAAGTCAGTTAAGACACAAAACAAGACATACAACAATGTCTTAGCAACAAATTATTGAATTTATTGCTTTTTCATACTGTTTAAGGAAAGTGTTCACATTAAGTGCCATTTGGCCCAGGTCATACATCTTTAAGGATATATTATTGCTGTTATATAAAATTTATGTGTTGTTCTGGTTCGCAGTACAGAATTAATACATTTCATACATTACATTACTTCTGTTCTGTACAGTAAGGAACAAAAGTGCTAAAATCCAAAGTGTTACCAGCCACAACTTGTGGCCAAAGTTCCAAACCAACCCTAACCTGGCTGCTGTGCCCCAAAATAACAGGAGGAACAGCACTACTTGTATATGAATATATTTGTTCCTTAAATTACTGTTCACAGGAGGTCAATCAAAACAAAGTGACATGCTAGCAGTAGGGCACATCTCAAGTGTCACTGTGCAGCAGTCACAGTGTTGTATGATGCAAAATGGACCTAGTAGGGCAGTATATTTCTCTCTGTCCGGGACCCTTCAGAATCAGTGAATCACAACAGAGATAGATAGGATGGATCTGGTCCACAGCAGACAGCTAATGTCACTGTAATATGAGTGTCAGTTTTACCAACCACAGCGTACCAGTTTCATGTAACACATTCAAATATTTGTTTCTGAGAGGAACAATAAAATGTAAGTGAATGCTTAACTTGTTGGAATCGATTCCAGCGTGTACAACATGAAAGGAGTGAAAGAAAACAAACAATGCTATTTTTTTTCCTGGTAACAGCAGGTCAACTCTTACCAAGATCTATGTGGCGTTTGTTAACTCATGCAAGAACCTCTTAAACAATACAGCATATACTGTAGGCAGGGCTGTTGAAGATCCAGAGACAGGAAAGCAGACCCCAAAAAGGTTAAGACCACCACCTGAGTACCTGCTAAATGTCCGATTAACTGGTGGTGACTAACCTAATCTGCAACCTGAACAAGAAAAGATTGTTGGTGTCAAAGCCGTGTCTTTCCTGCCTGTCTGCAGCCCAGGTGCCACAACCTAAATTTTACTTCAACAACATCTTGCTTAACCAAAAGAGGCACGTTTCAGGCAACACAGACTGACAGAGTTCTGTCACTGAATTAACATGCTGGGTTTGCAGTGTTTAGCTTATTTACTGGAACCATAACATGTTAATTCGGTGACAGAGACTCTAATCAGTGTGTAAAATGTGTTCTCTTTGCTAAAGATGCTGAAAATGAAATAAGTGTTGTAGCACTGGGCTGCAGACAGGCAGAAAAGACACAACTGTGTCACAAAAGAATTTTAACCCTGTTGTGCAATTTCACTTTGCACATTAATTATTTACTTAAATAAATGTTCTGCTGGAAGATATTTTGTTAACATTTTCAAATCCAGCTCATTTTATGAAGTTGCATCAGCACATCAACTCTTGTCTTGTAACATAGAAAATACTGTACACTACTTCCACAGTATTCCCAAAAATATGTGAAACATTAGAGAACAGTTGTGATACCAAACACACTCCATTAATAAGATGCTTGCTTGTCCAGACAGTACTTGACAACATGCAGATGTGACAACATTACATGACTGGAATGAGATATTTGAGAATCCTCTCACATGCAAGTTGACCTTGAGCTAAAATGCTAACAGATACAACACCATGAAATCATTTAATCATTCAATGACCTGAACAGAATTGGAATGGACCTGTCTTGCAGTGCACCCCACAACATCCCAACAGTTACTCAGTTTTTATGTTTGCTTGCACGCATGTGCAAAAAACATAGTGCCACCATACAAGAATTCGTAGGTGTGCCTCCCCCACTTCCAATGCCCTGCTGCCTTTGGCAGGCGCGGCCACACCGAGCCAATGAATGTAGGAGCTGTCTATGACAGCCATTCAGATGCAGTGGCGTACAGTTGAAAGCAAAAAAACACTGCAATCAGCGGCGGTAACGTGTAGGCACTGCACTGAAACAGCTGGCATAGACAGCTCCATCCCCCCTCAACAAGTAGCATGCTGGGAGCCCTCCCCAGCATGCTCATGCCTCCCCACAAACACTGTATGGCCAGCGAGGTGCCCAATCCCCCATCGGCTCTGCTCCATTCCCTCCCCCAACAGAGTTCCAGGTGCCATGCTCGGAGCCCACCCCAGCGTGGCAACAGTCTGTAAGGCCAATGAGGTGCCCAATCCCTATTGGCTCCACTGTATCCCCCCCAACTGACTTCCAGGTGCCACGCTGGGAGCCCACCCCAGAGTAGCAACAGTCCGTATGGCAGACGGGGGTGCCTAATTCCCCATCAGCTCCACTGCCCCCCAAAACAGCCTTCCAGCTGCCAAGCTGGAAGCCCACCCCAGCGTGGCAAAAATCCCACGTCATCTCTAAAAAAAATGCCCTGTAAGAAAAAACGGTCCCTCGCTGACTGTCTTGACCCCCCTGCCCCTACCCGTGCCCACCCTCTGTGCACCCTGCCTCCCCACACCCCCACCTCACCCCATACTTACCTCCAGAGGCTGGCGCGATGATCTTCGGTGGACCGGGAACACGTCTGCACTCTTCAAAGCCGACCGCAAACTGAGGAAATGCCAGTAAGCTGTATAATGGAATAAATAGTTTTTTTCAACTTTGATGCATATCCCAGGCATTTCTGGGAATTTTTTCACCAAATTTTCAACATGGCGTTCTTGGGACCCCACCTCATGAATTCTGGCACTGTCATTTTGTTATTCAGTCTCAAAAGGTGATTTCACGGTCACTATGCGGAACCACCTTTCGGGACAATTCTGCGAGACAGACGGTGCCTGAATCATGGTGAGCCTAAAAACCTATGTTGAAAATTTGATGAGAATCCAAAATGACTGTTTTACAGAGAATGTCTTAGCGCGGTTCCCACGCACTGTGGTTCGCAAATTTTTAAATTTTCACTCCAGATTTTCGACACTGCCATTTTACCACACCTCCTTATGAGTAGTACAGCTGTTATTTTTCACATCTCGCCCAAAATGTGTTTCCGCGCAAGTAGCGCACAATGGTGTAGTCATGTGCGAAATCTATGTTTGGGACAGATTAAGAAAATCACAGTGACACTGTTCATGAGCAGAGGTCTTAAAATGGCTATGTTAACAATTTGGTGACAAAAGTCCATAAAATGACTGTTATGAGCGAGCATTGTGCAGTTTCCACGAACCCTCGTAAGTTCATGAATTTGTAATATTTTCAGTCCAGATTTTCACCACTGGCATTTTTCCACACTTCCTTATGAACAGTGCAGCTTTCATTTTTCACACCATGGCAGAAATGTGTTTTCGCACTTCCAGCACAGAAATGCGTGGTTGCTGTGGGAAATCACTGTTCGGGACAGATGAAGAAAATCACAGTGACACTTTTCATGAGTGGAGGTCCCAAAATGCCTGTGTTGGCAATCTGCTGTAAAAAATCCCCAAACTAATTACATTATGGGTGTGCGTTCCACAGTTTCTACGCACTCTCGTGACTTCACCAGTATTTTTAATATTTTCACTGCAGATTTTCAACATTGCCATTTTACACCTCCCATGAACAGTACAACTATCATTTCCACATCCTGTTCGAAATGTGTTTTCGCACCTGCGGTGCCAAATGGCAGTCGCTGTGCAAAATCAGCTTTCGGCTAACGAACTGATATTGCCACTGTTCATAAGGTGGGGGTCACAAAAAACCCATGTTGAAAATCTGGAGTGAAAATACCAACGAATGCCTGAGGCGTTAGGGTTTCCGACCATAACGCCCCACCCTGTAGAGACTGACAGGCACCAGGGTGACTTGGGATTGTCCTGTACTGCTCATACCATTCCACCCCACCCACCCACACCCTGCAGCCAGTGAGAGGCATCGAGGTGTGCCTTGGACTATTCGGCCCCAAAGTTCACCCCATTCAACTATACTGCACCCATCTCACCATATTTCCTGATGGAATGGGGTGAGCATAAGGGCCAAAAACCCCAAGCCACACTGTGACACTTGTCGGTGTCTGCAGGGTAGGGTGTGGTGAAATGGCGTGGCCGTTATGCCTGACAACCCAAAGACACACCCCAATGCCTGTCAGTCTCTGCAGGGTGGTGGTGGGGTTGGCTACAGTTCAATACTTCGCTGCCATTCCTATTATGCAGCTCTCTAACTCCTACACTACCAATGCCAATGCCAGCAAGCAAACATTCGACATTGACAAATGCTTGTTTTGAATGAGAAAACAGTCCAAGAAGACTTTTTTGACAGCTTCTGAAGAATGATTCTGTGATTCATGCTGCTGTCTTTCTCTTTACTGATTTTTCTGCCACACTTCCCACTAACCTGCAGTCCCCAAGCACTCCAGCAGTAGTGTCCCACCAGATGCCGGTACATGTACGTAACACAACATACAGCATACACTGTTGTGCTCCTGAATGATGTTGTGACATCCCTCACAGCATCTTTATGTGCATGGCAGTGTACCTGAAACAACATATGCTGAGATTGCCTGTGATACTGAGGAGAATAGACTAGTGCCAGCTGCATCTGTTAAGACAGTACTGTGTCTAAGGAAATCAAGAAATGAATGAATGACTGACAGCATGACAACAACCACCAAATCTGCCTGTCAATAATTTAAGACTTGCATGGAGAAAAACTTTAGTACGGAAGCCCTGAGACCATCTAGGTAAAGAGAAAGTTCTGAGACATCTAACACTGGCACTCTATGCTGCAGCAGCCGAAGCATTGTGTAGTGGGATGTCACTGTTATGCACAGCACAGGGCTTTATAGAAGAAGACGAACACAACTGAGAGCCTGAGGTGCCTCTCCTAGAGTTTAGTTTCACAGGGGTGGCATTCTATGCACCTGACGTGGCAGTGACCACATCACTTCAGTCCATGCCACTGGGTGGGTGCTCTTGATCAAGTCATTTAAGGTTTGTTGCAGCAGCATATCCAGCATTTGGGGAAGTACTACCAGCTGCTCCATCTCCTAGTGCAAACAAACAGCAACCTAGAGAAAGTCACAACTTGAAATGCTCTGCCCAAACCTACGTGTATATTGGACAACAACATTGCAGTCCCAGATATGTGTGATAGAGAACATTTTTATGCCACCTATCCCTCGCACACATTTTCAAGATCTGCAGGTAATAACATGCCAAACAGTGGTGTGCTGAATTACCTGCACATAAAAGTGAACTTGAATACTTGACTTCAAAAAAATAACATGAAATGACAGGCACGGGCAACAGTAAGGCATATTTTGTTCTAAAAAACAAATAAAATTAGCCCTATCTTATCTATGTTGAGCACAAAACAGTTACTGACTTACTTGGATTGTAGTCAGAGACATAGAAAACAACAATCAAATTTTATCAGCATTTTGGAACAGCATGTTGTACATAGACAAGTTTGAAGAACAAATTCATCTGCGGTCATCCCGCAGTACATCACTGTATGCTGAAAATGAGCGTTCAGCATCCATACTATTTACTGGTACTGAGAGGCAATGAAGTGCAATTTGGGACAGTTCTGGGAATCATTCAGACATACTTTTCCAAAAACTAATCATGTTGTCACAGTTAACCTCTTTTAAAAAAATCTCTGTACGCATGAAATTCTATTTTTGCTTTAATGTTCTCCTCAAATAACGGTATGCCATCAAACACGCTATCTTCAGTCATTTTGAGCCATTTTGCTCTGCTAAGGTCAAACATACGACAAGCTCTAAAAAATGAAGCCACTGGCTGACAGAACCTGAAATGCATATCTTCTGCAATGTATGACTTTATTTTATTTGCACATTCAGCTAAAGCTTTCTTTGCTACTCTATGTGCACACTGCTCAGAACTAGTCTGTGCCCAATTGGCTAAATCTGTTAAATCAATTACTTTGTGAGCTAGAAGAACTGCTGCTTCATAACTTGTTAATGCCTGCATTATTCTAGGAGCATACTGCAGCATAATCTGCAGATCACCCTTAAATTCATCAGACTGTGCTAACTCAACAACATCCTGAATAGCAGCACTTTCATCTGCATCTTCTTCAAAGAAATCCACATATTCCTGAAGATGTGAGGAATGATACAAAGCAGCATTGAACCAGCTATTCCAACGAGTAATTACTGGAGCTGGTGGAACACAGACATTTTTACCACTGTCCACCAGAAACTGACAAAATCTCGCTTTACGAGCTGGGCATGCAGTAAAAGTACGTGTGACAGCTGTAACGAAACTATTAACCAGTTTTAAATTGGTCTGCCAAATGTCACCAATTAAACTGAGCAAATGAGCTGTACAAGTGACATGTACCCCATTCAAAAACAAGTTCTTCAAGCTACTGTTCTGTTACACTACATCCCTGCACCCTAATTGGTACCCTCAGAGGTACACCATAGACAGCTAGCACTTAGGTATATGTTACACTAACATATAGGGCTAAGGGCATCTACCATACAAGAGTAGATGCCAGGATATGAATGCATATTGTTGTAATACACTTTGCTTGCTAATACATATATTCTTCTATATATTTTCTGTGTATTTCTTACTTGTAAGATGCCAAGGCACCTGTGTCCTTGGAATAATTATGATATATAAGTTGGCAGTGCCACCTTTTGGTGATTTGTACTATTACACTGAGTTATGTAAGACTCTGTATAAGAACTCTTTTGTTCATAAACTGATGACCATACAAAATTGTATAATGTTATCTTGGACCATGGAGCCACCTCTAATTTAGCCAATAGGGATCACCTCTGTAACTAGAAATGTTTCTATCTTACAGTAACCATAGTAATTATCATAGGTATATAATGTAATACACTAGTCTTGTACCTCAGAGATCCCAGGAGACACAGAGAAACCTCGAGATATAGGGAACGCTTAGCACTGGCTCCCGGTTCGTATTGGTAAGAACTGCTTAGGGCAACTGTGATTTTATCCTTTTGGCAGTAATAAACTTGTTTATTACTCTTATGCAATGTGTCTGTGATTACTTGCATTCCCAATATTGCCAAGAACCTGAAAGTGAGGTTTAGACCTCCTAACAAATTGGCGACCGTGTGCAGGCGATAATTGGGGTTCGTAGGTTTTCACTTGTTGCTGAAACTTTTCCCCTTTCCCACAGGGACAGTAGGTGTACATTCCTGTATCACCTCTCCAATTTTAAACCAGTTTGTAGTCACTTACAAAGTCTGGCTGTCATCCTTTCGGGTGTGGTTGGTGCCGACTCGACTCACTCCATTACTGCTTTGATTTGTAAGTCTACAACTTTTACAGTAGCCCGGCTGTGTATAAAGTGCTCCTGCTGTGGATCGATACACAGCACGATGCCTTTTTCACAGTTTGATTTTTCATTCCCTACCACAGAATGGCCACCATATCAAATATCTGCGCAGAACTGAGACTCGATGTCTCGAACTTCCTTACCTCCCATGGAGGATGGGCTGACTACGCGCGGGATGCAAGTAAATCCGAAAACCCTATACTGGGGATTTCAACCCAGTACACGGAGACGAGACAATCAGCCAATAAGTGCTAAGCTAAAGGATTGATGGTCGCGGCTCTCGATGCTGCTCTAGAAGCCTCCGAAACGAGGTTTCGAACCCTTGATCTGCAAATTTCATCTCCTTAAGCAACAGATGGGTTTGCAGGAAATGGAATGTGTTAGAATGCAGCAGAACTTGGAGTCTGAACTCCAAACTCTGCGGAATGAAAAGGATTCACTTTTGCATCATTCAGCTCAAGCTGGAGAACAGGAACTGTGTATGTTGAAGCAGGAGTGTGAAAGTTTGAGACAGGATAAGGGACAGGCATTGCAAATGAATGATTTGCTAAGTGCTGCAAATGCTCAGTTGAGTGAGGAGATGGGTGAGCTACAGGATGAGGTGAACCAGGTATGTAATGACTTAGAAACAGCTGTTAGGGACAATCGCGAACTGAGCGCCATGTATGGAGTGTTGCAAAAGCAAAAGCAAGATGAGGTTGATATGGATGTTGCAAGTGTAAGTCATACTGAATGTCAAACCAAGATGGCGAAACTGCGCCATCAGCGGGAGGTTCTGGCTGGCCATGTTACGGCAATGGGAGGCGTAGCCCCTGCCTTACACACGTCATCTGAAGGGGAGTTATCAGATGATGACATCTCTCAATACAACGCCCAGTCACACCCCTGCTATGGCCCAGAGACTCCACCCAGCCATCCACAACATGGTGGGTCCCCACTTCACCCTCAGCATGTCATACGTCATCGACGTCATGACGCCCATCATAGGAGACGCCACCATGACGGCCCCCATGATGGGGGGAGCAGGCCCAGGCCTGGTCTCAACGGCACCACCGATAGCCATTATTAATGTGGAAGATAGGCAAGAGATAGAAACAATGACTGAAACTGCAATAGGCAATGTACCTCTTCCTGAGAGAAGTAAACAGGCCATTAAAACCCAGATTAGGTAGCTTCTGCAAGAGGCTGGCATTCAGGAGGGTATTGTCCACATTGCTGCCGAGGCTGCAGCTCGGGCTGCCCTGGACAGCGCTCAAGACAATCTACCTCTGCCTGATCGACCCAGTAATCCCCTACAAATGGCCTACTCTGTTCAGCAAATAGCTGACAGTATCGGTCGGATGAATCCGTCCGACAACCTCAGCGGTCACTTGGAAAAGGTGCATTCTAAATGAGAGATGCTTAGCCTCGCTGCAGAATACCAGGTCCAAATACTACGCCAGACCATCGATCCTAGTTTGTGGGCCAAATTCCCCGATGCCATCCGCCAGGATGGGAATGCCACCTTTGATGAGGTTGCAGCTGAGCTAATTTCTGCTTGCAGCCCAGGTGTAGTAGGAGTGATGCTTGCATACCCTGTAAAACAGAATGCAAAGAAAAGTCCAGCGACTTACCACCAGAGACTTTGGATGGCCTACCGAGCAGGAAAACACTTGGCACAAGAAGCTGCAGATGTAGATCTTATTGAATATAAGACCCTGTTCCTTAGGAACATGATTTCAGCAGTACAAGAAAAGGTAGAGCCAACCACATACCCCAATATGGATAGGTTTGCTGACATCCTTCGGAAAACCGAGAGAGCTTACCAACTCTATATCCGTGATCTGGGCTCTGGTCCCAAGAAAGTAGCCGCCGTGGAGCCTGCTTCAGAGGCCATGACGCCCTACACTGAGGAAGGGCAGGCCCAACATCAGCAAGCCCCTCCAGCTGATAATCAACACCCCCAACAGACCCATCAACAACAACCGCAACAGCAACAGCAGTGGGGTGGGAACCGGAATTGGCATAAGTATAAAAAGCATAAGGGTAAAGGTAAACCACAACAACAAAGAACAGGTCCTTAGTATAGGGAGATAGTCGAAGAGAATCGGAAATTCCGAGAGCTCCTGTGACAAGTGCGCTCTGTAGCGGATGCTGTTCCCGCACAGACCCCTGTGGTGGTACAACCGGCAACCCAGACCCCAACGGGCCATGGGGACACTGGTGGTGCAGGCTCTCAGGCTCATGCAGGCCTGAACCCAGAAGCTCCTCCCTATATAGCGTCAGTGCAGCATGGTGAAGTGATTCACAAGAGTCAGGCCCAACCTCTCCATGCTTCCAGCAGTACAGATTGACAATTACAGGCCCCAGTCCAGATTGTAAACAAGCTAGTCTTGAATACAGACGGAAGGCCCTGTGCCAAGGCCGAGGTCAGGGGACGCCTACTAGTAGTCTTGCTAGATACAGGTGCAGCTGTATCTGTGTTACATGATGAACATCCAGACACATCCCCTTGGTCCACCGGATGGAGGACCAACATGTCAGGAGTCGATGGTACTAGGCTACCTGCATACCGTTCTCTACCACTACCGGTAGAGCTAGGCCATCTAAAGGCCTCACACACTTTCCAACTAATGGTAATGCATGATCATTCTAGTATGATAGGAATCGACTTCCTTGTGCCACATGGCTGTGTGGTGGATCTAGCTAACATGCTACTGATACAGATTCAGGGTCAATATCATACCATTTTGATTCCTGATTCACATGTTGTGGCAACGGTATCTGCCAATGACAAGGAGTATGACGTCATAGATTTGTTCAAGGCTCATGAACTTTTTCCAAAACTTCTCCCCATTTTGCAACAACATTTGGAAGCATTTGCAATTAACAAACATGACTGTGGTAGAATGCACACTGTCATCGAAGTGCCAGGCCCGGCACATGAGAGGCAAAGGCAATACCCTTTTCCAACTGAGGCCTTGCCTTCTCTTAGAGAAACAATCAAGTCACTCCTCAAGCAAGGAGTAATCAGGACTTGCGTTTCCACTGCCAATTCCCCAGTGTGGCCCGTGAAAAAACCCACAGGCGCCTGGCGACTTACCATTGACTACAGGAAACTGAATCAGGTCAGCCCCAGTTGCTCTCCAACTGTGGCATCAGCACCCGACGTGCTATGACTCTTGACCCCTGACCTGAAATGGTTCAGTGCCCTGGACATCTCCAATGGTTTTTGGTCATTACCATTGGCCCTTAAGAGTCAATATAAGTTTGCCTTCACCTTTGATGGAAGACAGTACACGTGGACTTGCTTGCGGCAAAGATTCCATAATAGTCCGTCCCTGTTCCATCTGCACATGATGGATGCCCTCGAGAGTTTCTTTACTCCCCAATGTCTCTTGCAATATGTGGACGACCTGTTGCTGGCAACAGCCACACAGGAACAACATCTGGATCTCTTGGATGAACTACTGACTCTCATCCAGACAGCAGGCTTAAAATGAAATCCAGCAAAAGCACAACTATGACAGAAAGAAGTACTCTTTCTAGGTCAGAAAATAACTGACCAAGGTCGAAGCCCTACTTGGAAGAAGGTACAAGGATTGCAAGACTTGCCATTGCCCACCAGCGTGGCAACTCTTCGAAGGTTTCTAGGTATGGTGAATTATTCAAGAGATTTTATTTGTGATTTTGCTCAGAAGGCTGCTCCTCTGTATGAGTTACTCAAAAAGGACATCCCATGGACTTGGGGCCCTATACACACCCAGGCTGTGATGTCACTGAAGCAGGCCTTGGCCTCTGCCCCAGCTCTGGTTAACCCCAATCCAGCACTATCATTCCATCTGGAATGCACCACCTCTGACATTGCAATGTCAGCAGTGCTTGCCCAGAAGGTTCATGGCACCCTGAGACCCATTGCATATGCATCACAGCTCTTGACCCCAGTGGAACAGAAGTATGGCCTTTGTTAAAGGAACCTTCTGGCCACCTACTGGGCTGTCAAGCACTTCCTGTATATCATTGGGTACTCTATATTGATCATCAACACCAACCACACCCCAACTACCTTTCTGCTCTCAGACAGAGTGAAGGATGGGTCAGTCTCTAACACCAGACTGACACACTGGTCACTTCTTCTCCAGGATAGAGACATACAGGTGCAACCGACAAAAAAAAATTCCATCTATGCTAGCTCATGGACACCTTTTCCAAGGAAAACCCCATGACTGTACACTGCAGTCACCTGATCTTCCGGATCCAGGTCCTTTCCTCCCTGCCACGCCACAAATACTTGATAACACCTCTTTGAGTCGCGTCTTTACTGATGGTTCAGCATCCTACTATCAGGGAGAACAAATCGCAGGGATGGGCATTCTAGTGATTTACCCTTATGGGAACACTGTCAAAATATCTAAGCGCTGTAGTGTAGCATCATCACAATATGCAAAGATGGCAGCGGTGGCCTGTGCCCTCGAGTTCATTCAACATGGGACCGAGGATACTATCATTTTTACAGACTCTAACTGGGTTTGTTATTCTCTTACAGAATTTCTTCCTTTCTGGCAGAAGAACTCTTTCCTCTCCTCTGATGGCAGCCCAGTGAAGTACAAGGAATTGGTAATATACATACATTCACTGGCACAGAAATTTGCACACAAACTCTATGTACATAAAGTCAAAGCTCACTCTCTCCATGACCCCTATCATGCCTTAAATGACACAGCAGACACCCTTGCTAAGGAAAGGGCCCAAGGGGGGGACACCTGGATGATGGACCATCCAGAGGCCAATGCGGCTGTACAGATTGCAGCACTCAGGAAGAAACCTGAACCCTTTTCCCCCCTGGACCTCTCAGCAGCCCAACATGTTGATACTGAATTCAAAGAAGTGTTCAGATTTCTTGACAAGAGTATCGAAGAGAAACTTCCCACACATAACCTCTACCAGAGGCATGAAGGTAAGTTACGCTTGTCACCAGATGACAAGCTCATCTGGTATCAACCAGATGATTCCACCACCAAGTTGTGGGTGGTCCCCAGGCACCTGAGATCTGAATTCTTGCACCAAGTGCATGATACACCCACTGGTGGACACCAGGGAGTGGAAAATACCCTCCAAAGGCTTAAGACCACTGCCTGGTGACCTGGTGTCACCAAAGATGTTAAAGAGTACATTGACAACTGTCTTGTTTGTGTGCAAAACAACCCCATCCCTACCAAATGAAATGCCAAACTCTTACCACAATGACACTCTGGCCCTTGGCATGCCATACAGATTGATTTAATTGGTCCTTTGACCAACACCAGCAGAAATAATAAGTATGCTCTTGTGGTAACTGATCTCTTCTCTAAGTGGGTTGAAGCTTTCCCCACTAAGACATGCACAGCAAAGACTACTGCCAAAATCCTGTTGGAACAGATTTTCTCCAGGTGGGGCCTACCTCTCAAGGTAGACTCTGACAAAGGAACCAGTTTTACAGGTGAGTTGATGAAAGAATCCCTTGAACTTCTTGGAGTTCAACAGAAGTTCCACACACCTTACCACCCCCAATCCTCAGGTCAAGTAGAAAGAGCTAACAGACGGATTAAGCAAATGCTTTCCAAATTCATTGAGGACAATCCCAAAACCTGGGATTCCCTACTGCTGTTACTCCTTATGGCAATTAGGGGTACACCCTCAGCCACTACCCAGCTTATACCCTTTGAGGTGATGACTGGAAGACAGATGAGATTACCTGAACACCTGTTGTTTGACCTGCACACCCCCACTGCAGACCGTGTGTCTGTAGACCAATATGTGGAAAAACTCAGAAAAGACCTCATACACACACACTTGTATGCTGCCAACTATATGGGCAAGGCCCAGCAACAATCTAAAATACAGTTTGACAAACACGCACAAGAAGTGGATTGACAGGTTGAAGATCAGGTAATGGTACTCCGATTTGCACACCCAACCCATTCCTTCTCCAATAAGTGGGAAGGCCCATACCCCATTGTCAACAAGATCAGTCCAGCAGTCTATCAGGTTAGACTCCGGCATAACGATAAGTTGACCAACAAATGGTTACATGCAAACCAGCTGAAACTGTATAAAGGAGCTTAACTACTTTTCCTCACCCCATTGGGTGGAATAGTGCTAACATACTAATCTTTGATCTTCCTTTTCAGATACACTGACAAGATGGCTATCTTGCTCCATTATCTCCTCCTCATCTCAGGAGTTATCCCCTGCATCCAAGGCATGGTACTGAACCTCCTATGACACCTCGATCCTCCAGCACCTCCTCCAGAGGGAGTATCCATCAATATACCAGATAGTCTGATCACTGTCCAGGAAGGTTCCGATGCTTACCTCACTGCCTCGGTTGTTGCTCCTGATAAATCTACCCTACAAACTGAGTGGCAAACCACATCGCAAGGACAAATTCTCCCTGTGGCCAAACTCTCCAAAGGAACTTTCCAGGGTTGGCCCAATGCTAAATTATCCCCAAATGGTTCTCTGTCCTTGTTACAAACTGCATTAAGACATTCTGGTTTGTACAACATTACTGCCTTAATTAATCCTTCGTACTGTAATTCTTTGCCTAAGGATTCTGCTTGAAAATTTTGTGCTATACACCACATGGCTTCTGCAGCCATGTACCTCTCTGTGTTACCACCCACTGATAAACAGCTTTTGGAATGTCCAAAGCATACCCCTGGTCCCCGTAGTGGTCTAACAGCCACTGCCCTCCCAGGTTCATTGATTAACAACTTACAGTTTATGCATATAAACTGTAAGTTTATATGCATAAACTGTAAGTTGTTAATCAATGAACAACAGTTTATGCATATACCTGTTTTGTTTAATCTTACTTACTGGAATATGAAAGAATTTGGTATGTGTCACAATACTAACACTTCAGCATTTTATAGTTCATTATTGCTTGATAGTTTAGCTGTATTTCAGATTCGTACTCAAGACCCTATTGCCAGGGTCCATTCCACTGAACATAGAGGCAACCTCAGGAGAAAACCCACTCCTGATGATCTAACTCATAAATGAAAGACACGTGACGTTGACAGTTCTAATGTCACAGTTGCAACAGGTAATGTCACAGGCCTCTTTGGTACAGCTATGTCTATTTGGAATAAAGCAGACATTGCTGCTATCAAAGCTCTTTCTGCCAAGTTCTCCACTGGTTTGGTTATTAATACACTACCCCCATTATTGCATGGTGTGGATGGCCTTAGGAAGAAAGATACACTGTATACAACATGCACAACATTGCTAAGGCATTCACTGATTCACAAGATAAGATCAATGCACTCATACAACAAAACAATAAAGAAGCAGATAAACAATACATTGCTAGATAAATACTTTGCTCTGCTTATGGCTCATACATCATCACTACCATCAACAATCTCTTCCGTGATCTAGAATCTGGAAGGATCCCTGATATCATACATGACAGACGCATTTCCAAATGGTATTGTCCACGATGTAAAACCCCTGGCTGTACTGCTATGTGTATGCAACAAACTTTAACTATTCCTTTTTCTACAGCTAGGAATTTGGGGTTTGTGACCAGACACCCTAATACTGGTCCTTGTTTTGCTGTTAAGAAATGTTCCATAACAGATACCATGTATGTTTCTTTTACTGTCTCTTTACCACGTTTTGATCCCACTACAGCTTTGTTTGACAAGCTTGCACTGGTCCACTCGATCGGACATTTGGACAAAGACATCTACAGAGAACGCCTGGATCTACCGCCTCTACTGGTTTTCCATCCTTTCCTGGACACCTGGATGGCTCCGCTCACGGACTGCTGTGCGAAGAAGCAATACATTTACTTGTGCCGATGTGATGTATTTAATGTTATTCAACCTGTTTGTGGTTATTCTCCAGATAGCATTGATTGGACTTTCACCATGGATGATGACATCACCAAGAATGGCACGGATTCCTTGGATTCGACTTTGGCTCCGGATAAGCTCTACCAATCATATCATGAGGAGGTTTATCGGCTGTCAACACGGATTTCAAAGACGGCCTACACCTGCCCTGTCCAGTTGCAAAAGTGGAGACTCCCTACTGTTCGCTCTCAGTATAATTCCGATGGGGAGCATTGTGTGGTAACAAACTTTAAAAGCTATACTTATGGATCTGTGACATGTGTTATTGAACACCCCAATTTCTGTTTTGTCCCCCACCAGAAGACTGTCATTGGACATACCGTCATAACCCCCGTCCGCAGACATCATTGATGGTAACCCCGATTATCTGCTCACACTGTCCGAATACTTACCATATTTTAATGTACACATAGACCCACTGACACTCACATTAAAATCACTTTTAGACAGGAAAGACACACACCTCACACATCAGCAATAATATGACCAAGGCCAATGAAGCTATCCTCTCATTGATTAGTGATGGTGACATGAATGACACACTGACTAACACCTGGTTAGAGACTACTTTTAAAGGTTTTATTATACAAGCATTTTTAATCTTTATTTTGATTATGCTCTGCTGCCTACAGCGCACACTGCACCAACACCATGAGCAGCTTGAGTTCCTTTACAAAGCTCGCATGTCAGGTTTGTAAACGACCACTGCTCTTTGGCATTCACCTAGATTTGCCTGTGTTGCCCTTGCAGGCAACAAGGGGGGGAATGTTACACGAGGTCCTGCACCCTAATTGGTACCCTCTGAGATACACCGTAGACAGCTAGCACTTAGGTATATGTTATACTAACATATAGGGCTAAGGGCATCTACCGTACAAGAGTAGATGCCAGGATATGAATGCATATTGTTGTAATACACTTTGCTTGCTAATACATAAATTCTGCTATGTATTTTGTGTGTATTTCTTACTTGTAATATGCCAAGGCATCTGTGTCCTTGGAATAATTATGATATGTAAGTTGGCATTGCCACCTTTTGGTGATTTGTACTACTACACTGAGTTATGTAAGACTCTGTATAAGAACTCTTTTGTTCATAAACTGATGACTATACAAAATTGTATAATGTTATCTTGGACTGTGGAGCACCTCTAATTTAGCCAATAACTAGAAATGTTTCTATCTTACAGTAACCATAGTAATTATTATAGGTATATAATGTAATACACTAGTCTTGTACCTCGGAGATCCCAGGAGACACAGAGAAACCTCGAGGTATAGGGAATGCTTAGCACTGGCTCCCGGTTCGTATTGGTAAGAATTGCTTAGTGCAACTGTGATTTTATCCTTTTGGTAGTAATAAACTTGTTTATTACTCTTATGCAACATATCTGTGATTACTTGCATTCCCAATATTGCCAAGAACCTGAAAGTGAGGTTTAGACCTCCTAACAGCTCCATGCTTTGTACATATATGCAACATTATCTGTCACAAAAGCTGAAACCTTATCAAAAGGAACTTCATACTTCTGAAGCACATCTATGACAGCCTGACTAACAGTTTTATAATTAGTTCTCTCCAGTACAACACAGTCAAGTAAAATGGCTGACAGCAGTGTTTCACTTGAATTTGTTGTAGTGGAGCCGGAACTGTCACCCTTGTCAGAAGCTTTAACTGTTGGTACAACAAGAACATTAAACACATATCTATCTTCAGCATCTGTGGTTTCATCACATACAATACTAAGCCCACTACACATCTGAAGTTGTTTTATAGCAAATTTGTGACCCTCAAACACTTTTGGTAAATAAGATTGTTTTAGCTGATGGGATGTGGGGATTATTCCAATGTATTTCAGCCCATTTTCAAAGTAGGACTTGAGAGATTTATTGACAAGAAGGTGCAATGGACTATTGGCTGCTGTAAAAGCTTTGATTAATTTGTAAAGCTCCGTTCTTCTACGTAACTGTTAGTTGAATTTCTAAACAGTTCAGTCTCAGTTTTTTGTTTTCTTACACCTTGCAACTTTGCTTGCTCTACACTTTTGCATTTCCTCTGATGCACTGTACTACCCAAATGGTTGTCACAGTTTGCCTTTCTTGAGAAATCCACAGGCACATTGCATGTAGAACAAAAGAGTTTGCCATCACTCACATGAAAAGCATTACTAGCATACTGAGCACAGCGTTCATTTGCACTCATTTTTGAAATCTTAGATTTGACGTATTTGTCTGAAGAATAATTTCTCCCCCCAGATTTTGTGCAGCTACCTCCATTTTCAAAAACTGTCTGCCTCAGTGATTCCACTGATTCTGATCCTGACTCTGAGATTCAATTTCAAAGGTGAAAATTAAGTTACAGTACTACTACTACTGTATTTTAAAATGTTTCTATGCACAAAACATTCAGCTGTAGACAATATACAGTACTACATGCTCAACATGCTTGCAGTCTTGAAATGATTCACAATC
Organism: Neoceratodus forsteri; assembly: GCA_016271365.2. Classification (NCBI taxonomy): domain Eukaryota; kingdom Metazoa; phylum Chordata; order Ceratodontiformes; family Ceratodontidae; genus Neoceratodus; species Neoceratodus forsteri. The sequence goes on from CM057450.1 coordinate 310,864,491, forward strand.
TAACAAATAGCTGGTACTCTGTAAATTGACAGTCTAGATCACACAGTCTCATGAAATAAATGTCCATCTATAAAATTGTCTTTGTGTCACAGTGCTTTTTTAAATGACAGCTCTGTCTCAACAACTGGTGGTACAGTACAACAGATGACTGTGTACTGCCAAACTTATCGGATGTTGATCTTCTTCTATTTAGTGTCTTCTTTGAAGGATGAGGGAGTCCGTGAGATGGATGGATGGAAGCTGGATGGTCACTTCAGGCCAACACCCAAACTTCTTTTACTGATCTTCTGATCTGTGATCTTGATCATGGCCATTGCAGTCTGTCTCTTCATTCTTTAACAGGTAGAACCACCACTTCCCAAGCTATGAGCTTCTCCCCAGATGAGGCTTGCTAGGTGGAAAAAAGATAAAGCAGACCATTACTTGCTTTGCTGATGTGAGAAAGACAAAATGGAAATAGCAACAGCATGAATGGTACAGATCTTCATGTCACGGTGAGTGAACCACTCATGCCCAGATTGTGGAGTGCAGCTTAAAAGGGAGAGATTTCAGTGACAGCGAACTGAGGTGGCATGCATGGCAGGGTGGGTTTTGTTGGGCTGGGATGTGAAACCTCAGCCCAACAAATCCTATATCCCTTCCTCACTGTATCCTGGAATTCTCACTTAGCTGCACTATCTAAGCGGCACATACACAGCCCGAACACCACCATGCATCTGAGTGACCCAGACCCAGATTACACGGCTGCATTTGTCCTGCTCAGGCAGAAGTTCATAGTTCTCTGTCAATCTCACCGACAGGGCAGCACACCAACCCCTCTTGGGTGTGTGGCTCACACACAGAGCCAGGTGGCAGCAACACATGGTGACAGTGCAGAGTTATCTGTTTTCTGTCTCTTTCTCAGACTGAACTCCTGCCTGAGCAGGACAAATGCAGCAGTGTAATTTGGGCCTGGGTCACTCAGATCCATGGTGGTGTGCAGGGTGTGTACGCTGCTCCCTCGACAGTGCAGCTTAAAAGGGAGACATTTCAGTGACAGCAAACTGAGGTGGCATGCAAGGCAGGGTGGGTTTTGTTGAGCTAGGATGCAAAACCCCAGCCTAACAAAACCCACCCTGCCATGCATGCCACCTCAGTTAGCTGTTACTGAGCTGACTCCCTTTTAAGCTGCACTGTCTAGGCAGCAGCATACACTCCCACACACCACCATGGATCTGAGTGACCCAGGCCCAGATTACACTGCTGCAGGAGTTCATTTAGCTCTCTGTCAATCTCAGTGACAGGGCAGCACACCAACCCCACTTGGTTGTCTGGCTCCACAGAGAGCCAGGTGGCAGCAACATATGGTGACAGTGCACGGTTATCTGTTTTCTGGCCCAGATTACACTGCTGGATTTATCCTGCTCAGATAACCCTGTACTGTCACTTTGTGTTGCTGCTACTTGCTCTGTGAGCCAAACACCTAGAGGGGTTGGTGTGCTGCCCTGTCACCAAGATTGACAGAGTGCTAAGTGGCAGTGAAGTAAAGAATTTTCTCCACAATACAAATCAGCTGCTTAACATGTAAGGAGTGTGTGGTCCAGACAAATACACAGGAACTACATATTTTCTTGTCAAACAAGCTTGGGTTGCTGCTTAGAAAATCCAATTAACTGCACAGTGTCTACCTCCTACACACACAACTGTTATAAAGAGAAGTGACCTTACCTTACTTTCACTGTAAGCCTTCTCTTCTGTCCCTAGTCAGGTTCCTGGACCAGTCCGTTGCTCCTGCACTGTGATCCTGCTGCAGGTCAATGCAAGGCAGGTTAAGGCTTGCACAAAGTTCACTTTTTCTCCAGAGCCTGGCAGGATGAAGTAAGGTGGGGGTGTCTCTCTGTGGAAATTCTTGTACTCCACCTCTCTTCAAGAACTGCTGCTCTTCACCGGCTATTTCATCAGCCAAACATTTTCTAGTGCATATTTTGCACTCTCTAAAGCCTCAGACTAAACTCCCTGCCCTTTGCTTGAAAGTGCTTCTTTTAGCAGCATGAAATTAATCCAGAGCACCCACCCACTCAACTGATGTGCTTTCTTGACATGCTGTTTGAGCAGTGCTTTCCAATAAAAGTTATTTTTATTTTATTCCTTCTCCCTTTCATAGCTGTTTCAATGCAAAACAGCTCACAATTTCACTCTCCCCAGTCCAGGAATTCAGTTTACCTGCTGCCTGTGGCTTTCTTACATCCACACAATCAAATCCTCCCTCAAATACAGATATAGGCACTTCATTCGGGGATATAAGAAGATCGTTTTTATTCTGCCTCTCTCCCTCTAGCTTTGCAACCACATTTTGCGGGGTCACTCCCTCCACAAGTTCACTATCTGGCTCTTTCTGACCGAACTCCCCACAAGTTCACTTTCTAGGCAGAGACTCCACAGGCCCACACGTTCACTCTTTTGCCCTCCCCAATTCAACACTTCACTGCACTTGCCTGGACTGTCTGTTACCTCCCCTTCCAGGTCACCAGCAATCCTCCCTCAAATGCAGGCAGTCAGAACATTGTCCGATCGCGTTTCTACTTTATTTGGCCACTGGAGAAGCCCCCACGAATCCTGGCTGTGCTGCCGATGAAAACTGCTGCATGAGCAGAGAAGATGGCGTCAATATATGAGCACCTGCACAGGGGCCATATCTTGTGGATCTAGAGTGTCACGCCACATGCGCATGCACATTCCAGATGGACAGCGTGCTACTGCACATGCGCAAAAGGGAAACTGGCAATAAGGCAAAAGTCAAGGAGGCACCTGAAAATCATGGTTTACATGACCTATCCTTAATTATTACCTCCCTCTTATGACTTGCGATATCCCTACTAATATACCCCAACATCCCTCTAGCCTTACCTACTGCTTTAGTGGTCTGTTTGGATGATTTCAGGTCATCTGTGATGATGATGCCCAAGTCCCTTTCTTCCCTTGTGATTGCCAGCAACTTCCCTCCCAACCTATAGGTGGTTTCAGGGTTTCTCTTCCCTATGTGCATGATCTTGCACTTCTTTGCATTAAACCCCATTTGCCACCCTTCCAACCATTTTGCCAGTTTATCCAGATCTCTTCTCATTCTGCCCACCCCATCTGGATCATCTACTCTGTTGTAGATCTTGGTGTCATCTGCAAAGACAACCCTTATCCTCCAGTCCATCTGCAATGTCACTGATGAAGATATTGAAGAGGACTGGCCCCAGGACTGATCCCTGAGGTACCGCACTTGTGACTTGCATATTTTCTGACTGTGTACCATTTACCACCACTCTTTGTTTTCTGCCTACCAACCAGTTTGCCACCAAGTTGACCAACTTCTAACCCACCCCAAGCCTACTCAGCTTATTAATCAATCTTCTATGTGGAACAGTATTGAAAGCTTTGCTGAAGTTAAGGTAGGCAACATCAACTGCTCCTCCTTGGTCCACCACTCTGGGTACCCAGTCAAAGAAATCTATGAGATTAGTTTGACAGGACCTTCCTGTTGTAAACCCATGCTGTCTTGGATCCTGTGCTCCTATGGATTCCACATGTTGCACTATCCTTTCCTTAATGAGTGCCTCCATACTCTTGCCCACTACTAAGGTAAGACTGACTAATCTGTAGTTCCCTGCCTCCTCCCTGCTACCAGTCTTGTGGAGCGGGATCACATGAGCCCTTCTCGTCTTCTGGGACCTCTCCTCTGCTCAGAGACTCACTAAACAGTTCTGATAATGGCTCTGTTAGTTCCACCCTTAGCTCCTTTAGTACCCTGGGATGTATGCTATCAGGTTCCATTGCCTTGTCCACCCTGAACTTAGCCAGATCTTGTAGGACCCTTTCTTTTGTGAAGGGACTAGTGCACACCTCCCTCCCCCCTGCATCCATAGTGCTGAGCTGTGGGTCCTGCCCTACCTTCTCCTCAGTAAATACTGAGCAGAAGTATCTATTTAGGATATATGCTTTTCCTTGGTCCTCCTCACACTCCCCCTTATCCCCTTTGATCTTAGCAATACCCACTCTGGACTTTCTCCTTTCACTAATGTGTCTATAGAAAGTCTTGTCACCTTCTTTTACTGTCCATGCTAGTGTTTCCTTGGTTTGCGCTTTTGCCTGACTTACTGCCTTCCCTGCTTGCCATAGGGAAGTTTCGTATGCCTCCCTATCTTCATCTCTCTGCGTTCTCTTATATTTCCTGAAGGCCAGCCTTTTGGCTCTGATCTTTTCTACTACTGTTTTTGAGAACCAAAGTGGTTTCCTTCTTCTTTTGCTCTTGCTTTTCTCTCTAACACAGTGGGATGTTGCTTCAAGTATTGCATCCTTAATGCTTGCCCACTTTGCCTGTACCCCCCCACCTGTATTTTGTCTTGCTAGGGCTAAACTAACTCTGTTGGTCATTTTATCAAGGTCAGCTCCTCTGAAGTCCCATATTTTTGCTTTGGAATGGGATGATTTAGTTTTAGTGGCCAAATTGAACCATACCATGTGAAGATAACTGGCCCCCAGGTGACCTTCTACCTGGAGATCTGTGATCCTTTCCCCGTTAGTCAGTACTAGGTCTAGGGTAGCCCTGTCTCTTGTGGGTTGTTGTACCCATTGTTTGAGGTCCTTCCCCTGCAGGGAATCCACTGTATGTCTAGTTCTGGCAGATGTTCCTGCTGGTATTGACCAATCTGTATCTGGCATGTTGAAGTCTCCCATTATCAGAACCTCCCCTTTAGCTGTCAATCTCTTCCTTCCTTCCTTCCATGTCCCGCTGATCAGTGTTCCTCCAGACTCCCAGACTGTAAGTCCCCGTTCCGATATGTCAGAACCGCTCCACCAGCCTGTCTGCCACAGACTCCAACCGAATCCTGCCACCTCCACAGGCGTCACCCACAGATTGCACTTAACCCTACAGATGGAACAAATCCGGCAAGTCCTCTGAATAATTTGTTTTGTATTTTTAAAACAAGAGACCGGGACGAGATGCACCTCTCCGTTTCTCTCTCGACCCCGGTCTTCTGTTTTTGTCTCTGTCCCTGTCCCTCCAAGGAATTTCACAAGAACATTACAAATAACAAAAAATATGTCCCAATAACACTCTAAAAGTATATCTAAATGCTCAAAATTATAAAACTATAAAATGCTGCTCCCAGTTCTTCATGACCAGCACAGCATGGCCGCCATGTTCATGAAAACGGTCCCCTGGATCATGTACAAATGACTGCAGGAAGTCCTCGCAGCTTTTTGTTTAATTTGCCCCTGGGAAAGAGGGTGCCTGTCCAAATGGCTGGCTAACTGTATTACTTTATGTTACAGGATGTACGATAAGGAACTTCCTGGAGTTGTTAGTGGTCATTCAGCCAGAGGCATGACCACTTCTGTTGCCTGTTTAAAAAATGTGCTGGCTGCAGAGATCTGTGCAGCTGCCACCTGGAGCATAGCCGGTTTTAGGCACCAGTGAACCCTGCGGTCGCTGGGGGACCCCTCCTTATGGGTGGGGGCCCCAATCAGAGCAGTTTACCTTAATTCTTTTACTATCTTCTTAAAACAGCAACAAAGGGTTGTGCAGCACCTTCTGATGTGGCATCATGATGTCATGAAATACCTCACCCAGCTATGACCCAGCCAATAAGAGGCAGATGGGCAGCAATGGATGTGATAGAAGGAACAACCCCATGGACTAACACTGCTGTCTCCCCCTAAAAAATTTAAAGATACCACTGGTTGTACAGAAGATAAAATAAAATGATGTGCTTGTTGGCCACAGTCAAATATATGGGGTGAAAGTCGGCTAAGTCAGCCAAGTAGGGGGGCCCCATGACTTCTGTAATCCTGCTGGCGGCCCCCAAACCCTAAAGTCGGCCCTGCCTGGAGTACTGTCCACACCTTCACCAAACACTTCAGTCTGACCACTGCCTCCTGAAAAAGGGCAGGCTTTGGCCTAGCTGTGCTTCAAGACCTCCTTTCTTAGGCCTGTAGGTTCCAGTCACCCAGATGGTTCACTGTCAGTACTGCTTGGTACATGTTCCATAGGTGTAGCCTGAAGAAAGAGATATCCTCAAACAAGTTAGAACAGTTACGTACTTATTGTAACAGTAGATCTTCAAGAGAATCTCTTTCATCAGGTCATGGCATCCTTCCCTCCATCCCACTGAGGATTTAGAGCTCTGTAACTCCTGTGTCTTTCTCCAGGAAGGTATACTTGCGGCTTTCTGCCTCACCTGGCAGAGCCATGGGTTCTCTCCTGGTTCCCTGAAGGGAGGTCCTCCGAGCATGAGCTTCAGCAGGGAACTGAGGAGGGAAGGGGCCACCCACATTTATTTTATATAGGATGTCATCATGGGTGGTCCCTAGTATACTGCCTGCAAAAAGTTTCCATCAGGCCCCAGTGCCTCGCAGCTATAAGTTCCATAGTTGTGGCCTGATGAAAGAGATTCTCTCAAAGATCTACTGTTACTGTAAGTACATAACTGTTCTTTCTTTTGCACCCTCCTGGGTTATACCTAAAAATAGATATTCAGTTGTCTAATGTAGCTACTTGCAAACAAAAACTAAATGAATGAAAAAATGCCGTCCCAGCTCCAACTGTAGGAGGCGCTGGACATGCGAACAAACTTGCCTCCTCCTCCTGGAGTCTGAGCACGCAGCCTCTGCAGTGCTTCTAAGACTTCCCTGACCCAGGTCTCCTTTGTCACTGGTGCCACTGGGTCAGGTGATTGCTGTACTACAACAGATTACGATGTCATAAATGGAGGACTGGGACATCAGGAGTAGACAGAGCAGATAAAGTCTAGAGATCAGCACCTATCCATTTGAAATGCAGCATTTTTCAGTTCTGCTCATTTTCCTTTTTTTCCCCATTTATGTACCCTTCAGTCATCCAGCCTTCAAACTGCCACAAGAGACTTCCCAGCCCCATCACCCCTTTCCTCTGACCCCCCCCCAAAGTGAGCCTTTGGACTGTGGCATTCCTCCACTTTCCAGAGACACTCACATCTGGTGAGGCAGCTAAGACATGCAGGGCTGGAGAGTGCCAGCATTAGCTGTTATCTGCCAGGGGATTTTATTCCTTTTAGATTCTCATTTTGCATGTGTTTAAGCAGGTGCTCCCATCTGACCCTCTCTGGTGCTAGTTGTAACTTCTTGGAGCCTCACATACCTGGGACTTGGCTCATTCACCCCCCCCCACAAGGGGTTGCAGCTTCAGTGGGTGACAGCAACCCACGTCGGTAGAATGTGCAGCCCAAGGGAGCACTTTTCTTAGCCTGGCCTACCAACTCTAGTCAACTTTCATATCCAAGTTGCCAGCATAGAAGTGCAACGTGTTTCCACCTGTCCATTATGTGGTCATCCTGTTCATTTTCTTTGTTCATGCTCTCTGGATACCTGCAAGGATAAATCCTTCTATATCTGATGTACTGAGGGAGTTAAGAGTGGTATTGTGATCCTGATATCAGGCCTTTATATACAAGCCAATATGGTCAGTGAAACCACATCTTTAAACATAAAAAAAAAAAAAAAAAAAGAAGATCACAGAGGTTAATGACTGGCTCAGGAAGTAGGGTAAAAACAGTGGGTTGAGGGTGTTAGGGAACTGGAAAGGAGTTTGGGAGGATAAGAGACTGTATGCCAAGGACAGACTTCATCTTGCCCTGTTAGGGAAGGAAGTCCTTAAACAGGGGGTGGCTGACTACATTCAAGAAAGGTGGGGTTTAAACTTGTGAGGGGGAAGGGATAAGGGAGGGGCTGACCAGAAGCCCTCTCCTCCAGATGAGGGTAGCCTTCAAACCCAAGGGAGAGGGAAACAGACTGGGGAGGAGGTTTCAGGAGGGCAGAGGGAGGATGGAAGTATAAGGAACCTGGCTGGGGTTGACAAGGGGATCAGGGATAAGGGTGGAAGTGTCAATAGAAATGCCAGGAGCTTGGGAAACAAGTTGCCAGAGTTCCAGGCCATGCTGTTCGAGGGGGGGTGGATGTGGTGGCGGTCACGGAAACGTGGGCCAACAAAAACCATGACTGGGACCTAAACATGCGGGTACACTATGCTTAGGAAGGATAGAAAGGAGGGCAGAGGGGGTGGCGGTCACGGGAACGTGGGCCAACAAAAACCATGACTGGGACCTAAACATGCGGGGGTACACTATGCTTAGGAAGGATAGAAAGGAGGGCAGAGGGGGTGGAGTGGCTATGTTCATTAGAGATGGCATAGAAATTGCTAGGGTAGAAGAGGCAGAGGGGGACGTGGAGGCCTTATGGGTCACCTTACAAACCCCAGCAGGAGGTAAGGTCAAGCTGGGTGTAGTATATAGGCCCCCCGGGATGGGTGATGTTCTGGAGGACAGTTTGCTGGACAACATCATTGCCCAGTGTGGACCAGAAGGGGAAGGAGTGGTGTTGATGGGGGACCTTAATATGCCAGGTACAAACTGGGGAACCATGTCCTCTAAGGTGGCCAAGAGCAGAGGCTGCTGGGCGGCTTCCAGGATGTGTTCTTAACACAGCATGTGATGGAGCCCACAAGGGAGGGCATGTCCTGGGCGTGGTTCTGGCAGATGAGGATCTGGTAAGGGACCTGGTTGTAGAGGATCCCTGACTGGGGCGACCACAATACTGTCTGGTTTCAAATAAGCATGGGGAGGGGGGGAGAGAGAGAGATCTAGGACACTGGCAGTGGACTTCAGGGGAGCAGACTTTGTGGGCATGGGAAATATTCTCAAGGATCACTTGAAAGGGATTACATCAATGACAATTGTGGAAAAGAGATGGGAGGTCATAAAATGGGGAATTCATGAGGCAGTCAGGACCTGCGCTAAGGTGAAATGTAAGGGAGCAAGGCCATATAAACCATGCTGGAGGTCCAGTGAGGTTCACGTAGCGGTCAGAGAAAAGAAGGCGGCTTACAAAAAATATAAAACAACAAGAGGGTATAGAGAAAAGGAAATGTACCATCTTGCATCTAGAAAAGTCACCCAGATGGTGAGGGAGGCAAAGTCCAGTAAACAACAGCGGCTGGCACAGGGGATACATGGAGGGGAAAAGGGGTTCTTCCGGTACATTGGGGAGCGGAGAAAAACTAAGAGCCATCTTGGCAGATTGAGCTCAGAAGGAGGGTGGGTGGAAGAGGCGAGGGACCAGGCAGAGGTATTAAATGAGTACTTCACCTCTGTGTTCACTGGGGGGGGAGGGATATCTACAAAGCAAGGCATGATGGGGATAGAAGCGGTAGTGAGTGGGATGGGAGCAACAGAAATGGAGCAAGAGGAAGGAGAGGTACCCCAGGGTGTCACATCAGGATAAGGATAAAAGGCCAGTAAGGTGGAGGGGACGGATGATGCTATCTCCACTGAAAGGGGTGTAGTTAGCCTTTAAGGCCCTAAGGAAAGATAAATCTCCTGGGCTCATCAGAGAGTACTATGGGAATTGGCGGACATACTGGCTGCACCCCCAGCGGAGCTCTTCAACAGATCGCTTGAGACAGGGAGGGTACCTAGGGATTGGCAAGAGGCACATGTGGTGCCAATCCATAAAGGGGGGTCGAGGGAAGTACCAGGTAACTATAGACCCATCAGTTTGACCTCGGTGGTGGGAAAATTAATGGACAGCATACTAAAGGAACGATTGGGGGTGTACTTGGAGGTGGTGGGAGGTCTGGATAGTCGGCAACATGGGTTTGTGCCAAGTAGATCATGTCAAACCAATCTTGTGGAGTTCTATGAATGGGTAACATTAGAACTGGTCAGGGGAAAGCCTGTGAATGTATTATTCTTGGACTTCAGCAAGGCGTTTGACTCTGTCCCCCACAATGGTCTGGTGGAGAGACTGACAGGGTTGGGAGTAGGCCCTTTGATGGTCAGATGGATTGAAAACTGGCTAGCTGGATGCACCCAGAAAGTAGTGGTCAGTGGGGAGCTCTCGAACTCTAGAGAGGTTGGTAGTGGGTACCACAGGGCTCAGTCCTGGGTCCGATCCTGTTTAATGCATACATATCGGAGATCGGGGAGGGTATAGGATGTGAAATGAGTCTCTTTGCTGATGACTCCAAGATGGGAGCAGTAGTTGAGGGGGAAGAGGGGAGGTTGGCCCTGCAAGGACCTGGACACCCTGGAAAGCTGGACTCACACATGGAAATAAATTTCAATATCACCAAGTGCAGGTGTTACATCTTGGGTGAGAAACCCTAAACAAAGGTACACCCTGGGAGGGAAGGCGCTGGAGACCTCAACAGGGGAAAAAGACCTAGGGGTCATGGTGGATGCATGTATGAATAACTCTGAGCAGTGCAGGAGAATGGCTAGCAAGACAAACAGGATGTTGGGATGCATCGTAAGGGGGATCACCTCTAGGAGCAGGGAAGTGAGTCTGCCGCTGTACAATGGACTGGTTAGACCACACCTTGAGTACTGTGTACAGTACTGGAGATCACACTTGAAGAGGGACATACAGCTCCTGGAGAGGGTACAGAGGAGGGCAACTAAGATGATACGAGGACTAGGGGATTTGACGTATGAGAACAGACTTGAGGGGCTCTGCCTGTTTTCATTGGAGGAGAGGAGAGATGGGGGGACATGATTGAGGTCTTCAAGTACCTCAAGGGAATAAATAGGGTAAACATGGAGGGGATCTTTAGACTAAAGCAGGGAGGTATCACCAGAGGGCATGGTTTGAAGTTGGCAGGTGGAAGGGTAAGGGGGGAAAGGAGGAGGAGGTTTTTCACTGAGAGGGTGGTGGACCCTTGGAATGCGCTGCCTGGTGAGCTGGTTCAGAGATCCACAGTGGAGGGCTTCAAGAGAGGGTGGGACAGACACAGAAAGCGAATGTATCAGATGATGGCCTAGCCCAGGGGGGTGGGGATGGATGATAGGGGTTTCTGGAACACAAAGGGGGAGGAGGGCCTCGGCACCCAACTAGGGATCTGAGGTTCGAGCAGACTCGATAGACCGTAAGGCCTAATCTGCTGGCAATTAGTATGTTAGTATGATGCCCTCCTCCACCCTTTTCTGCTAAGACTATGAATTCCAATATTAGAGTCTCCCACTGGAACTACACAAAGAGAAGATAAACCTAGAGGATAGGGTAGAGGGGAGGCATCTCTAGATTGGCTCTACATCCAAAGCTGAAGGAACAGCCCTTGGGGAATTTCAACTTCACAAGGCTTGGTCCCAGTTTATAGAGTGGTTTCTTTCTTCGGAGAAAATGGAAATGTCATCATGTCTTTCAAATGACAGTTTTGGGGGAGCGGGGTTGCTCCTGCAGTACTGACTAAGCCATTCCTCTGGACACCTGCAACCATGTGAATAACAGAGCTTCCACTGTTAGTCATGAGTACATGATCACTTGCGCATTCTCTTTGCTGCCTATCTTGCAGCCCACACTGATGAGGGAGATCTGCTTGCAGTTAACACACCTACCTTCTTCCTTGACGCCAGTCAATGAGATAAGCACCATCACTGTGTGTGTGTGTGTGTGTGTGTGTGGGGAAGGGGAGGAACAGTTAACCTCTGTCATAAATCTTTCACTGCACCAAAGCAACCAAAACGTACTAACAGTAAATTTCCATTATTTCAGCAATAGCTCCAGAAGCAAATGATTTGATACCTTTTAATGGACCAACGTAGTTGTAACAACAAGAACAAAGTGCTCTAGCTTTCGGACCAACCAGTCCTTCTTCAGAAGCTCATGGCAGTTGTTACATTACATTATTACATTATTTCAGCAGTCACTCATGCATTATGCACTGTGCCACCCATACACCCGACTGCAACAGAAGAACATTCTGTACACTTTTTTTTATTTATGTTTATTCATTTTCAATGTGCAATACATATGTGAGAAACCTTCTTGGTTAGAAATATAGAAATGGCATTTCAGAAATACAATGACAGGATTTAATATTCTTCATCCACGGTTACCTTATAAAGAGGGTCAGAACCCATAAGAAAAAAAACATACTGTTGTAATACTGTTTCTTCCAAAGGGATCCCTCACTAAATTTAACAGGTGCAATCATTCCCCTGGAATAAGCAGCTCAGGAAACATAGCGAGATAGAAGTTGACGGCAGATAAGGACCACAAGGCCCATCCAGTCTGCCCATTTCTTTTTCTAGCTTATAAATGTGCCATCGGCCTTTGCTTTGTCAATGGTCTATCTATTCATACTCATCCATATTGCTCCCGTATGCCTATCCCATGCCTGTTTGAAGCCCTGCACTGTATTCATATCCACCACTTCCTGAGGTCGGCCATTCCATGTATCCACCACCCTTTCTGTGAAAAAGAACTTCCTCACATTCCCCCTTAATCGGCCTCCCTAGAATCTCATGCTGTGTCCTCTTGTCCTGCTATTTTTCTTATATTGAAACATGTTAGACTCTTTCACCTTGTTAATGCCCTTAAGGTGTTTGAATGTTTCTATCATATCACCTCTTTCCCTTCTTTGCTGTATGGTATACATATTGAGCTTCATTAATCTGTCCTCACATATTTTCTGATGCAGTCACTGCACCATTTTGGTTGCCCTTCTCTGGACTGCCTCAATTTGGCTAATGTCCTTGTGAAGGTGTGGCCTCCAGTACTGCATGCAGTACTCCAGATGGGGTCTAACCAGTGTCTGGTAAAGAGGGATTATTACCTCCCTCTTCCGACTTGTGATACCCCTATTAATACACCCCAACATTCCCCTAGCCTTACCTACTGCTTTATTGGTCTGTTTGGATGATTTCAGGTCATCGGTGATGATGATGCCCAAGTCTCTTTCTAACCCTTGTGACTGCCAGCAACTCCCCTCCCAGCCTATAGGTGGCTTCAGGGTTTCTCTCCCCTATGTGCATGATCTTGCACTTCTTTGCATTAAACCCCAGTTGCCACTCTTTCATTTTGCTAGTTTATCCAGATCTCTTCTCATTCTGCCCACCCTATCTGGATCATCTATTCTGTTGCAGATCTTGGTGTCATCTGCAAACAGACAAACCTTACCCTCCAGTCCATCTGCAATGTCACTGATGAAGATATTGAAGAGGACTGGCCCCAAGACTGATCCCTGACGTATCCCACTTGTGACTTGCATCTCTTCTGACTGCTCTTCTGAGGAGCTTTAGAAATCTATGCAAGTTATGGAATGTAGAATGAAAATCAAACTCTGCTGTGTGGTCATGCTCACCCATGCACTCTAACGTTAGATTTCTTTCTAAAGCTAGGGTGAGCTGTGACCACTAAAACTAGCTAAATGGCTACCTAAAATTCTAACATTTTTTATCAAAAAAATCTGAAAAATTGGTTCAAAGAAGGCAGAACAAATGAATTTGTTACGAAAAAATAAAGTCACTCAGACCCCTTAGCAGCAGTTGTAAAGGCGCTGTAACACTAATGCTCAAGCAAGTAGGAAAAAGTTGTTTTTTGTCTGTACTTTTTCCAGGTTCTGGTAGGGAAGGCAGGAATTAGGGATTGTTAAGCTTACTGAGAGATCCCTTTGGAAGAAACATTACTATGGTGAGTACTTTTTTCATCAAACCTCAGGAATCCCTCACTGAAGTTTAACAAGTGCAGACTCGAGGAGGCTGGGTACAGAACTTATTAAAGGAAAAGATTCTGCAAGACAGTAGTGCCAAAACCGGCATCCCTTCTGGACTATATGTTCAGGCAGTAGTGCTCTGTGAAACTGTGCACTGTTTTCCAGGTAGCTTCTGTGCAAAGTTTTTGCAGGGGGATACCCCTTGATGCTGCCACAGAGGCAGAGTTGCCTCTTGTAGAGTGTGCCCTGAGCCCTCTGGTTGGCAGTTTACCAGCTTTGTCATAACAGAACTGTTTGCAGAAGACTATCAAGAGAAATGGTTCTCTTGAATGCTAGTTTGTCTTTCCCCACTTCACCATAAGTAACAAAACAGCAGACTGCTAGAGGACCTAACATGCTTTATGTGGTTCAAGTAGTAACTGAATGCCCTTTTCACATCTAGACTGTGGAGCTTTTGCTTACCTGAGCTGGATTTTTCTGTCAAGAAATCTGGAAGGGCAACTGATTGATTCAGATGGAATTCAGGCACCACTTCTGGGAAGAAATTCCTGCTTGTCCTAATGACTACCTTGTCCCTCTGGAAGATCATGTAGTTAGGAACTGTGCAGGGGGCTTGTAGCTCACTCACCCTTCTGGCAGTTGTCAGTGCCACCAGGAAAACTGTCTTCCAGGGGAGAAACTTCAGTGCAACAGTGTCCATGGGCTTGAAAGAGGGCCTCCATCAGCTGGGCAATGCGTACATTCAAATCCCAGGGAGGGACAAGGTCCCTCATTAGAGGGTACAGGTGATTAAGGCCTTTGAAAAACTTTTTGAAAATGGCTTGTGAGGCCACTGGCCTGTCTTTGCTAGCTGATGTGTAAGCTGACACTGCTGCCAATTCCAAATAAACCTTCAAAGTCAAGGGAAAGATCGGAGATGGATTAGGTAGTCCAAGATTGTAGACAGGCCTGCCCGAAGGGGGTTGATCTGTCCAGAGAACACCAGGAGGAGAATCTTTTCCATTTTGAACCATAGGTTCTCCTTGTTGCTGGTTTCCTAAAAACCTTTAGCACTTCCATTACATTTTGAGAAAGATTTAGCCTAGAGAACTCTAACTCTTCAAAAACCATGCTCTGAGGCATAGAGTTCTCAGATCTGGAAATGTTATCCTGCCCTGGGACAGTGTCAACACATTATATCTCAGAGGCACGTTGATTTGCGGTCTGTTGGAGAGGGTCAGGAGCATGGAAGAATAGGTTACTCACCTGTAACTGTAGTTCTAGGAGTGGTATATGGTTCACTTATTCACACGCTGACAGTTCTATTAGAATGATGTTATTGGACAGAACATCTTTAAGCTAAGCTCGTCCCAAAACCTGGGTGGTATAATGCCCAACTCCACCCCCTAGGATCAGGTGCCACTTGTTAGGAGAGGCCAAGTGGGTTGAGTGGATGTGAACCATATACCACTCCTATAATTATGGTTGCAGGTGAATAACCTATACTTCTAGGGGAATGGATGAGGTTCACTTATCCACACTCTGGCACACTCCTAGCAGTTCTTCGGAAGGAGATGCAAGGCACATACCCCTAGTTGGCAAACAGAGACTGGAGACTCAAGGTCACAAAACACGCATCCCAGCGTGACTGAAGGTCAATGCAATAATGGGAAATGACGGTGGGTGCTGACTTTCAGGTAGCAGCCCTACATATCTCCTGTATGGGAACATCCCTGGAAGCAGCAGTATATGTGGTGGAATGGGCCCTAATCCCTGTGGGAGGCTCCCAACCAGCCAACCTATAGCAGAGATCAATGCAAGATGTGACCCATCTTACAATCATCCACTTTGCTGCCAGTCTGACAAGCGCGGCTTCAGCATGACAAAACACCTGACAAACCTGTCCCCGAACTCGAGCCATATGCTCCCCATAACAGGAGAGCACTCTCCACAGGTCCAGTGTATGGAGCTTACAGTCAGCCTCTGAAGATAGGTTGGTAAAATATACCAGTAAGTTAATCACCTGGTTATAGTGAAACCCCAATATGATCTTCAGGAGGAACTTCAGGTTGGGGTGAAGGATGACCTTGTCCCTGTGGAAGACCAGCTAGGGAGAGTCCACTGAGAGTGCCTGGAGCTCCCCAATTCTTCTGGCAGATGAAATTGCCACCAGGGAGGCTGTCTTCCATGACAGGTGTGATAATTCGCACCTGTGCATTGGCTCAAAAGGTTTGTCCATGAACATAGCTAGGACCAGCAGTAAGTTGCATCATGGAGGTGGTTCACACACTGGAGGGAACAAGTGGTCAAGGCCCTTGAAAAAGCAACTGACCACCTTCTCCTGGGCCACTGTCAGCATAGCAGCCTGTGCCCATTAAATACACATGGCTGCCAGGTGCACCTTAAGGGTCACTGCTCACAGTCCCAGCTGGGAAGAGACAAGAGATAGTCCAGGATCTTAGTCACAGGGTAGGCAAGGGAATCAAGCTCCTTGTTCTGGCACCAAATGGAAAATCTCTTCCATTTAAAGGCATAGCACCTACAAGTTGACTCTTTCCTGGAGGCCTCCACCACATGAAGGACATCCTCAGAGAGACCCATGGCTTGGAACTCTAGCCAATCAGAAACCAAGCCACGAGGTGCAGGGACTGAAGGTCCAGGTGCAGGACCATCCACTGAAGACTGGTCAGCAGGTCTGGGTGGAGAGGCAGTCACCATGGAGACCTGCTGCTGAGGCTGAAGACAGCTGGGTACCAGAACTGCCTAGGCCAGTCTGGAACTATCAGGATCATCTACACCTTGTACTTCCTGATCTTGACCAGTACTCTGTGGATCAGTGGGAAGGGAGGAAAGGCACACACAAGGCCTGGGGTCCACAGCCTTATGAAGGCATCCCCCATCAGTGGCCCAGACTGTTGCCGGGGGGGGGCACAAAATAGCCTCAGTTTGGCATTCTCCCAGGAGGCAAACAAGTTCACCAAGGGTGAGCTCCACAGGAAGAAAGTACAGTTACGTAAGAACTTACCGTAACAGTAGATCTTCAAGAGAGGCTCTTGCAGTAGGTAATTACATATAGGACTGAGCCGGCAGGCGTCAGTACCCCACAGAAAAATTTCTAGCTAGCAGTCTCTGGTGGGGGACCGCCCCACGTCAGGTGACCGACATCATATGATGTCAGTATAAAGGGGTGGTCCCCCACGCTCACCATCCAGTTCTTTCCCACCAGAGGCCAAAAAAGGCAAGATGAGAGAGAAGTGGATGATTCCCTTCCAGGAAAAGGAGCTGAAAAAGCTAAGGGGATGGAGGGCAGGAATGCATTACCTACTGCAAGAGCCTCCCTCCAAGATCTATTGTGACGGTAAGTTCTTACGTAACTGTACTATCTTATTTTGAGAGGGCTCTTACAGTAGGTAATTACATATAGAACTGAGTCCCAAGCAGTTTGGAAAAAGGAAAAGCACTTGGGAGGAGGAAAACTAACCAACCAATGTAACCTCTGGCTGCACGGGTCTTAAGAAAGAAGACCTTGCAGTACAGTCAACCCGAAGCCTGCTCTATGGCGAGAGGCAATATCCAAACTGTAGTGTTTCATAAAGGTATGGAGAGAGGTCCAAGTTGCGGCTGTACAGATGTCTGCCGTTGACACATTTTTGAAACAAGTTGCAGAGGCAGCTACTCCTCTGGCGGAGTGACCTCTGACTTGACCCGGCAGGGTCTTGTGGTACTTGTCGTAGCAGAAGGTGATACAATGAGCCAACCATTTTGATAGGCATTGCTTGGAAACTGCATTGCCCTCTCTTTTGTGAGCAAAAGAGACAAAAAGCTGATCCATTTTCCTGAGATCCTTAGTCCTAGTGGTACAGTATCTCAGTATTCTATGAAGATCCAAAGTATGCAAGAGGTACTCCCCTTGATTGGAGTGTTGCATAAAGAAAGCGGGTAGCTCAATGGATTGATTCAGTGTAGATTCCGCTACCACCTTAGGAAGAAACTTAGGGTTGGTACGCAGAGCCACACATTCCTTGTGAAAAATCAAATAAGGGATTTTGCACATCAGGGCCTGAAGCTCGGAAATTCATCGAGCTGAAGTAATGGCCACTAGGAAGAGAGTCTTCCAAGAAAGGAACTTCAAGTCTGCTGAGGCTGCCGGTTTGAAAGGAAGCAGAATAAGCTTCTCGAGAATAAAATTCAGCTCCCAAGGAGGAGCAGGAATGCGGACAGGGGGTCTCAAATGGAGAACCCCACTGAGGAAAGTCTTAGAGACTTCCAACTGCGTGAACGTCCTGTCTCCAAAAGGGACATGGTAGGCCGAAATAGCCGCCATGTGAACCTTCAAAGAGGAATGGCTGAGACCCAGGTCAAAGAGATGACACATGTAGTCCAGAACTCTCTCAACAGGGCAAGAGAAAGGCTCAAAGTCCTTTGAAGAGGTCCAAATCTAAAAACGTCTCCACTTCATAGCATAGGTGGATCTAATGGAAGGCTTCCCGGCCTCCACCAGAATATCTGCTATGAGAGGAGAAACCCCAAACTGGGCTTCAGCTACATCTGCAGGAGCCACACATGCAACTGAAGGGATTTGAGACCTGGATGAACCAGGGTCCCCTGATCCTGGGTCAGCAAATGTTGTGACGGGGAAGAGGAAGCAGAGGTTCCTCTGAAAACCATTGCAGAAGAGAGAACCAAACTTGCCTGGGCCAGAATGGAGCGATGAGGATCATCCAGGCTCCTTCTGTACTAGTTTCTGTAAAACCCTCGGAATTAAGGGAATTGGAGGGAAGACATAGACAAATCTGTCCCTTCAGTCGAGAGACAGTGTGTCCCTCCAGAAAATGCCTCGCCCTGGAGCGAGCGAGCAGAAGGTGGCAAGTTTTACATTTTGAGGAGACATGAACAGGTCTACCTGAGGGGTTCCCCAGCGCAGGAAGATGTCGTCTACTACCTCTTGATCTAGTTCCCACTCATGGGCTTTGGCTGAAGACTGACTGAGGTGTTCTGCCAGCATATTTTCTACTCCCGGAACATGAACTGCCATCAGGTGAAGGTTGTGCTGAACTGCCCAACTCCAAACTCTCATTGCTTCCCTGCACAGAGGGTAGGAACAAGTTCCTGTCTACTTGTTGAGCTACCAGACTACGCACATGTTGTCCGTCTGGATTGTTAGATGATCGGGAAGAATGCAGGAGTGCAGAGCCTGGAGAGCATACAAGACGGCTCTGAGCTCAAGCACATTTATGTGTAAAGCCTGCTTGAGCCAGGACCAGGAGCCCTGAGTCCTGTGAGACTCTCCTGAGGCATCCGTTGTCAGGAGCGGGGGTTTGATATGGAAGGGAATTCCCCAGCAAAGGTTCTCTTGCACCATCCACCATTGCAAGTCCCTGACCATGGGATCGGAAACTAGAACCTCCTGGTCTAGGTCATCCAGTGTCTGGTTCCATTGAGACCAGAGCATCCATTGAGAGATCCTCATATGGAGCCAAGCGTGAGGGACTGTCGGGATAGCAGCCACCATGAGCCCGAGGAGGCGAAGAACTGACCTGGTACCGACCCTTCTGTGACTGGACAACAGACGTGCTTGAGCCTGGAGGGTGTCCACCCTGTCCGGAGGCAGAAAGGCCTTGCCGATGGTCGTGTCCAGGATCACCCCAATGAACTGGAGTCTTTGGCAAGGAACCAGATGGGACTTGGCCTTGGTGATAGTGATACCCAGGCTGGTGAAAACCTGCAGGGTAAAGGAAAGAGAGCGCAGAAGTTCCTCCCTGGACGGGAATACCTGCACTCCCTGGGTAGGCAGGTGGGCCGCTACCACTGACAGGCATTTGGTAAACACATTGACAGGCATTTGGTAACCATTCAGGGAGCCGAGGAAAGACCAAATGGGAGGACCTTGAACTGGTAGTGGTCCCCCTGAAAAGAAAACCAAAGGAATTTGAGGTGGGAACGGAGGATGGGGATGAGCAAGTTGGCATCCTGCATATCCAAAGCGCACAGCCACTGTCCCTGCCAAAGAAGCAGCAGAAGGCTCTGCAGAGAAAGCATTCTGAAGCATTTGTACTGTACTCCACAAACATGTTAAGGGAACTGAGATCTAAAAAGGGTCTCACATCTCCCGTCTTCTTCGGAACTAGGAAGAAATGGGAATAGTAATCTGTCCCCCAAAGATGGGTGGGGACTGGCTCTATCGCCGCCTTCGACAGAAGGGAGGAAATTTCTTCCAGGACCAGAGGAAGATGTTCCGGGGAGTAAGATGACTTGAGGGGTGGTCTTCTGGTTGGTTTCTGAAGAAACTCGATTAAGTGTCCTGCTGCTATCAGTTGGAGCACCCGAGCATCTGATGTGATCCTCTCCCAACCCAGTAGATGGAAGGAGAACCTCCCTCCCTCCTACTGGTTCTTCTGGGGGGTCCAGAGGCTGTGGGAGAGGGGAGGAGTCATGTGGTGTAGGGCAACGCAGCGGCCGAGGCTCTTACAACTTTTTTGGGTGGGGGAGTCTTGGTTGCTGAAGGTGCCCGATGTTTATTGGCCCACTTGCCCTATGGTTTCACTTTAGGGTGGGAACGTCTGCGAAAAGGGTGACGCTGTCCCTGAGGGGGCCTGTACAGACAGTCCATGGACTTGAGTGCAGTACCGTTCTCCTGCAGGTCGGAGATGATGTCCTTGACATTGCCACCGAACAGCACCAAACCCCTGAAGGGCGCATCCTGAATAATGGATTGCACTTCAGGGACCAACCCTGACGCCTGGAGCCTGGCATGACACCGAAGACCTATGGCAAAAGCCGAACTCTGACCAGCTCTGTCCACTGCATCGTAGGTGGCACGAAGTATGTGCCGACCGGCCGAATGAGCAGATCGGACAAGATCAGCCACTTTCTGTTTGGTCTGAGACTCAGTAAGGGAATAAAATTTTGATTCCACCTGACTCAGGCTCATCTTCTGGTAGTCCCCCATATGAGCAACATAGTTCAGGGCCCTAATCCTCAGGGAAGAAGCATACACCTTCTTCCCATACTAGTCCAGAAGACGGGACTCCTTCTCGGGTAGAGACGAGCTGAGATGTTTTGGATTGGCAGAACGGCCGTGAGCGGCGCTAATCATGACCGAGTCTGCTTTGGGGTGTACATTCAAAGAATCTACACCCTCAGGAGCCTGATATAGCTGGTCTGCCTTCCTCAGAAGGGGGGCTAACGTGGACGGTTGCTTCCAAATAGTGGAAACAAGGTCGGCATGAGGCTCAATCCAGGGTGGAATCAATGTCGGAGCGATCTTGGGCAGATCCAAGTGGGCAGCGAACTTCTTACTATGTGGATCTGGCTCCAGAGATTGCCACTGATGAAATTCCTGGATCTTTCTCAGTAACTCCAAAAATGAAGGATCCTCCAGAGGCAACTTCGGAGGAGTCCTTGGCCTGGATCGATCTGGAGTACATGGCTCATCATTCGGATCACAACATCCCCCTGAGTCAAAGTCAAGAGTCAGAGGTCTCCAATGAAGAGGAGAAAGACTCCTCCTGATACGGGGGAGGAAGGGTCCCTTTGGGAAGCCCTCTGGGAAGCGTGTCCTCCCTACCCCTGGCACCTGAGGGTTCACCTCTGGTGTCGGGTAAGGGGGAGGAAGTCTCCCGTCTCCGGCGTAGGGGATTCTGTGCAGGGTCTGGTGCCAGGAGATGGATCTCCACCTCCCTGGTGAGCTGAGCCTTGGCCTTGGCCCACCAGGCAGCCAGAGTCTCCTTCAAATCCACCGGCGGCTGTGGTGTGGACGGTGGAGGAGGAGGAGGGGGATACGGATACTGACAGTATCCGCAAGGCGAGTATCCATAACCTGATGGCGGAAAGCCCGATGTCGGGTATTGAGGCACCGCATACTGCGGTGGATTAAGCGGCGCCGGGTACTGTGGTGTCGGATACTGTGGTACCGGGTAGGACGGCACCGGATTAAGTGGTGTTGGATACCCAGGTGCCAGGGGCTCCGGTGGTGCAGAAGGCCCTGGAAGAGGCCCAGCAGTTCGCCCAGGTAAAGGTGGCTCTGCGGGCGTCAGGCCCAGCATTAGAGCGATGTTGGGTAAGGGAATGTCATTTGGCATCAGGTAGGCCAGCGTTGGAGCCGGCGTCCAAGGATCTGGTGTCAGGAGGTCTGGCCCTGTAGGAGGAAGTCCTGACGTCAGCATGCCCAAGTCCTCCGTGTCATCTGGGGATGGAGGATTAAAATCTCCGAGGTCCAGCAGAGGAGATGCTGGAGCCTCAGTTAGCAATGGCAAGCATTGCAGTGGGAGGGGCCGATGGCCGGCTTATCAGCGGGATCCGGGTGGGCGTCAGAGGAGCCAGCGTCTGACTTATCGGAACCCTGGCCCAACAGGGGTCGCAATGGGGAAGCGACCCTGACGGGCGTGTGAGGGACCGTGTGCCCCCTTGAAGGAGCTGGCATCTTATCGGCACTGTCCGGGCGGAAGTCAGTGGCACCAGTGTCCGGCTTAGTGGACTCGCTCAACCCAGAGGGCTGCATGGAAGCGGCCTTCCCGGGAGCGCTAGCCTCCTTTGCCCCAGAGGCACCTGAAGGGCCCGGCTGAAGTCGTGGGTGCTGTGGAGGTGGAGTCCCGGTCCCGGTGCTTCTCCTTCTTTCTCTTGTGGCCTTCGGGGGAAGTGGAAGCCTGTCTTAGTTTCTTCAGCTCCTTCTCCATGGAAGCCATCTTTTTCTTCAGAACATGGGCCTCCAGGGACTGCTGCCTCCGTTTTTGGGTGCCTGCATTGAACTGCTGTCAGTGCTGGCACTTCTCCATGGGGTGGTCCGGGCCTAGGCTGAAGAGGCACGGGGAGTGACCGTCCTTATGCGGCAGTTGGGAACCGCATGAGTCGCACTTATTTTTATGCGATTCGGAGGGCATCAGGGACGACATACACAGCCGTTAGAAGTAAAAAACGCAAAAAAATGGCCAAATAAACTAGACCGACGTTAGACTGACGAGTGAAGGAACTTAACCACGAGGAACTTTCACAAGTTGAGCGGAAAGAAGTTGAAGTAGGGGACCGCCTTTATACTGACGTTGCAGGACGTCAGTCACCTGACGTGGGGGCGGTCCCCCACCAGAGATGCCAGCTAGAAATTTTTCTGTGGGGTCCTGATGCCTGCCGGGTCAATCCTATATGTAATTACCTACTGCAAGAGCCCTCTCAAAGTAAGATCAGGTGGTTCACCACCTTCGGATTTAGAGTCCAGTCATGCAACGGTTTTTCTACCCAGCTGAGAGTGTCTGCCAACTGATTGTTCTCCCCCGCAACATGAATCACCAGTAGATCGGCACTTAGGCTGCACATGAGGGTCCATGTACGGAGTGCCTCCCGACATAAAAGAAGGAAGTGTGTGCTTCCCTCTGTTCAGGTAAAACATGGTCGTGGTGTTGTCCATCTGGACTTGAACAATCTGACCCCTGACTAGTGGAGCAAATTCCATCAGAGCCAGGTGCACTGCATGGAGCTCCAGCAGGTTTATGTGGTGAAAGGACTCTCTGGGAAAATGGAACCCGTGGGCCATGTGGTCTCCCAGGAGTGCTTTCCATTCTATCAGAGATGCATCAGTGGTCAGCATGATCTTCAGCTCTGGGTGGACAAACGGGATTCATTCCTCCAGATGTTCCAGCTGTGACTGAAAGGACCGGTACTGAAAAGCCTGCTTCTTAGGCTTTTTCTTCTGGGCCTTCTGGGATGAAGTCACAGAGTCAATGGTGGTGCTAGACTTCTCAATCCGAGTGAGATGCCCTTCCACCTCAGAGCCAAAGAAGTTGATGCCCAGGAAAGAGACATCGGCCAACTTCTGTTGGTGTTCACCATCAAGGTGGACAGACACAGCCAAGCCCTGCAATGCATGGAGACAGTAGTTGCCACCACACGGCTGCATGAACTGCCAATGTCCAAGGCTGTCTGGAGCTAGTGTTTAGCCAGTGATTGACCATGGTCTCTGATGATCTCCACCACCATCTGCTGCTCTAGATGGAGGTGGGGGAGGACCACATCAAAGATACTCATAACAGAATAACCATAATTGGCCATCATGATGGCAGAGTTGGCCGGATGGAGACTCAAAGTGGCCACTGCGTATACATTTTTAGTGGCATGGTCAGTCTTATGGGACTCTTTGCCTGGAGGCTTGTCCACATCCTCCTGGTGTCTGGAGTTACAGAACACCAAATCAATGACCAGCCCTTTGGGGGGTGGTCCGAGAACCCTGAAAGGGAGCCCACAGGGCCCACATACTTGTGGACCATGCAGGCAGAAGGTGTGGATGCTGCCAAAGCTCCAGGTCTGGTCCCAAGATGACCTCAGCCACCGGGAAGACAACCCCCAGGGATACATCCCAGTCCAAAATGTCCATGAAGGGATACTTAGTCGTCTTCCGGATTGGCTCTAACGGGATCGACATGGACTCTGAGATCAGTCGGAGAAGCCCAGCACTGTTGCATCTTACGCCCATGCCACTCATCACTCAATAATGAGAGCAACATGTAATATTGACAGCAGTACCTCCTGGTCGAGTGGGATTGACAGCACAAATGCCTCAACTGTGATCTTGACTGTTGACTGCCCGGTCAATGGCAAGAGGGGTCTTCTTTTGGCTGGCCATAGATTACGTGCCTACTGATGTTGAGCAATGAGAGTGTCAAAGGCCCAACCCTGGGTGGAGGCTGGCCCCTGGAAGGATCAACTGGCATCACCAAATGGTCCACATCCTCCTGAGTGAGGACTGGGAGCACCGAGGTCTGCAAGACCAGCTCCTCGGCCTCGTCCAATAACCGTCTGACCGGATTGAGAAAAATGTTGATGTCCTGGTTGACTGAAGCAGAGGTTGAGAAGTTCGACAGCAGAGCAAAAGAGCCCTCAAACTATTCCACCTGCCCCTTGGCCAAGGGGTGCTCAACTGCCGGTGAGTGGTTGGGTGAGTCAGGGGATCTGGAGGACCTCAGTCTCTCCCTGTTTCATGACTGGTGCTGGTGGCACTTAAGAGTTTGAACCATGGAGAGCAGGCCTCTCCCCCAATGCCTGGAGGGACCAGCACATGTCACAGAACTGGTCCATGAAAGACCCTCCAACACTGTGCCCAGGTGGGAACAGCACCAAGACTGAGGAGGTGCCCATTGTGGCACCTGCCGCTTCCGCCTCAAGGGTCGCAAGCTGTGCAGCAGACCTGCCCACAGTTGAAGCCTTTTTGTAGCCCTTAGGGTGACCCTTCAGATCTCTTCCTGAAGGCCAAACCAGCAATAGCCAGAGCTTTCTGTCCTCGAGGGACTCAAGAAGCATGGTAAGGTCAGGCTGCACCAGGCCACACAGGGCTGTTCGCCCAGGCAGTACATGCACATGTCGTGCAGATCATTGATCAGCATCTTCTGGTGGAAACAAACACAGAATATGAATCCTGGTTTCTTGTGTTCCATCTGGAGACGGAGTCAAAAAAACCATGAAACTACAAGCAACTGACTTTGAAAACTTTGAAAGGAAAAGTTCACCTATGGCACAGAAAAATCATAAGCGGAGCACAAAGAAAGTGACTTCTTCCAGCGGAAAGAAAGATCTGATGTCGCTGGGTAGAATCGGGGGTTATACCACCGAGATGGTGGGGGATGCTTAGCCTAAAGACATTCTGGCAAATAACATCATTCCAGTAGAACTGCCAGAGTGTGGACAAGTGAACCATAACCACAACCCTAAAATATCAGGTCTGCCTGGCGCAGTCTGCAGCTGTGAGGATCACTGTTGCTGACTCCCTTCTCAGTCTTATCAGAACTCTGAGTAAAAGTGGGAATGGAGGGAAGACATAGTGAAATTTTCCTGACCAGTTGAGGACTAAAGCATCCTCTGAGTCTCAGCCCACTGCTGAGGGCCTGCAACAAAAGAGTGGAAGTTGGTTGTTCTCCCAGGAGGCAGATACAGTTCTGGTGTACCCCACCATCTGAACACTGATGCCTGCATCTGCTGGTTCAGTGTCCATTCGTGATTGTCCTGGCTGATACTGCTTAAGGAGTCTACCAGCACATTGTGTCTCCCTGGCAGGTGTACCGTGGATAGCTGAACTTCCAGTGAGTAGGCTAGGTTCCAGATCTTCATGGATTCTGTGCACAATTTTGCTTGTTTATGTAATACATTATTGTTGTGTTGTCTATTCTGATTTGAACAGACTGACCCTGACATTGGGAGGAGAATGCTTGAAGTGCCAGGTAAACTGCCCTCAGTTCTAGGAGATTTGTGTGCTCTAAAGTCTCCTGTGTGCTTCAAGTGCCACTTACAGTAAGGTTCTCTAGGTGGGCATACCATCTTAGAAGGGAGGCATCTGTTGTATGACTGTGGGGGATTGCTGGAGGAAAGGAACTCCCTTTCTGAGGTTGTCTTTCTGTTTCCATCATTCCAGTGCCCTTAGTAAGGTTTTTGTAACAGCTACCAGCTCGGACAATGGATCCCACTTCTGGGACCAATGGTCCCCTAGGTGACACTGAATGTCCCTCATTTGGAAACTGGCCCCTGGCACCACTGCAGTGGCTGAGGCCATGTGACCCAGTAACTGTAGAGAGTCATTTGAAGGATTATGTAGCTGTAGATTTGCTACCCCTGATTGAGGAAGGAATGCTTTCCCCTGCAGGGTATTCTGCACCAATAAAGTCCAGAACTTGAACTGGTTCTGTTTATGACTTCTGAAGGTTTATGAGGAAACCCAGGCCCTCCAATATGTCAGCAGTATGGAGGGCTTTGCTTCCTGTTTTGTTTTTCTTGAGACCAGCCATTCACCCAGGTAGGGAAAACCCACCACCCTTTCCCTTCTCAAATGTACTGCCACCACAGCGAAGCACTTTGTGAATACCGTTGGAGCTGAGGTGAGGCCAAAGGGAAGGGCTATGAACTGGTACAGGCAGATCTGCAACCTGAACCTGAGATATTTTCTGTGACTCAGCCTGACTGATATGTGAAAGTAGGCATCTTTCACAGCCAGAGATCCTAGCCAGTCTCCTATTTGCAGAGATGGAATCACTGAGCCCAGCGTTACCATCTGGATTTTTTCTCTCTTTAAATGTTTGTTCAGACAGCACAGGTGTAAAATGGGTTGCTACTCCCAATTTTTCTTGTGGGTCAAGAAGTATCTGAAATAAAGCCCCTTATCCCATTGTGAGGCAGGCACTTTTTCTACTGCATCTGCCTGCAACAATTTCTTCACCTCCGTCTCCAACACAATTTTCTCTGCTGGGGTGTGAGGCTGGAAAACCTTTGGATACTATAGTTTGGGGAATTTTCTGAACTGCAGAGACAGACCCTGGCTCACTAGTTCCAAGACCCACTTGTCTTTGGAGACTTTTGTCCATTCCTGGAAATAGTAAACCAGTCTTCCTCCCACTGGCAATGGATGGGTGACCTGCACAGACTTGTTAGGGGTTTTGCTTTGTCTGATGCTGGTGCTGCAGCTGCTTGCCTGGTGCCCCTGCTACCTTTGCCCCATAGTAGCCTTTTTGTGGGGGTACTCATAGGAAAGCTGTACATTAGGGTAGTATCACCTACACCTACGTACATGTACCCATGTACATTGCTTAATTTGATTCTAGCACCTCAAAATGTACTTGTCTCAACCTACTTTGTTACTTTATTTATTTGTCAACTTGTAATATTTTCATTTGTACTATTCCTGACCTGTAATTCTCACACTTGCCATATCCTAATATGTTAATCATTCTAATCATTCGTTAACTTGCAATTTGTCATACTGCACATATCCGTACCCTTGAACTGTTTTCTCTCTCTATAACTGTATTCTTGTTTGACTTGAGGCACTTATGCTTTTGACCCTGTCGTATCTTGTGCTTTGTACTCTCCCAGGTCATACCTGCAAATAGGCATTTAGTTGTCTAGCGTACATACCCACCCGGTCACCAAAAAACAAACAAATAAATAAGGCCTGTAGGAAGTGGAGGCCCTTTTCTTTCCCAGTATTGCTCTTGTAGGTGGTTTTGTACTCATCTACCTTTTTCATGTAAGCCTGTCTTGCCACCAAACAGAGAATTTCCTTCACAGGGAAATCCATCATTTTTGTTTTTGTGTCCTGGAATAGGTTAGTAGTTCTAAGCCACGGAAATCCTCTTAAGGACATTGCATGGAAAGGACCCTACATGCACAGTCATTTGTGTCCATTACCATATGGAACTGGTACTTTGTGGCATCTATGGCTGATCTTGCTGCGTCGGTCATATCCTGTACCAAGTCTCCAGTAGCCGTTTCACTCAGGGCCAGTATAGAACTCCATGAGGCTTTCTGGTACTGGGCTGTGTAGGCCAAGTAAGCTGTCTGCCCTAGTAGCAAGGAAGCCAAAGTATAGACTTTTTTTTGCCCTTACTATCCAATTTCCTGGAATCTTTCTCAGGAGGCTGGGAGGAAAGGGGTACTTTGGCCTTATTACTTGCGGCAGTCTAGACCATTCTTTCATGTCCAGGGTGGGAGTACAGGTACTCAGTGTCTTGTTTGTCCACCTGATATTTTTTCTTGATTTTCTTTTCTATGCCAGCAGCTGAGTAGGTGCTGACAAAATTTTGTATGTGGCTTTTCTGAGTTATTTATAGATGGGTAGCATAAACCTTATTGTGGGTACTAAGTCCATCATATTTATAAATTCTACTTCATGTTCATCTTCCTCTGTCTCAAGGGAGGAGATGTTGAAGTTATTTACCACATGCCTTCCAAAGGCATAGTGGGAAGTGTAGTCCTCTGAAGGCCTAGGAGGGAGCCACATTCTTGCTCAGGAGAACCAATGAGTTCCGCGGGTTCTCCTTTCTCTTCATCTTATTAGTAAATTTCAGCCTTCTCCTCTTCCACAGGCACAGGGAATGGAACCAGAGCGGGGGGACAGGCATATTCATGAGATTCCCCAACGCCTGGAATGCCTGGAGAAATTCCCATGCCTTTATCATGTCCTGTACTGAGGGCATGTTATTTGTGTCCACAGATGGCTCCTTTTCCTCTTCAGGAGGAAGTACAGCGACATTTTTCTTTTTGTTTTTTGGCAGGCACCAGTTCTGGTGTCTACTCAGAGGCTCTTTTATTTTCACTGGATTCAGGTTTCCCCTTTCGGACACCCTGAGTGCTGAACCATCTTTAGCAGCTTTATCTTTATTTCCTATCCCCTTTGATAGGGACTGCGGCTTACTCTGTGGGGCTGGACCCTCCTCTGAGTCTTTTGGTGACATGGAGGCAGACTGAGAAGCCACATCATCTTCTAATTTTTTTCATCCCTCTTCTTTTGTGTTTTAGGGCAAAACTTTATACAGAGATCACAAGTTCCAATGTTCTTGTACGTAGTAATAAATTAGTGAATCTAGTACATAGCACTTTATATTTAATGTCTTGAGTAAAATGTGATTGTATGTTTCCCCTCCCTTTTATATTCCGACTGTTATCGTGTGTAGTTTTGTAATCATTAGTATATGTAACTACATGTAAGTAGATGTTGTAAGTATAATCGTGATTGTATAATGTAAAATTTGTTTTGTCTTAGAAACATAAGCACTGACAGGACTATCTTGAAAACAAGGTTGTATAACCTTAATGACATGATTTATGCCTGTATAAACATTAAGATTTTATCTATCTATCTATCTCTCTATCTATCTGTCTATCTATCTAGTTGGCAAAATTAATGTCTGGATCCAGGCACCTTAAATACAGTTTGTGGCAGTCTGCCTTTGCCATCAGCCGAAAACAAACTGCATACTTTTTAAAGCCTGTACTGTATGTCCTGTTTTCTTTTTGGGTCTGTCAGTCATGCCAAACAATGCTTTAAAACGTATTCAGTTTCCAAATGGAAAAAATACCAAATAGTAAAATAAACCCATGTAGTTTTAAAAAAGGCTTTTAAATAATAAATGTGATTCGGTTCCTCAGAAAAATAAAATGGAATTATAATTTTACCTCAGAAGAAGTTTGCTATATGAATGTAACTGGGTCACTGTGGATGTTGTGGTTACTACACCTGCTTTGTGGGCTCAAACAAGGTTGAAGGGCCCGGGTTCTGATTTTCCTGATTGGTGGGCTTTTAAGTTTAGCACAGTGCCTCCACACCAAGTAAAATTTAAGTGAGCTTGGTATCAGAGCAGTACAATCCCTGGGATGCAGTACCCATCCACTTCCCCACAGTGTCCTCTGACACATGTAAAATCACACTGCGTCCTTAAATTCAACAAAAGTGCAGTTAGTGACTTACACTAATAATACGCTCATGAGACAAAATGTAAAATATCAGCAAACAATTTATTGGGGGATATTAACAAGGGATGGGGAAATGCAAAGCAAAAAGCTTTTTTGGTGGAAACTTGTGAACTGTACATGCAGAACTGAAGTTAGGTGTCTGACTAGGCTTGACCTGTAAAACACTTTAAAAACAGTAATAACAGTGCCCACACAGTAGCAAATAAGACTCTAAGCCTTTTAGTTTTACCAGTCCACCTGTACTGTGGGTACTATCAACTGGTACCAGTTTTAACCCTTGAACCTTAAAGGGAACTCCCAGTCCTTCCCTGGGTAGCCAGCCTTAGGAATGGTGTAGGCCCGCTGGTGTTGCAGCTGGCTGACCAGTAGTGTTGCATTATAAAATAAGCAGAATAAGCACTTTCCAAACTCCACAATCCATGCAATTGCTTAAATGGCAGAACCTCTGTATGAGGTATTTGTAACTCCTGGACCATTGACCAAATCTGTAGATTTGGTGGCAACTTTGTACAAACTCCCCAAGTGTAAGACAAACACTGAGAATACTCATGCTTCTGTTGTACTACTTCCTTGACCACTGGGCTACTCCACCTCCTCTGCAGGTCCAGTTCCTCTCAGGTTAATGGTTATGTTGTGGCAGTTGGGGAAGGGGGGAGAGGGAAGATGCTTTGGGTCCCTCGTGCCTCTGAATGTAGTTCAGACTCTCTGCGTCTGCAATGTTCTGGACCTCTCGGGCTCTTCCCTCTTCTTCCTTTGCAGCACAGACCAGTCTAAGGAGCAGGGCCACATGCCTCACGTCCATGTCTAGGTTTCAGAATCCTACTGTGGGGTGTTAGCTAGTATATGGCATTAGCACTAACCATGTTTCCCAGACTGTCTGCTGGACTGATGCAGGTTTTCTCTCATGGCTGTACTTATTCTCTCTCTCTCTCTCTCTCTGGGGCCCGCAGGCTGGCAGCTGTGGCATGCGTTTACTTCCTTTTCTCAAGGCAGGTCAGTCTCCCTCACAGAAAAATGTCATCCTGAGGGAAATGTCATCCTGACACTTTCAAGTAGACAAGCACACAGTTCAGTCTCTGGATATGCAGCCTGTGGAAACCTTTTGAAATCACTCTCTGATGGTTAACTGTGGAAGCCCAGACAGGATTCACTCGATGGCTCTCGCCAGCAGTCCTCACTCTCTGACAGCTGACTGACGACTTCCTCTTCTGTAACTGCCTTCAGTGTCTTTTTGGGAATAATGTAGCTTTTGATTGGTATAGATGGCTGTCAGTCCACTGAATTAGTATTCTAAATGTTCATGTGATGCCCTATTGGTTAGCAGAAAGAGTGCCAAGCATACAGCACAGTCATTCTCCGAGAATTCTGCTGGACTCGTGCTGAGATCCCCCACCTCTGAATGGCTGCTATGAGATCAGTGGTTGACAAGATGGGGGCTGTTTAAGTGTAAGACCAGCTCTTCACATTAAAGTTAATTTTGTAGGGCTCCTGCCCTGCTTTTACATTAGCCAACCTCCCAGTGCTGCAGCACACAGTGTGCTCTATCGCGTGGTGGCTGTGTGGCAGTTGGATCATCATCACCCAGTTAGGAGCTCCGTTTCATGCTCACCTCCAAGCAGCAGTCTCTGTTGCTGTACAGCTAGCAGCTGTGCTGTACTTAAAGGCACAGAGGCGCCAAACATATGAAGTCCATTCTGTCTCTCTCCCCCAGTGCCTTTGAGCCCCCCAATGCTTACTGGTGTCCCTTGAAGTCAGAGTACACTAGAGGGAGTTGCTGTGCTTGGCTGCAAGTTTGCAGCAGTAAAGAGTCAGGTGTGCTGAAGCGCCATGCAGTACAGTGCAAGCAAGCAGGTTCAAGCAGGTGGTGGCTCAAACGTGCACACACTAGCTGTGCGATGGTATATGGCAGTTCTGTGCACCACCGCAGAGATGGCGGCTCATCAATTCTTGCTCCTCTGGTCCCCCTCCAGGCTGCAGCCTTGGGGACCAGCATGAGCACAGAGATGGCAGGAAGTTCTGGTTGAGGTAGCAGCAAAAGGAGTCCAGGTAAGCCACCACTGGTGGAACCGAGAATAAACAAAACTAAAACTGCAAAGCGGTTAATAAAAACAGTATTTTAAAGTAAGTTTTAATAATTTAAAAGATGTAAATATAGCAGTTCCCTTCAAATGGGAACCACACCAAAAACGGCCTTCTCCAGTTGCTGGGAACTGATCAGGAAACTGAGATAAGTAGAAAACACATAATAAATAACACATAAGACCCTATCTAATGCAGAGTATCAAAAACTAAGTAAATATAATATTACTTAAAATAAATACAAAATAATAAACCATAAACTGTCCAGAAGTGTGGAGAAGACTTCGGGGAGACTGATCTCTTCTGGAAGAGAAATGAATCTGACACTAGAGTGCAGGGGTGAACATGATCACACAGGAGAATTTGAATGTCATTCTAAATTCCATTCTGCATGTTCCAGAGGACTTACTGCGCTTGTTAAACTTCAGTGAGAGACTCCTGGGATTTGAAAAGTCCATTAGAGATAAGTCCACAGTAACATCCATAGCAGCATGTTCATGGACTGGAGCCAACAATTCCATGAGTGAAACATTTGCCAGGTGAAAACGTCATCACATAATGCTCACTTGGTGTCCATGTGACCCTGACTAGTGTGATAATCAAGTATTTATACGATTGGACATGTTTGAAGTGCAGCAACTTGTTCAATCAGGGAAACCCCAACTACTTTTAACAAAAACATCAATAAATTTCCTGCTGGCTCCATGGCGCCGAGTCATAGGTGATCGCTCAGCACGCTGGCCACCCGGGTTCATGCCACAAGCCCAGATGTCAGGAGCAGAGTCCAGCAGGGAGGGAGTTTACAGTCTCCATTGGATGCTTCCCTCCCAAGGGGGTGGGTGGGTCCTGGGCCACTGTTTAATGGCTCCAGGTGGTGGCTAGTGGCTGGTGTTCTTGGCATGTGGCCTCGATGTGCCACTGAATGCCCCCGCCCCAGGATGCTGTCACAGCTGAACCACTTCATGGGAGGTGGGGGGGGCTGGGGAAAAAAATGGGAGAACCAGCCGCTCGGCTGACCAGATGACGGTGGCTGGTCTCCGCTCGCCACAAAGCCTGGAAGTGTCTGTGCCATCCCCTGCCACGCACAGGATATGGCTGGAATGTCTGCAGGTGACTCTCCTCTTCTGGTTCCCCTTCATGGGAGAGGGGCCCTTCCAACAAAGGGATACATCAGGTTACCGGGGTTGCGGCAATGACAGGGTGGCAGATGGCAAAGGGACATGGCAGCAGGGTGGGGGCCTAGGTGGCCCAAAGGAGTGGCCAGCCAAGGGCTTTGGAGAAGCAAAAAAATAAACACATTTCCTAAACTTTTATAAACATCTGCTATCATATGTAACTGAAAAAAAGATCGAGAAGCCCTTAGATAACAAGTATTTGAGGAGACCAGGTGAAAAACACTGCAGGCAGTGAATTTTAAACTGATTAGTAAATGAACAATTTGTTGAAATTATTTAAATAGGAAACATGTAGTAAATGTTGAAGTTTACGATGTTAGCAAATGGGCTATGTAATAGCTAATGGAGCAGTGCAGGGTAAACCATGACTTCCAGTTGCGTGTTGGAGCATGTAGGAATAGTGCATATAGGACAACTCTCTCCATGCTGTAATGAGACATCAGCCATCTTAGATCAGCGTGGCTGCCCGCAGTGACATACTACACACTCAGGAAACCAAAGTCATATTCCCACGATGGGCCAAGTAAAAAAAAACTTGATTTTACTGCTTTACCCCAACATCATATTTCCTCAGGAGGCTACTTCTACATTAGTGTGCAGTCTCTACTTTGTAGCACGGTACATATCAAAGCCTAGAGTCTTAATATCATCAGTTTTAACATTACAGTAAAAAACATTAGTGACTGAATCAATTCTAGTCTTTTAATCCTCGCCTTCAGATTTTGGAGCATGTGCCTGCAGACTGAAATCCATTTCAGTAGTAGCAGTAGTAGTCTTTATACATATCTGGCGGTCTTCTCCGGAGGCTCAGGGAACCATTACAACATCATACAGTAACAATATTAAAACATCTTAACCAGCTATAACACAACCCAATGTGAAATGATTTCAAAACAGCAAAATCTTTCAACAGATTCATAAATAACCCCCTATACTACCAGGGATGACACTACTGTGGAAAAAATAAACCCCAAAAGATTGAGCAGACAAGAAGGTTTTCAGGCCCTGCTTAAAGGTCTCCACCAAGGGGCCTCCCTCAAAGTTCTAGGAAAGGAATTCCAGAGGTAAGTTCAAGTCACTTACCCTCTTCCATAGGGTCTGAATACAAACACGTTCTTGTGTAATGGATCCCGAGACAGACTGGCAATTACAAAACATGTAGCGCTCGCAACCCGGTCTGGACCACATCAAAGCCTTTATGGCACTGCTGGATTAACAGCTCAAGTCTGGAAAAATGTATGGCTGTGTCCCATTAGGTTGTTTAAATATTCCCTTCAATTTTACAGAAATTACAGAAGGATGGGGACTAATATAGTTTGTGTATACCCAGTTTGTTTTAGAGCCCAATGCTCTAAGGAAGCGACCCAGGAATTCTTGAAATGTTAGCTACAGTTTCTTTCAAGAATAAAATCTACGAACTGGACCAAGTCACAATAATATGGGGGTGAACTGACAAACATTATGAAACTGTCACAACATATCTGGAATACTGAATCATCACAACATATTTGGGATGAACTGATACGCTTCTGAATTCTGTGAACAAATACAGATATTATTAGGAAAACGGATTGAGAATGACAGTAAGATTATAACTCTAATTCTGGAGATTTGGGGTTGAGTACTCTGCACAGGTTGGATTGCAGCCTGCAAAATGGCCACTGAGATGTGCAGTCATCTCATCATGATCATGACTGCTCATGGCTGGTTTTCTGTTGGCTTTTTCCATGGTGTAAGACTATAAGTTTTAAAAACAAACCTTGCAAGTCCAGGTCTTGGCACTGTTTCAGCATGTGCAGGATAAAACTGAGCAGGTGAGCCCCCTACACTTCCTCAGGCATACCTAGCAGGTCCGGTGGATGTTGCTGGCTCTCATCTCATTTTCCACATTTTCTAAATGGAGCCATAAGAGCGCATTCAAACACCAGGAATCCCTCACTATTGCTTGACAAGTGCAATCATTCCCCGAGAATGAGCTGCCCAGAGCCTGGAATTTTATGATAATTAGAGAACTTCAAAATGAAATTTGAAACTCCACTGTGGTCATGCCTTCCCCTGCCCTCTAATGGCAGATTTATTTCCCAGCCTGAGAGGAAGCATCACCCCAAAGTCACTCTCCAAAGTGTTGACATTTTTGGTCTGTTACATTTGTTTATTTCAGTGTGTGTTTTTATTTTAGTTGGTCTTTGATACTCTGAGTAAGGTTAGGTAATTTATTCTGTTATTGTGTGATTTTTCCCAGTTTCCTTGTGGTTCCGCAGAACCGAGAATCACTTGTTTAAACATGGTTCCCGGTTTTGTGGACCCACATTTTTAAACCATTTTTTGAAGTATTTGTCCTTCTCCTTTAGTGTTTTGCCCATTATTGTAAAGTGGTATTGATTTCTTTTGCATACTGCTTGATGATCCTTGTTTTCTCCTCTTCCTGGTTCCCTGTTGGAAACAGAAGTGATCACTTTTTGATTATTTTTATTACTGTTATTTTGTTTTAAAAAGGAAAACAGTTGCAGTTCCCATCCTTGGTGGGAACCGAACTGCTGACTCTAGGAACTGCACTCTTCTTTTTTCCTCTGGGCTGCCAGTGACTGGCACATGTGAAAAGCCCGAGAATAAGACAGGATCCATTAGTTTTAAAAAACTATAACCGGTGCTTTAAATTCCTGGCTAAGGCAGACTGCCATGAGTTGTGTTTTTCCTGTTTGGGCCCTGATCACGATTTTTCCAGTTGTGCATTTTGCATCACGATTTACCCTAAAACCTTAAAAAAAAAGGGCCAAAATTCTTGAGGAAATCATGGCTTCCCAGTCTGCCTCCTCTTCCCAACCTGACTCTGGGGAGAATCAGGTTCCTAAACAGAAACAGAAGGACAAAGCTGCTAAAGAGGACCTAGAGGTCAGGGTGCACTCTGCGCCTCAGGGCTTGGTACTTGAGGAGTTAGAATATTCTGGGTTAAACTTCTCAAAAGAGGTTTTGAATGTATTAAAAGTTTCCAGAATGCCAGCCACCAAGAAAACATATACAGTCCAACCCCGATTATCCAACCCTGTTCATCTGAACCTCCTATCTAATGACCACTACATATGTCCCCCATCCCACCCCACCTAACACAAGTGCTGCATTCACACAATTAACATCTAGGGGCTACCACTTTTCTTTTTTTTATATCATTAATCATGTTAGTTACCATTTAGCACCGATTAGCACCTAGTGCTGATTAGTGTGAAACCATCAAGTCCATTAAGTTAGAAGCACAACACATTCACACTCACTTTTGTGCTTCCGAGAATGACGGACAAGAGAAAATGGGTTGTGCTTAATGTAACACAGAAGCTATGGATCATAGTGCGCCTTGAGAGCGGTGAATGAGCAGTGGTTCTTGCCGGTGAATACGGGGTGGGTAACGCCACGATTAGCGACATCAAGGCAGCAAAAGAGAAACTTCGTGAGTTTGCCTTGACAATGGAAACTGCATCAGATGCTGAGAATTGAAAACATATGTGGTCCCGTAAAGATGATCAGCGGGACTCCACTGTCTACATGTGATTCAGACAGGAACGTGAGAAGGAGACATCAATTTCTGCTCCCCTTCCCAAAGAAAAAGCACTAATGTTCCACAATAGGCTTGGCAACACAGTCCCCTTTGCTGCCAGTGAGGGATGGCTCGACCGCTTTAAGTGGCAGCATGGCATCCCCCAGCTGTGGCTCTGTGAGGAGCAGCTCAGCACAGCAGAGAAGGAGATCTCCCTGTTTGCTGAAAACCTGCTGGATGTCACTGAAGCTGCTAGTCTCGTACCTGACCAAATCTACAAATCGGATGAGAATGGGCTTTTCTGGCACTGCTTAACCTGACCGAACACTGGCACACGGTGGAGAAAAAGACACACCCGGTTTTAAATAGCAGAAAGAACAAGTGACCATTCTGGGTTGTGTGAATGCATCCAGGACCCATAGGCTGAAGTTGGTTCTGGTTGGGAAGTCGAAGCAACCTCGTTGTTTTTAACATGTGAATATGTCTACACTACCTGTGCAGTATGAAGCACAATACAATGCCTGAATGAAAAGTCACATCTTCAGCAGGTGGTTTGCAGACCAGTTCATCCTGCAAGTCAAGCGGCATCTACATGCCAAAGGTCTGCCTTTACGTGCCATTCTCCTCATTGACAACTCCCCTGCCCATCCCGAAATCACCGATGTCAGGACAAAGGATGGACTGACTAGGTGCATGTTCCTCTTGGCAAACACCACCAGTAAACTACAGCCCTGCCATCAGGGCATCTTAGACATTTTCAAACGTGAGTACAAGAAAAAACTGCTTCAGTCAGTGCTGTTTGAGGAAAACTGGTAGATGCCTCTAAATGACATAATGAAGGCACTGTCACTTAAGGACATAGTGTACGTGTGTGGTGAAGCATGGGACGCTGCACAGCTGGAGAGCATACACAAAGCATGGTTAAATGTGGGATTCAAACCTCCCATGAAAATGAATGAATGGGGGATTCATGCCCAGACCTTATGATCTTTCATCCTCTGAAACCTCTATAGATGACCTGGTGACCCTGGCTGCTTCGATGTCTAACCCGCTAACCACCAAAGAGATTACTGAATAGGAGAATTGCGATGCAGTGGACCAGGGACACGAACATTTCTCTGAAGAAGCAATCCTTGCAATGGTGCAGCAGTATGAAACAGCACAGGCAGATGACATGGAGGAGGAGGAGGAGGAGGACGAAGATGACATTGAAGTCCTGGTATTGCCAACACACTCTGAGGCAGCTGAACTGTTCAGTAAGTACATACAGTACACAGAGAGTCAACCAGATTGTGTTCCTGCGCAGGTCATGCTGCTAAGAGCTATCCGGCAGAGAGCCTGCCGAAAGTCATATGATAGCTTAAAACAGAATAGCTTAAAACAGAAAAGTCTAACTGAATACTTCAAATAACCACTCATGCTTGCTTTCTTTTCAGTTTCTTGCCATTTCAGTTCTATTCTAAAGATGATAATGCTGTTTCTCAATAAAAGATTGTTTTTCTATGGTGTCTTGCTATCATGTGCTTGCCATTCACTATTATAGAACTCCCATTTATCCAATCTCTAATTTATCCAAACTGATCGGATGTCCCCGAGGCAGTTCGAATAAATGGGGTTGCACTGTACCTCAAAGTGAAAAAGGTTTTCCCTGTGGTGTTCTTCCAGGCAGAGCAATCCCCTCCAGACAAGTCTATCCTGCATACTGGACTACCTGGTACAGCTACAGTCTTTGGGTCTTCAACTTTCCACCCTTAAGATGCATCTTGCAGCAGTCTCAGACTCTGCTTTGGCTTGTAGGCAGAGAGCGATAGCCTCCTTGGCTACTGTCAAAAGGTTCTTTAAGGGTCTGACGTGTCTGAACCCCCTTTCAAAGATTCAGTCCCTCCCTGGGACTTAAATCTATGCATTGCCCAGCTCATGAGTGCTCCCTTCCAGCCTGTGGCAACTGTTGCTTTGAAATGTTACCTAGAAAACAGTTTTCTTGGTAGCCCTCACCTCTGCCAGGAGAGTGCGCGAGCTCCAAGTTCTGTGCCCAGATGCTAACTACATTATCTTCCACAGAGATAAAGTAGTTTTGAGGACCAATGGAAGATGTCTCCTTAAAGTGGTTTCAGAGTTTCACCTCAACCAATCCATTACACTCGTGTTTTTACTGCAAAATCCACAGCAGAGGAGCAAAGGCTCCATTGCATGGATCTTAAAAGAGCTTTAAGCTACTACTTGGACTGCACTAAGGATCTCAGGGCCACTTCAGCACAACTGTTTGTTACCTATGGGGATGTAGGCCAAGGCAAGCCAGTATCCAGCTCGCTGGATAGTGGCATGCATATAGTTCTGTTACGGCAAAGCCAGCAAATGTTCACTTGAAGGCGTCAGGGCCCACTCCACAAGGGGCACCTCTACCTCTGTGAGAGCCTCTAGAGGTGCCTCCATTCAGTAGATTTGTAAAGCAGCTACATGGAAAACAGTACACACCTTTACAAAGCACTACCATCTGGACATACAATCCAGAAGTGATGCCAGTTTTGACACTGCTACCTTGCAGAACCTTTTCCCTAAATAGGTTCTGTACCCAGCCTCCCAAAGTACTGCTATGGAGTCTGCAGTTGTCAAGCAATACTTAGGGATTCCTAGGGTTTGAAGAAAAAATTACTCAGTGTAGTAATGTTGTTTCTTCCTAAGGGATCCCTCACTCAGAGGGTGAGACACAGGACTACCAAACCAATCAGTGATAGGCGAGCCAAAAGCTGTAAGGAGTGGCCCTTAATATATTCACCCTAGAGAAAAAGGGGGCTGGGAGGGGACATGCTCTCAGTCTCTTGAACAGTCAGAGATGCCCTGAAGTTCAAGGGTGGTAAATCAGGAGAAATGTTAGAAGCAATTTTCTACCAAAGAGTGGGAAAGCTATAGACAGCCTACCACTGAAGACGGTGGCCATGGAGACAGTAAAGGCCTTTAAGGTAAGCCTGGACACATTTCTACTTATCAAAGCAATCAGACTCCAGGCCAAGCTGGCTAGGCTACAAGCAACCTCTTCTCCCACCCAGGGGCCACCAAGTTTGACACCATTAACTCAGAGGGTGGCAAGAAGGAGGAGGAGTGACTGGACTAGGGTGGACT
This sequence comes from Neoceratodus forsteri, assembly GCA_016271365.2. Lineage (NCBI taxonomy): Eukaryota > Metazoa > Chordata > Ceratodontiformes > Ceratodontidae > Neoceratodus > Neoceratodus forsteri. The sequence continues at coordinate 310,904,089 of CM057450.1, forward strand.
CTGGAAGGGTGGGGATGGTGGGTCAGAGGCACATTCCTCAACTGATACCACTATGTAATTCCTATACTGCTCTGGCAGGGCAAGACTGCAGGGAAGAGGCACCCATGGTAGAGACCGGGGAGGACGTGGGGATTCTCCATAGTGGAGACCCCAAGAAAGGTGGTAGAGGACCCCAGAGGAAGCAACTTCTGGCTGAGGACTCAACCGTGTGAGGGATGGATTTGGGACTAGGGAACAGGAGGGGAAGAGGGAGGTTAGGTGCCAACATGGCGCCACTGCCCAGAGTGATGGGCAGTGGATCCTAATGATCACTAAGGTGGCAGAAGGAAGGCACAGCTGTATGTCAATATCCATCTGGGGACTAATGACTTGGTTAGGGACGGGGCTGAGACAGTGCAGGGGGAGTTCAGGGAGTTGGGGAGAGGTCCTAGGCAGGTAGTACATTCAGTGGTTTTCGTAGAAGCACTGCCTGTCTATGATGAGGCAGAAGAGGAATCTCTGCACCAGGAGCTTCAACTCATGGTTGAAGGAATGGTGCACATTGGAGAGTGGGGTCCAGCCTGGAGGGAATAAGGGCCTTTACATGGGTGATGGCCTGCATCCACTCAGGAGGGGAACCACAGTCCTCAGTGGAAGGTTTAAATGTTGCTTCAACTGAGCATTTAAACTAGCTGAAGGGGATGGTAGAAGAAATCGGGGAGGCAGTAATTCCCCCCCCCCAACAGGTTAAAGTAGGAAGAACCTGAGGGGAGAGAGATAGAAGTACCTTAAGGTACAAATTAATAAAGCAATCAAGGTGGTAGAAATGAAGGAGAATAGAAATGGGAGCAATACAAATGGGGGAAGGAGGGAGGACAAAAAGGTAAAAAGAAAGGGAATAATCATAGTGGTGACAAAATCTGGAAGGCCATGTGTGCGAATCTAGAATACAAGATTCCAGACTTAGAGGCCATCATGGCAGAGGTCGACCAGGATACTGTTGCCATTACTGAGTCGTGGTACACTGAAAACTATGACTGGAACATGGCCATACCAGGCTATACTCTGTTCAGAAAAGCCAGAGTAGGGGAAAAAAAGGAGGGGGTCTAGTCCTTCATGTGAAGGAAAGCAGGTAAGTGACAGAGATACAGGGAATAAGGGAGGGGGAGGGGGACAGAGGCACTGTGCATCACCTTGGAGAAGGGGAATGGAGCCACTATTCGCACTGGTGTTATCTACAGACCTCCAGTCCAGGGGGAGGAGTTGGATAAGGTACTGGTGGAAGCCACTGGCAAGATGGCAGGAAAGGGGGAGGTGCTGTTATTGAGGGACTTCAATCTGCCAGATGTTAATAGGACCTTCCCAGATGTGGCTTCAGCTAGAAGCAGGGACAACCTGGACTCCCTGCAATGGGCATTCCTCTGGCAACTAGTCAGCAAATCCACACATGATGGGACAATACTGGACCTGGCACTTACTAACTGGGACAGTGTTGCAGATGTCAAGGTAGGAGGCTACCTGGGGACCAGTGATCACCATACAGTGTGGTTCAATACAAGGACAGCTGCGAAATCGAACCATACAAGGGCAAAGGTCCTGGACCTCAGAAGGGCAGATTTTATAAAGCTGGGTGAATGCCTCAGGGATGACCTGGCAGGGTCAATGACCAGAGTGGGGTGGAGGAACAGTGGGCAAAGCAAGAAATGGGCTTAGTAAAGGCAACAAACCTGTGTCAAACAAATGAGCATAAGTAAGAGGAAAAAGAGACATTTTGAAGGTATGTAAATGAAAAGAGGGAGACCAGGGGATGTATTGTAAGTTTAAAAAGGGATGGGGGAGGCAGAGCAGAGGGGGACCAGGAAAAGGCAGACATTCTGAACAAATACTTTTGTTCAGTATCCACAGTGGAACAAGAAGGGGAGGGGCCACAAAAAAGTAACAGGAGCCCTGAAGGAAGGGAGGTAGACAATAGACCTTTTTCAGAAGAGAGAGTCCTAAGGGGACTCACTAATCTAAAAGTGGACAAAGCAATGGGACCAGGCGGGTTACATCCTAGCGTATTGAGGGAGCTCAGAGAGGTACTGGCTGCACCTCTAACAGTCCTATTTAACAGCAGACTCAAAACAGGAGTGGTTCCAGAGGACTGGAGAAGACCATACGTAGTCTCACTTCACAGATGTGGTAGCAGGGTGGAGGCTGCCAATTACAGATCAGTCAGCCTGACATCAGTAGTGGGAAGGTTAACGGAATCACTCTGCAGATGGAGAGCATAGTGGAATATCTTGAATCTAATGGGTTACAAAACCCAAGACAGCATGGATTGATGGGTGGGAGGACAGGTCAAATGAATCTAATAGATTTCTTTGATTGGATGACAAAGGAATTTTTGTATTTTTATTTTAGTCTTTGGTAACCGGGTAAGGCCCACTAGGCACAAGTGCCTGTTTTCATGGGCGACCTGGGAGCACTGCAAGGTTAAGTGACTTGCTCAAAGTCACATAGTATGCAGGTGGAGGTTGTGAGAATCAAACTCAGGTCTGGTCTGCTGGATGTACCAAGTTCACTCACATCTCATTACTCTAACCTCTAGGCTATACTGCGAGCCCATATCAGGGTGGAGCAATGGGTTAATAGCTGCCACTTAGCCCAGTCTCAGTTGTTATTTGCTTGTACTATTGTCACCTTGTGCCATCTCTGCCTAGCCATATGTATAATCTCAAGTACTGTCTGAACTGATCTGTATTCTTACCTACATGTACTATATACTATGTAATCATATACTATATAATTGTATAATCTCATCTCTTTTATGTATGTATTCTCCCGGGTCGTGCCTGAAAATAGTCAACTCTTGGCTAGCGCACCTAACCCGGTTAACAAAAACTAACTAACTAAATAAATAAATGTGGCCTACCTAGATTTCAGTAAGGCATTCAACACTGTTCCACATCGGAGGCTATTAAGCAAGCTGGGTAGCTTAAGAGTGGGTCCAAATGTGGTACACTGGGTAAGAAACTGTTTAGGAGACAGGCAACAGATGGTGGCAGTAGTAAACAAAGTTCACTCTGAGGAGGGGATGCCTGGTGACCAGCAGGGTGCCTCAGGGATGACTGCTGGGAATGGTCCTCTTTAATGTCTTTAAAGGTGACATTGCAGGAGGTGGAGCCAGCATCCGGAGCATCCAGACACACTTTCTACAACTCCTGCCACTGTGCTGGCTTTTTCCTTTAAAGATATCTGTTTTCAGCTGAAACAAATGCTTGGATGTCTACCTCTTGCCGCGGTATTTGACGCTTTGGGTATTTTGATCAATTTTTACCTGGAACAACCAACCTACATGGAGCAAAGTGAGTCCAGAGCCAGGATGGGGAAACCTCATGGCTTGGTCCATGGGCTGCAAGATTTCTTCAAGCCAAAGCAGGGAGCTATGAAGAAAATGATGGACACACATTTGACTACCTCAGGGATGGAAGAAATTATGCTGCAAACTCTACATGCCACCATGAACCATATGAATGCTTCTTTACAACTAATGGCTGACAAATTTGATGCTTTTACCTCCCATTTGCAATCTGTGGAAACACAAGTTGAGACTAGTTGGGTGGAGGCCATGGAGGCTGTGAACTCGGCAGGCAGGGCACTCTCAGCCACAGTGGATATTATTAAAGAAAGTACTCTCTTGAAACTTCACCTGGAACATGCTGAAAACCACTTAAGAGAGGCTAATATGTGTATTCTTGGGACTCTCCGAGGGCTTTGTGAGGTTCAGATCACCCTGTTGTTACTGTACTAATCTGGATTACTGAAGCACTTGGGCTGGATGCCACCAATTTGGTTGTCAATTGGCTCTACTGGATTACACCCCGATGGAGAATGGAACCAGTTCCCAAACCTTGCTACTAAAAATGGGCTCCACTGGACAGAGATTTGATATTGAAAGTGGAAAAAAGAGCTAAAGAGGTTGAAGTGAATGGGGCTCGCATCATGTTCTTTCCAAATTTAAGCTTTGCAACCAGACAGCAGCAAAACATTTTTGATAGTTCCAAAAGACAGCTCCAAGAACTGGAAGCGTTGTTTAACACGATGTAGCCTGCAAAGCTGCGAGTTCAATATGAAGGGCGCACCTACGTTTACACCAACCCGAAAGATGTCTATAAAGTGACCGAGAGAATGCAAGTGTCCCATGCTTCGCAACAGCAGGATCATCCAGAATCGGAGGAAGAAACTTAAATCGCAGATGTGCGCCGCTGATTTCTTTAACCTTGCATTGGACTTGGGGACCCATGGTTCCACAGATGTACTGGTACCAATGTCTTTTGGTGACTTCAGATTTGAATGTTCAAGATAGCTTTCTTTGTACCAGTATTGTTTTTTAATAGGGTTTTATTACCCATACCGCTGCTTACTTTGAGACATAGGAGCCTATGATCATTTTTAATTTTAATGTCAGTGCATCTCCCAGGTGGAGAGCTTATTCATCTGATCTCAAAAAATTGGGACTGCTACTGTTTAATATTTTATTGTTTATGCAGTACACAAATGCAGAGATTGAAATGTTTAAATCTTTTATTACGTGTTGTCTAACTGAACTGCAACACAGACAGCTGTGGTTAAAATGGCTGGCTTTCCCACTAAGAATGAAGATAGAGGTGTTCTCACCCCTTAAGTTATCCTCTATATTGATGCAGTTGTCATGGTCGTGGCTTACCCTGGATTCCATTTGGGAGAGTTCCAGACCTCTCTAACCTACTATGATTAAATCCCATGAGTTGTTTCCATTCTGATAAAAACCTGTCAGCTGGAGGCATGTTACACTTAGAAATAGTTGCCTGATTGTTGTGTGTCATGTTTTCTTATGGCAGGTTGAAAAGTCTGTATATGATTTCAAATACCCTACCTTCTATGGACAGTTAGACTAAAGAGTCATTTTCAATCTCTATGCATAGTCTAACTATAGAGTCTAGCTCCATTGATGCATATGGCAAAAGTGTAACATGTTACTTTACAGCTCTTAGTTTATTAATAAAAGCAGGATACCCTCATGAGGCATAACTGAGATAGCATGACTACCTGCTCTGTTGTAAATGTACAACGTACACTGTGATATATATGATATAATCTTGTGCCTCTGGAATTTACGGTTTGATACAAACCTAATAAAAATGTTTTTAAAAAAGTGACATTTCGGAGGAGCTGGAGGGGAAGGTCTGCCTGTTTGTGGATGACAGCAAAATCTGCAATAGGGTGGATACTCCAGTGGGGGCAGTCAAGAGTATGGCAGCTGATTTCAATGCAAAAGTGCAAAATAATGCACTTGAGCACAGAATCCCAGGGGCAGAGTACAAAATGGGGGGAGTGTTACTGACGCCCACCAAGCAGAAAAGAGACCTGGGGTAATAATCTCTGATGACCTAGGGGTGGCCAGGTAGTGTGACCAAGGAAGTCTGGAGGGCTAGTGGAATGCTGGGGTGCAAGGGAGAGGTATCACCAGCAGAAGGAGGGAGGTGGTGCTGCCCCTGTATAGACTGTTGATAAAATCTCACTTAGAATTCTGTGTACAGTTCTGGAGACCACATCCCTGGAAGGACATAGACAGAGCGGAGGCAGACCAGAGCAAATAAAATGGTGCAGGGACTGCATCAAAAGCTCTATGAGGAGAGACTAAATTAACTCAATATGTACAGCTAGCAGAGATGAGGGAAGGGAGACATGATAGAGACCTTTAAATGCCTCACAGGGTAAAAAGGTACAGGAGGGAAGTGTTTTTCAAGAAAAAAGGTGCACAAGAACAAGGGGACATGCTGTGAAGTTGAAGGGGGGAGATTCAAGAGAGATGTGAGAAAGTACTTCTTCACAGAAAGAGTGGTGGAGTACCAGAAGTTTTGGAGGAGCCTACCAGCCGATGTGTTGGGGGTGAAAACTGTGGTGGGGTTTAAGAATGCATGGGACAGGGCTAGCCAGCACAGTAGTAGAGCTACCGCTTGCCGTCCAGATGACCTGAGTACATGCCCAGAGTCCTAGAACTCTGGTGCTGACCAGTGTGGCAGGGTATGGGCATCCATTGGATGCCTCCTACCTCAGGGAGGGAGGGCACCTTCTTCCATATCACAACCTCTCCCTGGTGACCCAGGGAGGAGGGGGTGTCATGCGAGAAGGAATAAGTGATCCCTCTGGGGTGACCTTATGTCAGCACATAACCACTTGCCTGGCAAGTGATACGGAAGTGTCACCTGCCCAGAGTGGGGCAGGCAGGGGAGTACCGAAGGTAGGGTAGGGCTTACCCACCCTTCCAATGGCCCTGATGGGCAATTTGCCAGTCCATCTCTCAGGACCACATCCTGGGGTGGGATACGGGGAGGGCTTAGCAGGGGAAAATACCCTTAGCAGCGCTGGGAGATGAAGCTGCCCCACCACGCATGCCACAGCAGGGTTTCTTCAACTCCTCCTTTGCCTCCCTGGCTCCTCCTCACAGGCCCCATCAAATGAAGAATCCTCCTCCTCCCAGCTTGGAGAACTGGGGGTCTCAATCGAGGGGGATAAGCTGCAGGTTACAGTCAAGGTATCCAGGGAGGTTACCGAGCAAAGACTGGTGGTGGGCTGGAACACTGAAAAATTCCTGCAGTGGATGAAGGGGCTTTAGTTGGTGGAAAGAAGGCCAAGTAGCTTGGTGAGATGAAAATGGGGACAAAAATAGAAAGCAAAAAAAAAATTCTAAAGGAATAGGCATCAGTGGCTCTTAGTGGAAAGGAATGGAGCACAGAAAAGGAGCTGGAGATGAAGTGGGGTCTACAGTGATACTGTAGGTAGGGGAAAATGGGCTGAATGGGTGGGCCAAGCAGTCCTTATCTTCCAACAAATTCTATGTTTCAGTGGGTAGCCTGGTTAGTTGAATGGGTAGGGAATCCCTATAAACTGGTTTGTGTTTTCGTCCCTACTTATAAAGCAGGATTGGGTATAGTGGATGTGATGGACCAAGACTTCCTTCCTACTTTACCTTAAAATTACTATGGTGTTTTGCTGTGCTGTTTACTGTCAGAAACGTGCGCTGGCACCATCCTAACATATCTACAGTATGAATCCGGATTGTACAGTCAAAAAGTAGCCTCAGTGGAAGAACTTGTAAATTTTTTAGTAGCAGTCAGATTTATTGACTTGAGTCAATCACAAAACTACATGTAGTAATAAAAGTTCATTTAAAAGTATCAGAGATAACAAAGGAAATACACTGATGATGAATCTAAAGATGTCAGTAATAAATTCCAGCTTAAAAACAAACAAACAAAAAGAAACATTTTCTGTTGACTAATCAATACGGCTGTTGTAACATCCAATGCAGTGCTGTAGAAGCTGTGCACTGCCTGGGTGAACCTGGTTCATGTGCTAACCCTGGAATCCCACACAGAGGTTAGCTGTGGACCAGGTGTGCTGAAGTGGTGAGGGTTTGCTCCTAGAAAGGGAAGACATGGGCCACCCCAGCATTCACTCATATCCAGCTGGGTTGTCAAGGACAAAAAACAAACAAAAAAACAAACATTGGCACAGGCTGTAAAGGCAGTCACCCACCTGCTCTCCTGAAAGAAGGTGTAGTCACAGTGACCCTGAGCATTGGGGTGTGGACAATGTGTGAGGGGAAGATAACAAAACAGGTCTGCACAGGAACGAGTCATCAATATCACAGCGGCAGTGTATGCAGCTGCCCTGCACAAGACCCAAGTTGAAGCTCTGCCCCTTACTTCCATCTCAAGCCAACAGAGCCCAAGTAGTGTCACTCTCAGCTTTAAAGGCAGGATGCTGTTGTTGCTCGGCCCTTCAGTCCCCACCCTCTGGCTGTCACGTGGTGCTGCAGATAAGGTGCATCTGCATCAGTCCAAATCATTCAACAGCTTCAAGCACGGATGGGACAAGCATGTGAGTTTAGTAAGAAAAAGGGGACAGTAAGAAAGGGGAGGGCTGACACTAGGGCCAGGCAGAATAGTTAGATAGGGTGGGCAGACTGGATGGGCCAAGAGCTCTTTTCTGCCATCAATGTCTCTGTATGTATCAGTGGCTGTTATGGGAACAGGCTGAACTGCCCCCTCCCCCCCAAAAAATATCAACATCATGACATGGTAGTTGTAACCAGTTGGTACCATGGATCTCACCAGAGAAGCTGTAGTTAACACCTTTGGATGAAGCAGTGGACCATTACTGGGAACAATCTGCCCCAGATAGGACAGGCTAACTGAACTAGAAAATATAATAGGTCTCAACTGGCCCAATTACAGTCACATTGTCCCTTTGGGTGTTTTTGTTTTGTTACAAATTTATTGTATAAGAAGAAACTGTAATTAAAATACAGAAACCATTCTTTGACATAGGAAAATTTGAGAGAATCGTGTAATTCAAAGAGGGACAGTCAGGAAAACAGTAGGGTTTGCAAGCAAGAAGCTTGAGACTGCTTTCTGTTGTTGTTTGCCAAGCTGCAAGGACTTGGTGGGGGGGATTTCCTGAGAAAAGGGAAACACATTACATGCGTACCATCATTCATCTGACCTAATTCCTCATCCTAGTAATAAAACCCACCCCTGAAGGCTCAATCAGAACAAGCATTCAAGTCTTGCCAAATTCAGGATCTGTGGTATCTGGGAAAGGAAAACTCAGTTTAACACAAGCTAAAGTACCAAAGTAAACAAAAGGGGTGAGGGTCGTAGAGATTGCTATAAAGAGTAATTCATTGGTAGTCCATGGCTCTTACTCTTCAAAATGTTATGTCAGGTTGCAGACAGCAAGAAAAAAATATTCACCTTAGTAATTGTGTTTCTTCTAATGGAGTCTTGCTGTATTCGGACATAAGCAGTTAGCCCCAGCACTTGAACTGCTCCGGGAGAGGAAAGAGTTAACTCTATGCAGGAAGCATAGAACGTTGAGTTCGAGCTTGGTTTCAAACCTCTGTCTGCAGCACTTCAAAGTGTAACCATCAGATTCTTACGAGCTATTACTAACTACACTTCTTAAAGTGGAAACTGTAAAAGAACATAGCCAACAGGCAACAAATTTTTGGTTCCCCAAAAGACTCAAGTCGAGAACCCAACATAATAACCAAGCAGTGAACCAACATATAGCTACCAAAAACAACATAACAATAACCCACTCCCCCCTTCTAGAAAGGAGGAGTACCAAGTACACCCCTGATGTGCAACACTGTACCTGCCAGCCCACTTCCCAAAAATAGGTTCTGAGAGGGGAGGAAGGGAGGGAGGTCAGAATACAGCAAGACTCCATTAGAAGAAACACAATTACTAAGGTGAGTAATTTTTTCTTCAAACAACATTAAGTCTTGCTGTATTCTGACATATGCAGACTACCCAGCAGTACTGCCATGGTGGGGGGTACCAAACCGATTTTTGGAACAGGCTCTTCGGTACTGCTGTTCCAAACTGAGCATCACTCCTAGCCTGGATATCCAGAGTAATGCTTGGTGAAAGTATGGACAGTTTTCCAGGTGGCTGCTTTGCATATCTCTAGTAAAGGTATATCCCTGGCAGCAGCCAGGGAAGCAGCTGTACCCCTGGTCGAATGAGCCCTCAGGCCTAAGGGGGTATTTTGCCTAGCTTTTCATAGCAGAATTGAATACAAGAGACAATTCACCTGGCGATAGTTCTCTTAGTAGCAGGCTTACCTTTTCCCACTTCACCATAAGTGAGAAAAAATTGGGGATATTCATACCCAAGTGCCTTAGTATGCTCAATGTAGTAGCTAAGTGCCCTCTTAACATCCAAACTATGTAATCTTCTTTGTCCAAAAGAAGAATGACCAGTGAAGAACATAGGAAGAGACATGGACTGGTTCAGATGAAAATCTGAGACCACTTTGGGTAAGAACCTCCTGTTGGTTCTGACCACCTAATTTTTATGGAATGAGATAAAATAATCAGTGTGGCTCAGTTGGTAGCACATCCACCTCTGGACCAGAAGGTCGTGGGTTCCCAACCCACACCGGGATTGAACTTGCACCTAAAACGCTGGCATCAGAATGCAGTATTGGGGGGTGCTGTACCGCTGGGGTGTGCCACCCTTCGGATGAGATGTTAAACCGAGGTCCCTTCTACTCATCCTGGTATGGTCCTGGTGGGTGTCCAGGTGGAAATAAAAGAACCCACGGCACTCTTTGCAAAGAGTAGAGGACATTCCCAGTGTCCTGGCCAGCATTTCCCTACCCATAAACCGGTTCATGCAATTATCCAGGCCGTGTGTGGGTGTTGATGTGCGATATGGCTGCCACTACACATTCAGTCACTTCACTACCAGTCAAGCATTGCTTGTAAAGCACGTTGGGATACACTGTGTATGAAAAGCGCTATATAAATGTGGATTCTTATTCTTCTTCTAAAATCTGGCTCCACTGACAGAGCTTTTAATTCATTAATACAGCTGGCTGAAGTGATAGCTACCAGGAACACAGTTTTCTAAGTCAAATACTCGAGTTCGGTTGAAGCCAAGGGCTCAAAAGGGGGTTGCATGAGCTGAGCAATGCAAACATTAAGACCCCAAGCAGGGGTAGGGTCCCTAAAGGGAGGGTTGGTATGAACCAAACCTTTAAAAGAATTTACAGAAGACAGGATGAGATGCCGGGGGGGGGGGGCCTTCCCTGCTGACAGGAATGCAGATACAGCTGCTAAATGAACCTTTAAAGTGACTGGTCTGAGGCCTAAGCCATTGAGATGAACCATGTAATCCAGAACTGTAGCCAGATCAGCAGTATCTGGTAAAACATCCTTACTGGAACACCAAATGCGGAATCTCTTCCATTTGGAATTATAAGTTTTTCTGGTGGCAGGTTTTTGAGTGGCTTTGAGAATATCCAGCACCCCCTGAGACAGGTGCAGACCTGCATACTCTAACTCTTCAAGAGCCAAGCCTTGAGGTTGAGAGACTGAAGATTGGGGTACCAGCTTCTTCCCTGAGAGAAAGTTAGCAGATTGTGCCTCTTAGGAAGAGATAGGGGAAGATGGAATGCTAGGGACATCAACAGAGGATACCAAGGCTGTCTGGCCCAGTCTAGTACAATCAGGATCACCCTGCTCGGTTGTGACCTGATCTTGACCAGGACCTTGAATAACAGGGGAAAAGGAGGAAAGGCATAAAGGAATTTGACCCCCAATCCAGAACCAGAGCATCTGGGGGAACTGTGCCCATGACTGGAGGTCTGCAACAGAAGAGAGGAAGTTGATTGTCTGGGGCTGCAAAGAGATCTATTTTTGGAGTGCCCCACCTGGAGAAGACTACTTTCAATATGAAAGGGTCCAGGGCCCATTCATGATGGTCCTCTGAAATCCTGCTCGGCTCATCTGCTAGCACATTTTCCTTCCCTGATAGATGGACTGCTGCTAGGGATGCTTGCAGGACATAAGTCAGAGACCATATTTTCATGGATTACGTGCACAAGGCTGTAGACGGAGTGCCTCCCTGCTTGTTGATGTACCACATGGTGGTGGTGTTGTCTGTCCTGATCTGAACCACTTTGTTCCTCACCGAGTCCAAGAAAGCTTGGAGAGCCAGGAACACTGCTGAGTTCCAGAAGATTGATATGAAGTAGCGACTTCTGAGGAGACCAGACACCTTGTGCTGTGAGGGCTCCCAGGTGGGTTCCCCAGCCCAGGAGAGAGGCATCTGTGGTTAGTACCACTGAATGAGTCTGACTGATGAATGGGACTCCTTGTCTGAGATTGTCCTGATCCAACTACTACTGAAGAGCTTGGACCAGTCTGAGTCACTGGAATCAATTTGGCTAGAGGATCTTTTTTCTGAGACCAAAAGAACCTCAAATGGAACTGAATGTCCCTCACTTGAAATCTGGCTCCCTGTACCACCGCAGTGGAAGCTGTCATGTGGCCCAGGAGCTGAAGAAAATGTCTTGCTGGTCAAGACACCAGAAGGTGGAAAGAGGAGGCAAGATCTGTCAGGGCCTTCACCCTTGCCAAGGAAAGAAAAGCCTTTGCCTGCACAGTATCCAACTCTACCTCTATGAAGGTGAGGAGTTGTACTGTTTCAAGAACTGACTTTGGCAGATTGAGAAGAAAACCTAGAGAAGTGAGCAACTGCTGTGTAACTTGTAGGTCTGACTTGACTTTTTCTGGAGCCTGCCCTACGATGATCCAGTTGTCCAGGTATGGGAAAATGGAGATCCTCTGTCTCCTGGGAAAGGTCAATACTACTGCTAGGCATTTTGTGAACACCCTTGGAGCTGATGATAGGCCGAAGGGCACTGCACTGAACTGATAATGGCCTGAAGGCAATTCGAACCTGAGGTACTTTCTGTGGCAGCACCTGATTGGGATGTGAAAGTAGGCATCCTTGAGGTCCAGGGAAGCTAGCCAATCCCCTGGCCTTAGAGAGGGAAGAATTGCTCCCAGCGTCACCATTCTGAATCTTGGTTTTAAGATGTGCTTGTTTAGGTATCTTAAGTCTAGGATGGGCCGCCACTCCCCTGTCTTTTTTGGGGTAAGGAAATATCTGGAATACAGACCCTTGCACCTGTGCTGAGTAGGAACTGTCTCTACAGCTCTGAGGGTTAGCAGAGAAGAAAGCTCTGCTTCTAAAGCAGTGATACTGGAAAGGTTTGCAGGTGAAGAGGACTTGGCCCTCAATTTTGGGAACTTTGCAAAACTGAAAGCCCATCCCTGACTTATTACCTCCAGGGCCCATCTGTCTGAGGTAGCAGACTTCCAAGCCTGGAAGCAGTAAGTGAGCCTGCCTCCTACTGGGATTTGGGAGCCGACCCAGGCTGACACATCAGGGTGTCTGCTTGGCAGGAGCCTTGGACTGAGAGGAGGATGCAGCCCTGCTCATTCCCCTTCTACCCCTCCCTCTGAAGAACCCCCTCTGTGGAAATGGAGACGAGGCCTGCGCTTGGTAGAAAGGCCTGTGAAAAGGCCTACCCCTGCCCCTAGACTGCTGCCTCTGAGGGGTTGCCTGCCTTTCCTTGGCCTGCGCACTCCTGTAGGTGGTCCGACACTCATCCATTTTCTTCATACAATTCTCTGTCTGCTCCTCAAACAGAGAATTAGCCACCACAGGGAAATCCTTAGCCTGGGTGTCCTGTGAGAGACTAGTGCATCTGAGCCAAGCAAACCTCCTAAGAGACACAGATGTAGCCATGACTTGTGAGGCCACATTAGTCAAGTCCACAGCAGCATGAAATTGAATTCTGGATACCTCAATCCCATCAGCAGCCACCTCCTCCTCCAGCTCCTTGGCTAGCTGGGGGGAGGCCTGTTTAGCCAGCTCCAGAACAGTATCCCATCTAGACTTCTGGTATCTGGTTGTGTAGGCCATATAATTTGCCTGCCTGAGTCCCAAGAAGGATGCTAAGTGCTGTTTTTTGGCCACAGCACCCACCTTCCTAAAGTCTTTATCTGCGGGGTGGAGGGGTGAAGCCAAGGGTATGTTAGCCTTGTCACAGGCTGCAGCCTGCACTACCTGGCTGCATTGGTGGAACAAGAACTCTGTACCTGAGCCTGAAAGCATAGACCTCCTGTCCACTCTACAGGAGGTAAAGAATTTGGGGTTTAAAGAATTTTCTGTGCGTTTCCCAAAGGATTTATGGAGGGGAACAGACAATCTCTTGGACTCCGGAATGTCCATCATTTCCACAAAATCAGACTCCTCTTGTTCCTCAACAGCATCAACCAAGAGAAGCTGGAGGGTATCAGCCACTTTCTTGTAGAACAAATAGTGGGATGGGGACTAAGAAAGCCTGGGATGGGAAACATTAGAAGGCCAGTCTGGGAAGATGTCCGGTTTGATGGGCTCATCCAGACCTTCATCACCATTATCCTCGTCATCATTGTCTTGTTCTTCCTCCCCACTCTGGTTCATAAAATTCATCCGGAACATAATCCAGTACTGGAGGAACCAACCAAACCGAGCGCCTACCGATAGGCACTGGATCGGATGGAACCGGACGGGGTGATTCCACAATACTTATCGCCCTGGCTATTTCTTCGGCGGTTGGATGATGTGGTTCTGGATCCAAACTGGACGATTTCCTTTTGAATTACAATGGAACCGACCCCTCAGGGTCAGATCTCCTCTTGCCTGAGGCAGTATCGCCCAGGTTAGTGGGCACTCCCTCAGGTTCGGTAGGAACCGAACCAAGCTGGCCATCTGGATTAGCGGACTTCTCAGCCTCCCTTTCCCCTGAGCCTACCCAACCTCTTTTCCAGGGTGGCCTTCTGGAAATATCTGCAAATTCAGCAGTCTGAATCGAGGTGGTCAAACCCCAGACAATAAACACAAATAGTGTGAGGATCTGCCTTAGCAAAGGCATCACCACACTCACCACAGTGCTGAAACCCAGTGGGCCTGGTTTTTTTCTTGGGTTTCTCAGACATGGCCAGGATACAACTTATCCTTTACAGCTATTTAGCCAGGTAACTCCCTCCTATCAGTTCCCGTGTTACGGGTCATGGAAAAAAAACGTAAAATCGCGTTTTGTATTTTTTAAAAAGCAATAGGAACCGGTACCTCACACTACAGAAAGAATAAGAAAAAAAAAACTAACACCACCACTTTTTACAATTTCCACACAAAAATAGACACTAAAAATAGGACTAATACGGATGTATGCTTCCAGCAACATGACTATAAGCTCAGACTGGGTACTAGTCAGATGTTATGAGAAGCGGACAATGACTTGACTTGTCAACTGAAAATGATGGCCTTTCATACGTTCCTCAGAAATACAAGAAAACTAGTGAGACTGTCCGTACCAATGCTTCAGAAAATGCAAATGGGCAGCGAAGTGAATTAAAAAACACGCAGTGACACTGGTGAAGTACCAAAACGATTTAGTAGATATAAAATACCACAGATTTGAGCATCAGTGTTGTGGTTGCTTCGGTACTCCAGTACTACAGACAAAACATAGCACAGTAAAACTATGTGCAAGACAACAAAAGCAAAGCGAACCCACCACATATGACACTGACCTGTATAGCAGACATCACTATTAGTAATCGAAACAGAATACGGAAAGGAGAACTGCTGACATGACAAGATTGTCTTTGCAATAGAATTCAAAATGGGATCAGGCACAAGGTTCGAGGCGGGTCACTGGAATCGTCGACTTTGAAAGCGGGCAGCCCACTCAGTGCTTACACACCACTATAAGTCAGGCATGGTAGTTCAGCTTTTTTTTTTTTTTTACTTTCAGCGAGAACAGAGAACAGCAAAACCATTGTGGAGAGTCAGTGAATGATTGATATTCAAATGTAGTTAACTTGGGCAGCCTCGACTTCTACAGACTATTTTTTGTAAAATTTTAGAGCATTTAAAGCAGCAGTACTACGAAATCAGGAAGTGACCTATCAAAATTCTGTTTTTCAGCTTTAACCACCAATATATACAAACCATTGCCTACTCGAAGCTGGTGTACACCAGAATTTTTTTCCCGTGGCAATCAGTAATTGAGACTTGCGGCTAGAAACCATGTTGCTGACTAACCATGTATTTGTTAGATCTCTCTGTGCTCTGCTGAGCAGTTCCCTGGTACTCTTTCCAGCCGGCAATCTACTATCTCAGAGTAATTTGTTCAGTCTTCCTTTACATTTCTGCAACCCTGTGTGCTGCACTGGAACCCCCTCTGCTGCCAGCTGCACATCAGGTGTATGACTGACAGAACTACACAGGGACATGGGGACAGTTCAGAACAGGGTCCCACTGCAGTGACCTGAAGGGGGGAGCAAGTGACAAGGTGTCCACAGCCCTATGTATTGTGGCTCCATAACAATTCAAAGAAATCACAAATATTCAAAAAACTAAGGATGACCAAAAAATATTTAGATATGGAAACGAACCATGACCCGATGCTTCCAGACTAAAGGCAGAATTTCAAGAAATTATTTCTGATGATCTAGTGCAAGAATTTTATGGAACCACCTTGGTAACACCCGAAGCTGTATTTGCCACTAGTCAAAGCCGTACGCAATACTTCTGACAAAGCTTACTACTAAGCTGCTAAGGACAACATAACTCTGGTATTGTTTGCATCAATCCTACCTGTACCAGCTTGTTTGTATCTATGTCTTAAGTTACTGTTATACTGTGTATTTTCGTTTGTCTGACTGTGACAAGGTACCTTTGTAAATGAGCCTATGGCTCAAAGGTTTTCCAAACTGCTGTCTAAATAAATTAAATTAAAATTAAAAATACAATAATTTTACCCTATGGTCCACTACCTACAACACTTACTGCACCACAGACAGGGATCTGAAGCCGAAATAAATGACAAAATCGGTGATTAAACCGATGGATTCTAAACCGAACTGACTGTAACGAAGGAGCAATCTCCGGAGCAACTGTTCAGTTAGGCAAAGTAAAAAATCTGACGGTTACACTTTGAAGAGCTGCAGGCAGAGGTTTGAAACCGAGCTCAAGCTCAACGTTCTATGCTTACTGCATAGAGTTAACTCTTTCCTCTCCGGAGCAGTTCAGGTGCTGGGGCTAACTGCATAAATCAGAATACAGCAAGACTTCATGTTGTTTGAAAAATAGGTCACTTTCCTGTAACTATAGTTCTGTTAGTGGCATTCAGATCACATCCAGACTCTGGTAGTTCTACTGGATACTGTTGAGTCACTGGACAGCTTCAAGCTATGCTCCTTCCACCAGCTGGGTGGTACGTATATCCTCTAGTTCCACCCTATGATGTCAGATCTTAGTATGCTGGAAACAGAGATCAAGGTGCCACCTGCCAAGAGAGACTGGGTGGGTTGTGTAGATGTGAACTATATACTACTATTCCAGGTATGGTTACAGGTCGGTAACCTATAAAATGTGAATACAGTTCACTATCCACTCTCTGGCAAACTCCTAGTAGTCCTCCAGGAGGAGGGGGCAAGGTGCCCACCCTTATTTGGCAAACAGAGACTGGAGGACTGAGGCCCAAAAAGCAGCATCTCAATGACTTAGCACATCGGTGTTGTAGTGGGAGATGAAGGTGTGTGCTTTAGCCCAGGTTGCAGCCTGTATATCTCCTCAATGGGGATAGCCCTGGAAGCAGCCTTTGAGGTAGCAGTATATGTCTGGTGAAATGAGTCTATAGCCCCTATGCTGACTCCCTATAAGCCAACCTGTAGCGTAGGATGATGGAGGATGTGATCCACCTAGCAATCGTTCACACAGCTGCCCATCTGCCAGGAACGGCTTTGCTACAAACTCATGCCGTGCGCTCCTTGTAACAGGATAATGCTCTTCGCAGGTCCAATGTATGGAACCTGTAATCGGTGTCCAAGGTCGGATTGGTGAAGTATACCAGATGGTTAATAAGGTGAAACTCTAACGTGTCCTTGGAGAGGAAGTTCATGTGGGAGGGAAGGATGACACTGTCCTTGTGGAAGAGCAGGTAGAGAGACTCCACTGAGAGCACCTGGAACTCACCCTTCTGGATGAGGTGATGGCCACCAAGAAGGCAGTCTTCCATGACAAGTGGGAGATCTCACACTTGTGCACTGGCTCAAAAGAATTGCCCATAAGCACTGCCAGTATCAGCAGTATGTTCCACAGAGGCAGTGGTCCACACACACTGGAGGGGACAACTGATCCAGGCCTTTGAAACATCTCCAACCACTTCTGTGCCACTGTTGGCACACCAGTCAACACCCAGTATGCAGAGATGGCTGCCAGGTGCCCCTAAAGGGATGTGGCTCGCAGTCCTGAGACAAGGACTAAAGGCAGTGGTGAATTACAGCTACTGGGCAGGCAAGGGGATCAAGCTCTTTCTCCTGACCCCAGACTGAGAATTATTATCACATGAATGCATATGTTCTGTGGGTCAACTCCTTTTGGGATGCCTCCACAATGTGGAGGATGTCTTTGGAGAGGCTCAAAGCCTGTAACTTTAGCTGTTCAGTAACCAGGCTGAGAGGTGCAGGGACTGAAGGTTCAAGTGCAGGACTGTCCCACTGTCCCATCAGCAGGTCAGGCTGATGAGTCAACTGCCATGATGGTCTGCTGCTGAGACTGAGGTGATCCAGATACCAAAACTGTCTGGGCCAGTCTGGTGCTATCAGAATCATCCATGCCTTGTCCTTCCAGGCCTTGATTATGACCTTGTGAACCAAAGGGAGTGAAGGTGTACAAAAGGCCCAAGGTCCAGGGCCAAGACAAAGCATCCCCCTGCAGTCCCAGATTGGGGGGGGGGGCACAGAACAGCCTCAATTTCAGTTCTCCCAAGAGGCGAACAAGTCCACCAGAGGGAATCCCCACTAGGAAAACAGATGGTCTATTACCTCCTAATGCAGGCGCCACCCATGCAACTACTCTCTGACCCGGATGAGAGTGTCCGTCAGCTGGTTGTTCTCTCCTGTTACAAGGATCACCAGGAGACTGGCCAGTAGACAGTACACAAGGGCACTGCAGACACAATGGAAAGGAGTGCATCCCACTCTGCCTATTTGAGTAGAACATGGTGGACATACTGTCCATCTGCAAAGGAACAACCTGACCCTGAATCAATGGAGCAAATTCTGTCAGAACCAGATGCACTGCACAGAGCTCCAGCAAGTCAATGTAGCATCGGAACTACAGTGGTGACCACAACTCGTGGGCTCTGTGCTCCCCCAGATGAGCTTCCCATACCACCAGATATAATTGTCATCAAAGTGACAGATGGCTCCAGGAGGATGAATGGAATTCCTTCCTCCAAGTTCTGGGGACACAGGCACCACTCGGTGGTATTCTACATCAACCGGTAACCAGGACCAGCTAGTCCAGAGGACCTAGTCATTGGGACCACTGCTGGCCCAACTCCCACTGCAGGGGGCATATCTGCCAGTGAGTTCAATGGACTATGCTGGCCAAAGTCACCATAAGCCCCAGCAGTCACAAGAAATCCCAAGCTAGGTGTCAGCACCCAACCAGAAATTACTGAGTAAAATATGTAAAGTCCGATGCCTTGTCTGCATGGAGGCGGGCCTTGGCCTGAATGGAGTCAAGTTCCTCCCCGATTAACTTTATCATCTGTGTGGGGACCAGTTCTGACTGCAGCAGTTTGACCTGAAGGACAAAGTCCTGACAGGTCTATAGGGCCAGATCTCTGGACTGCTACACTGCCTCACTGGATGGACCAGTGAAAAGCCAATCATCCAGATACAGGTAAACCCTGACACCCTTGCACCACAGGAAGGCCTCCACCACTGCCATGCATTTGGTGAAGACCCTCGGCCTGGACAAGAGGCCGAACGTCATGACCTTGAACTAGTATAACACACCTTCTGCCTGGAACCAGAGGTACCGGCAGTGGAATGGATAGACTGGGACATGGAAGTATGTGTCCTGGAGGTCTAGGGAGAAGACCTATATCCTCTGCTCAAGAGATGGTATAATCTGGTTCATGCACTTCTGCACACACTTGTTTAGGTCATGAGAACCAGTCAGTGAAGATGGTGAAGTGGAACTTCCATAGACTGGAGGATGGATTGGTGGTACACTCATCCTCCCAGGCCTTATCCAAGTCCTCCCTGTGTGGGGCAGGGAGAGGAAGCAAGATAGGATGAGAAGCATGGTAATCAAGGAGTTTAATGGGTAGCTTAAGGGATGGTGTCAGGAAAAGGTGTGCCACTTTGTGCGTTACTGGGGGGCCTTCTGGGAAAAGAGACACTTCAAGGGTAACGGACTTCACCTGACGAGAGAGGGGGCCTGTGCGTCAGGGCGGAAGTTTGACATCTATATCAGATGTTTAAACTGACTGTAGGGGAGACTGCGTTTAGGGGAACCATGGTGGCAGATGAAAGGAAGAGGATCCAAGCGGAACCATGGCGGCAGATGAAAGGAAGAGGATTCAAACTAGTACTCTCCCACATCTGAGGGGGCCTGTAGCAGCACAGCTGTGGTCCAAACTGAACTAGGCAAGGGGAAATTAGAATGGGTGAATGCAAAGTGTGCAATCACCAGGGAAAACATGAGGAAGAAAGGGCAAGGAAAGCACAAGGATAGTGGCAAAGTAGTATCGGGAGTCAGATGGAAGGGGGTATGTCTCAATGCCAGGAGCTGCCTAAGTAACTAAATCAGTGAGCTCCAGGCACTGATAGTGGACACAGAGGTGGATCCAGTGGCCATTACAGAAACATGAGCTTCGGAAAATAACTGGGAACTGATGGTTCATGGGTACTCGTTCAGGATGGATAGAGGAACAGGTAGAGGGGTAGAAGCAGCCATTTTTGTCAAAGATGGTGGAAAACAGGTGATCTGGGATAGGAAGGGGGAGACAGTCAATGTGGGTGCAACTCACAGTAGCGTCAGGCAAGAAACTGCGCTTGGGGGTAATACAAATATACAAAACTGCCAGCAGATACATGCCAAATGGTCTATCGAGTCTGAATGTGCAGTTAACAGTCCCATACAATGTAGCTGCCTCTCCAACCTCTACCCTATCTGAATTTATTCCCATGCTTGCTGACACCCCTCTCCTCAGTGTCCCATTTGTGACCTTCCCCCTGACCTTGTCCCATCCCCTCTTAAAGCTGTCCACTGACCTTACGGATACCACCTTTTTGGGCTGTGCATTCCACCCTGAGAACACACTTTATGGGAAATAATGGCATTTCCATTTTGAAGTTCGAGTATTACACCTTCATATCTTAATGTTTCCTTGTCAACAATCAGCTCTTGTACTGTAGCTGTTGGGGTAAATGGTTTAGCTTATTTTCACTTTTATTTTCATACTAGTTCACTCTAAGAATCCTAGGGACTTCATTTCTAGTTGTTAAAATCTCATTCTAACAAAGCAGAAACTCCGCTGCACAGATGATGTGCCAGGCTCAGCAGCAATGATCCAAGAAATAAAACAAAACCCAGCACCAACAATGGAGTGAAGCACACTAAGATTTTATTAAAATATGAAAGTGCTGAGTGCAAAAAAAGTAAGCACAGTACAAAATAAAGCACAGAAACCAATGTTGCACTAATGAATAATAGGCAGGGCATCTATGAAAAAACAGAGCACACTGGCTCGACTGGTTTCGCTGTTACTCTTGAGAACGCTAAGCAGCAAAACTGGTCAAGTTGGTGTGCTTCATAGTTTTTTTTTTTTTTTTTGTTTTGTTTGCTTGTAGGTGCCTTGCCTGTCATTCATTAGTGCAATATTGTTTCTGTATCTTATTTTATATTTTGCACACTTTCTTTGCACGTGGCACTTTTAATGTTAGTGTGCTTTACTCTGTTGTTGGTGCCAGCTTTTGTTTCATGAAATCTCATTCTCACCAAGAGCTGAATTAGCATGAGAATATGATGTGTTAGCACCTTTTGGACTTCACTGCATCAAGGTGTGAGATACTCTCTTTAATTTTGTAAACTTCTTGGGAGTTGCAGTACAGAGTTTTTTTTTCATCTGTGTCTTGCCAGAGTTTTTTCATGTTACATGTACTTGCAGCACAGTCATGCATGGTGCAAATGGGTACTGTGATATCATGTTTTCACTACAAATGCAGATCTCAGGAACAAAAGAGATTCCTACAATCTGAAAATTGAGTCACACAGGATAGTCACAGGGGATTACTACTGCTAAAAAATTAAAAAAAAAATCAATAAAGCAGCAGTTCCAACAGCTACAGGAATTCTGGTCAGTGATAATAAGTAAAGAGATAAAATGTACAATATGAGGGGGTATAAGAACAGGTTACTCACCTATAACAGTAGTTCTATAAGTGGTATATGATGTTCATCCACACTGGCATCTCCCTTCCCCCCTTTAAATCTAGCCGGAAAATCTTCAAGCTGGCTCCTCCCACCCACCCGGGTGGTACAGTAAATACATCAGCTCCGCCCAATGACGCCAGATCTTAACCTGCTGGAAGCAAGGTGGTGCGCCAAAAGCCGGGGAGGTCAGGAGGGTGCGTGTGGATGAACAACATAAATCACTCCTAGAACTCCTGTTACAGGTGAGTAACCTGTTCTTCTAGGAGCGTGGATATGCTGTTCATCCACACACTCTGGCAGACTCCAAGCAGTTCTCCGGGAGGAGGGGGGCAAGGCGCACACCCCTATTTAGGAAACAGAGATTGGAGAACCGAGGCCCCAAAACCAGCATCCTGGCGTGACTCAAGGTCGATGTGGTAGTGGGTAATGAAGGTGTTTGCTGACTTCCAGGTAGCAGCCCGACAGATCTCCTGGATAGGGATGTCCCTGGAAGCAGCCACCGATGCAGCTGTATGGAGGGTAGAATGAGCTCTTATCCCTCTGGGAGGCTCCTTGCCCAACTAATAGCACAGACCTATGCATGATGTAATCCATCTCGCAATGGTCCGTTTAGCTGCAGGTCTGCCAAAAGCGGCTTCAGCGTAGGTGACAAACAGCTGGAGAACCTCTCCCCGAATTTCTGCCGTCCTCTCCTTATAATAAAAGAGAGCACGTCTCAGGTCCAGAGTATGGAGCCTGTACTAGGCGTCCGAGGTGTAGTTAGGGTAGTATATTGGCAGAGTCAGCACCTGGTTAAGGTGAAACTCTGACACCACCTTCGGAAGGAATTTCGGTTGGGGGCGCAGGACAACTTTGTCCCTGTGAAGACCAGATAAGGGGAGTTCACCGAAAGTGCCTGGAGCTCCCCTGTCCTTCTGGCTGATGCGACAGCCACCAGGAAGGCCGTCTTCCATGACAAGTGTGAGAGCTCACACTTGCGCATGGGTTCAAATGGCTTGCCCATGAGCTTTGTCAAAACCAGCAAGAGATCCCACAGGGGTGGAGGTTCATGCACCGGAGGGGATATGTGATCCAGGCATTTGAAAAAGCACCCGACCACTGTCTCCTGTGCGAATGTCAGCTGACTGGCCCATGCCCGGTAAGCAGAAATGGCCGCCAGGTGCACCCGAAGGGTCGATGACCGTAGACCCCCTTTGGAGAGAGATGAAAGGTAGTCTAGAATGTTAGCCACAGAGCAGGATAAGGGGTCCAGACTCTTTCCTTTACAACAAATGGAAAACCTTTTCCATGTGAAGGCATAACAGTTCCTGGTCGATTCCTTACGAAATGCCTCCACCATGATGCAGACATCCCTGGAAAGACCCAGAGCCTGGAACTCTAGCCACTCAGGTACCAGGCTGTGAGGTGCAGGGATTGAAGGTCCGGATGGAAAACCTTCCCCTGGTTCAATGATATCAGGTCCAGGTGTGTGCAAAGCCGCTCCGGGGCCCTGCAGCTGAGGCTGTGGAGATCTGAATACCAGAACTGGCAGGGCCAATCTGGGGCTACCAAGGATCACCTTCGCCTTGTCCCTCCTCACCTTGAATAACACCTTGTGGATCAAGAGAAATGGAGGGAAGGTGTAGGAGGAGGCCTGGGGTCCATGGCCTCGAGAAGGCATCCCCCTGCAGCAGGCCCTGCTGAGGGGGGGTGGGCATGGTACAGGCTCAGCTTGGTGTTCTCCTTGGAGGCAAACAGGTCCACCAACAGCTTGCCCCAATGGGAGAACAGATTGTAAGCTATGTCTGGCCTAAGTGGCTGAGAGCATCTACCAGTTGGTTTGAGACTCCTGCCACATGGATGGCTAGGAGATTCGCCACCAACCAGCTGATGAGGGTCCAGATTTGGAGCGCCTCCTTGCATAGCAGATGGGAGTGCGTGCTGCCCTGTTTGTTGAGGTAGTACATGGTCGTGGGATTGTCCATCTGGACTTGAACCACTTGACCCCGGAGCTGAGGAGCGAAAGCTGACAGTGCCAGTCTGACTGCTCTGAGCTCCAACAGGTTGATGTGGCAGCGGGACTCCTCAGGGGTCCAGAACCCATAGACCCTGTTGTCCCCCATGTGGGCTCCCCAGCCCATGAGAGAGACATCGGTCATCAGGACGACCATTGGCTCTGGGCGGACAAACGGGATCCCTTCCTGCAACCGAGCTGGGGCAGTCCACCATTGGACAGCGTCCCACATCTTCTGGGTTACAGTGATCAGCTGGTCAAAATAACCCTGGCGCTGAGTCCACTGGGCAGCCAGCTCCCACTGAAGGGTGCGCATGTGCCACCTGGCCCAGTGGACCATGGAGGTGCAGGTCGCCATGTAACCCAGAGGGCGAAGAAAGTCCTGGGCAGGGCGCAAGTGCCCAACCAAAAATGACTGGGCAAAGGAGGAAAGAACCTCCGCCCTGTCCGCCGGGAGCCAAGCTCTGGCTTGAAGAGAGTTGAGCTCTGCCCCGAAGAAGCCCATCACCTGAGAGGGCACGAGTTCCGACTTGGCTTCATTGATAAGGAGGCCGAGTAGGGAGCAGGTACAGAGGGCCAGATCTTTGGACCTCTCCACCTCCTGAAGGGAGGAACCTGCCAGGAGCCAGTCATCGAGATAAGGGCAAATCTGAACTCCTCGACGCCAAAGATGGGCTGCCACTACTGCAATGTACTTGGTGAAGACGTGTGGAGCCGATGACAGGCCGAACAGCATAGCTCGGAACTCGTACAGGGTCCCTTCGACCCTGAAGTGGAGAAACCGCTGGTGAGAAGGACGGATTGGGACGTGAAAGAACGTGTCCTGTAGATCCGGTGAACAGAACCACATGTTTCGCTCCAGAGATGGTATGATCTGGTTCAGAGTTACCATCCGGAAGGTGCGAGACCTGAGATATTGATTCAGGTCAAGGAGATCTAGGATGGGGCGGCACCCCCCCCGCCGCCGTCATCAGCTTGGGCACCAGGAAGTACATGGACATGAAGCCTGGGTCTGTAGGAGGATCCGGCACTAGAGCTACCGCCTCCTTGCGGAGGAGCTGAGCAATGTCGTCCAGAAGGGTCGACTGAGTACAAGCTGAGATCCTTTCCTCCCGAGGGGCGCGGGCTGGGCTGGGAGGGTACTGCTCGAATTCCAGAGGCAGTCCCTGGCCGACCACTTCCAGAACCCACCTGTCCAAAGTGATACCGGACCAGGCGGAAAGAAAGTGATGGAGCCAGCCCCCCACGGGAGGACCCAGAGCTGGCGTGACGGGTGTAGGGGTGGCAACCCCTGACCCATCACTGAGCAGTCTTAGAGGAGGAGGAGGAGGAGGAGGCTCCTGGACCAGCACCTCAGCCTCCTTTACGGGGCTGTTGGGGACCCTGCTTGGGCCTGGGGCCCCAAGCTTGAGCCTGCTGCTGCTGCTGGCCTCCTTGAAAGGAGAGCTGCCTAACTGCCAGGGAAGAGTGCTGAAAAGGCTTCTTCTTGCGCTTCTGCTGGTTCTTGCCCAAAGAACCCTTTGCAGAGGTAGTATTGGACTGGAGGTGACCAGCCACTCCCAGACCGAAGAAGTCAGTGCCTAGGAAGGGCACGTCAGCTAACTTGTGCGGAGTATCCACCGGAAAGGAGGATAACCTCAGCCAGGCCCTGCGGCGAGTGGCCACTGCGGGTGCTAAGGAGCAGGTGCAGGAATCTCCAATGTCCAGGGCCGTCTGGAGCTGCTGTTTTGCAACAGCACGGCTCTGGTCACGGACTTGCTTCACCGTGGTCTGCATGTCCGCTGGGAGATGAGGGAGGACTTCATCTAACAACCCTAAAAGGGCATGAGAGATGTGTGCCATGATAACAGCTGAACTGGCCTGACGAAGGCCTAAGGATGAGGCTGCATAGACCTTCCAGGCAGAATGGTCCATATTCTTGGACTCCTTGTCCGGAAGGCGGTCAGTGTCGGCTGAGCTACCAGTGCGTCTGAACAGAGAGGCAGTCACAAGGCTTTCGGCCGAGGGATGCTCTGTGAACCCCGTCAGGGACCCCATGGGTACCGTGTACTTGCGGGCCATGCGGGCAGATGGAGCTGGACAGGAGGCAGGGCGCTGCCATAGCTCAAGGGCCGGGCCAACAATGGCTTTGGCCACTGGAAAGGCCTCCGTTGGGGTATCCCCCCTCTTGAGGATATCCGTAAGGGTGTACTCCACCTTCTTTTGGACAGACTCCAAGGGCATTCCGGTAGATTCAGAAATCAGGTGGAGGATGCCCTGAAAGGAGGAAGGAGCTTCCTTCAACCCTGCCACTGATGACTTGTCATCCCCCGGATGCGAGTGCAAAACAGTGGCATCCGAGTCCGAAGAGTCGGGATATAATGGTCTCCCGCCTATGTCTCCCTCGACGCGCTGAGGGCGATCGGGGACAACAGTAATGGACAGATGATGGCGCAGTACGGTGTCTGTCTGGTCCTCTTTCGAGGGAGCCCCTCCCTGAGGCTGCTTAGGCGGTGGTTCCACCAAAATAGGTGGGGAGACCGAAATAGGCCGAGCTGGAATACATGCCAACCCCACAGGTGAGGAAACCGAAGCCTTCGGTTCTGGAGGGGTTGGCGTCGGCCTGAGAGGCGGGGGCCAAGTAATGGCCGGTGCTGCCGGCGGAGCCGGCTTTTGACCAGTCAGAATCAGCTGTTGCCACGAGATCCTCATAACGTCAATGGAGTTTCCGTCGAAGTCTCTCCTCATCCGAGGAGGATGGGGATCGATGGCAATGCCTCTTTCTAGAGTGGTTGTGACCCTTCTTCAGTTTTTCGACCGAAGGGGTCCAGGTCCTCGATCGAGACCAACGGGGTTGGCTTGTTTGATCGGGAGATGCTGGAGTCTGAGAGAACAGAGGTTCCGGCACCTTTCCCTCTATCGGGACACCCGAGGGCAGGGCCTCCTTGTTGGAGAAAGAAAGGACAGGCGTCCCTTCTAGGGAGTCGGCGACAAAGGCTCAATTGGGTCAACAGTGATCTCGGCCTGATCAGTCGTTTCCTCAGTCTCGGTGCCTTGGCCAGATGGAAGGTCCGAAAAGCCAGTGGCCGATGAAGCGATCTTGACCAAAGTCGAGACCACAAGTTCCTGAGAGTCGGACCTCTCTTGGTCCCAGGAACATCTCCTTCTGGAGGAAGACGACTTGGGGTCCTTGTCCCTCTTCCAAGGGCGGCAGGAGTGCGAGCCCGAGGGTGCCTCACCCCTGGTGGGGAGAAGACTGGCACAACTGCCGAAAGGACCCAGTAAAGGTAGAGCCAAGGGTGAGAGGTATGAAAAAACTCCGGCTAGCCGAAGCTTGAGCAGCTTCCTCCTCGAAAGCCGCCATCTGTTCGAGCTGTTCGGCGGATCCCGTGGCCTTGAGCCATACCTGCCTCCTTGATTTCACTGGTGGATTACGGCTCGGTTTCTCCAATTTTAGGCACGCCTTGCGGTTGTCCAGGATGTTGGTATGGAAGGCCAGACAGATGGTGCAAGAGGTGGTGTCATGTACAACACCTAAGCAATAGACACACGAGAGGTGGGGATCAGTGTGTGACATTTTCTGGCCACAGGGACACCGGCGAAATCCAGGAGACAATTTGTCCTCCATGTCCGATGCACTAGGATCGGAATCGTGAACTCTAATGCGTTTTAAGGAAATTGACGGTGAAAACCTACGTTGAGAATCCAGGGCCTATGAACTGCTAAGGTAGCACAAGAAAACCTGAATCTTCCAGCGCAAAGGAAGATCTGGCATCATGCAGCGGAGCCGAGGTATTTACCACCCGGGTGGGTGGGAGCAGCCAGCTTGAAGACTTTCTGGCGAGATTTAAAGGGGAAAGGGAGATGCCAACATATCCACACTCCTAGAATGTCCTTTAAACCCTTCTGTTGATGTGTCTGAAGTTCAGTAGGCTCAACTGCCAGTCTTTTTTTGGAACTATGAAAAAGATGGAGTAAAGGCTGGAACCCCTTTCTGGAGCTGGAATGGGTCTTATTGCCTTGATTTCAAGACACGTTACAGCACTGTGTATTGCGTGTAATTTGACTGGAATGTGGGCACTGTACATTGCAGGAAGAAATCTCACTTTGAGGGGGTATTGAAACTCAACAGACTAGCCATAGTAGACAATGTCCATAAACCACTGATCCACTGTGATTTCCATCCACTTGTTTGCAAAGATCAACAGTCTTGCACTAGGGGATATTTGAGACCGGGGACGGAACTGATCTTAGTATACCTGCTTGTTGTTTCAGTCACTGTGCTGCCGATTGCCCCTGCTGCCTCTGTTGTGGCAAAATTATGCTTGGTTGAGGGTATGTTGCATCTTGCCCCCCAAAAAAACTGAAGTGAGGTCCCAGGTGGTACCTATGTGCCTCATAAAAGGGGTGTCATCCCATAGGCATCCTACCCAGGGGAAGAGCCAGCTTGCAATAACACACCTGCTTGATGATGGCCTCCAGCTTTAGGCCAAATAATAGTTTTCCCTGGAATGGCATTTTCAAAAGTGGTGCCTCTGGGGAATTATCGGCTGATCACCCACTGAGCCACTCAACACTCCATGGGAATACAGTGTGGATTTCACCGACATCTGCAGATCATAGGAAGCAATCAGCCAGAAAATCTATACCCATAGATAGAAATGACAGAGATAGTGCTGCCTTGGTGTCATGCAGTAGACTGAAGAAGAAATCTACAAGTAAATAAGCCATGACCCTTAAGACATAAGTCAAAACAAGTGCTGCCACTCAGAGGCTCCTACTACCTCACACACCTTCTTCATTACAGTCTCCAACTTTCTATCAAGGGAGTTCTTAATGGCTGCTACTCCTTGGAGCGGAGTGGCACCTTAAATTTTTTTCAACTTTAGGGCTAGCATCCCACGATTTTGCGTGCTTGCTGCTAATTTTGTAGGTCTCTGCATGCTGCAGTTCTGGTGTCCTGCATTCTATGTATTTTGATTCATAGAACACAATGTCATTTGCCATGTTGCAAACAAGGAAGACTTTTTCCTTTTTATCTGCACTTTTCAAAGTCTTTATTTTTGTGATGCAGCTCACCTTCCAACTCCAGAGGGATGTAGGCTTGCTTTTTTTTATGTAGTCAGGTGCTCCCAGTTAAAGACTGTCAGATCTGTCTGCACCCCTGATCCTACTCTGAGGAAGCATACTCTTGATCCTCTAATCCTCATTCTGTTGACCTCCATCAGATGGTACCATAGATACCTCCCTGAAGAGTACAGTCACTGGGACATAGCCTGACAAACTAACAACCTGAAGAATGCAAATGGTGCTTGTGATGGTGTCTGGCATCTACTTCTTGTTGGAGTGGGCCTACACGAGAACCTCCATTAGGATGTCCATGGCTTTGGTGAGCTTCAGTATCGCAGAAGGGGATGTGCTTCTCCTCATGGAGAAAGTGATCTAGATCCTCACACAGATGATACCAGGGACAGGTGAGGAGGTCAAAATTAGTTGCTTAACCCATGCAATATCACACACATTAAAGTACAGTTACGTAAGAACTTACTGTAACAGTAGATCTTCAAGAGAGGCTCTTGCAGTAGGTATTCACAGATAGGACTAAGCCGCCAGGCGTCAGGACCTCACAGAAAACTTCTAGCTAGCAGTCTCTGGCGGGGGACCGCCCCCATGTCAGGTGACCAGCATCAGATGACATCGGTTTAAAGGGGCAGTCTCCACACCTGCCTTCCAGTTCTTTTCCGCCAAAGGCCAAAAGAGGCAAGACGATTGAGAGAGAAAAGGATATGCCCCCATGTAAAGGCAGAAAAGAGACTTGGGGGGACGGAGGGCGGGAAGGTAATACCTACTGCAAGAGCCTCTCTTGAAGATCTACTGTTACAGTAAGTTCTTATGTAACTCTACTATCTTGCTTTGAGAGGGCTCTTGCAGTAAGCATTCACAGATAGGACCAAGTCCCAAGCAGTCTGGAACAAAGAGAAAACCGGGAGGAGGATTGTCATGCACAAAATAACCCTCAGGGCGAGCAGGTCTCATGAATGGAGGCCCTGCAGAACAGCCAAACCGAAGCCTGCTCTACGGCAAGAGGCAATGTCTAAATTAGTGTTTCGTAAAGATATGGACCGAAGTCCAGGTTGCGGCTGCACAGATGTCTGCCATGGACACATTCCTGAAACAAGCAGCAGAGGCAGCTACCCCCTTAGTGGAGTGACCTCTGACCTGACAGGGTCTTGTACTTGTCGTAACAGAAAGTAATTCAATTGGCCAACCATTTGGAAAGGCATTGCATGGAGACAGCATTGCCTTCTCATTCGTGAGTGAAAGAAACAAAAAGCTGATCAGTCTTCCTGAGACCCTTAGTCCGATTGGTGTAGTATCTCAGGATTCTGTGAACATTCAGAGTATGTAAGAGGTACTCCCCTTGATTGAAGTGTTGTGTAAAGAAAGCCGGTAACTCAATGGATTGATTCAGCGTAGATTCAGCCACCACCTTAGGAAGAAACTTAGGGTTGGCGCGTAGAGCCACATGTTCCTTGT
The DNA here is from genome assembly GCA_016271365.2 of Neoceratodus forsteri. Classification (NCBI taxonomy): domain Eukaryota; kingdom Metazoa; phylum Chordata; order Ceratodontiformes; family Ceratodontidae; genus Neoceratodus; species Neoceratodus forsteri. Next base: position 310,934,251 of record CM057450.1, read on the forward strand.
GGAAAATCAAATACGGGATTTAACACATCAAGGCTTGGAGCTCGGAAATAGACAAGCAGAAGTGACAGCCACTAGGAAGAGTTCTTCCAAGAAAGGAACTTAAAAGTCTGCTTCCAATGCCGGCTCAAAGGGAGGGAGTGTGAGCTTCTCTAGGGTGAAATTCAGATCCCATGGAGGGTCAGGAGTGCAGATGGGGGTTCTGAAGTGAAGAACCCCTATAAGTAAAGTCTTAGAGACTTCCAACTGAGCAAAGGTCCTGTCTCCAAAGGGAATGTGGTAGGCTGAGATAGCTGCCATATGGACATTTAAAGAGGAATGGCTGAGACCCAGGTCAAAGAGGTGACGCATGTAATCCAGGACTTTGTTGGCTGGGAATGAGAAAGGCTCCACGTCTTTGGAATATGCCCAGATGGAAAACCGTTTTCACTTCATAGCGTAGGTGGACCTAGTGGAGGGCTTCCTCGCCTCCACAAAAATGTCCGCTACTAAAGGAGAGACTCCAAAGTGGGCTTTAGCTACATCTGCAGGAGCCAGGCATGGAGATGAAGGGATCTGAGGCCTGGGTGAACAAGGGTCCCCTGATCCTGGGTCAAAAAGTGCTGTGACAGAGGAAGAGGAGGTTCCTCAGAAAACTGTTGCAGAAGAGAGAACCAAACTTGCCTGGGCCAGAAGGGGGCGATGAGAATCATCCGAGCCCCTTCTGATCTAAGTTTGCTCAGGACCCTCGGAATCAAAGGAATGGGTGGGAAGGCATAAACGAATCTGTCCCTCCAACAGAGAGACAGAGCATCCCATCAGAAAACGTCTTGCCCTGGAGCGAGCAAAGGGCAGGAACTTTTGCATTTTGGGGGAGGTGAAGAGGTCTACCTGAGGTGTCCCCCACTGTCAAAAGATGTTGTTTACAACCCAGTTGGTCTAACTCTCATTCGTGAGCCCTGGCTGAGGATCGACTGAGTTCGTTGGCAAGGGTGTTTTCCACTCCGGGAATGTGAACTGCGGTCAGGTGAAGGTCGTGCTGAGCTGCCCAATGCCAGACTCTCATCGCCTCCCGGCACAAGGGATAGGAACATGATCCTCCCTGTCTGTTGAGGTACCAGACTACACATGTTGTCTGACTGGACGAGAAGATGATCGGGAAGAATGAAGGCAAGAAGAGCCTGTAGGGCATATAGGACTGCCCTCAGTTCGAGCACATTTATGTGCAATTTCTGCTCTAACAGGGACCAGCTGCCCTGAGTCCTGTGAGCAGGGCTGGCGTTAGGCACCCGCGAGCCCCGCGGCCGCGGGAGGCCCCGGCCCCACTGGCACTGACCCACCCGCCGACCCCCACCGCCTGCATGCAGCAACTGTCTCCTCCAGCAAGTCTAAGACCTCACACGACCTCAGCCTGACTGTCAACTGACTGATTGTAGTAATACGTTACAAAAGTCAGCATAAAAGCAGGAAGAAACAGCGCCAGCATAAGCATTCTGTTTAAACATTTCACGACTCACATTAAGTTGCTGGTTAGTTGGTTCTTACTTCCTTCCTCTTTTTGCCTGTCGCCATTATATGACATTTTCACAGACATGGCGACAAGTCAACGGCTGCAATTTAAAGGTCACTGTGGAGTCTGTGGGCGATGACGCCTAAGAACTGAAGACAAGCATGGGCGGGCCCCACCGATCTCTCAGACAGGCATTCAGGATTCAGCTCCTGCCCGCCCCTCCACGCTGATTGTCCTGGTCCTGGCCACACTGATAGAGCCTGTGAGACCATAAAAAGCGGCAGCATGTTTCCATACGTTCCCTATATGCTGCACATCATGGTGACGTGGAGAGCAGTTGGAGCCAATCAGAGGGCTCCCACTCAGTCCCTTGCTATTATTTGCACCTCCTCCCTCTGACCTGAAACATTTGGTTCCCACTCACGTCCGTGAGGGCTCCATAAAGATGATCCTTTGGCGCTATTCAACCGGACTAGTTTAGTTCCAGAGCATTGGAGGAGTAGTCAGATAAGCTATTAAGCTCGCTGATTGTGTAGCTTACGTACGCTATAAGAACGGAGAAGCCGGGCTGCAATTTGCCTGGGAGAGAGTGAGTAGAGAGAGAGAGAGAGTCGGACTTGGGGGAGACTAGAGAGCAAGAAGAGAACACCACGCGCCGTGAGACACAGTCGAGAAGTCCAGACCACTGCTATCTGCATCCGAAGCCACAGCCACTCAACTGGTACCCGTAGTAACCCGGTTCCTGTCCTGATCTTGAGAGTAAGTACTGCGGCTGCCTGCGTGCTGGCCTGCCCTTACCCTCGGTGCACTGTGCTCAGTATTGCTTGCTGTGCCGACTGCTGTGCTGTCTCTGTGCAGCAGAGTGGGGGAGAGGTAATAGAGCAGTGAGAGCTCTGGTTTGGTTCCTTAACTATATGCTTTTGAATCAAAAGTTTTGATTGTAGAATGATTACTGGGGAGGGCCCGGCCCTGTCTGTGGAGCCCCAGTCATAGAGTTGGCTGGAGGCCCCCAAAGTCCTAAAACCGGCCCTGCCTGTGAGACCCTAGGTGGGCACCCCAGCCCTCCCCTGATGCATCTGTCAACGTCTGGGAAGGAGAAGCAATGCAGAATGGAACTCCCAGACACAGATTCTACTAAACCATCCACCAGTGCAAGTCCCTGTTCATGGGATCAGACACTAGCACCTCTGGTCTAGATCATTCATGGTTTGGTCCCATTGCGACCGAAGCATCCATTGAGAGATCCTCATATGGAGCTGAGCGAACGGAACTGTCAGAATGGCAACCACCATGAGCCTGAGGAGGCGGAGGACTGACCTGGCTCCGACCCGTCTGCGACCGGACAGAAGTCGAGCCTGATTCTGAAGGGTCTCAACCCCGTCCAGAGGCAAAAAGGCTTTGCCTGTGAATGTGTCCAGTATCGCCCCTATAAATTGGAGGCGTTGGCAAGGGGCCAAGTGGGACCTGGCCTGGTTTATGGTAATACCCAGGCTGGTAAAAACCTGCAGGGTAAGGGAAAGGGAGTGCAGGAGTTCTTTCCTGGATGGGGCCGCCAGGAGCCAATCATCCAGGTACGGGAAGACCTGCACGCACTGGGTACACAGGTGGGCCGCTACCACCGACATGCATTTGGTAAATACTCGGGGAGCTGAGGCGAGACCAAATGGGAGGGCCTTGAACTGGTAGTGGTCCCCCTGAAAGCAAAAGCAGAGATATTTGCAATGAGAAGGGCATATGGGGATATGCAGGTATGCAGCCTGCATATCCAGAGCACGCAGCCACAGTCCCTGCCAGAGTAATGGTAGAAGGCTCTGCAAGGAGAGCATTCTGAAGCATTTGTACTCCATGAACATACATGTTCAGGGAACTGAGGTCTAGGATTGGCCTCAAGTCTCCCGTCTTCTTTGGAACTAGACAGAAATGGGAATAGTAACCCATCCCCCAAAGATGAGCGGGGACTGGCACTATCGCCGCCTTCGACAGAAGGGATAGGATTTCTTCTAGAAGCAGAGGAAGATGTTGTGGGGAGTAAGACGACTTGAGGGGGCGGTTTTCGAGGAGGTTTCTCTAGAAACTCTATTGAGTGTCCAGCAATTATTAGCTGGAGCATCCAAGCTTCTGATGTTATCCTCCCCCAACCCGGTAGATGGGAGGAGAATCTCCCCCGTACCAGTTCCTCTGGAATGGCCAGAGGCAGAGGAGAGTCAGGAGGTGCTGGGCAGCACAGCAGCAGGCTCCCATACTTTTGCTTGGGAGTCTTGCTGCTGGAGGGGCCCGTGTATTGGCACGCTTTCCTTGATAGGCCTTTTGTTTTTGTCGGGTTTGACGATGAAAAGGACATCTCTGACCCTGAGGGGGCCTGTACAAAGCCTTGACCGACTTTAGAGCAGTGCCCTTCTCCTGCGGTTCGGTTATGATGTCCTTGACATCACCCTTGAACAGCACTGAACCCCTGAAGGAAGCATCCTGTATAGCAGACTGTACTTCAGGGACCAATCCTGACACATGAAGCCAGGCATGATGCCGTAGGCCTATGGCGAAAGCCGAGCTCCTGCCAGCTGTGTCCACCGTGTCGTAGGTGGCACGAAGCATGTGCCTACAGGCCAAACGAGCGGAACGGACCAGGTCTCCCAGTTCCTGCTTAGTCTGTGAATCACACAGGGAGTCGAGCTTGGATTCCACCTGGCTAAGGATGGACTTCTGGAAATCCCCCATGTGGCCAATATAGTTGAGGGCCCCGATACCTAGGGTTGAAGAGGAGTAAATCTTCTTCCCGTACTGATCCAGAAGTCGGGATTCCTTGTCAGGCAGGGATGAGCTCAGATGTTTGAGGTTGGCGGAGTGGCCGTGGACGGCGCTGATCACAACCGAATCCGCCTTGGGGTGAAGACTAAGGAAGTCTTTACCCTCTGGAGCCTGTTATAGCCTATCCGCCTTCCTGGGAAGGGGGCCTAGCGCGGATGGTTGTTCCCAGATGGTGGAAACAAGATCAGCGTGAGGTTCTATCCAGAATGGAATCAGTGTGGGAGCGGTCTTGGCAGATCCAGATGAGCAGCGAGCTTCTTACACTGTGGATCTGGCTCCACTGATTGCCACTGACATGTCTCCTGGATCTTCCTCAAGAGCTCCAGAAAGAAAGGGTCCTCCAGAGGGGACTTCGGAGGGTCCCTCGGCCTTGGGCGTTCTGGAGTATGAAACTCGTCTCCATGATCAGAGTGGTCGGACTTAGCATCTGAGTCAGATGGCTCTGAGTTAGAAGAAGACTCCTCCCTGGGAGGGGGAGGAACGACCCCCTTTGGGAAGTCCCTGGGGGTGTGTGTCCTTCCCACCCCGGGTGCCAGAAGGTCCTTCTCTGGCATCAGGTAAAGGGAAGGGAGTCTCCCCTCTCTGACGTAGGGGGTCCAGCGTAGGGACAGACATCAGAAGATGACTCAACCTCCTTGGTGAGCTGAGCGTTGGCCTCAGCCCACCAGGTGGCCAAGATCTCCTTAACATCTGCCAGCGGATGCGGAGTGGGCGGTGGAGGGGGCTCGGATCCGGGCAGGGTGGGTACCCTAAGAGTACCCATAGCCCGACGGCGGGAAGCCCGGTGTCTGTACTGAGGTGCCGGGTAATGCAGCGTATGGTACTGCGGCGTCGGATACTGAGGAGCCTAGTACTGCACTACCGGGTATTGCCATGTCGGGTACCCTGGCGCCAGGGGCTCTGACGGAGCAGAGGGTCCTGGCAAAGGCCCTGCTGGTGGACTGGACGGAGGATGTGTCAGTCCCGGCATAGGGAGACCGACCAAATGGGTTCGATGGTCCTGATGGAGGAACAAGTCTTCCATCAGGTAGAGGGATGATGGTGTCGGGTCCAGTGTCAGAGAGTCCGGCGTAGGAAGGGGGACCCCTGACGGCAGCATCCCAAGGTCGACTGCCTCACCCAGGGAAGGGGGCTGAAATCCCCGGGTGTGAACAGAGGGGATGCGGGGACGTCAGGTGCGACGATAGGGTCTGATGCAGGCAGATTGACCGCGCAGTCATCTGGGGTGCCAATGGCCATTTTGCCAGTAGTGTCCCCGCGGACGTCGGAGGTTCCGGTATCAGACTCCCAGTCTGAGAAAGGCCATGAAGGAGTGGCGGCTTTGTCAGAAGGGGGGTGGGCTGGATGATCACCGAGGGTGGCGACTTAGCCTATCGGTGAGGGCATCGGTGAGACAGGCGTCAGACTTACGGATTGAAGACCATGATGGAGGTAGCCTTGGGAGCGGAGGCCTCTTTGCCTGGAGGCTCTCAGAAGGACCAGCACGAGCTCCAACGGGAGGGGCGACGCCTTCTTGGTAGCCACCAAGACGGCCGTCGAGGAGCGATCCCCAGAGAGGATGACACCAGTAAGGCCGTCACTCCAGCCAAAGTCGCGGCTGCTGTGGATGACAAATCCCGCTCCTGGTGCTTCTCCTTTTCACGCTTCTTTTTGTAGCCTTCCGGAGGAGGTTGACGCCTGCCTAAGCTTCTTCAACTCTTTCTCCATGGATGCCATTTTCTTTTTGAGAAGATGGGCTTCCAGGGACTACTGCCTTAGCTTGCGGGTAGCCGAGTTGAATTTCTGGCAGTGCTGGCACTCCTCCACAGGGTGGTCTGGGCCTAGACAGAAGAGGCACAAGGAGTGGCTGTCCTTATGTGGAAGCTGGGAACCACATGAGTCGCGCCTATTTTTATGTGATTTGGAGGGCGTCGGGACGACATACACAGCAGATGGTATGAATGAAAAAAGAAATTAAAGAAAAAGTTGAAAACTTAACAACTGACGAAGGTGCGTATGAGCGCTGTTCTACCGCCAGGAGCGTTCACAAAGCTGACGGGCAGGAAAGAACTGGAAGGAGGGCATGGGGACCTTTATAATCATTATTGGTCACCTGACGTAGGCGGCCCGCCAGCAGAGATGCTAGCTAGAAGTTTTTCGTGGGGTCCCAACGAACGATGGCTTAGTCCTATCTGTGAATTCCTACTGCAAGAGCCCTCTCGAAGTAAGATATTGCTTTTCTCATTGGGGTGTTACTGGTTATTGCATACACAGTCAAAACAAAAGATCCAGTGCACCCACCACCCCCCAAATTGGCAAATCATTAAATGTTCTTTCTGCCTCAAATGGCTACTCACTTATTTCATCCCAAAGGGGAAGTGGGGGTCTCATTCTTTCAAACCAGAGCTCTGGTGTGAAATCACCAGTCAGTAAGGTGGATCTCCAATCAGCTGAGGCCCTATTCAGAAATGCTAACTGCCAAAGTTGGCAGCACTTAAAATATGGGACACTGTCAGTGTCAGGGGCTCAGTAGGTAGCACACTCGCCTATGAGGCCAGGAGATCAGAGGGCAGTGGGTTCAGTTCCCACATCTGGCACTTGGGTTAATATCCCAATACTGACACTGTAGTGCAGCATGAGGGGGGGTGCTGCACTTCTGTTGCTGTCTTTCGGATGAGACGTTAAACCGAGGTCCCATCTGTCTGGATTGGTGGTAGTTCAGGTGGATATTAAAGATCCCATGGCACTTATCGAAAACAATAGGGGATTTCCCCAGTGTCCTGGCCAAATTTGCCCCATTCACAAAAAAAAAAAAAATGCCACCAACAGCTTAATCTGGTTTAATTTCAGTTGCTTACCATCTGTATCCCCCCGGTCGCCCCTGAAAAAGGGACTTCTAGTTCCAGTGGGCCTACCGGGTTAACAAAATTCAATAAATAAATAATTGGCTCACTTTAAATAAGGTGCAGTCCCCAGCCACTGTACTGATCATTGCTGCACTGCCTAATTGGTTCACTTTAATTAAGGTACAAAATGCAGCCAATATACTGGTGGTCGATGGGGAGCCAGCTAATAGAGACAACCATAAATCTAAACATAAATGGAACCAAAATTAGCTGCTCAACCCATGCAGCATCACACACACATTAAATTGCTTTTGTCACTGGGGGGTCCCTTACATGATGCCTTAGATTTGGGCTCAGAGGCATCTCTGCTCTATAGCCACCGTGAAGGAGTCTTGGGCTTTGTTCTGCTTAAGGGGAAAAAGCCTTGCTGTAGGATGGACAACAGCAGACAGGAGCCTTGTCTGGCACTTCTTACACTTGTGAGGCCTTAGATCTTTTTCGTCTGAAACAGTCTTAGAGGATTTCATCAAGAAGTTTGGAAAAAATTATGAGAAGGCTTGCATTTTTCCAAACACCCAATTTTAGGGGCAATAATGCTATACTGGCCGAAAATCATAAAATGTACGCCTTGCAATTTAGCACTAGAAAACCTCTCCAAGATGGCAGCCACCTTCTAATGCACATGCATGGACTGTACCAAGATGGCCACCACAATTACTGCACATGCATGCCCCTACCAAGATAGCTGCCATTTGGCAAAGTGCAGCTTTGGTCTCCCAAAATGGTACCCACCATGTATGCCCTGATGATGGTGCAGGAACCCTTTTAATTATGCATGCTGCTTGTGGTGCTCTGAATCCTATAGAAACATTCCCTTAGCCCGTAACACCACAGCTCCTACTTTGTGTTCTGTGGAGAAGGGTGGCTTTCTGCCCTACAAGACACTGCAAGTAGAGTGTGGGCTATGGCAGCCCTTGGTTCCCAACTTGCAGACTGTGCCCCTGCAATGTGAAGTAAGCCTATAGATGGAATCCCAGAGTTGCAGCAGAACTGTACCAGGATGAAGAAAATTCAATTGCTGAGAAGTATCCATGCAGAGTAAGGAAAGGGAAAGATGAAATTGTTTAACCAGGAGAGGCACACTAAGCTGAAGCTGGTTCCGAAGTGTGACATGGGAGCACAAGGAAGTTAAGTGACTTGCTCAGGATCACACAGTATGCAAGGAAGGGGGCTGTGGGATTCAAACCCAGGTCTCCAGGTTTGCAGCTCAGAGCCTTAAACCACTGCGCTACACTGCCTCCAAGTAGGGATCCATCTACCAGCTGGGACAGGCTGTAAAAGATTTGGAAAGGGGCGTGTCCTCAGACTGTTGCTACTTGTCCCAGCTAGGAGGGAAGGACAGCCCATACCAACTGTGCCTATAGGAATCAACACACAAATGAAGGCACTGCAGCATTTACACACACTCGGAGTGGATTATTCCACTTGTAACATTCAAAAAAAGATCAAAAGTGTTAGAAATCTTAGTAACAAACCAGTTCACATCTTTGTAAGTCACTGCATACCAGGCCATGGATAAAATGCACTTCTCAGAACAGCCTCAAAAAGGAGGTACACTGTACCTATGACTAAGCACTTGATCACATGGAAGCATCGATGGAGCAGGACATATAGTGCACAATACAAGTGACTAATGATGTCTCCCTCCCTTAACCGCCACCACTTTTAAAAGTTTCATAACAAGGATTAGTTATTGAGCAGAAGAAAACACTCTTTCATTTATATGTGCTCCCTTGAGGCCAGCAGAAAGCAAAACGCTATTCTGGTAAACCAACAGAAGGCCAGGAATTTTTGCTTCCTGTCGCTGCTTACAACTGAGGGTTATAGGGCTAATACTATTTTTTCTCAAACATGTCCTGTGAGTATCACATTTTATAACTGCACATTCAGGCCCAGTCCGTTGGTGCAGCGGTAGCACTATTACTTGTGACACTGACAACCTGGGATATCAGAGGGCCAGTAGGGGGAATGTGACTGAGCGCTCACCTCCTCAGGGGTGGGAGTTTTGTCTCCACTGCAACACCACCACCTGGGTGACCACAACTGGTGGTGCAACTGGAGCCAAGGATCGAGGGAGGGGCACATCAGTGACATGATGCTATACATTAGCCAAGGCCTTCCCGATTTCAGGGGGCAGGACAGAAAATAAAAAACAGGTTACTCACCTGTAACAGTAGTTCTAGGAGTGGTATATAATGTTCATCCACACTAACTGGCAGTATCCTTTCCCTTTAAGATGATGCCGGAAAGCCTTCAAGCTGGCTCCTCCCAACTCCCTCGGCTCCACCCCATGACGCCAGATCTTGCCCGCTGGAAGCAGTTGTGTGCAACAAAGCCAGCGCAGATCATGTGGGTCTGTGTGGATGAACATACCACTCCTAGAACTACTGTTACAGGTGAGTAACCTGTTTTTCTAGGGACATGGATATGATGTTCTATCCACACTAACTGGCAGACTCCTAGCAGTTCTTCGGGAGGCAAGGCGCACACCCCCTATTTAGGAAACAGAAACTGGAGAACTGAGGCCCCAAAACCAGCATCCCGGAGTGACTCTAGGGCAATGTGGTAATGGGAAATGAAGGTGTGTGCTGACCTCCAGGTAACAGCCCTGCAGATTTCCTGGCTAGGGACATCCCGGGAAGCAGCCACCGATGCAGCAGTATGGCCAGTAGAATGAGTCCTTAGCCTTCCGGGAGGCTCCCCACCAGCCAACCTACTGCAGAGATCAGTGGAGGATGTGATGCACCTGACAACTGTCCACTTGGCTGCAGGTCTACCAGGAGCGGCCTCAGCATGTGACAAACAGCTGGCAAACCTCTCCCCAAACTCCAGCCATGCACTCATTGTAATAAGCGAGCGCTCGCCTCAGGTCCAGAGTATGGAGCCAGTGCTCGGCCTCCGCGGTGTGACTTGAAGTACACTGGGAGATGAATCACCTGATTAAGACACAACCTTCGGAAGGAACTTTGGGTTGGAGCAAAGGACAACCTTGTCCCTGTGGAAGAACAGGAAGGGGACTCCACCAAATGCACCTGGAGCTCACTGATCCTTCTGGCTGATGTGATCGCCAAGAAGGCGGTCTTCCATGACAGGTGAGAGATATCACACCTGTGCATGGTTTGAATGGCTTGCCCATGAACTTTGCTAAAACCAGCAACAAGTCCCACGGTGGTGGTGGTGGTTCAAGCACCAGAGGGGAAATGTGGTCAAGGCCCCTGAAGAAGCACCAGCCCACCTTTTCCTGTACCGACTGCTGACCGGGCCACACCTGGTAAGCAGAGACGGCTGCCAGGTGCACCTTAAGGGTTGTCGACCGAAGGCCTGACTGAAAGAGGAAGCAACAATAATCAAGAATGCTAGCCACTGGACAGGACAAAGGGTCCAACCCCTTGCCCTGACACCAAATGGAGAGACACTTCCATTTGACGGCGTGGCACTTCCTAGTCGACTCCTTCCGAGATGCCTCCACAACAGTGAACACAGCTTCGGAGAGACCCAAAGCCTGGAACTCCAGCCAATCAGGAGCCAGGCTGTCAGGTGCAGGGATTGAAGGTCCGGGTGGGGTACCTTCCCCTGATTGATGGAAGGCAGGTCTGACTGTAGGAGAAGACACCTCAGGAGTCTGCTGCTGAGGCTGAGGAGATCGGAGTACCAGAACTGGCATGGCCAGTTTGGAGCCACCAGGATTACCTGTGCCTTGTCCCTCCTGGCCTTGAGGAGCACCTTGTGGATCAAGGGAAGCAGAGGGAAGGCACAGAAGAGAACTGGGGTCCAGGGCCTCAAGAAGGCATCCCCCTGTGGTGTTCCCTACTGAGGGGGCGAGCACAAAACAGCCTTAGCTTTGTTTTCTCCCTGGAGGTGACCAGGTCCACCTGAAGGATGCCCCACTGGGAGAACAGACTGAACTACCTCTGGGTGGAGAGAACACTCATGAAACGCCTCACCCACCTGGCTGAAGGCGTCCGCCAGCTGACTGGAGCACCCGCCAAACAGATGGCTATGAGATCCACCTCCAGGCTGCGTATGAGGGTCCAGACATGGACAGCTTCCCTGCGCAAGGGCAGGGAGTGTGTCCCGCCTTGTTTGTTGAGACAGTACATGGTCGTAGTGTTGTCAGTCTGGACTTGGAACATCTGACCTCAAATGTACGGCATGAATGCAGTCAGCGACAATGGAACTGCTAGTGCTCCAGCAGGTTGATGTGGCATCGGGACTCCTCAGGGGTACAGAGACCGTGGACTCTGTGCTCCCTCAGGTGGGCACCCCAGCCTATGAGAGAAGCACTGGTCGTCAGGATGACCGTCGGCTCTGGGTGGACAAACAGGATCCCTTCCTGCAGATGTGCTGGGACTAACCACCACTAGATGGCATCCAACATCTGCTGAGTCACAGTGACCAGCTGGTCGAAGTGACCCTTGCGGAGACCACTGGTGGGCTAGCTCCCATTGCAGGGGGCGCATTCTCCGGTGGACCCAACATACTATGCTGCTGCAGGCTGCCATGTAGCCCAGCAAGCACAGGAAGTCCCGGGGAGGACGCAGTTGCTCAACCAGACATGATCGGGCACAGGAAGAGAGTCTCTGCTCTGGCTCTGCAAGACTCTAGCTCCGCCCCAATGACGCTGATCACCTATGAGTGCACGAGTTCCGACTTTGCCTCGCTGACCAGGAGGCCGAAGGAGATGCAGGTCTGGTGGGCCAGGTCCCTGGACCACTCCACCTCCTACCTGGAAGGACCTGCGATTAGCCAGTCCAGGTAGGGGTAAACCTGGACCACTCAGGTAAACTGCCACCACTGCAATGCACTTGGTGAAGACCCTTGGGGCTGAGGAGAGGCCGAATGGCAAGACCTGGAACTCGCAGTGGGCTCCCTCTGCTCGAAAGTGGAGGAACCTTTGATGAGACAGATGGATCGGGACATGAACGAATGCATCCTGAAGATCCACAGAGCAAAACCACACTTTCCGCTCTAGAGATGGTATGATCTGAGACAGAGTTACCATCCAGAAGGTGCGCGCGACCTGAGGAACTTGTTCAGGTCGTGCAGATTTAGAATGGAGTGCCAGCCCACCCATCCGCTTTGGCACCAGGAAGTACCTGGAGACAAACCCTTGCTGTTACAGAGGATCCACGACAGGAACCACGTCCTCCTTGCGGAGGAGCTGGGCTGTCGTCTCAGAGCTGACAGCATGTCTGCGGAAACCAAGTCTTCCCGTGGGCTGTGGGTTCGGCAAGGAGGGTACTGCTCGAATTCCAGAGGCGGACCCTGCCCCATCACTTCTAGAACCCACCTGTCTGTAGTGACAGCAGACCAGGCGGAATGGGAGTGGCAGAGCCAGCCCCCCACGGGAGGATCCAGGGGAGGTGTGATGGGCATGAAGGGAGGCACCCCTCATCCTGTCACTGGGCAGGCTTACAGGAGAAGGGTCCAGCTGAGGTGCCACCAGAGTCTCTCCCTCCAGGCTTCTGGACAACCAAGCCCACCGACTTAGGCCGAGGTCACCAGGCCTGAAACTGCTGACCAACCTGTTGATGGGCTGGTTTGGCCACAGGAGTGGAGGTGGATCAAAAAGGCTTCCTTTTCTGCGGCTGTTTGGTGCCCTCAAGGTCCTTCTGGGCAGATGTCATGGAGTCCTAGGTGGCACTGGACTTCTCAATACGGGTGAGGTGACCCTCAACCCCCGGGCCCGAGCAAGTCAGTACCCAGGAAAAGGACATCTACCAGCTTGTGCTGAGTGTCTACTGTGAAGGACGAGATCCTCAGCCAAGCCCTGTGGCACATGGCCACCACGGAGCGGGCACACGAGTCCCCAAAGTCCAAGGCTGTCTGGAGCTGTTTGGCTACAGCTCGGCCCTGGTCTCAGACCTGTCTTACTGTGGTCCAAAGGTCTGCTGGCAGATGAGGAAGCACCTCATCCAGGGTGCCCCGCAGGGCTTGAGAGAAGTGGCCCATGAGGAGGGCCGAGCTCGCCTGGCGGAGACCAAGTGAGGAGGCAGCATAGACTTTCTTAGCTGCATGATCCAACTTCTTGGGAATCCTTGTCAGGTGGCTAGTCTACATCCCCAGTGTTGCGGGAGCGCCTAAACACAGTGTCTGCCACCAATCCCTGAGGCAAGGGGAGCTCTGTGAATCCCGAGAGAGAACAGGTGGGCACCGTGTATGTGCGGGCTATCCGGGCAGAAGGTGCAGGGGAGGAAGTAGGGCAGTGTCAAAGCTCCAGGGCAGGGCCAAGAATGGCTTCTGCCACTGGGAAGGCCTCCACTGGAGTGTCTCCCTGGTCGAAGATCTCAGTCAACCGGTAGCAAGTGCATTTCTGGACAAGCTTCATTTTCATACCAGTCGACTCAGAGATCAGTCGGAGAAGGCCCATGAAGGAGGATGGGCCTTCAGCCACAGAGAGGTCCCCCACAGATTCCACGTTGACTGGATAGCAGTGCAGGGAGGATCCTTTGGACTGCAAGGAGTTGTTAAAGAGAGGTTGACTGCCTGAGTCCACACTGACCCTCCATAGTCAGGACTGACAGTGGCCGACAGCCGATGGGGAAGGCTCTTAGCCAGCGGAGACTCCTTAGTCGGAGCGCCGGACAGTAGCTGTTTAGGTGGCAGTTCCACCACTATCGGCGGAGACACCGGAGTTGGCTAAGCCAGGACCGGTTTGGTTAGCTCTGTAGATGAGAAGGCGTCAGCCAGATGATGGACAGTGTAGAAACTGGAGTAGGCTTGACGCTGGTAAGCACCAGCTGCTGCCATATCAAGTCCTTGTAGCATCGATGTAATTTGCACCAAAGCCTATCCTCACTTGAGGACACGAATGAAGAGCAACGGCAGTGCTGCCTCCCGTGATGCTGAGAGTGGGAGTGCCAGTGTTGGTAGGACTGGATTGACCCATGGGAGGAAGACTGAGAACTTGACCGCCGGGGGGAGGGAGAGACGGGGGGACCGGCGGTGGGGCTCGGAGGGAGCCGGTGAGCGCAGAGGCTTCTCCAGATCTTGGTCGACGACCAGAGGCAGTGGGTCAGTGGACTGATCCGTCACTCCAATGGTCTGAGTCAGGACCAGAGTCCTTGACAAGGAAATGCCGGCCTCTTCAGTCAATAACTGGTCAGTCGGTTAGACAAAATTCTCGGCCAAGACTTCAACCAGCGCCTTGGCCAACTGGCCCGATGGACTTACCATGCAGCCAGCAGCCTGGGCCGAGGATTCGACTTAAGTCAAATCCAGAGAAGTGACAGAGAGCGCTCCTGATCCCATGAACAACGGTGAGTCCTTTTTCTTTCTTGGACTCTTTTTTTAGATTCAGATTTGTGTCCAGAGGGTCCCTGATCGAGGGCTGACAGGGACTGACAATTCCTTAAAGGACCCCATGAAAGATGAGCCCAGCTGGTGCAGCACGAAGGCAGAAGCTGAGGAGAAGTGAGCCGCGGCCTGGGCTGCCTCCTCAAAAGCCGCGAGCTGTTCAGTGGACCCCGCAGCCGCGAAGACCACCCAACGGGCATCCTTGGATTTGACCGTTGGGTTCCGATGCGCCGGACAACCCAGTTTGTCAGGCGAGATGATCCTCCAGAACGTTTATGGTAGAAGAACGACAAAGGTCACAAGCCTGATGGCTGCAATCGTGACCCCAGACAGCAGACATACATGGTGTGCGGATTGGTCCTGGACATCTACTGCCCACAAGAGCACTGGCAGAACCCGGGAATGGACTTATCGTCCATGATGGTTGCGATCGGAGATCAAGTTAAAGACGAAACTTGAGAGAGTTTTAAAGTACTGGAAGTAAATCCGAAGATTTAAGCACAAGGGCCTACTAAACACGGAAGCAGTAAGGGGGGAACCTGCAGGTGGTTGACCAAGGAAGGGCAGTGGACGTAGTCTGTCTGGACTTTAGCAAGGCCTTCAACACCGTCCATCACAGAGGGTTGGTAAGTAAGATGGAAAGTATAGGGGTGGGTGGAGAACTGGTTGGGCAGAAGCCAGACAGTGGTGGTAAATGGGGTGTACTCCAGGATGGGGGGTGACGAGTGGGGTGCCCCAGGGGTCAGTACTGGGACCAGTGATATAGCAGAGGGGTGAAAGGGAGGGTGTGCCTTTTTGCTGATGTAATGATAATCTGCAATAGGGTGGACACTCGGGGGGCTGTGGAGGACATGAGGCAGGACCTGAAGATTCTTGAGGGATGGTCAGAGACTTGGCAACTGAAATTCAATGCCAAAAAGTGCTCTGTGATGCACTTGGGGCATAGAAACCCACAAGCAGGATACACCCTAGGAGGGGAGGTCATTAAAGTAACAGAGCAGGAGAGGGATCTGTGGATTATGATATAAGGCAGCCTTAAGGTAGGTAACCAATGTAGCAGGGTTGCGGGTAAGGCCAATGGAATGTAGGCAATTATCAGCAGGGGCATTACTAGCAGGAGGGAGGTACTGATGCCTCTCTACAAAACTATGGTGAGACAACACCTGGAGTAGAGAGTCCAGTTCTGGAGACCATACCTGTGAAAAGACAGACAGGATAGAGAGTGTTCACAGAAGGGCAACCGGGAAGGTGCAGGGTATGCATGGGAAAGCATATGAGCAGAGGTGTAAGGAATTGAATCTGCACACACTGGAGACTAGAAGGGAGAGAGGGGACGTGACTGAAACTTTTAAGTATGTGAAGGGGATCAACAAAGTGAAGGAGGGTTGTTTACTTAAACGGACGGAGGAGGATATAACTAGAGGGCATAGCCTAAGACTGCAGGGAGGAAAATACAGAGGCAATGTGAGGGGGTGATTCTTCACTGAAAGGGTGGCTGAGGCTTGGAACAGACTACCAGAAGTGGTGATGGGGGCTGAAATGGTGGAGGGATTCAAGAGAGTATGGGACAGACATATGGAACTGAGTAGCGGGGGAGGTGGGCCAGTGGGTGGAGGGATGAGTAACAGTGGCAAGGGGCAGACTACATGGGGTCATTTTCTGCCATCAAGATTCTATGATTCTTCCAGTGGAAAAGAAGATCTGGTGTCATGGGGTGGAGGGAAGGGAGTTACCACTCGGGTGGGTGGGAGTAGCCAGCTTGAAGACTTTCCAGCATCATCTTAAAGAGAAAGGACACTGCCAGTTAGTGTGGATAGAACATCATATCAACGTCCCTAGAAACAGGAAAACTCCCTACCAACACAGAATGCCATTTGCCACCTACCCCACTGACTGGGTTCTCCCACTTCACAGACTGACACTTCAACTCTGTCCAAGGGCAGTAAGGACTTGGCCCCCCCAGTAGCCCTTCCCATGGGGGAAGGGGTCATTCATGGGGAACTGTGAGGTGGAGGTAAGTCCCAGAGACGGTGGGTAAAAGGGGTAGGCAGTGCGGCAGGGGGATAAAGTAAATTAAAGTGCCATACTCACAGCAAGACACAAGGATGTTTCCATCTGATTAAGGTGAGGAAGTGGAGTTGATACCTGGATTAACAATTCATGACCCCTTCCAGGGGCATGTGTATACCAGCAAGAAAAGTTTACCAAAAACATTCTGATCAATATTTGAATAAAATGAATAATTCTGTAATACTGAGGGGGCTAAATTAAAAAGTCACAAGACGCATGTGTGTTATTTTAATAAATGTATTTTACATTGATACTGTCCAAAGTAAGCCACAGCATCATCCTTTAAAACACACCTAAATTACATCCACTTCCCCAAGTCATGAAGAATATAAACAAGAAATCATATAACATTCAGGGTTTTTAGGGGGAGAGGCTGATGAGGGGGAAGTCTGGATAATTTGAGTCATCACAGCCTTAAACCAAGTTTCAGTTTAGCACAAAGTACAAAAGACCACTGAATAAAACATGTAAAAATTATCACTATTTGTAACAGTTTCTAAAACGGACAGATGTTGGTTGACTGGCCGCTGAAATTAACTGGAAACCTTTTGTTTTCCTAGAAGTGAATGAAGGAAAGTCCTTTCCAGGATGCAAAATGCTGCCAGTCATTAGTATACTCGGTTATAAAACAGAGAGAACACTGGATGGACAACTACGCAGAACCAGTGTGTTCTGCCACAGAAGGATTCTGATTCCCTCTGACCTCGAGAGCAAAGCTTGAGAGGTCCATGGGAATCAGAATCCCGAGGTGGCAAAACACACAGGTTGTGCCTAGAGTAGCTCATCCTGTATTTTTTATAGTGTGTAGTACTGTGTGAAAAATGTGTTTGGTGAGTTCTTTTGCTTTCAAAATGAAACGGACTCATGCAGTCTCTAGAGGTTCTACAATGCTGTTCTACCACAGTAGGGTAGAACAGCATTTCATGACATTGGAACTGTGGTAGAACAGCATTTTGAAAGGGATGGAATTCTATACAGAACAACACTCCACTATACACTATAATAGTTAACCACATAATGCAAAAAGAACACTACCACACAATGAGGGATGGAAGCACCTCAGGCATGTTTTTAAGTGCTGAGATTCTGGTAAAATTGGATCTGCTGTGACATTTCATAGGCAGTCATGGATAGCATGCATACAGTTTTAAAAGTAAACACAATGACACTCTTGTTTTACCAACTGCTTTTCTCCAGTTTACTTCCTGTGGGAATACCACAGTACCCACCAGCTGCTCTTTCCTCTAGCTCTTCACAAGCCAGGAACTGCACAGTGGCTTCTGCACCCCACTCTTCTGCAGTGATGTTTCTTCAGACTTCAGGCAAAGGGAAGAACAGTCAGCCTCCTGTCCCAAGCAAATCACATAAGCTCTGGAGATCTGTGGGCCCATTTTATTACAAGGTTCAAGCAGCTGAGTGTAGTAGCAGGTCTCAAGTTCTTTTGACATGCTGCAACTGCACTGCTTTACAACTGCGACTCAACTTATAATATGGAAAGTAGCTAACTCTAATCAATAAATAGAGAATGCTTATGAGAAGACCAAGTGCCGTTTCAAAGGCCAAGGCACTGAAATCCACAGCTGATGTTCAACAGATGATTTTTCAGATGTACTGTATAATAGTGACAAAGGCTATTTGTACTGGCTAGTTGCCAACCATCTTCCAATCCGAGATTACACTGCCCTCTACAGATGCATTATATATAAAAGAAACATCTAGATGAAACAAGATGGTGTGCATCTCAGTTTATTTATTTATATAGTTTTTGTTGACCGGGTAAGTGCACTAGACAAATCCTGCCTATTTTCAGGCACGACCCGGGGGAGGGGGATACAGATGAATGCCAACTGACCTTGAACCAGATTAAGCTGTTGGTGGTAAGTTTAGTGAATGAGGGAAATTTGGCCAGGACACTGGGGAAATTCTCCTACTCTTTTCGATAAGTGCCATGGGATCTTTAACATCCACCTGAACTACCATCAATCCAAGCAGATGGGACCTCGGTTTAACGTCTCATCCGAAAGACAGCACCTCATAAATGCAGCACCCCTCTCATGCTGCACTACAGTGTCAGTACTGGGATATTAACCCCAGTGCCAGATGTGGGAACTGAACCAACAGCCCTCTGATCTCCCGGCCTCAGAGGCAAGTGTGCTACCTACTGAGCCACTGACACTGCATTCTGCATATTTGGAGGTTATAGTCCTAAAATTAACCTTTAATTTTATTTCCTAAAGCTTTATATATGTAATTATCATAATTAAAATATTAGATAACTTTTTTCTGTGAAGTACCAGCAAACAAGGATGCTTGAGGGGGACAAAAGATGCTAACGCACTGCACCATGGGATTAAAGGATGTCAGTGCTATCTGCACCCCGATACAGCCCTCAATAGGTAAAGCAGCATCTCAACCTTCTCTAAGAGTTTTCCATCAACTTTCGGCCAGCCATGGTGGAAACAAGGCATTTATTTTCAAACAGCTTCTTCCTCCCTGGCCATGCTCATCTCAAGGACATACCCTGGTCCCAGGGCTATACCCTACTCAGGACCACTAGCACCTCCCACCTTGGGTCCAGCAGCAACTCTACCTCCCTCACAGCTTTTCCTCTTTGGCAGGGGCTCTGAGAGGACTAGGATCCAGGGGGAGTCCAGGATCCTAGGCCATCATATAATGGTATATGTGGGGTCCCCCGATTTTGCTCCCTCCCCCCCCCGATATGAGCAGTTTTCCTAGTGGCATTGTGAACACAGCACCAAGAAGCAAGCGCTCTGGTTCAGCTGCAGGGGTTGGCTTCTGTGCTGGCAGAACTTGCTGTGAGCCATCCTGTTGAGGCACATTACTGTACAGCAGCTAGCCCAGTCTGGACCATCTCCTGATGTGGCATCCCAAGTCCATTCCCAAACCCAAGCTGCCTGCAGAGTAGTGCAATTTGCTGCTATTGGAGTAGCAGGAAAGAATAGGTTACTTGCATATAACCATAATTCTAGGAGTGGTTTATGGTTCACATTCACACTCTGTTAGTTCCACTGGAATGATGATATTAGCTGGAACACCTCACATCTACGTTTTGGCAGTTTCACTGGAATGATGTTACTGGCCAGAACATCTTTAAGCTAAGCTCCTCCACCACCTGGGCAGTGTAACCCCCCCCCCCCCCCCCCCGACTCTGCCCCATGACGGCACATATCTCGCTCACTGGAAGCATAATCAGGTGCCACTTGCCAGGGGAGGCTGGGTGGGTTGTGTGGATGCGAACTTTATACCACTTCTAGAAAGTACAGTTACAAAAAAACTTACCGTAACAGTAGATCTTCGAGGAGTGTCTCTTGCAGTAGATAATACTTTTGGGTTGCCAGCAGTGGCTGCTGTGGCGCACGGCAGCTCTTCTAGCAGTCTTTTATCAGGGGCCGCCCACATATGACATCAGCTTCCTGTTTCCTATGTAAATGTGGGCGGTCCCTGGTATCCTCAGTTCCCCCGCTGGATTCAGCTCGCAAAGCGAGGACCATGGGGAACCAGAGGTACCAAAGAACTGGACCAGAATTTGCTCTTTTAGAGAAGGAGGGGGACGGAGGGTGGGAACAGGCCTGCTGCAAGAGACACTCCTCGAAGATCTACTGTTATGGTAAGTTTTTACGTAACTGTACCATCTTCCACAGAGTGGTCTCCTGCAGTAGGTAATACTTTTGGGATGAATCCCAAGCAGTAATGTCCACGTGGGAGGACAGTTATGATAGAAGATCTTGTAGGACTTCACGGCCAAAGGCCGCCCTATGTCATGAGGCAATATCCAGATTGTAATGCCTTGTGAATGTATGGACTGTGGACCAGGTAGCTTCATTGCAGATATCTGAAATGGAGGCTCCATGAAAGCAGGCTGCAGTAGTGGCCATAGCTCTAGAAGAATGGGCTTGGACAGGTCCTGGTAAGGGTTTGTTGTATTCTGTATAACAAAATGTAATACAATTTGCCAACCAGCTAGAAAGGGTTCCTTTAGTAAATGGGAGCCCTTCTCGGCCCAAGGCAAAATGTGATGAACAATCTGAGAAGCTTTTCTGATCAACTTTGTCCAATTGGTGTAGTAGCATAATATACGATGCACATCTAAAGTATGTAGTAGATGTTCACCTTGGTTGGAGTATTCAGCACAGCATACCGGTAACTACAGAGACTGATTTAAAATGTGTTCAGAGACTACTTTAGGAAGTGCCACCCTGTCCTTGCGAAAATGAAGTACGGTTCCCTACACATGGTGGCATGAAGCTTGGAAATAAGGCGAGCTGAGGTGACAGCCACTAGGAATAAGGTTTTCCATGAAAGGAAATGGAGGGCACAAGTGGCCACCAGTTCAAAGGCTCAAGAGTTAATTTTTTCTATTAGAAACTGAGATCCCATGGAGGAGTGGGTCATCTAATAAGTGGCTTGATATGTAACATTCCTTTCAAAAATATTTTGGCTAGATGATATTGGTACAGTAATCTGTCATCTAGCAGGCCATGGAAGGCCGAGAATAGCGGCCGAATGGACTTTGGAGGAATAACTCAAACCGGACTCAGACAGCGAGGCCCGGTAGTCTAGAACTTTCGTCAGTGGGCAAGAATAGGGATCTAATGATCAAGAAGCAGCCCATATGGAAAGGCGTTTCCATTTGGAGATATATATTTCCCTGCTAGCTGACTTACGTGAGGACAAGAGAATATTGGCGAGAGGATAACAGAGATGCATCACTGACAGCGGCACCTGTCGATAAGGATATTGACGGCTATGGTAGTCAATGAAAATATAGATGCATCATCGACAGTGGTAGCAGTCAATGAGAACACTGACAGGTATGGCCATTAATGAGAATATAGATGCATCGTTGACGGTGGTAGCCATCGATTAGGATGTTGACAGCTATGGGCAGTCAATGCAATTATAGATGCATCGTTGACTGTTTGGTGGCCGTCGACAAGTAAAAGAAACAGAGGGTGCGGAGGGGTACTCCTACTCTGTGCGTGTCCAGAAATGTAGATCACTAGATGGGGGAGCTCTTGTTGGGCGAGCCCCTTGTTCGTAGAATCTCTGATGTTGTTTCTCGTCGATGAATGCTGTTCTAGCTGCTGCATGCAAGCTGAAGATGGCAAAAAAAAGGAACTGAGGATACCAGGGACCATCCACACTTGTACAGGAACCAGAAGATGATGTCATGTGTTGGCAGTCCCTGGTAAAAGACTGCTAGAAGAGCTGCCGTGTGCCACAGTGGCCTCTGCTGGTAACCCAAAAGTATTACCTACCGCCGCAAGAGACCACACCGTGGAAGATCTACAGTTACAAGTGAGTAAACCTATTCTTCTATGGGCATGGATATGGTTCACTTATTCACACTCTGGCAGATTTCTAGCAGTTCCCAGGGAGGTGGGGGCAAGGTGCACACCTCTACCTGGCGAACACAAACTGGTGAACTGAGGTCCCAAAACACACATCCCCAAGTGACTCTAGGTCAGTGGTTCTCAAATGGTGAGGCCCCAGATTGTTCCAGGGGAGGCCCAGTCAAGTCTGAGAATGTACAGTATTTCAATTTTAAGTTTTGGCTGTTTTGTGTGAAAGGATAAAACACATTTAATATGGATGAATGCAGGTGAATTTCTTTACTTATGCATAAATATTTGACCAGGAAGTCCCCCACTGAGCCAAAGCTTGTTTATAGGTGTGTATTTATATGTAAATGAATGCCTGTGGAAGACATGCTGAGTTAAGGCTTGTTTCTACAATATATATTTATGTGCAAATTAGTAACTTGGAAAGACACACTGAGTCAAGGCTCATTTTTATAGTAGGTAATTATATGTAAATTAGTGACTGGGAAAAACACAGAGATCCGATGCATGTTTTCAGGTGTGACCTGAGGTAAGGGTACAGGAAGTTGCTTAACAACAGGGTAAGAGAGGGAGAGATGAAGTGGCTAGGTTTGGTTGTTCCAGATAGAGAGGAAACAAGAGTAACAAGGGCCCAAGAGTCAGAAAAAAGGAGTGACAAGTATAACTTGGGGTGCCGGGTCAGGGTTGGAGAGCAATAAGTTGAATAAAAAGAGAATATACTCAGTCAACTGCACTAATTTCACTTTATTCCTGGTGTACTGTGCAAAGTAGGATTTATTTTATTCTGTGGGGAGGCCCCAAGATTTTTTTCCAAATTTGAGGGAGGCTCGAAATCTTTTTCATGGCATGGAGGACTCACTATCACAAAGTGTGAGAACTAATGCTCTAGGTCAATGCTATAGTGGGAAATGAAGGCGTGTGCAGACTTCCAGGTAGCTGCCCTACAGATTTCGTGTATTGGGATATCTCTGGGAAGCAGCCACTGAGGCAGCAGTATGTCTTAAGGAAGGAGTCCTAAGCCCTATGGGAGGCTCCCTACCAGCCAACCTATAACAAAGGGTCGATGCAGGATGTTATCCACCTGCCAATAGTCCGTTTTGTTGCCAGTCTGCCAGGCCAGGCTTCAGCAAACAGCTGGTGAGCCTCACCTCAAACTCCAGTTGTGCACTCTCTATAGTAACAGAGCATCTTCTGTAGGTCTAGTATGTGGAGCCTAGAGTCTGCCTCCGATGATGGCTTTGTAAAATATACAAAAGGTTAATCACCTGAATAAAGTGAAACTCCAATACCACCTTCTTGAGGAAATACAGGTTATTCACCTGTAACAGGAGTTCTAGGAGTGGTATATGTTGTTCATCCACACTGTCTGGCAGGTTCCTTTCCGCTTTAAAATGTTGCCGGAAGGTCTTCAAACTGGCTCTTCCCACCCACCCGGGTGGTAAAACCTTCGGCTCTGCCCCATGATGCCAAATCTAGCCCGCTGGAAGCCAGGTTGCACGTCGAAGCCGGGGAGGTCGGGTGGGTTGTGTGAATGAATAACATATACCACTCCTAGAACTCCTGTTACAGGTGAGTAACCTGTATTTCTAGGGACGTGGATATGTTGTTCAATCCACACTGTCTGGCAGACTCCTAGCAGTTCTCCGGGAGGAGGGAGGCAAGGCGCGCGCCCCCTACTTAGAAAATGAGGACTGGAGAACCGAGGTCCCAAATCCAGCAGAGTGACTCTAGGTCAATGTGGTAATGGGGAAAAAAGATGTGTGCTGACTTCCAGATAGCGGCCCTGCAGATTTCCTGGATAGGGACGTCCCTAGAAGCAGCCACCGAAGCAGCGGTATGGCGGGTAGAATGAGCTCTTATCCCTTTGGGAGGCTCCATGCCCAGCAACCTATAGCAGAGATCGATGCAGGAGGTGACCCACCTGCCTGTCATCTGCTTGTCTGCAGGTCTGCCAGGTGCGGCTTCAGCTTAGGTGACAAACAGCTAGCAAACCTCTCCCCCGAACTACAACCATTCCCTCCTTATAATAAGAAAGCGCTCTTCTAGGGTCCAAAGTATGGAGTCTATATTCGGCCTCCGAGGTGTGACTGGGGTAGAACACCGGCAGAGTCAACATCTGGTTAAGGTGAACTCCGACACCACTTTCGGAAGGAATTTCGGGTGGGGGCGAAGGACAACCTTGTCCCTGTGGAAGACCAGATAAGGAGACTCGATGGAAAACGTCTGGAGCTCTCCCATCCTTCTGGCTGACGTAATAGCCACCAAGAAGGCGGTCTTCCACGACAGGTGAGAGATGTCACACCCGTGCATCGGTTCAAATGGCTTGCCCATGAGCTTAGCCAATACCAAACAGCAGTAGATCCCACGGAGATGGAGGTTCTCGCACCGGAGGGGATATATGATCAAGGCCTTTGAAAAAGCACCTGACCACCTTCTGCGCCACTGACTGCTTGCCGGCCCGCGCCCGGTAAGCAGAGATGGCTGCTAGGTGCACCTTAAGGGTCATCGACCGAAGCCCTAGCTGAGAAAGGGACCACAGGTAGTCCAGAATGCTAGCCAAGGAACAGGAAGAAGGGCCCAACCCCTTGTCCTGACACTAAATGGAGAATCTCTTCCATTTGAAGGCATAGCATTTTCTGGTCGACTCCTTACGGGATGCCTCAACGACGTTCAGGACCTCGTCGGAAAGACCCAAGGTCTGGAACACTAGCTGCTCACGAACCAGGCAGTCAGGTGCATGAATTGAAGGTCTGGATGGAGTACCTTCCCCTTGTTGACAGAGATCAGGTCCGGGCGGGCTGGAAGCTGCCACCGGAGCCTGGAGCTGAGGCTGAGGAGATCTGGATACCAGAACTGGCATGGCCAGTCTGGGGCTACCAGAATCACCTGTGCCTTGTCCCTCTTCACCTTGAGAAGCACCTTGTGGATCAAGGGAAATGGAGGGAAGGCGTAGAAGATGCCCGGGGTCCACTGCCTCGAGAAGGCATCCCCCTGCAGTGATTCCTACTGAGAGGGGCGGGCATGAAACAGCCTCAGCTATGCATTCTCCCTGGAGGCGAACAGGTCCACCTGAGGGGTGCCCCAGTGGGAGAAGAGATCTTGCAGGAGAGACCACTCATGAGATGCAGCGCCTATCTGGCTGAGGGCATCGGTCAGACTGTTGGAGGCTCCTGCCGCATGGATGGCCAGGAGATCCGCCTCCAGGCTGATCACGAGAGACCAAGTGCGGAGAGCCTCCTTGCACAGGGGCAAGGAGTGCATCCCGCCCTAGCGGTTGAGCTAGTACATGGTCGTGGTGTTGTCTGTCTGGACCTGGACCGCTTGACCCGTGCACAGGTGGTGAGGGCTAATCGGACCGCTCGAAGCTCTAGCAGGTTGATGTGGCATCGAGACTCCTGAGGGGACCAGAGGCAGTGGCTCTGAGCTCCCCCAGATGGGCACCCCAACCCATCAGAGAGGCATCGGTCATCAGAGTAACCGTCGGTTGGGGTGGACAAACGGGATACCCTCCTGCAGATGAGCTGGAACAAGCCACCACTGTAGGCCATCCCACATCTCCTGGGTCACTGTCACTGGCTGGTCCAGAAGACCAGAGCGCTGTGATCACTGGCGGGCAAGCCCCCATTGTAGGGGACACATATGCCAGTGGGCACAACGGACCACGCTGGTGCAGGCCACCATGAGGCCCAGGAAGTCCCAGGCAGGGCGCAACTGCCCAACCAGAAATCATTGGGGAAAGGACCTCGGCCCTGTCCACCAGGAGCCAGGCTCTGGCTCGAAGAGAGTCGAGCTCTGCCCCGATGAACTGAATCACCTGCGATGGCATGAGTTCTGACTTGGCCTCGCAGATGAGGAGGCCAATCTGAGAGTAGACCTGGAGGGCCAGATCCCTGGACCGCTCCACCTCCAACCTGGAGGAGGCTGCAATCAGCCTGTCATCCAGGTAAGGGTACACCCGGACCCCTTGGCACTGCAGGAATGCTGTCACCACTGCCATACATTTGGTGAAGACCCTGGAAGCTGGAGAGAGGCCGAAGGGCATGGCCCGGAACTCGTAAAGAGATCCCTCTGCTGGAAAGCGGAGGAATCGCTGATGAGACTGATGGATTGGGACGTGAAAGAACGCGTCCTGAAGGTCCAGAGAACAAAACCACACACCTAGTTCCAAGGATGGAATGATCTGAGCCAGAGTGACCATCCTGAAGGTGCGCTGCCTTAAGAACTTGTTCAGGTTGTGTAGGTAGAGAATGGGGCACCAGCCCCCCCCCGTCTGTTTTCGGACCAGGAAGTACCTGGACACAAACCCTGGGTCTAAAGGAGGATCCGCCACCTCGCTGATTACCTCCTTCTGGAGAAGCAAGGCAATGTCAGCTCGACAAGCTGACAGAGAGGCTGCAGACCCCGTTGCCCCCTGTGAGGCGACGGCTCGATAGGGAGGGAACTGCTCGAATTCCAAAGGCAGACCCCTGACCACCACTTCTAGCACCCAGCGGTCGGTGGTGATAGCGGACCAGGCAGAAAGGAAGTGGCGGAGCTGTCCCCCCACGAAGGAGTGACAAGGTTGGGGGCGACACCCCTCCCTGTCACTGGGCAGGCTTGGAGGAAGAGCCTGCTGAGGGACCTCCTGGATCCTTGCCTCCAGGCCTATTACTGGAGGAAGTGGCAGACTTAGCCTTAGGGCGCTAAGTGTGTGCCTGCTGGCCCTGGTGTTGGTGCTGCTGGGCCGGACGTGCCGCGAGGGGCGAAAGGGCTTACGCTGCTGCTGGTGGCCTTTGTCCTTCTGGGCAGACGTGACTGAGTCCAAGTTGGCACTGGACTTCTCGATCCTCTGGAGATGGCCTTCAACCCCCAGCCCAAACAAGTTGGTGCCCAGGAAGGGAACGTCTGCCAACTTGTGCTGAGTGTCCGCCATGAAGGTGAAGATCTGCAGCCAAGCTCTGCGGTGCATGGCCACTGTGGCCGCTACTGATCGGGCACAAGAATCACCTATGTCCAACGAAGTTTGGAGCTGCTGTTTAGCCACCACCCTTCCCTGATCCCGCACCTGCTTGACCGTCGTCTGAAGGTCAGCCTGGAGATAAGGAATCACCTCATCCAGGGAACCCATAAGGGCGTGTGAGAAATGTGCCATGAGAATGGCCGAGCTAGACTGACGAAGGCCTAGGGAGGAAGCAGCGTAAACCTTCCGCCCCACGTAATCCAGCTTTTTGGATTCCTTATCGAGCGGTTTGTCCACGTCCCGAGCGTTCCTGGAGCGCTGGAAAACACTATCGGTCACTAACCCCTCCACAGAGGGGTGCTCCGAGAAACCGGAGAGTGAGCCGTGGGGACTGTGTACTTTCGGGCCATCCTGGCCAAAGGCGCGGGACAAGATGCTGGCCGCAGCCACAACTCCAAGGCCAGGCCAACAATGGCTTTGGCAACACGAAAGGCCTCCGTAGGGGAATCCCTTCGGTCCAGTATCTCCGTGAGGGTATACTTGGCCCGTTTAGAAACGGATTCGAGCTGCATCCTGGTGGACTCCGAGATGAGCCGAAACAAACCTAAAAACGAGAATGGGCTCTTGTCCACCGACTGACCCCCCCGCAGACTCCAGGTCAAGCGGCCTGGAGAACAGGGAGGAGTCGTCATCAGACTCCGAGGAGTCTGCAAACAGCTGCCGGGCGCCTGAGCCACCCTCCACCTGCCGAGGTCGATCAGGAGCGAGGGTGACCAACAACCTGTGGGGCAAGCCCTGACCCAACAGAGAATCATTGGTCGGGGCCCCAGTCTTCGGTTGTGGAGGCTGAGGTTCCACCACAATGGGCGGAGCAGCCGGCTTCGGCCGAACAACCGGTGCCGGGGTCGGCTCCTCGACCACTATGAGGGGTGGTTTCGGCCACTCCGGTGACAGACACTTAATGGGCAGAGAAGGCGTCGGAGTCTGCTTATTCCCGGACAATAAGAGCTGCTGCCACATTAACTCCTTGTAGTGCCGATGCAACTTGCGCCGGAGCCTATCCTCCAAAGACTACGACGAGGATGAGCGTCGCCACCGCTATTCACGGTGCCGAGACCGAGACTGCCGATGTCAGCGGGACCAGCTGGACCTGGAAGAGGACCGAGACCTGCGGGGTTTCCGAGGGTGGGTTATAGAGGGAACGGGAGAAACCCGCCCTTCCTTCGGTTCAGGGACCTTAACCGGGGACTCCGTCAGAGGAGGCACAGGCCAGTCCTCGGTAATCACCGGGGGAACCGGTGAAGTAGGGTTGTCAGCATCACCAGTCGACAAACCGTCCAAAGGGTCGAGAAAAATCTCGACCACGTCGACGGTTGTCTCGGCCTGCTGACCTGACGGGGACACCGTGAAGCCAGAAGCCTTAGCTGCAACCTCGACCGAAGTCGAAAGTCGATGGTCCAGTGAAGGGGATCTCTTCCGCTCCCACGAACTTGGACTGTAGGACTTACCTTTTGAGTCCTTCTTCTTGGACCAACTGGAATGTCCCGATGGCCCTTCTCCCTTGGTGGAGAGGGACTGGAAAAGCTCCTTAAACGAAGCCATGTAGGAGGAGCCCAAAGACAGCGGGATAAATGCCACGGCCGAAGAGGAAGAACGGCCTGGGCCGCCTCCTCCTTGAGGGCGATCATCTGCTCCAACTGTTCCGTGGAGCCCGCCGCCGGATACCGCCCAACAGGCCTCTTTCGACTTGACCGGCGGATACCGTTTTTCAGGGTGCCCAAGAAGAAGTCGAGCAGCGTGGTCCTCCAAGACCGAAGCCGAGAAGGAGCTGCACAATTCGCAAGCCTGCAAATCATGACCAAGCCCCAGGCAGTAGACGCACGTGGAGTGCAGATCGGTCCGGGTCATTTTCTGCCCACAAGGGCACCGACGGAAGCCGGGAGTCTATTTGTCCATCGCAGCCGTGAGGGAAGACGAAGACCGAAGTCTTGTAAAGTTTAGAATTAGTTTTGGGTTAACTGAAGAGTGTGGATCCAGGCCTAAAACGCAGAGCAATAAGGAGGGAACCTGAGCTTCCAAGCAGTAAGGAAGATCTGGAGTCACGGAAGGCGGAGCAGAGGGTTTTACCACCCGGGTGGGTGAGAGAAGCCAGCTTGAAGACCTTCCGGCAACATTTAAAGCAGCAAGGAACCTGCCAGACAGTGTGGACTGAACAACATAGCCACATCCCTAGAAAGTACAGTTACATAGGAACTTAACTGTAACAGATCTTCGAGAGAGGTTCCTTCAGTAGGTCATTACATATAGGACTGGCATCACCTGGCGTTGGGCCGCACAAGACTTTTCTAGCAATCCCTGATGGCGGACCGCCCACTCGACGTCAGCATGACTGTATACAGTGGGCGGACCCCACACCCGCCTTCCAGTTCTCCTGCCGGAGCCAGGAAGAGGCCTGACAGTAGGAGCGAACAGGATTTGGAGTCCCTATAAACAATAAAATGAGGGGAAGGAGGAGGGAAAAATATGACCTACTGAAGGACCTTCTCTTGAAGATCTACTGTTACAGTAAGTTCCTACGTAACTGTACTATCTTACTTCAAGAGGGTTCCTTCAGTAGTTCATCACATATAGGACAGAGTTCCAAGCAGTCCCTCCAAAGAGAGACAGAGAGAAACTAGGGAGGAAGAGAAATAACTCCAACAGAACAAACTGGAATCCAGAATGGACCCAGCCTAGGACAGAAGGCCCTGTAATACAGCTAGGCCGAAACCAGCCCTCCGCCTAGAAACAATGTCCAGACTGTAGTGTTTGGTAAAGGTATGAACAGAACTCCAAGTGGCCGTGGCACAGGTATCAGCTGCAGAGACATTTCACAAAAAGGCAGCGGAAGCAGCCATGCCTCTGGTAGAATGACCTCTTATGATACCCGGCAGAGGTTTTTCATACTTCTGGTAACAATACCTAATGCAATTGCCTAACCATTTGGAAAGACCCTGCTTGGAAACTGGTTTGCCCCTCAATCTTGGGGCAAGAGAAACAAATAGCTGATCACAGCTACGGACTTCCTTAGTCCGGTGAGTAGCACCGAAGAATCCAATGTACGTCCATGGTGTGCACCTCTATTGGTAGGGGACGGAAAATAAACCGGAAGCTCTAACTGGTTCAGTGTGGCTTCTGACACCACCTTGGGAAGAAACTTAGGATTTGTCCTGAGGACCGTCTGGTCCTTATGAAAAATGAGATAAGGCTCTTTACAAACCAAAGCGTGAAGCTCCGAAATCCTTTGGGCTGATGTAATGGCAACCAAAAATAATGCCTTCCAAGACAGGAAGCGCAAGTCACAGCTCATAGCTGGCTCAAAAGGGGGAAGGGTGAGTTTCTCTTAACACAAAGTTCAAATCTGGGCTGCAGATGGAGTATCCCTTTCAGAAAGGTTTTAGAGACTTCCAACTGAGCCACGGGTTTACCATCCACCAGCTCGTGGTACGCCGAGATTGCGGAAAGGTGGACCTTCAAGGAGGAATATGGCAGACCGGAGTCGGACAGATGAAGAAGGTATTCCATTATTTGAGGGGCCGAACAAGAAAAAGGGTTCCAACTCTTGGAAGTCGCCCATATACAGAACAGCTTCCACTTCATGGCATAAATGGAATGAGTAGAGGGTTTTCCAGCCTCTAAAAGGACTTGAGTGACTCGGGAGGAAACCCGGAAGCGAGAAATCACTATGTCTACAGGAGCCAAGCATGGTGATGCAGAGTCCTGAGCCCCGGATGTATTAGACGACCTTGATCCTGGGTCAAGAGGTCGTGGGTCAATGGAAGCGGAACCGGTGGATCCCTGGATAACTGTTGTAACAGTGGAAACCAAATTTGTCTCGGCCAGAGAGGAGCGACGGGGATCATCCTCACCTTCTCTGCCTGAAGCATGAGAAGAACCATTTGTAGCATGGGAAATGGAGGGAAGGCATACATAACTTTCCCTGTCCGGAGGGAGAGAGAGCGCATCGTGCCAGAAAGCACCATGGCCTGGAAAGAGTGAGCAAAAACTGGGAAGTTTTGCGTTGAATTTGGAGGTGAACAGGTCTATTTTCGGTTGCCCCCATTTTAGGAAGAGTGACTGCCACTTCCTGAAGCAATTCCCACACGTGAGCAAGGGTCCGAGACCTGCTGAGACTGTCCACCAAGATGTTAAGGATGCCTGGAACGTGCACGGCCACAAGTGCCAGATTGTGCTGGAATGCCCAGTTCCACACCCGCATCGCCTCCCTGCACAGGGGGTACGATCGGGTTCCTCCTTGTTTGTTGAGGTATCAGACTACCGACATGTTGTCCATTTGGACCAGCAGTGATCCCTTGGGAAGGAGGGTCTGGAAGGCCCGTAAGGCATACAAGACCGCTCTCATCTCCAGAACGTGGAT
Organism: Neoceratodus forsteri; assembly: GCA_016271365.2. Classification (NCBI taxonomy): domain Eukaryota; kingdom Metazoa; phylum Chordata; order Ceratodontiformes; family Ceratodontidae; genus Neoceratodus; species Neoceratodus forsteri. Next base: position 310,965,512 of record CM057450.1, read on the forward strand.
GTGTAATGATTCTTCCAAGCTGGACCACTGTCCTTGAGCATAGTGCTCCCCTAGATGTGTTCCCCATCCCATGATCGACACATCTGTAGTCAGGGATACCGTGGGAGCAGGGTTCCGAAAAGGAAGACCCAGAGAAAGGCTGCAGGGGTCCATCCACCAAAGCAGATCTTTCCAGACCGCTGAGGAGACCAGAACCGGATAGTCCGGGTCATCCAGGAGTTGGTACCACTGCACCCGCAAGGACCACTAAGCAACTCTCATGTGGAGCCTTGCAAGGGGAACTGTAGTGATAGAGGCTACCATCAGACCAAGAAGGTGTAGGATCTCCCGAGCCGGGATGGTCCTGGATGACCCCACTCTGGCAGCCTGACGGACCAGGGTCTCCACCCTGTTTGGAGGAAGGAAGGAAGGCTCTGCATTGGACAGTATCCAAGACTACCCCAATGAACTGTAGTCTCTGGGATGGGGTCATGGATGACTTGGGGATATTAACAGTAATCCCTAGTCTGTTAAAGAGGTCCAAGGTAAAAGCAGGAGCCTCCAGTAAAGAGTCCCTGGACGGGGCTGAAATTAGCCAGTTGTCCATATAAGGGAAAACTGCAATGCCCCTGCGGCGTAAGAAAGCTGTCACCACTGCCAGGCATTTGGTAAAAACTCAAGGTGCCAAAGACAGACCTAAGGAGAGCGCTTGGAACTGGAAGTGTTCCCCCTGGAATTGGAACCACAGGAAACTGCAGTGGCTGGGGAAAATTGGGATTTGCAGGTAAGCATCCTGCATGTCCAGAGCGCACAACCAGTGATTCTCCAGAAGGAGACTCTGGAGCGTCAGCATCGAAACTTTTTGTACTCGACATACTGATTTAGGCTGCTTAAGTCGAGGATGGGTCTGAAGTCAACCGTCTTTTTTGGAATCAAGAAAAAGTAGGAGTAGAACCCTCTGCCCCTTTGCCTGAGGGGAATGTGCTCTATTGCTTCCTTAAGCAAGAGGCTGTGAACCTCTTCTCGGACGAGAAGAGCCTGATCCCTGGAGTAGGAAGACCTGTTTGGCGGGGATTCTGGGGGAAATTCCAGAAACTCTATGGTGTGTCCGATGGACACCAGCTGCAGGACCTATTCATCTGAAGTTATTGCCCTCCATTCCTGCGCGTGGAGGGCAACCCCCCCCAATCTGCTCCTCGCTGGAGGGCTGATGAGGTAGTGGGGGTAGCAAGTCAGGAAGTGGCCGGACTTTCAGGGGGAGGACCCCTGCTCGTCTCTGGTTCTTGGAGGCCGGAAGTGTGGCAGAACCCATGGCCTTGTGTTTGCCCTGGCGTCTAGCCAGGGCCTGCTTCCTCTGCCTCCAGGTCCATTTTCGAAAGGGCTGCAGCTGAGTGCCCGATCGACACATGGACCTCAATGACCTAAGGGCAAGACCTCTGTTCTGGAGATCAGTGATAATGTTGGTGTCCCCTCCAAAAAGTACTGAACCCTGGAAGGCGGCGTCTTGGATCGCCAACTGGACTTCGTTAGCAAGTTCCGAGAGGCGAAGTCAGGAATGCCGTCTTAGGGCCATGGCAGTTGCTGATGTGCGGGCTACAGAATCGACCGAGTCGTACGTAGCTTACAAGGCATGCCTACATGAGAACTTGAAGAGGCGAAGATCCTAGACAAGCTCCTCCTTCAAACCTGAGGGTTCCATAGACTGGACCCGAGCTTCCAACCTGGCCAAGGTAGCTTTCTGGTAGGACACCATATGGGCCACATAGTTAAGGGACCGCATGTGGCCGAAGCATAAACTTTACTCCCGTACTGGTCCCTCTACCTCGACTCTTTGTCCTCCGGAGAGGTGCTCATGTGCAGCAGAGCGGTCATGAGCAGCAGAAATGACATCAGAGTCAGCCTTAGGATGCACTTTCAAGAACAAGGCATCCTTCGGCACCCGGTACAACCTGTCCGCCTTCTTGGGGACAGCCGGGAGGGAATGAGGCATCTGCCAGATGGTAGAGGTGAGGCCCTGATGAGGTCCAATCCATGGAGGAATGGGGACCGGAAGCAGGGCACTCTAAGTCCAGGTATTCTGCGAGCCTCTGTCTCATAGGGTCCTGATCCTCTGACTTCCAGTCAAAGAAATCCTTCATGGACTTCAGAAGGTCCGAAAAGGCAGGGCCCTCTGGTGGAGATTTAGGGGAAACCTTGCCTGGCGGGCCTTCAGGCTCCTCCAAGACATCCTCCGCTGAACTGCCGGCCCCCTCATCATCATCATCATCTTCCCCTTCATCAGGATGGTGACGGATATCAGGAAGTGCGACATCTGGCATGTCTTCCCCAAAACGTGTACAGTAGCAACTGAAGAACTACTCTGGGACGGAGACCGTGGTAGAGGGAGTCTTGTCTCCAGGTCCGACACCAACTCCGACCGAGCCCCCTGCTACCAAGACTGGATAAGGGTCTTGAAGTTCGGTGTAACCAGAGTAGGGGGAGGAGGAGGCGGTATCACCAGTGGTGGCGGATAATGGTAACCCTGGAATCCCTGGTAAAGGCGGTAAGGACTGAATCCAGGGTAAAACTGTCCATAATGGCTCCAGTCTGGAGGGGGGCCAGCCGGGTAATGGGGGACAGTTCGGGGTCTAGAGTAAATCCCCATTGTCAGATCTGGCGGCGAGGGTACCCACATTGGACCCACAGTGGTATAAATAGGCTGGGGATCCGGCATTGGGATAGCCCACGTCAGGGGGACAGATGGGACCGGCACCACCCTAGCCGGTGACGGGTCCAGTGTTGGAGCCAGACTAAGGGGGCCTGATGGCAGGACAGGATCTGGCGTCGGAAGCAACGGTCGAGGCTGATCACTGGGTCCCGGCTGAGGAACGGTCGTTGGGATGTCCGGCATCTGAGCAGGATTCGCCAGGTCCAATGGGGGGATCTTGGCCGGTATCGGCTCTACAAGGATCCCGCCCGGAGGAGGAGTAGGGGCCTCCACTGTTAGGCCAGCCAGCCAAGAAGGAGCCTCCTTCCCCTTGACCCCAAGGGGAGAGCATGGAGTAGACCCCAAAGATTTGACTATGTCGAGGAGTTCCCCACTGTCTTCGCCGGAGAAGGAGAGGGTATGGGCGAAGGAAGAGGGGCTTTCTCCCTGGTTCCGCTTGGTTGACGGTGAGGCGCTGATGTTCCACGGGAAACCACACCTGAGCAGCCAGGACAGGTGACGGGCGGGGAGGAGCCCCCGGCCGACTTATCGATGGGTGCCAAGTGGGTCCCCACAGGAGCCGGGGGGCCAACTTACTGGTTGGCGCATTGCGATTGTCAGAGGGGCCAATGATCGACTGACCCTCTACAGCCTTACCAGACTTACCGTCCGATTTCTTCGGCAGCGGCTGGGCCTTGCTCATCGAGGGTCGTGTGTCATCCGCGGAGCGCTCCCGCGATTTCTCCTTGTGCTTCTTCAAAGGAGAAGATTTATCGGATAAGGACTCTCTTAAATTGATCCATCTTCTTTTCAAATGAAACCAGGCGGGCTTTTAAGAGGTGGGCCTCCAAAACCTGCTGTCTCCTTTTCTTAGTGGCCTGATTAAAGGTCTGGCACTCCAGACAGGAGGAGACAGGGTGGTCTGGGCCCAGACAGAGGACACACTTAAGATGACCGTCCTTATGCGAAATCTGCATGCCACAGCACGAGCACTTCTTCTTGGGCGAAGATATCAAGTACATGTACAAAAATGGAAAAAATCTGGCGAAGGAAAAATCCGATGCAAGACTTTTCACGACGATCGCTGTATGGAAGTCTGCAATGCGACTGACGCGAGGCGACGGCAGGAAAGAACTGGAGGGTGGGCGTGGGGACCACCCACTATATACAGTCACGCTGATGTCTGTCACATGACGGGTGGGTGGTCCTTATCGGGGATTGCTAGAAAAGTCTGTCGTGTGGCCCGACGCCAGGTGGTGCCAATCCTATATGTGATGACCTACTGAAGGAACCCTCTCAAAGTAAGATCTTCAGGTATGGGAGAAGGATGACCCAGTCCTTGTGGAAGACCAGATATGGAGACTCCACCAAGAGGGTCTGGAGCCAACCAATCCTTCTGGTTGACACTATGGCCAAGGCTGTCTTCCACAACAGGTGTAACACCTCACAACTGTGCACAGGCTCAAATGACTTGCCCATGAACAAAGCCAGCACCACCAGTAGGTCTCATGGGGGTGGTAGTTAACACTACGAAGAGGTTAAGTCATCAAGGCCTTTGAAAAAGCACCCAACCACCTTGTCCTGGGCCACTGTCGGTATACCAGCCCACATCCAATATAAGTATCCAGAGATGGCAGACAGGTGCACCTTAAAGCTAGTCATTCGCAGTCCCAAATGGCAGAGGAACCAAAGGTACTCTAGGACACTATTCACAGGGCAGGCAAGGAGATAAAGCTTCTTGCCTCGATACCAAATGGAAAATCATTCCCTTTAAAGGCATAGCACCAGTGAGTTAACTCCTTGCAGGATGCCTCCACAACATGGAGAACATCTTCCAAAAGGACCGAAGCCTGGAACTCTAGACATTCAAGAACCAGGCTATGAGGTACAGGGACTGAAGTTCCAGGTGCAGATCTGGATGAAGAGGAAACCATCATGGAGACCTGCTGCTGAGGCTGAGGAGATCCAGGTACCAGAACTGCTGTTGCCAGTCTGGATCTATCAGGCTCATCTGTGCACTGTACTTCTGGGTCTTGACCATCACCTTGTGGATCAAGAGGAAGGGAATGAAGGTGTACATGAGGCCTGGAGTCCAGGGCCTCGTGAAGTCATCCCCCATCAGTGTCCCAGACTGTGTGTGTGTGTATAAAATAGCCTCCGCTTTCTGTTCTCGCAGGAGGCAAACAGATCCACCGAAGGGTTCCCCACTGGGAGAACAGGAGGCGTTCCAACTCCTGATGGAGGGACCCCTCATGAGACGTCTTTCCAACCCAGCTGAGAGCGTCTGCCAGCTGACTGTTCACTCCTGCAACATAGATTGCCAGGACAGCTGCATCTAGGTTGCACATGGGGGTCCAGGTGCTGAGGGCCTCCCAACACAAGAGAAGGGAGTGAGTTCCACCCTGCCTGCTCAGACAGAACATGGCCGTGGCGTTGTCTGTCTGGACATGCATGACCAGACACCGGACCAGAGCAGCAAATTCCATGATGATCAGCCATACCGCACCGAGCTCCAGCAGGTGATGTGGTGCTGGTACTCCTTGGATGAGCAGAACCCATGGGCTCTGTGGTTCCCCAGATGTGCTCCACACAAGAGATGCGCAGTTGTGAGAGTGACCACCTGCTCTGGGTAGACAAATGGGATTCCTACATCCAGATGTTGAGGGACTAGCCAACACTGGCTGATATCCCACTGGGTCATAGGATCTGGCTGGTCCAGGTGACTTAGGCATTGGGACCACTTACAGTCCAGCTCCCACTGCAGGTGGCACAGCCATGTACCCCAGCAGCCACAGAAAATCCCGAGCAGAGCACAACCTGAAATGATTGGGCAAAGGAGGCAAGGTCCTCAGCCCAGTCCACCTGGAGATGGGCCTTGGCCCCCATGGAGTCTAGCTCTGTCCCAATGAACCTGACCTACAAGGGGATCACTCTACGGCCTCCATGGACAGCCCAATTATAAGCCCTTTATAAGTCCAGGTAATGATACACCCTGACGCCCTTCCACAACAGGAAGGCTGCCTCCACTGCCATGCACTTAGTGAAGACCCTATGCATGAAGTGGCCAAATGGCATGACCTGGAACGGACAGAGAACCCCTTCTGCATGGAACCAAAGGTACTGCCAGTGGGACGGAAGGACTGGGATGTGGAAGAATGCCTCCTGGAGATCAATGGAGCAGAACGACATGCCCTTTTCCAAGGATGGTATGACCTGGGTCAGAGTGACCATCCTGAACTTGCACTTCCACATGAACTGATTCAGGTTGTGCAGATCCAGTATGGGGTGCCAGACCCCCGCCCATCCATTTTTGAGACCAGGAAGTACCTAGACATGTACCCCTGACTTGGGAGGACGTCTGGGACATGGGCTATGAGTCCTTTCACAAGGAGCTGAGTGCTGTCCACCCTTAACCCTGGGACACGGAGGACTCCTGAGAAGCGTGGGATCAGTAAGGAGGAAGAGCCTTGAAATCTAGAGGTAACCCTCTGCCAACCACCTCCAGCACCCACTTGTCCATAGTAATGATGGATTAATGTGGCCAGAAGTGGCATAGCCAACTCCCCTCAGGAAGCTGCGTCAGGGACTGTTCCGGCAGGAGGTTGATAACCCCCCCGCCTAAGAAACATCTCTGGGCAGCTTTGGAGGGGGAAACGGCTGCTGGGGCTGGAGGGGCACCACTTCCCCTACCCCCCACACACTTTTTTTCGACCCCTGGACAGACAACTTGGCCTTGGTATGCTAGGCTTGGTAATGTCCCTGCTGGGGCTGCTAGGACCAAAACTGTAAGGTCTTTTTAGGCTTCAGAGCCTTAGAGTCCTTTTGGGACAGAGCTAGAGAGTCCAAGGATGTGATGCCCTTCCAACCCTGGGGTAAAGAGGTTGGTACCCAGAAAAGGGACATAGGCCAGCCTGTGCAGAGTGTCTACCATGAAGGGGGATAACCTCAGCCAGGCCCTATGATGTACCACGACAGCCGCTGTCACAATATGGGTGCAGGAGTGCTTTATGTCGAAGGCCATCTAGAGCTGGTGTTTAGCCAGCACTTGATCCTGGTCTTTGACCAACTTCACCGGTAGCTGCCTGTCAGCAGGAAGGTGAGGGAGGATCTGAAAAAATTACTCACCATAGTAATCTTTCTTCCAAGGTGTCCTTTAGCATCAGTAACTTCAAGCAGCTAACTGACCAGGTAATACTGCCCCAGAAGTGGGGTTTATGTTAATTAGCATCAGCCAATCAAGAGAGACTTTGGGGGTGTGCTGAGGAGAGACTGCCTAAGCAGGCACCAGAATTTTTTCTAAGATAAATGGGCACATACCCAAAGTTATCAACCAACAGGAATTAAAAATTATGCAAAATGCATGTTTAACAAACCAGAGAAACTTTGCTTAAAACGAAGTTCTGAAAGTGAAAACAGCAAATTTGGGAGAAGACCAAGGCAGAGACCTCTGTAGTCAGGTTGTCAGGGAAGGAAGGGCGGGAGCTTACTGATGCTAAAGGACACCTTGGAAGAAAGAAGATTACTACAGTGAGTAATTTTTTCTTCTTATCCCAGGAGTCCTTCAGCATCAGTAACTTTAAGGAGACTACAAGTAGTGTAGCTAGGAGGAGGGCAGAGAACCTACTTAGGAAAGAAGCTCTCTGCAGCACTGCCCTTAGCATCAGATCTAGATTGTACATCTATGCAGTAGTACTTAGTGAATGTGTGTACAGTCTTCAAAGTGACTGCTTTGCAAACATCCAGCAAAGGGATGTCCCTAGCAGCTGCCACCGAGACAGCTATGCCCCTGGTAGAGTAGGATCTGAGGCCCTCAGGAGGCTGTTTGCCAGCTTTGTCATAACACAAACGAATGCAAGAGACTATCCAACGAGAAATAGTTCTCTTGGTGGCTGGTCTACCTCTATCCACTTTCCCATACGTAAGGAATAGTTGGATGGAAGAACCCCTAACCTGCTTGGTGTGTTCCAAATAGTGGAACAGGGCTCTCTTGACGTCCAAGCTATGGAGTTTCTGTTCCCTAGGAATGGACTTTTCAGCAAGGAACACTAGTAGGGTAATGGACTGGTTAAGGTGGAACTCTGACACCACCTTGGGCAAAAACGTCCTGTTTTCCTGAGTGCAACCTTATCCCTGTGGGATAATGTAGTTGGGATCAGTACAGAGAGCATGCAATTCTGAAGTCCTCCTAGCAGAAGTAATGGCTACCAGGAAGAAGTCTTCCAGGTAATATACTTGAGGTGGGCCGTAGTTATGGGCTCAAATGGAGACTTCATGAGCTTGGCTATATACAGATTAAGGCTCCAAGGGGGAACAGGTTCTCTAATAGGAAGCTGAAGGTGTGAGAGGCTTTTAAAAAACTGTTTGAACACTGGCTAGGAGTAAACAGATCTAGGCTTTCCTACTGAGATATAGGCCGAAATAGCAGCAAAATGTAGTTTGCGTGAAGAAGGCCTGAGGCCTGGAGATGAACCAGATAGTCCAACAGAGTGGTGTCAGAGGCTGAGAAGGGACTAATCTTCTTGCCCTTACACCAGATGGAGAATCTCTTCCATTTGGCTGCATAGGTCTTCTTTGTGTTAGGCTTTTTTGCCATCCTCAGGATCTTAAGGACCTGTTTTGAGTACTGAGAAGCGGGAAACTCTTCCTCAAGAGCCAAGCTTTGCAGTGAAGAGACTGCAGGTCTGGGTAAGTCACCCCTGAGTGGGGAAGGGTCAGGAGTGAGTGGCTGAGGGGAAGCTAAATGGGCCTGCTGTGCATAAGTGTTAGCAGCAAGGGATACCAAACTTGCCATGGTCAATCTGGAGCCTCCAGAATCATTAGTGCTGGTTGGAGCCAGAGTTTCAGCAGAACTTGAAAATGAGAGGAAATGGAGGGAAGGCATAAAGGAACTTCCCAGGACTGGTGGCCTGCAGCAGAAGAGAGGAAGCTGGTGACTGAGGGGGGAGGCAAACAGATCTATTTCTGGGGTCCCCCATCTCCAGACTGGATATCCTGTGTCAAGTTGGTGGTTCTTGGCCAGGCAAACCTTCTGAGAGAAATGGCCTGGGCCATAACTCTAGATACAGCATCACTGTTATAGTCTGCCATATGGAACTGGTACTTAGTTGCTTCTAGGGCAGTCTTAGCAGTTTCAATTAAGTCCTGAACCATAGACTCAGACTCTGATTAAGTGATGGCCAGTAAAGAGTTCCACAAGGCCTTTTGGTACTTAGCTATATAAGCCAAATAGAAAGAGAGGCGAAGAAGCAAAGAAGCAGAGGGTGTAAGTTTTCTTTGCATTGTAATCTATCTTCCTGGAATCTTTGTCTGGAGGTAAAGCAGACAAAGGCACTCCAACTTTATCACAGGCAGCCTGCTGCACTACTCCCTCATGACCAGGGTGGACAGACAAAAAGTCAGTGTCTGCTCTGGACAGTTGGTATTTTTTATCAATTCTTTTATCAACCCCAGATAAAGAAGATGGGGTTTGCAAAAGCTTCATGGTGGTTCTCCTGAAAGTTTTATAAATAGGGAGAACCATCTTTTTCGGAGGAGGGAGACCTTTCATTTCCCTGTAGTTGTCATCCTCCTCTTCTTCCTGGTTGGACTCCTGGCAGGGTATGTCCAGATTACCTACTAGGTACTGGAGAAAGGTTAGCATAGAGGAACTTTCCTCCTGATCCAAAGGAGGAAGCACCAAAATGAGGATCGGGGAAATGTCAGGCTCCAGGGGGTAATTCCTGACAGGTTGTCTGAAGCATCAAAATAATCATCTTCATCCTCACCCCCATAGGCCCCTGCATCAGAGGCGGGCTGCAAAAGGGTGTCTGCTTGACAGAGCAGAAAAAACAGACCCCATACCTTGTAAGGGCTGGAAGACGTGCCAATCCTTTGCCATATCTTCAGCCGAAGACAGCTCCTTCTGAAAATCAGGGAGACTGTCAGGCTGTGTGCACTTAGACTTCGCTTTATGTTTCTTGCCTCCTGCTTCATCACCCTTGCCATTACCTGGAGAACAGGAGGCAATTTATCTTTACACACTTTTTTTAGGTGCCACTTCATCAGTGGCAGAATCTGGCTTCCTTAGATCCAGGCACGGTGGATGCTTCATCAGTGCCCCATTATTATTTTTTGAAGGAACTTCATCAGCCTCTTTGGAAGCTCTTGGTTTCGAAGGCACTTCATCAGGACCTGATTTATTATTTTTTCTCTTGAAGACACTTCATCAGTGCCTCTTTTGGGCTTAGAGCTAGTGGATGCTTCATCAGCACCCTGTTAGTATTTTTTGAAGGCCCTCATAGGTAAGCCTGGGTATTTTTGGGACTGAAGAGGACCCTTCCTCAGCCATCTCTCTTTAAGCCTCTTTGCTCAGTTTCTCAAGGTTTTGGAACAACATTTTGAGCAAAGTGAACAGTAGGGGTCTGGACCCAAACAATTTAAGCACAGATTGTAAGTGTCAGCTTTGGCCACAATCCTGTGACAATTTGGGCAATTTTTAAAACCTGTGGGTACAGTCCTCTTTTTTGGGATTTCTGACATGCCAATTGACAGAAACTGTTTTAAATTGAATGGTTCCACTACTGTTAATAATGGAATGCGATTGGTTACCTTGTGTTAAAGAACCGCTATTTTTGAAGTAAAAAAACCCTTAAAATTGCGGTTCCTGAAGAAAAAAGGGAACCGCGATAAAAGGTTTTAAAGGAACCACTGAAATACACAAACACGGTTAAAATAAATGAAAAGGAATATAGGAGGGAACCGCAGAGGAACCTCGAAACCGACTGATAAACGCGGTTCCTGGGAACCGAGGGGAACTGCGACAAAACAGCTAAATAATACTCAGCACAGAAAAATAAAAGTAAAATGAAAAGATTTTGTCACAAATGTTCAAGGAAACTGGTTTTCTTGGCCAGTTGAGTGAAACACCTCAGAGGAAGTGTTGTTCAGTCAGCGGAGAAAAAATTCTGGTGCCTTCTCAGGCAGTCTCTCCTGACTGGCTGATACTAAATAATTTGCATAAACCACACCTCTGGGGCAGTACTACCTGGTGAGCTAGCTGCTTAAAGTTACTGATGCTAAAGGACCCCTGGGGTAAGAAAATCCAGTACTCCCTACAGGGAGTGACCAAAGTTGGCCATCAGGACAGCATTGCTGGCCTGATGCCTACCTAAAAGGAGGCAGCAGAGACCTTCTTGGCTGCAAAGTCAAGCTTTTTCAAATCCTTGTCGGGGGGGGGGGCTTCTTCAAGTCTCCTTGTCCTCTGGATTTCCAGAAGGCAGAGTCTGAGACCAATCCCTCAGTTGAGAGGTGGTCTAAGAACCCCTAAATGGACCCATCAGGAACTGCTTATCTGCAGACCATACTGGTGAAGGTTGCCAAGCAGAATGCTGCCAGAGCTCCAGGGCCAGTCCCACTAAGGCCTCAGCCATGGAAAAGGCAACCCCAAGGGAACTGTCCTTGTCAAAAATGTCTGTGTAGAGATATTTAGCCCTCTTCCGGACTGGCTCCAAGGACACAAGCATGGACTACCATCAGGCGGGGAGAGACTCAAATGACACCGGTCCATCGCCGGTGGACAGGTCTTCGACTGAAGCTCAGCTGAAAGTACTGGTCCTCAAGGACAACATGGATGACCCATCCAAGGACTCTTCAAAAATGTCCCATGGCTGTTTACCACCGCAGACCATCCTGAAGTCTTTCGCCTGGGTGATTTCCACTAAAAGCCAACCTGGCAAGCTGGCTGCATAATGTGAGTCCTTGGTTGGGGCTTCTACCAATGGCTGTGGTTGAGGTGGCTCCACCAACAAGGGTTGGGAGGCAGATGCAGGGGACAGCTGCTAAGGGTGGACTGACATAGGCAGTACTGGAGCCTGCCAGTTGACTATAGGTCCAGGGGGGTAGAGACCTTCCCCCCGCTCTGCAATAGTCCACTGCTGCCAAAGGAGTTCCTCGTAGTGCCGCCACATCCTGTGGCAGTGCATCTGTTCACCTGAGGAGGTTGTGGACATTGACGGTGGCACCTCCTCGTTGAGCGGAATTGAGAACATGATCTGTGCCTTGACCGCAACATTGACCCAAGGACCGACATCAAGAAGAAGCCAGCGCAGGGTCAATATAGACCATATGCCGAGATGCATAAAGTAGCACTAGCTTTGGCGGCACACCTACTGGCGGAGACTGGTCCCAACTGGAACCAGTCCACATTCTCCTGGGAAAAGACCAGCAAAAAACACGGTCCTGGAGACTGACTCCTCATTGACCTTCTCTGACAACTGGTCAACAGGTCAAGAAAAATCTATACTGCCTGTTCAACCAGTGTCGAGGTTGAGAAATCCGACTAGAGTTGTGGTCAGGGAAGTCGACGGAGCAGGAAGACCATGATTTCTCACTGTCCTGGACCTGTCCGAGAAGGACCCTCTGATGCTGTCCCCAGCTGGGAGCAATTCCACTTCTTCCACGTCCTCAAGCTGAGCAGCAGACCCCGCCGCAGCAGAGGCCTTCCTGTAACCCTTCAGCTGATGTTTCGGATCCCTGTTCGCTAGCCAACCTTGAAGCCTGACCATGTGATCTTCTAAAGAAGAGGGAAACATCGCTGGACATAGGCCACAAACAGAAATGTCATGTGTTACCGCAGGCAATTGAGGTAAGACACGTGTAGCTCTGTGTTCAACACTTTCTGCTGACTCATGATGCAAAACTTGAAGCCGTGGGTTGGCTTCACTTCCTCTGTATCCTTCCTCCACTGACAAAGGCAGAGCTGGGGTGAAGAAGAGAAGCAGTCAAGGAACGAGCTGAATTTTCAGAAGAAAATGCCAACTGTGCACTTTGGTAGCCTGCAATGCTTCAGACCTGTGATGGAGAAGACCCGACTCTTCCAGCGCTAAGGATGCCATGACATCACAGGGCACAGTAGGAAGATATACGGCCCAGATGGTGGAAGAAGACTGGCTTAAAGACGCCCAATGAATCAGCACTTCCAGTGAACTACCAATGTGTGGATAATGAACTACATCCACGCCTCCAGAACAAGTCTTTTCACTGCTATGCAGGTGAGTAACATCACTTTACAATAACTGTGCAAGGGGGACACTGAATCTAAGGATGTTTCTTCGATAAAACAAAGTGGTTTTATGAATATGCAAGTCCTGGGTCTTGCGAAGTGCTGCTCAGACTATATGACAGGACACAAACGAAAATGGATTATGCAATCCCTGACTTTCAGTGCAAATACTGTGGAAGAGAAAAATGTTTCTGAGTCAGACAATGAAAATGAACATACTGCAGAAAATGTAAAACTACTCCTTTTAAAGCAAAGGTGAGGAGTGCAGCAGACACATGTGGGCACATGCAGCAGGCATACAGGACAGTGGGACTCAAAATATGGCTTGGACCTTAGTGGACAGAGTTAAGTAGAGACAGCAAGGATTCTGACTGGGTGCTAGAATGTTTTGGTCTAGTAGACGATCAAAATAAAGTGTCCCCGGCAACGCAGGTTTTTAACATCTTGGTTGCAGGGTGGTGCAAGTGTAGCTGGTATTATTTATTTTGCTGGCACACTGTCAATCTGGAACTTGACCAGCTGGGGGAAGCATCAATAATAAGCACCATCAAACCACGTAACAGTCCCAAAGAGATCTAACATGTAAACTGAAGCAATGAAAGAAAATGAAACAGACTGAGAGCAATGAAAAAACCTCTGCAACAAAAATAAAATGTGTGCTTTTCAGCCGGCTGGTCGGTGACCTGGGTTCGGGAGTGGACTCGGATTGCTGGAGGGCCGGCCCAGGGAGAAGGCTTGAGCGTCTCATGACAGTGCGTCTTCTCTGGGGGGAGGGAGGGGGGCTAAGGCCCGCATATTGCCTGACCCTGAGCGGAGGCTCGGGGTACAGCAAGTCCTGCTTGCAGGAGGGGACGGCCGAGACATGTGGTGGACGTCGGTGCGTAGCGCCTTGACATCAGGGCGCACACTACGTGAGGGAGAAAAGAATGAAAAAGTCCTTCCATCTCTGGGAAGACGGGGCATCGGGAGCGTGCCCTCGATGTGCCACCACCCACCCAGACTGCCTTGCCTGACGAAAGTTGATTTATACAGGGTGTACAGGCACCGCATCGTTCCCCGCCCGGAGAGGGGGATAGCCACGGCTCCATGGGGTGCAAGGTAAGTCCTGGGTAGGTTGGTTGGCAGAAGGATGACTCCCCAGATGCCCCTGAAGGGTCAGAGATGATGGGGAGGTGGGGGCGGGGGGTGGGTACTTTTCTGTGGTGAAGTTTTTTTTTTTGGGTTGCACACCACTGGTTGAGTTGAGTTCTGATAGGCAAATTCCGCCATCTGACTAACACATTGCTAAAATAGCAGCTGTGGAAATTTAAAATGAAACCAAAATTCAAACAATGAAGAATGTCCCAGCTCTTCCACAAACAGAATTCACAAAATGCCACCATCAAAAAGTTTATAGGTGGATTTAGGGGGGGCTAAGGGTGCTATAGCTCCCCCATCATGGAGCTCCTCTATTAGTAACACACTGTGCGGCATTCTTAATCAGTATGCACTAATGCCTCCATGAAAGCTGCCTGAGCCACACAAGTCTCATCTGTCCTCCAGCAGAGCTGGCCTTAGCTAGGTGCAAACTGTGCCCCTGCACCTTGGGGGCTCATGCTTTTATCTTTTGGAAAAAAAATAATTAAAAACATTTAAAAATGCCTAAATTTTGTTAGAGATGAAAATGTTTACCAGTAAATGAAAGTGGAAGAGAACTGGCTCTGTTACTGTTACAAAAGGTGGGGGAAGCTCTGCTGCAGTGGAAAAGATTAGGTTAAGTAAGTGTTAATGGTGTTAATGGCCATACTTTACACCTCCCAGGTTGACTACTTTCACAAACAAAGGGCTATACTGACAAAGAAGAACTGCTACTTTAACCTGGACATATAGGTGAAACAATGAATGATATGACAAAATATGTTTCAAAAGTATATTGAGCACTCAAAATGGTTTAAAACCTGACCAGCAGAGAGCAAAACCGGATTTCCTGATAGGGACCCTGAAAACCTTATCACCAGGTAAAAAACTGACAGGTGGTAGTAACCTTACCGGTGTCCCAAGATAATCCTCTCTATTCTCTCTCTCACTCACACCTCCAGAAAAGTTAAGCTGTTCAACCTGTTTGCAAATCAGATTATCGGAGGTGTGAGTGCCCAGTCTTGATGTTCCTGTCCTTACAGAAAAGAATACGTTAGTAGTTCCGTGCTTACTTAAGTTCTTGCTCCAGGCTCAGTCGGATTCATTTCTAATGGTGAAGTTAAATAATTCAATGCAGTCAGTGGCACTAATTAAAAGATGCTGGTTAAACTAGCAGGGGGCAGCTGCTGGGATTGGACAGAACATTAGTGATCCATCAAACTGGGTGTGTAATAAATGTAGTACTAGTGTTATTAATTTCTAGTATGGGGAGCTTAAATTCATGACATTAAATTTGTTTAAGGTCACTGCTGGTTTTGTCCTAAAAGGCAAACTGATTTTGGTGTGGATTTGCAGGAGAGGGAGTTGGAGAGTAGTGCCCTCCTGTACCATGCTAGGAATGGTACAAAACTAATGCTGGGACAGGTCTGGTCTCAGCTACAGCATGAACCAGGAGAGGCAGAAACTGGTACATGAGACCTTTGAACTGAGGTAAAAACTTCAGCATGTACTGTATGTCTAATCTGTGTTGTCTTTTCAGTCGTGGCTGTACAGTGTGAATGAGCACAGAGGGAATTAATAGACATAGGGACTTTGAAGGTGTTCTGCTGTATGTTATGGCACGTGCAGGAGTTTCTGCATGCTTGGAGAGCAAAATTAGCAACAGAAGTCATAAGACCTTGTTTGGCTCATTGACACAGGCAGTTACTAAACCGGAAAAAAGTGATAGAATCAAATACGTAGTTAATGTAGTTATATGTGTTGAATGGGGTTGTAATGTACCCAAGCAAGTGATGTTGCTAATAAAAAAAAATGCATTTTATATTTGTTTAAAAACTTTTTCTGTCTGCTCACTGACTTCTTGGACCCATCATAAAAATGAGATGCCTCATACCTTGGGGTTATCCCAGTAAAGGACATTTTAAAACAATAAAAAATATTTTATTTATTTAAAAATGTATTTTCTTTGCAATAAATTGTTCTATAAAATAAAATATGTTTTGCAAAAATAGCAAGCAGACTTGAAATTATATTTTCAGAAACTAGATAGCAAAGTGACTTTGTTCCCATATTTCTATAGTTATTGTATTTTTTTTTACAGAGATAAGGTTGGGGGATACGTTAATCTGTACTGCAGGACATACTGGGATGGGTTGGCTTTATGGTAATGTCATAATGTGCTTGAGTGAGTGACATTTGTGAACTTGTTTTCTTGGATGTCATTTAATTTGTCTGCAATTTGTCTTTATCACCAAGTCTCTTTCAACTTTTCTCATTTTATGTGTTTCGGATGTGCTGCTGCCCAGCTGCAGTATTTTGTGTGTTTTTTGGGGTGGGGGGGAGGGTATTTTGCGCAACATACTGTCATGTGGACTGTGGGGATGGTGCTAGGGTGCAACTAACAAAGCATGGGAAGGGAGGAAATGAGTAGAAATTGCATTAGAAATACCTTCCGAAATGCACCAAAATGTTAAAAAATTTCTGAGGGCCTAGGCGGCCCACCACACCCTCAGCCTATTATTTTTATTTTTTATCTGACTTGAGCTCCACCATCTATAGGACTCCTGGATCCCCCCAATCTGCTCTGCACCTTTACCCTCCATCTTGTTAAGAGTCACTCAACCCTATGTTTCATGTGGTCCTGCTCTGAAAGACACCAGCAGCACAACAGTGGTTTCATGTCAGGAAAACATTATGTAAAACGAGAACATATTTAGCAATTTTACACTTAAAACAACAAAAAAAAATAAACAGAGTCCTTGCATAAACTGGCAAAGTTCATTCAGTCTGTACTGTACAGTCCATCATGAGTCAGCTAGATGTTTCAGCATGAGAGGCAGGAAAGGAATCATTTATCACATTTCCTTAAATAATGAATTGCAATACCGAAAAACATCAGCAAACAATACAACCTGGTGAACAACATTAACAATATGTAACTGAAACCATAACCCACCCCACTGTGGCCCTCCCCGTGACAATAAACCCTCTTCAGCATAGAACAGGGGTAGAAATCTACCCCTGTAGAAAAATGATCCCACAGATGTAAAGAAAAAGGGGTGGGGGTGGGCAGGAAAGTCCCACACTTACATGTGCATAAGTACTTGAAGGGGTTACATACAATCACACAAAACAGTCAAGCACACAGCTTCTGACTCAGAAGACATTAATTCACAAAAGTCCCCTGTCTTCTACCCTGTGCCACCAACAGCAGCAGCAGCAGCAAGACTGTGGCAGCTGTTTTTAATTCATCCACACCCACAATAATTTACAATACCTAGAACAAAACAAGTCATGCATGTTACAGTGCTCTCAAAAAGTGAGGTCAATTCATCAGGATGACACTGGGATGGTGGTGCTCTTGGCAGTATTTAAAGAGCCACTGACACCTCGAGAAGAACTCTGGAAAACATATTTGGACACAAAGTAGCTTATATTTCTCATTAGCTCTGTATTTCTTAGTCTCATTATTTATTACTGAGGCCATATGCATGAAAACTGGATAGTTATTCCTTGAAAGTTCAGCTCCTATTGCTTCTTCCAAACCTGATGTCATAATACTGTGATTGTGACATCACAGTTATTCCCATGGCAACAGATTATGATGTCATAACATAGCATTATAATTTCAAGTGGGGTATAAGCTATAGAAACAAATGAACTCTTAGGGATAAAGACCTTGATTTTATGTGAATTTCTTCAGTAACACATAATGGAGATGAGAAATCTATATAAGATGTATAAAATGTAAGCTAAATTGTGTTTAAATATTGTGTTTTCCAAAGGCGTCAGCTGCTCTTTAAGTTACAGATATATTGTCCCATCGTGTGGATGTAACAGCCATGCAGGATAGGGCATTTGGTTTTCTAAGTGAGAAACTGTACAACATTTACCAGAAGGGGCCATCTTGGGGTTATAGACCCTCATAAAAAAGAGGCAGCTTCTGATTTTGTTTTCTGAAGCCTGGCTTAAACTAAAAAATAAAAAAAAAAAGTACAAGGAGTAAGCATCATGTGTCTCCATGGCCACTTTTCTGATTGGCACGATCTGGAAGAACCTTGTTAAAATGAATTAAATATATATTCTTATTAGGAACAGAAGAAAATCTGTTGTAAACAGTCCCACTACGTATGCATAAACTCACTAAAAGTCACAGTTCGTCGTTTGGACACCAGAAAGTCGTAAATTAGCCCTTCTGACATAGAACAAAGATGATACTTGTCCATGAATACCAGGCTCCCTGGCAGCCACCGTTTTCTCATCAAACCACTGCAGCTAATACAAGTACAGCTCGTACTATCCCCTCCCCCTGCTGTAGGTGTCTAATGCCTCCTTATCATGAGAGCCATTTTACTAATGTAATCAGAGAAATTTCACAAAAGTACCACACTGTCCATTTACCTGTCCTGCAGCTCACTGCTGACTTACTGTACACAGCACTGTGGAACACCCAGAACGTGCTGGCTGCTTCTGTCGTGTTTCATTTAGTGCTTCTGGCTGTTCACAACTAAACAAAGTAAGTAGCTGGGCAAAATAAATGGATGGTGTGGACCTACTCTCAAATACATGTTTCTGTGTCGATCCAGCTTGTCAATGGGTTATTCAAAACTGCTTGGAAAGCATGCCTTCCTAACAGGAACACACATATATGTGACATCACCACAGACTGTTCACACCAGTTCGGAAATCAAAATTTGGCCCTTCTGCTCCTTTGAAATGTTTCAGATGCGGGGAAGAACAGGGAGACCTTCCTCACATCTTCTGGCACTGTCCTAGAGTGGCTCCTCTCTGGAAGACTATTGCGGACAAATTGGATCCCATGTTAGGTCTAGGAAACCTTCTCACATTAGAGACCTGTATCATAGGTGACTACACGGGTATCAGGAACAAAGAAAGGAAGTACCATATAGCACTTATCGCCATGGCAGTCAAGAGACTGGTCCTCCGACACTGGACAGACAGTCTCGAGATCTCATATCTAGAATGGGTGGAAGAAATGTCCCAGTGTTTCAAAGTTGAGAAACTGATTGCTAACTTCAGATCCTCCCCAATGGCCTTTCAGAAGAAATGGGGCAAACTATATGCTCTGTATCTTCACTGACCGAGACTCCTAGATATTTAAGGAACCTAAATGCGGGATCGCAGATCCCAAGATCTGGACCTCTCCAGTACTCTAGTTCTTCCTCTGTAGAAATCTCACAACCCCTCACCCTGGGACTCTGATGCTACTAGACTCCCGAGTGCTGTTTTAGATTAAGTATCCTAAGGACACCTAGCCACTAGAGATAGCTCAATATAATTTCTTCCCTTAGTGGTGATGCCCTCACTGGGGGTTGGGGGAGGGGAGGACAGTTGTTCTGGTTATCCAGTTACAGTCTTTTCTGATTCCTTTTGGTACCTTTACTCTATATTCTTCCTTTGTCCAGTAACATAATATATCCAACTATGGAATTTATTAAGTGTATGTACGATGTTTAGATGTTACTGTTTAAATTGATGTATGTACAGTTGAAAATTAATAAAAAGAGAATTTCAAAAAAAATCACCACAGACTGCAGGCCTTCTGAACATTCCATGAGTCCGTTATTAGTCTGAATTGGCCAGTTCAATGTGAATCGAGGGACAAGCAGCAAATCCTGGAGGCTCAGCTTTTTGGGCTGTGCCTTCCCATTTTTATATACTGTTTTTCTGAGGCTCTAAAACTATCATGGAAATAACTTAGAGCTGAGAGGGGAATTTGAGGAGGACCTAACTTGTTTTTTGGGCTCTAAAGTTTCTTCTGCGTGGTGATGGTATTGTAAGAGCTGTATAGCTACCATGGAAGTGAGGCAGGAAGTTAATCTTTGACAAGAATGACCCTCAAATACACTATATTTTAAAACAGTAACATATGGGCACATGCATTACAGAAACCGGATTCCTTCCTGGAATTCTGTGACTTCTCAAACCTCACCTAGTAGTTTATAATTATTCAAGGGTGCCTATACATTATTCAATAAAAATATGTATTTCTCTCATACACAAGATGTGCGTACGCATATATGCATAATATATGGTGTTACTTCAGATTTAATTATCAGAAACACACAAGACTGCGGACACACACACACACACTGCATGATGCAGGAACATTTGCCAAAACTCAAATAGTTGTATTGGCTTTAACAAAGACAGGGAACAGGCAGCTGGAAGGGAGAGATCCCAATCACTATACTGAACTAGGCAACCATCTCCCAACACACTACAGAAATCTGGGAAGTGATATGTTCTATTTCACCACAACGAGGCTAATGGAAGCACATCTGCTTTAACTCCAGTGTGCCGTGATCCTGTACCAAGGGTTAGACAGGAGGCAACGGGTTAAAAAATGAACCTTCAGTTCCAATAAGTACTGCCACCTAGTGTAAAATGCAACAGTAGCAGGCAGGCAGCCCACTCTGTTGCCCCTCTTGTATCAGCTTTGGCTCACTACTGGAAAACGCATACACTGATACTAGAACTATAAAGACACTGCCTTTATCGGACTATTGAAATGAACTCAATGAGTAGGTCACTACAGAGTGCACGTAGCTGAGGCTGGAGGGTCACCATGACTCACTAGTTCGATATGTGTTTTCCATGGGCTGTTACACACCGGACAGTTTGCTGCACATGTACATTTCAAATGGTCTCCGCTTCATCTTTTAACATGCCAAGTTCTCTACTATAGATGCACAGACCCTTGTTTTAGTTCCCTCGGATTCTCATTGAATTCTTATTCCATGGCTTTCCTTCACATGGTTTCCTTTGTTTCAGATCTGGAAGATCGTGTGTTCACGAATGGCTTCATATCCCACTACTGACAGAGCACGGCTCTGACATAGCTTCCTGCATGTTTGTTTACACTGTTTATTCTTTTTGAGGGCCATCACTCTAGGGAAAAAGCGGTCACATTAGAAGTTGGGAAATATCCAGGATTTATTCTCCAATTCTGTGACCCAACCCCCACCCAGCAATGTAACGGGTTAAAAAACAACAGGATCCAGGACTGGCCAGCTGGCTTTGGGGTGGCAAGTTAATATACCATGCAGTAGTTCTGGGTTCGACTCCAGAGGCCCATTCAGACTTACATCAGCATACAGAGTCATCACTGCTAATTCGGAGTGTGTGTATGTATAAATAGGCAGTAAAGAACATGTGGCTGTCCCTCGCCTTGTTACATACAGACCTCTGGGTCCTCGCCTCTCCCTCCCCCACCAAACTGGAACATTCTGGACCATTATTCCTTGCTGGCTGGCCCTGTGCAGTATGCTGCACTAGGGATACCCGGGGAGCTACAAGCTCCAGGGTTGTTAGGATCTGAGCTTGTGGATGAGAAGGGGTATCTGACTATAATGGAAGGAAAATATAGATGTTAAAAATGAAACAAAACGGGATGATCTTCTGACTATCTGCTGTGGACTGCTGCAACACATTCAGATTTTCTGGCTGTGATTAATGGCAGCTCAACTCTACTCTGCAAGATATACTCTTTCAACATCCATACCGTCAGTGGACACACTTCATACCTTTCCACGTGAACTGCCTAACTACCACTTCCATTAGCACAGACAGGCACACAGCTCCAACTCCCTGGCTGACCTGTACAACAGGGTAAGCTTTGTAATGCCTACTGATAGATTTACACACAGCTCTAACTCCTAGTCAACCTTACGCAGGATGGTCAGCTCTGTAACTCCTACCAACAGACTTGGCCACAACTGCAATTCTGAGATGACCCTGAGCAGCATGGCCAGTTCTGCAACCCGTGCCGATGGACTTGGCCACTACACCCAGGCAACCCTGAGGACGACAACCAGTTCTGTAATACCAACCAATGGAGTTGGTCACTGCTCCAACTCCTAGGCAACCATGTGCACGACAGCAAGCACTGTAATCTCTAGTGAAGGACTTGTTACAACTCCAGCTCCCTGACCAGAAAGGCAAGCTCTGCAACACCCACCGATGTACTTCGTCACTGCCCTGGCTCCTGGGACACTCTGAGCAAGAGGCTCAGCTTTGTAACCCCTACCAATGGACTTGGCTAAGGCTCCAGCTCCCGGGCAACCCCGAGCAGGAGAACAAGCTCTGTAACCCATACTGAAGAACTTAGCCACTGCTCCAGCTGCCAGGTTGCCCTAAGCAGGAGGGTCGGCTCTTAACCTCTACCAACAGACAGCCATGCTCCAGCTACCAGGCCACCCTGAGCAGGAGGGCACACTTTGTAACCCCTACGTATGGCTCTGACCACAGCTCCAATTTCACATGCAGCCCTGAGCAGGAGTGTCAGCTCTTAACCCATACGAACAGACAGCCATGCTTCAGTTACCAGTCCACCCTGAGCAGGAGGGCATGCTTTGTAACCCCTACCTATGGTTCGACCACAGCTCCAATTTCCATGCGGCCCTAAGCAGGAAGGTCAGCTCTGTAACCACCACTGATGGACTTCGCCACAGTTCCAGCTGTAACTACCAGATGGCCCTGAGAAGGAGGGCAGGCTCTATCACTCCTACTGTTGGGACTCCGCTGTATCTACAAGGAGAAGCATCCCACATGCTCACCCAACACTCCTGTCTATGGAGTAGACACAAACTTAGAGGACCCACCCCAGCTGCCCCAAGCAAGATAGCAAGGTCCATTATTCCTAATGATGGACTTAGCTATACCTACTATACATGAAAAGCATCTCCCGGGTCGCCCACACACTGTCAATGGAGCAGACACATACACCCGAAGACCCCCTCCCTTGACATTTGCAGGGATCTCCCCAATGAAACGACAACAAACCTAGCCTTTGAGCAATCAGGAGGGATAGCTATTAGTCACCTAGACAGTGTGATGTCCTTCAGTGGCCCCTTAGGTAAGTGCCACTCCCAACCTGGGTCTGTCTAGGATAAGTTTTTCAAATAAGCCATGCCGGTCCCGAACTACAGGTAGAAAAGGGGAATTTCCACGTTATTACTTCCCTTGTGAGCTTTATGCTTTAGAAGTGGCAACATTCATTTCTGGCTTCCTGCAAAGAATTACAGCTGGCACTGGAAGGACTCAAATCTCATGACACGCCAAACAAATTCAAACTTCAGGACACTGCATTCTTTATTACCGAAGGCATTTGCAGGAAAACAGGCTCTTTGCCCTTCATCTGTTGCTGCTGCCCTGAAGTCATAAACCTCTGCTAGTGGTACAAGAATTTCCACAACAGCAGCCTGTAATGTCATAAGCAGGTCTAAGCAATGTGAATGGTGGTGGAAGTCTATGGTGAAAGATCCAGTTTTAAAAAAATGTATTCAGCGAAAAAAAATGTTAGGTCCCAAAATTCACATTTATGGGGAATTTTATGTAACGGAGTTCTAAGGATGCCAACTGAGAATTTTTATTGCAGGAACCAGAAAATCGCTTTAAGGAACCTAAATCTGATGGAAAGTGGAGATTTCTCCATAAATGGTATTGGTGCAAGAATCAGCATAAAACTGCTAGTCCACAATGTATAATCTGTTGCACGCTGGCATGTTCCCCACAGCTTCCATTTGTATACTGCGTGACCCAGAGCACATCACTTAACCTCCATGTGCTCCTGGGTCACACCTGGAAATATGTTTCAGCTCTGTGTGCCTGTCCTGGCCAAAAATGTTATATTAAAAAAAAAAAAGTTTTGTCCAGTTGCTGTGCACTGTGGATGACTGGTTGTTGGTTCATGTAACACACAAGTTGCAGGTCCTGTCTCCGATGTTCATAGTACCATCTGATCCAATATTTCCTTCTGCTTCAGCCCATGGTACCAGCAGCTTCCTCAGACAGCTTATAGTAGTGCTCTTCCTCTCACACAAAGGCCTGTAGAAAGAAAGTGCTTAAACTGAGTTTTTCAGATGTTTTCTTTTGGTAGCTCCAACAGTCCACGATGGGTTCTTTATTCTACTACGTATCTCTCCAGACAAGGGACATATGTCACAGCTCACCCCAATACATGCAGCAGTGACCACGGCAGTGGTCCAGTTAAGGAGTGTATCGATGTATTTTATTCCCAGTTTGCCTGTTTTACGCTCTGTGTAGACTCCTGGGTAGTATCATCACGACCAGGTGTTTCCACGGACTTTGCGCATTCGCAGTTCAGTTCACCAGAACAGTCTGACCGCATCACAAAATACTACCTGGCATACCGAAATATTACCAGCTTGGAAAACTAGAAAGTTTATACTTCCTGGCCCAAAAAGTTATCTGAAGCACTGGACCACGGACAGTTGGTCTCCGTAGAAAAACTCTAAATATTTCCCAACCTCTTTATTCGGTGTTATCCTTAGTTCCCCAGCACAGGACATGCCACATCCCATGTTGGGAAGGCCGCAGCAGCCCTTCTTTTACTCCAAATGGTCCCCTTACAGATTTTAAGAGATGTGTAAGAGGCGGTCTAAACAGTTTTAGTCAGTGGCAAAGTCCCGCTGGTGCGTACAAACCTTGGTTGTGAAATGTGTCAGAGTGGCGGTGAGCACTACCCATGTGAACACTGTATAAATAGGATCAAGGGCAAAAGCATATTGCACTAGACACTGAGGGGCCCACTCCTCCTTCACAAGGTCACAGTGGTGAACTTCTCACAGAAACAAAAAAAAAAAAAGAGTGCTACTCACATCTCTCCAGTAATGTTCCAAGCTGGACTATGTACAAAAGTTGCTTTTTTACGGTTGCATTGGCAGACCTCCGCAGACGTTATGCCGTCATCGCAGGAGAACAGGGGGTCAGCTTCAGAAAGTGACCCTGTGAATCCCTATGGTGCTTCGGCAACGGCATGACAGCGCTTACTGTACAGCAGATGTCCTCCGTGATGGAGCTCCCTCCAAGAACCAGCTCCTCCCACGGGCGCATCAGAGGTGCCCTGCCACATCTACTGTGCATGCAAGAGTATCGCGCATGCGCAGTGTTTGCCACCACCATCTTTGGAAGAGACAACCGCTCGCCGCTGCTCCGTGACTGGCTCCAGTGTACTACGGGCTGTGCTGCTGCCGCTCTCATACCGGGACAGGTAAGAGCTTGGTGCAGCCATATCGGTTCTGACTACAATTTGTTTATTAGGTGCAGCAGCATGTAAAAATGTGAAGTAGTCCCATGGGTGTGCTCCCCCACAAAAACAGCCTCAGCAAACATGGCTGCTAATGTTTTGTAACCCTTCCTGTTGCTGTCTCAGAGCCATGGAGTCTTACGTATTTTTCATAAACTGCTGCACTTAATGAAGCAGTTTGTGCAAGCAATACAGCTCGGAGCACTACTGGAGATATGCGAGTAGCCCTCTTGTTTCTCTTGCACTTGTATTTTGGTCACACCATTGTGCTGGCACATGACAATGCTATGTGCAAACAGGAGCACGCTGATGGAAGAGGAGGGGCCCCCCCCCCCCCCGAACTGACAAAGGTACAATGCAAATTAAATATCCAGCTATTAGCAGGTACCCACTAATGACTGGACAGTGCCTGTGTCTGAGCTGGGGTATATGGCATAATGCCATGCTACAAACTGGTTGCTGTAGTGCAAATAAGGATGCCCCATTTGGAAAAGAGCCTTCTGCTACAGTCCACCCACGAGTAGACCCTGGTGGTCTAGTGGTTCCCTACCACCACCTTTAATGGGCTGGTCGCTAGTCACCTGGTGGTCCAGTGAACCCCCTACCCACTCCCACAGTCATCCGTAACCTTGGTGGTCCAGTGTTTCCACCTCCTGAATTTGTCCCGGCTGTCTGCCTGTTAGCATGGTCACAGTGATGTGCTTACTACTAACGCCTGCTTTTTTCTTTATAGGCAGCAAGAAATAATTACTGTACTGACCGCAATAATGATGTTTCTTTTACAGGGTGTATTTGTGAGACATACAAATAACAGTATCTCAGTCTTAAGGCATTTCCTTGCAGATAGGACATTAGTCAAAATCCTAATTCTGCAGTGTGGTCACACTCCCCTTAATGTTCCAACTGCAGATTTGTGAGAAAGTTGTTTGAGTTAAGTGCTGAGGAAAGGATCCGTTTCCCAGCGGGAAAAGTTCTTCTTCTCCACATATTTTCAAACTGAAAAAAAAAAAACTAGGGAATGGCAACACATTCTGGACCAGAGGCTCCTGAACAGGCACCTAAAAGATGATAATTTAAAAATGGTAACACTACAGGAGTGATTCTATCCCTACAACAAGGGGACTGGCTGGGGTCACTGGATTTAAAATATGCATATTTCCACATCCTGATAAGGCCCTGCCAAAAAAGTACTTGAGGTTCACTGAAGGACAGCACAAATACACTATCATATCTAGAACCTAGAGGAGGCACAGGAGGCTGCGACCAGGCTTTTGAGGGCAGCCGTGCCTTTGAGACTGTGAGCACCAGGGAAGGGGTCGTGATCCCTAATGAGAGTGGTGTCATCAAGTGGCTGAAGCAACCACTCAGCTCTGCCACTGAGAATGGGACCCCAAAGTCTCAGTTACAGCACTTTGCTACATGTGTGACACAAACATTTAAACCTCGTATAAAGCAGTTTCTGTTTTCCCCGCTAATAAACAAGAGGTTTCCTTTCATACAAGGTGGGGCACTGTATCTTTTCTTTAAAAAGTCCCTGAAACCTCAGAGGAAACTGAAAACACCATTTTTTTCACATATTTTGTTTAGCTTTTCTCCCATTTTTCATTCTAACTATGCATATCGCCTTGAGCACAGGATAACAGTTCCCTAAATTCTGTCTGCACTGGCGGCTTGTGCACACCCAACATCGCAATCCTCTGCTTATGAAACTGTAGTCTGTAATGGATATACTATCCCAAGCAGAGGAATATGCTGTCACGTGTAAAGAAGCAGCCAGACCAGATGAAGTCTAAGGAACCAGACCTTGTTTTCATGTTTATGTGGACTGTTCTAAAGGGAAAGTTACATACTGAAAAGACATGTAATACACTGGGTGGTATGTAGACATTAGGCATTTTCATTGTGTCCCCAGGATCTCAGGGCCTTGTTATTACAAGCTTGAGCTTAAAAAAGAGACTTTCCAGTATCCAGGAAATCTTAAAAATGCAACACTGGGGCAGGTCCACTGGCAGCCCAGCCACTTGTGATATCAATGACCTGGGTTCATGACCAGAAGCTGGCTTGATAGAGAGCCGGCTGGGAGGAACAAGTGTCCCAAAGGACACACTCCTCCTTTGCGGAGGGAGGGTAGTGCAGCTTACTACAATACTGCTACCTGGGCAACCACAAAGGGTGGTGCAGTTAGGTGCACCCTAGCAAGCAGTGGGGAGGGAAGAGCGCTCAGACGTCAGTGCATGAGGTGTGCCAGCACCACAGCTGTCAAAGCATGCACTCTCACAGGAGTAAACAGAAAATTGGCTGGGAACACACCAGATGAAGCCCCGTTCACTCACCATGGCCAATGCAGGCTCTGCCTGTCTCAGGTGCACCCCAACAACACTGAGAGACTGTCTTCTCAAGCAGCTGCTGGCTATACAGATAGACCACTTGCTGAGCAGCCATAATATTGGGGGTTTAATCTCGGAGGGCTGGGTCTGGGAAGGTGACAGGGCTGCTGGTACACAGCCCAGTAAAGCAGATGTGTGCACTTGAGGCAGAGCTTTGTGGCTTGGATACCAGCAACTGGCAGAGATGGAAATAGAGTCTATGGGACCGGCCCAGTAGGAGTAAAAAGTTATTTATATATATATATATATATATATATATATATATATATATATATATAAAATATTGCAACACAATTCAGCTATTTCAGAAATTTTCTGTACTCCTCTCCCATCATTTGTAGATTACTAAGGACATTTGCAAGAAAACAGCATCTGTGAGTCTCAGACCTTATCTCCATCTCTTGCTCCAATGTCTGAATCCTCAGTGAAACTGCAGTCTTTTCCACAGCAACAAACTTTAACCTCGCAAACAGGATTATG
Organism: Neoceratodus forsteri; assembly: GCA_016271365.2. Lineage (NCBI taxonomy): Eukaryota > Metazoa > Chordata > Ceratodontiformes > Ceratodontidae > Neoceratodus > Neoceratodus forsteri. Next base: position 310,993,270 of record CM057450.1, read on the forward strand.
ATTTCAAAGCAGAGAAAAGCTGGAAGATATAATGTACTATAATCTGAGACACACAAATCCAGTTTTCACACAAATGCTCTCAGAAATAACGAATGATGGCAGCTAAATACAGACGAGCTGAATTGTGTCTGAACATTATATGTTCAATAGATTTTTGGGATTCTGGAAAATCACTCAGGCACCTGAGAGAGAAAGATGCTGGAAATCCCTGGATAACCAGCTTTCTTATAATACCTGCACCACAATTTTATCAGCATGTTTGCAGCAAGGTCTCTGGTTCTGACAAGGAGCAGTACAGAGTGTATCCCAACTCGTCTATCTCCTCGGGGGTCAGCTCCGAAAACAAGTTCACCTTTGGGTTAAGTACACATGGCAGGAAGCCCCTTTCTAAGTAGCCAATCAGCTCTTTGAGAACCTGCAAGAACCGGTCTGCCAGCGCATCCTGTGACCAGTCTGCCTCCTTCTCACTGGTGTGTAGGATTACATTGGTCAGCTGACTGGAGTTCAGCCTACTGAGGGCGGGACTGAACTTGCAGATGGCTTTCATGATCTTGAGGCAGATGCAGCGGCACCCACTGTCCTCTTCGTCCAGGGCTCTGAGCTTGGCAGTCTCCACAGTCCTGAACGTCTCGCGCCACATATTCTCATATTTCTCTAGTCTATGAGGTTTGGCTATCAGCATGGTGTCCCCCATCACTGTCAAGGGTAAAAAATCAATAAAGAGTCGCTGGTTCGCCTCGTACTGGATCTCCAGTGTCACAGTGTCTGTGGGCACCACGGGGTGGATTACATAGTCCAGGATACTCCCGATGGCTGGCCAATTGATGGAACCTGTAACAACTTTTTCAAAGTTCTCAGTCACAACTTTTGGTGAGAGATAGCTCCCAACGATGCAGCGGTCCCAGTAGCTGCTCCCTCGAGGGAAGTACTCCAGATTCTCCCGACGAACCAGGCAGAACCCTGGGACATTCATGATGGTGTCCTCCCCTGGGATGAATGACCAAAGGTTCTTCTCCATGACCAGCGGTACCATCAGCTGGACATGGTCTGCAGCAACCACCTACATTAAAAAATACAAAGCACAGACTATTTATAGCAATCACAGTGAAGTGAATATCCCATTTATAAAACAATGACATTTGACGGATTCAGTTTTGTCCCATGTGAGGTCAGTTAAATATAAAAGTTTACTGCAGACAGTTCACCATACAGCATGGACCTAATGGCATCCTTTCACTCTGTTACTGGTTCAAGCTGAACCAGGACAGCTGCGACTTTATGCCATTATGACTAGCTGGCTGTTTTGATGCCCGTGTGAAAGGAGTTTATGCTAGTATCACTAGATGGCTGTTCTTAGACCCATGTGAAATTAGTGGTGGTAGTCTAGGACCATTTCTTAGTATAACGGTGCCCCAAGCATATAACCACCAACACTGTGGGCACTTGGTAGTTCAGGAAGATCGTATGGCCATGGGTTCAAGTTCTGCACCAGGCACACAGTACAGTTACATAAGAACTCAGGGAGGCAGTATAGCGCAGTGGTTTAAGGCTCTGAGCTGCAAATCTGGTGACATCCAGCAGACCAGACATGGGTTTGAATCCCACAGCTTCCACTTACACATTGTGTGACCCTGCGCAAGTCACTTAACTTCCCTGTGCTCCCAGGATGCTCCTGTAAAAAAGCTTTCAGCTTAGTGTGCTACTCCTGGTTAAACAACTAAAAAAAACAAAACTTACTGTAACAGCAGATCTGCGAGGGGATCTCTTATAGCAGGCCACACCTATGGAACTATAGCCACCAGGCACTAGGACCATACAGAAACTTTTCTAGCTAGCAGTTTACCAGAGGGCCACCCACTCTGACATCATACGACGACCTATCCTACAAGACTGGGGGGGGCCCCCGCACCCTCCTCAGTTCTCCTGCCAGAGATCATAAGCTACCTAGTCCCAGCTGAGGGAACCAAGGAGGAATCGAAGGTACCCACCAAAAAGAAAATAATGGAGAAAGAGGCAGAGGCACAGAAGGGCCTCTCGGGTCCATGGGGAAGGAGTGAGGGACGGCATGGTCTGCTGCAAGAGATCCCCTCGCAGATCTACTGTTACGGTAAGTTCTTACATAAAGTACGGTTGTGTAAGAACTTACCGTAACAGTAGATCTTCAACAGTATCTCTTGCAGCAGTTCTTAACACATGGGATTACAGCCGCAGGTTTCATTTCCTCCGGATAACTTCTCAGCAGTCGACCCTGGGATCTCCCCCCAGCACCACCACGTAGTATCCACCTGGCAGGTATAAAAGGGGGTGGTCCCAGCTACTACTCAGTACTTTTCAATCCTGGCGATGGAATGTGAAAACATATCCTAGGCCTCCGATGGGAACCGAGAAAAGAAATCAAGGCAGCAGCTCATGGCGTCATAAAAGACAGGAGCAAGGAATCCTTCTGTAGTAACAGCAAGGGGAGGAGGAGAGCGGGGCTGCATGACCTGCTGCAAGAGATACTCTCGAAGATCTACTGTTATGGTAAGTTCTTACGCAACCATACTATCTTCTTCGAGGCACTCTCTTGCAGCAGGTCATAACACAAGGGAAGATTCCCTAGCAGTTATTATACCCAGCGAGAGGAGGAGGAAGTGAATCATTAGAACTTAGGACAGGAGGCCTTGTAGGATGGACCATCCCAAAAACGGTCCACTTCTGAGAAGCAATGTCTAAACTGTGATGTATGGTGAAGGCATGTACAGTAGACCACGTGGTGGCTTCTCAAATATCCAAGGCAGAGACGCCCCGGAAACATGCCATAGAGACAGTCATGCCCCTGGCAGAATGATGTTTTGTAACCCCTGTGAGAGGTGTGTCATATTTTGCACAGATAAATGGAATGCAGTTGGCCAACCATGTGGACAAGCACAGCTGTGAAACACAAATGCCCTGGTTTCCAGGGTGAAAGAAACAAAATGTTGCTCAGTGTTTTATAACTGTGAAGTCCAGAAAAGGGAAATGCCCAATGTGCTATGCACAGCGAGAATAAGAAACAGGGCTTCCCCTGGATTCATAGGCTCTGCACAGTGCAATGGAATGGTCAGATTTAAAGTAAAGTCAGAAACAACTGTAGGCAAAAATGATGGGGTTGTGCATAAAGACACCCGGTTGTCAAGAAATCATAAGCATGGAGGTGTGCACATTAGTGCGTGCAACCCCTAGACATGTCTGCCACACGTAGTGGAAACTAACAACATAGTTTTGACAAGAAAGACAATGGAGGTTGTTGGATTCAATGGGCCCAAACAGACTCGTAGTCTATTTGTCAAGCACCAAATTCAAAATCTCACACAGGGACTGGATCCTGGATAGGGAGCTGCAGGTGCAGGAGACCTTTCAAAAAGGTTCGAATCAAAGGTAACTGGTACAAAGGAATGCTGTCCAGATTTAAATGAAATGCTGCAATGTCCGAAAGGGGGACTTGTATAGCAGGAATATTTCAGGTCACCCTCCTACAAGGAGAACAAATAATCTAAGATGTGCTGAAGGGAACATTGATAAGGATCTAAGTCCAGTGTATACGTCCAAATGGAGAAGCGTTTCCAGTTCATGGCATAGGAAGACTGAGTAAACTTCTTCCTAGCAGCCCGGAGGACATTTGCCACCTTTGGGGACACCCAGAACCGTGAGAGGACTACATCATCAGGAGCCAGGCGTGTCAGGCAGAGGAAGCGAAAGTCCAGGCATAACAGGGAACCTTGTGCCTGGGACAGTAAAGCACAACAAATTGGCAGAGGTACTGACTCTGGTTCCGAGAGCTGTAGAAGTAGAGGAAACCAAATCTGTCTTGGCTAGAATGGCACTATGAGAATCATAGATGCCCCGTCCTGGACCAGTTTGAGTAGTACTCTACGAATTAGCAGTAAGGGTGGGAAGGCATAAAGAAACCTTCCTGTCCAGGAAAGAGATAATGCATCCTGCCACATAGTTCCAGGACCTCGTACGAGAGAGCAGTAAAGCAGCAGTTTTGCATTTTGCAGCGAGGCAAATAGGTCCCACTCCGGTCGGCCCCACAAGTAGAACATGTCGTTCAGAATATCAGATAAAATTTCCCACTCTGGGGCCTGGGCAGTGGATCTGCTCAGGGTATCCACCAGGGTGTTTGACACCCCTGGGATGTGTACTGTCAGAAGACGAATATTTCTCTAGATCACCTAATACCACACCCTCACTGATTCTCTGCAGAAAGGGTTTGAATGGGTGCCACCTTGTTTGTTTTGGTAGTGAACTACCGTAGACTTGTCTGATTGTACTTGCAGGTAATCATGGGGGAGGTGAGTCTAGAACGCCTGTAAAGTGTAGAGGATTGCCCTCATCTTCATGACACTGATGTGTAGGCGGGCTTCCACAGGCATCTAGGATTCTTGCGACTGGACGCGCAGGAGAAGCGCATCCCACCCCATCAAAGAGGTGTCTATAATCAGAATGAGACACGGGACAGGAGAATGAAACTGCATGCCTTGCATGAAAGTGGTCATGGACTTGCATCATTGTAGTGCTCGAAGAGCCGAGGAAAACCGGAGGACTGGGGCACTGAAATTGTCCTCCCACTGGACTATCAGTGACCATTGAAGGACCCACATGTGCAGCCTGGTATCGGTGACTGTCGGTTTAATGCCAAATGTTCCAGGAGGCGCCCAATGTGATCAGGTGGGCAAATATGCCTTCTTGAAGGAGGAGGCAAGGACGCCCCGATATATCGGAGGCAATGCATGGTGCCCAGTGTGGACATCGGACAGCTTATTGTTATTCCACCCTGGGCGAACAACTGCATGAATACCAGCCTTCGACGGGAAGATACCGTCAGGAGCAGGTCGTTCAGGTAGGTAAAGACAGAGAGGTCTGCCCTATGGGGGGGAGGCCACTGTGAACGCCGCTAGACATGTATAGGATATCCACGGGCCATTGGGAAACTGCCAAATGGGAGGGTCTGAACTGGTAATGATGACCTCGAAACAAAACACAGAGAAACAGTCTGTGAGTGGGGTGCATCAGGGTATGGAGGAATGCCTCCTTCAAATCCAGGGAACAGAGCCAATCCCTCACGTCCAGCAACAGGAGGAGTGTCCGAGACACAACATACAGAACTTCTGGAATCTGATATTGAGGTGGATACCTCAGATATCCAAATTTGTCGCATGTCCAGCTTCCATTATGGAACCAGAAGGAAATGGGAATACAATCCTGCACCCCTTGTGGAATACTGGTTCGATGGCTCATTCAATGAGTAAAGCATCTATTTCTGCATGTGATGCCAATGCTTGTGCTGGGGGAGAGAGAGAGAGAGAGATCCCTGGTGGCCACCGAGGGGGTACTCCATGAGAGTAAATGCTTGACTTGACTGGATCACTTGGAAGATCCCGAGATCCCAAGTGACCACTGGACCCCCCTAGGAGGACAAGCTCATGATTGGAGACATGCCGCCCTGCAGATGGCAGGCCCCTCTGGGGGAGACAGAGCATAACGTAGGTCATTTCTCGCATCTCTTGAGCAGGGGTCCAAAACCTATGAGGGCGGCCATGGAAGGAACCCGTTGGCCAGATGCGCATGTGTCTACACATGGTGCGAACAGGCTGAAGGGGACGACCAGAGTCAAGGAAAGCCTTCGAGTCCTAGGCCCACCTAAAGAGTTTATCACCCATTAAGGGGCGGTAAGGATGGACCTCTGTATGTCCAGTGGGACAGACGCAGCCCGTTCTGAGGCAAACCCTCGTGAAGAGGCCAGAGCCATGAAGTACCAATGGCAAGAGAGGGGTCCCAATGCAGGCAGCGGCTTTTAACTGCATCATCAGTAGGGAACTAAGCCCTAAGGTCCTTCTGTTAGTATGGTCTCTTGATATTCGAGGAGGTAGACCCCGTTATTAGGAAGGTGGAGAGATATCTTAGTAGATGCCTCCCCAATGCAAACTTGGTGTTAGTCAGCAGGGCAACATGATCCCATACCTATAGGAAGGGTTGTGCCAGTGCCCCAATCCTCAGATGTAGACCAGAGAAACATTGTTTGGCAACTGAGAAAGGCCCACATGATACACATTGCCAGTTTTCAGGGCAATCCAGGAGCGCATTGGGAAGATGAAGTGACTTGCTCAGAGTCACACAGTAGGCAATTAGAGGTTGTGGGAATCAAACCCAGGTCTACTGATGTACCAAGTCCATTTACAGCTAATTATTGCAGCTGGACATCCTCAAGGCCAAAGACTGGAGAGAACAGAAACTCTGACCATTTCCACTCCAGCATTTGGGGGTCAGAATATGGTAAGACTGAATCTCAGAAAACTGGCTGGTGATTGACAAAAGGGACGTTGACGGGCCAGAAGCTATCGCTGACAGACGATGGGAAGGGGAAAACTCTTAATTACACCATTGACAGATTAGCACTGTCAACATACCAAAGACCTTCAATGGTGTAAAACCCCCCGCACATACAGTTGACGGAGGAGCCATTGACGGTGGAAAGATAAAAGCCAGAAGTCGTCTACAGTCTACAATCTACAAGATGACAGAGTGGAGTAGACTGGCTAGCCAGAAGCCATTTTCAACGGACGATGGCAAGGGTTTAGATTTCCTTGAACTCCTCTTCGATGGTCAGGATGGTCGATGGGCTAGAAGCTAGCGTTGACATGATGATGGCAAGTAAAAAAAAAAAAACCTGCACCTACTATCCATGGAAAGAGACAGGCCAGCAGTTGTCAATGGTACAGAAGGCAACAGGCCTGAGCAAACTGGCCAGACGTCGACGAGAAGAATTTTTTTTTTTTAATCACTTCTTTTTTCCACCTGCTCCGGCTGCCCCCTTTCAGCCTGACCGACCCCCCCCCTCCCAAAACACCCGGAATTACTGGGGCTTATCACCTTATGCCTGGCCCGGCAGCAGTGTCTGCGGTGGGGTTGGGCGTCATCCTGGCAGCCGGAGTGTCCTTCTCCTCCTGATTTTCGCCCGGGGCCCCAGGAGTAGTCACACATGCGTACTACAGCCCTGATAACGACCCCTTCTGCCCATGCCCACTCATCGGCCTAGCGCCTGTGCACCCTCTGGCCTGCACTGTCTCCTGGACTCCACTAGCAGGCAGACAATAGCCAAGGAATGCGACCTTCCCTTCTCGGAGAGGAGAGCTGCCATCCAGCAGCTCCATCCAGCTCCCCCCGGCCTCAGACGGCTCGTGCTTGTTCCTGAACCTGGTTCATCAGCGTGGCACGAGGTAAGGTGTCTAGCGCCTTAGCCCTCAGCGCCACTGGGCCGACTCGTTAAAAAACCCTTTGATCACACTGTCAAAATCCACAGGATCACTGACAGGCAAAAAGCCAACCTCCTTCAGAGGATGGCAACTGTATAACCCCAGGACCATCTGTCGATGGAGGAGCCACTGACGGGGCAAAGAGAGGAGCCAACAGTCATCGATGGTGGAGAAGATGACACAACAGCAGGCTACCCTCTCAGGTTGCTTACTTGTATAGTAGAACTCAGGGCATGCCTCGTCCAAGACAAGGGCACAGTGTGAAACGTACGTATGCCCTATTAGCAAGGTTCACAATCGGACCCAAGGCCATCAACTAGGAGGGTTCACCAGCATGAGACCCCGAGGAGGTTCCTTGTGGATCCGTTTGCAGAGGTTCAAATTTGGGCGCTGTGTACAGGGCCAAGGCAGACCACACCAGCGCTGTGGAGGACCTCTGGTATCCACAGCAACACTCTGTATGTAGATGGATCCATTTCGTAATTAACGTTGGTCAGTAGAACTCTTCGTTGACAACTGGAAGCAGAGCTCCAAAGGAGGACTTGTTGCAAGCAGGTTGCGGTTGAAAAGAACTGAGCAGTAGCTGGGACCTCTCCCTTTTATACCTGCCAGGTGGATACCACGTGGTGGTGCTGGGGAAGGTCCCAGAGTCGACTGCTGAGAAGTCACCCTGAGGAAATGAAGCCTGCGGCTGTAATCCCATGTGTTATGACCTGCTGCAAGAGATTGCCTTGAAGAAGATCCGTACTATCTGACTTCAGGGGTATCTCCTCTTGCAGCAGGCAACACCTATGGAACGAGTCCCAATCAGTTCCATCAGCAGACAGCACAGTCTGGGTGGAGGAAACCTCGAGCCTAAGTAGGCCCTGGTGAATAGCTAGGTCAAAACTGGCCCTACACCTAGAGGCAATGTCCAGACTGTTGTGTTTGGTAAAGGTGAGGACAGAACTCCAATTAGCAGCAGCACAGATCTCTGCAGCTGACACATTCCTAAAACAGGCAGCAGAAGTGGCCATGCCTTTGGTGGAATGGCCACAAACAGTGGCAGGAAGATCCCTGCCATACTCCCTGTAGCAATAAGTGATACAGCTGGCCAACCATCTGGACAAGCACTGTTTTGAAACAGGGACACCCTCCTTCCCAGGGGCAAAAGAAACAAACAACTGTCTGGGCTTCCTACAGTCCTTCTTACGGTGTGTACAGTAACGCAGAATTCTGTGCACATCTGAAGTATGGAGCAAAGCTTCCCAGGACTGGCATGTGCTGGAAAATAAACCCGGAAGGTGGATGGACTGATTTAAAGTAAACTAAGACACCACCTTAGGAAGAGGAAGAAACTTAGGGTTAGTACACAAAGACACCTTGTCTTTGTGGAAAATCAAATAAGGTTGCTTGTACATGTGCACCTGTAGCTCTGAAATTCTTCAAGCAGCAGTGATAGTAACTAAAAATAATGCTTTCCACAACAACAAGCATAGCTCGCATGTCGCGGCTGGCTCAAAAGGAGCTAATGTAAGTTTTTTCCAACATAAAATTCAAGTCCCAAGGTGGGACCAGATTGCGGATAGGAGGCTTCAGGTGGGGAATACCTCTCAGAAAAGTACAGGACACTTCCAATGGTGCCACCATACGTCCATCAACAGGCACACGGAAGGCAGAGATGGGAGAGAAGTGCACTTTAAGAGAGGAGTACTTCAAGCTGAAATCTGAGAGAGACAGCAAGTACTCCAGAATCTGATTCACTGGGCAAGTGAAAGGATCCAGTTGATGTGAAGCAGCCCACAGCACAAAGCATTTCCACTTCATAGAATAAGTGGGGCCCTAGTGGATGGCTTCCTAGCTGCCATCAAAACATCAGCCACACTGGGTGACACCATGAACCTAGCCATGGCTATGTCCTCAGGAGCCAGGCGTGAAGATGCAGGGATCTGAGGTCCAGATGGACTAGGGTGCCCTGGTTCTGGGACAGCAAGCCAGTGCATAGGGAAGATTCCAATGTCAGTAAAGGAAACCAGATCTGATGAGGCCAAAAGGGGGCAATGAGGATTATCCTGGACCCTTCCACCTGGAGCTTGATCATAACCCTCTGAAGCGGGGGATGCATATAGAAACCTCTCTTTCCAGGAGAGGGACATGTTTTGCCAGAAAACTCCAGGCCCTGAATCAAGCAAGCAAAAAAGCGAGTTTTGCGTTGAGTGGGGACGCAGTAAGGTTCAACTCTGGATGACCCCACCTGCTGAACAGGTCTTCTACTACTGAGGTCAGCAGCTCCCACTCATGCGCCCTTGACTATGACCATCTTAAGGCGTCCGTCAGGACATTTTGGATGCCTGGGACATGGACAGCCACCAGCTGGAGACTATGATCCAGAGCCCAATACCAGATTCTCACTGCTTCCAGGCAGAGGGGTTATGAGTGAGTGCCCTCCTGCTTGTTGATATAGTGGACTACACTGATGTTGTCCATCTGCACTAGCAGAAGACCCGGAGATAGCAGAGTCTGGAAGGCCTGGAAGGCATAAAGAATGACCCACATCTCCAGGCCATTTATGTGGAGAGAGGATTCAATCTGAGACCACGTCCCTTGGGTTTGGCAGGGCCCTAGATGAGCTCCCTACCCCAGCCCCGAAGCATCTGTTGTAAGGATCTGCTGAGAGGAGGGAATGAGGAAAGGAACCCCTCAACAGATTGCTGGGTTCCATCCACCAGTGCAGAACCCTTTTCACTGAAGAGGAGACCAGGACTGGCGGTTTCAGCTCATCAGTATGCTGGTCCCACTGGACCCTCAGTGTACACTGGGGAATCCTCACGGGCAATCTGGCTAGAGGCAGTGTGATCATAGCTGCTGTCATCAGGCCTAAGAGCCAGAGGAAGGACCTCACTGTAACACAGCGGCTGTTATATACATATACACACACACACACACACACACACACACACAACAGGAGGGCTTGAGTTACAAGGCAATCTGCCCAATCCTGGGGCAGGAAGGCCATGCCCCTAGAAGTATCCAGGACTGCCCCTATGTACTGAAGGAGACAGCAGGGGTCAGAACTGACTTGGGCAGGTTGACCGTGATGCCAAGATTATGGAATAGGTGGGTGGTATGCTCCAGAGTCTGTAACAGGTGCTCCCTGGACTGGGCTATGAGAAGCCAGTAGTCCAGGTAAGGAAAGACAGAGTCCCTCCCATCTGAGGGCAGCTGCTACCACTGCCTAGCATTTGGCAAACACCTGAGGGTCCGAAGGCACACCAAAGTGCAAGACCTGGAGCTGGAAGTGTGCCCCTTAGAAATGAAACCTTAGGTACTGTCTACGGGAAGTATGTACCTGAATATGCAGGTAGGCATCCTTCATGTCGAGGGAACAAATCCAATCTCCCTGGTGCAGAAGGGGCAGCAGACCTTGAAGTGTCACCAGCCAGAATTTTTGCAATGTATATATAGATTCAGCTCCCAGAGGTCTAGAATGGGCCTAAGGTCTCCTGTGCAATTGGGGACCAGAAGAAGTGAGAATAGAGAGTATCTTTTTTTTTTTTTTTTTTAAACTTTGTGTTTATTATTTTCATGTAATAACATACACACATTTCCTCATACAGGGTTGTAGGTAGAACAAGAAGAAACCTCCATACAGCAAATTGATATTCATATCACAGCCCCCTGTAATCTTTTACAATAGGAGGGGGTGGTATACCCAGTATTATATCAGAGAGAATGTCCTGAAAATGCCAGCCATCTCAACTGCAATAGAGTATCCTTAGAAGGTAGAATTAACACAGGCATTGTAATGCAGTCCTAGACAACTGCTATTTATCCAGATAACATAGGTATTAAATAGGAAAAATACGCACTCTCTCAAACAGCACTACAAACAGCTGAAAAACAGTACCTTAAACAACTTTCAACAATCAGCCTTATTGGCATATACTCATCAGCTACTAAAACTATTATAGTAGTTTAACAGTGAGGCATAGAGGTAATCTGGTTAGCTTACCCAGCTTATTTAGGAACGATTTGGGAGGAATTTTGAACTACATAGCCTAAATAAGATGGGGAGAAAAATATCCAGAAGGTGGAAAGACCCACCAATTGGAACACAATGACCACACTGTGTTCCCTTCCCAAAGTGATTCACACAAATGTCCCCATCGTTCATATCAGCCATGTGTCCCAGTCAATATGTGTTCCAAAATATAGTTTAGAAGCCCCCCAGATCCAGTCACGAACTCGATGTACAAGAACTACCATGTACTTGCCGGTAACAGTCTCAGTCTTTTCCAGACTCCACCGAGATCTCCACGTTTTCCACAATCAGCACATGTCTTTCATTACAGACCCTCAGCATCCAACATTCCGGTCTCACAATTCGCCCTTGGGCCCTCAGAAACAAGCCCCAAATAAGACGTGCATCCAAAATCAGCAGGCTCTGTATACCAACCCACGGGCATTCTAACAAGTTCAGGTGCTCACCCCCTTCAGAGAAATCCTCCCTCCTCAGCGACAGTCCAGCACGGGTCACAGTGCTGCAGGCCTCACGGCCTCGGGGATGCGCACTTTCCTCAGCCGTCCATGTGGCGATCACCTGAATAGCGGTCGATCGCTCGTCACAGCTGCACATCACAGCCCTTAGAGCCATATTTATTTCAGCATGTTGCTCCATCCTCGCTAGAGAGTTTTCCAGCTTAGAATTCATGCTCTTCAAAATATCAAATAGTTGCTGCCATGGGGAGCTTGAGGATGATTTCAGCATTTTATTAGCTGCGCAGCACAGAGGATCAGCGGCCTTGCTTGCCATCTCGACGATAGTTTGAGCAGCGTTAGGAGAGAGATTTCTTTGCCTCACTAAATAGAATCTGGTATCAATCGAAAGCTGATATAATCATTAAGCCAGTGCAGACTAATTTTCCAAAGTTCAGTCGGCTGTAAATGTTATTTTTACTAGACTATAACAGCTGAAATGTAGAGCATTCGAGAAGTGCTTCCTGCCTGGAGATCAGCTCTCTAGCACCGAATACAGAGTATCTTGATAAATATAACCTACTTTGCCCACAGCAGCATGGGTTCCGAAAAAAGCACTCCACACTCACCACCCTTGTTGATTACTCTTCCCAGCACTATGATGCCTTAGGATAATGGGGAGGCAGTAGGCTCAGTCTTCATCGACCTTACGAAGGCCTTCGACTCTGCTAACCACAAACTACTCCTGAACTGCCTCCATTCAACAGGCCTATCCCCAGACACGGTACTGTGGTTTAGAAGCTACCTCACAAGCAGGTCACAACGAGTCAAAATTGGAAACACCCTATCATCAGCTAAGGAAGTGTCCCTCGGGGTCCCACAAAGCTCTATTCTCGGCCCACTGCTCTTCATCAACTCTGCACCATCCGAATGTACAGCATGCACCATTCTCTATGCTGACAATGCAGTGATATCTGTTGCTGACAAAGATCACAAATCCATCACTACCGAACTCCAAAACAGCTTCCTCAAGCTTGAATCCTGGTTCACACAAAACAAATTACTCTTAACCACAAAAAAAAAAAAAATAAATAAAGAGTCTACTGTTCTCTACCTCCCAAAGCAAAAAGAAATACCAGCCTTTGCTCATTCATAACCACATGGGTGAAATACTGGAACAAGTAACAAAGTTCAAATACCTGGGCATTACCTTTGACGATACACTAACCTTCTTTGGCCATGTAGACTCCACTGTCAAGTCAGCGAATACAAAACTTGGGGTCCTCTACCGCCGTAGGCACTCTATGACACCTGATGCTCTGAAACTTGCCACCAGTAGTTCAGTAATGTCCTCCATAGATTATGGGCTGCTCATCTATGGGGCAGGCACTAAAACTGCCCTAAACAAGGTCTGCACACTACTAAATAAGGCCTGTCTACTGTCAATAGGGGCTGCTCAGGACACCCACACCTGCACACTCTACACTGAAACTGGGTGGCTCCCACTCCATCTTCAAGCACAATATCAAACCTGCCTACTTCTGAAAAAAGTGCTTCTTGGACTTACCTCCCCCGCACTGAGCTGCCTCTTTACGCCGGCAGTTCCCACCAAATCAACTAGAAGTGCAGCTACAGACAGGCTGGTGATTCTGTTCAAAAGGACAAAACTGGCCCAGAACTCCATTCTGTACCAAGGACCGAAATGGTACAATGAGCTACCTGCTAACCTCACAGATACACCCAAGATTAACACCTTCAAATCTGGGCTCAGATCCCTTCTTGACACAAAAAAGAACTGTGCTTGCCTGCACTAATGTGGCAGGATTTCAGCCCCCCCCCAAAAAACAAGGCCCAATCAGCTGACAAACCTCTTCTTCGAAGACAACGCCATCCCTGGCTGACCACCTATCCCTTCCACCTAGACTGACCTACAAACTAGTGAACTACAAGGCTGAACCCTATTTGACCCTATTCGCTTCAACCTATCGTTGGATGTATGTAATTTCTTGGTATCTGAATGCCTGTGTAACGGTTTTCTATAAACACTGTTATATTTGTAACGTTTGTACAGTGATGACTTGGAACCTTTGAAAAAAGAGTCCTGGACTCAAAGGTATTAATCCTAAACTGAAATAAATAAAAATAAAGGCAGTATAGCCTAGAGGTTAGAGGAACGAGGTGTGAACAAACTGGATACATCCAGCAGACCAGACCCGAGTTTGATTCTCACAACCTCCACTTGCATACTGTGCGACTCTGAGCAAGTCACTTCATCGCCCCATTGCTCCCAGGTCACCCTTGAAAACAGGCACTTGTGCCTAGTGGGCCTTACCCGGTTGCCAAAAGACTAAAATAAAAAAAAAAAAAAAAAAAAAATAAAAACAGAATAGAACCCCCTGCCTGACTGGGTCTCTGGGATGGGTTCTATGGTCCTTTTTTGCAACAAGGATTGCATTTACTCCCAGAGCATGGGGATGTGGTCTGCACAGTAAAAGGAAAGGACTGGAGGTTTTTCTGGAGGCCACTCCAGAAGCTCTAGAGTCTGGTCGCTTTCTATGAGCTGTAGTACCCAGGCATTTCTGGTGATTTCCCTCCACTTGTCCAAATGTAGGGAGAAGCGACCACCTCCTGCCTTATTTTTCGGGGGGGCAAGGAGTCAGGCTGAACCTCCTCCTGTTTTTTTTTCCTGTGGCAGGACAGGGGGTGGGCATGGCAGGGGTGACCTGACTTTTACCCTGGGGCTTGATAGAGAGCTTAGGTCTATGGGTAGAACTCCAAAAGGGCACTCGCTGACCACTCTTGGGCTGGTTAGTGTAGTACATGAAGTGAATGGACAACAAGGTGTGGCCAGAGGATTACAGTTGAGACAGTATGTCCTACACATCTGCACCAAACAATCTGAAGCCTCCGAAGTGCATCGCAGGCAGCCCTAAGGAGGTGGGTGCTGAAGTTGGAACCCACTTTGAGAGACTGCAGCAACTGCTGCTTCAGGGGGTCCTCTGAGACGGCCAAGGCAGATTCAAGGGCTTAGTCTCAGATCTGGTTTTGGCACTGGACCATATGGGCAATATAGTTCAACACCCTGATGGCCAGTGTGGCAGAGGCAAACATTCTCCTGCCAATGTGGTGCAGCCTCCTGGACTCCTCATCCAGGGGCAGGGAACTAAAATGTTTAGGCCTCTTGGTGTGATCGTGGGCGGCGGCGTTGACCACCGAATCTGCTTGAGGCTGATGGCAAAGAAAGGCTTTCCTGCCAGTACCTGGTATAATTTGTCTGCCTTCCTGGGCACGGCAGGTATCAGGTTGGGCCAGTGCCAGGCGGCCATGGTGGCATCCTCAAAGGACTCAATCAAGGGAGGAATGATCAAGGGAGGGGCATTCGGCAGCCTCAAATAAGTGGCCAGTTGACAATGAGCGGGATCCTGCTCCTTGGTGTCAAAGCCCATGGCCGACTGTAACTAAGCCAAAAGATGGAAAATCTGAGGGAGACCACAGGATATACCCGGGATCTCTTTCCTGGATGAGACTGTGGAGGAGGAGTGGTAAAGAAGTAGCTCCTCTGTCGTCGTCCAGAGGGATGTTGTCCAGATGACACCCACCACCATCCCCAGAGTCCTGAGGGGGGAGAGAGGGCCTTGGGTCCTGAGGCATGGGCTGTGGCCCTGCTGGAGGAGCAGGGGGCCACTGCAGGGACAGGCCTTGCAGGGAAGCAAGTTTAGCCTGTATAAAGTCCCACAAGGCAGTGAGCATACAGTGAAAGCCCTTCACTATCGGTGTCTGACCCATCTGTGTCGGCTGAGGGAGTACTGGGGTCGGCTGAGGGGAGGGGAGGGTGGCCAGACAAGCTGGGGCCTGTGGGAAGGCTCCCCATTGTGGGCTGGCATTGGAGAAGGCGACGGCGACTCAGGCTCAGACCGGGGAGACAGGGCAGAAAAGAGGCTCTGGGTCCAAGCCACCGGCTGTAGAAATGGCCAAGGCTGGCAGTGGGTGAGCAGGCTGTTTCCTAGTGACTGCCAAAGCCGAGCTCGCTTGACGACGAGCCACCTGAGTGGCTGCTGAAAACAAGGGCCTAAACAGCAGGGGCTGAGAAGTCGATGGGGCACTGCAGCCCCTAGAACCACCACCGAAAGACTGGTTTGGGGAGAGGCGAACAGCAGCCCTACAGGGGAAAGGGCATGCGAGGCAGAAGGGGTCATCCCCATCGACGAGGATGGCACCACCGCGGTCGGCGCATGGAGAGGCGACCAGGAGCGAGACAAGGAGGGCCAGCATTTCTCCTTAGGACAGTCCTTGTCCCGATGTTTATGTTTCCCCGCCGACTTGTCCTGGGCCTTGGAGGGCTGCGAGCTCGAGAACGTCTAGGGGGAAGTGAAGGAACTTCATGCCTGAAGCTCCTTCTCCATCTCGGTGACCTGCTTCAGCAGAAAAGTTTCCAAGGTCTGCACCTGGCGTTTCCTGGTGGCCTGGTTGAAGCTGCAGAAGCTTAGGTGTCGTGTTCTAGGCCTAGGTAGCAGACGCAGGCCTTATGGTGGTCCTTCTCAGGGATCTTCTGCCCATAGGCACACTTCTTGGAGAGGTTCCCAGAGGCAGAGCTCAGCACAGAGTTGGAAAATCACTTTATCATTAAAGTGATGCACACTAAGAAGAGAAAAAATAAAAAGGGAAAGTTCGAAGAAAAATTTCAGCAAAAGGCAGTTGACCAAAGCTGCTAGATCTTCATGACGTCCAACATGCGGTGGTCGATGACGGAATAAGAACTGAAGATTGCGCGAGGGCCGCCCACTCACAGGATAGGTCAACGCTGGCATATGATGTCAGAGTGGACGGGCCCCTGGTAGATTGCTAGCTAGAAAAGCTTCCATGTGGTCCTAGTGCCTGACTTCTATAGTTCCATAGGTGTGGCCTGCTGCACAGATACTCCCGAAGTTAGATCTGCTAATGACCAACACTGACTGCAGTACTGCACTAGAGGTGTGCCACACTGTTGAGAGAAGCCTTACTAGGAGGCGTGCTGCATTGTTTGAGGGGTGCCATACTGTTAGAAGGGCCATTCTTTAGAAGAGATGTTAAAATCGAGTTCCCCTCTGCCCATCTGTATTGGCTGCCCAGGCGGAAGATAAGATACCAACGGACCCTTTTTGGAAGAGTACTGGAGAGTTATCCCTGTGTACTGGACAACATTCCCTCTCTCAATAACACATTCTAATGCAATTTGGCTGTGGATGTGGCACTATAGTGCCTGCAAAGCCACTGGGAAAATGATTAACACATTCTAGTGGCAGTTCTTATTTATCCTGTTTCTATCTTCATCTTAGTCTCCTTTACTGAGGAAAGTTGTATAAAAACCAGATGCTTGACCTTTAGGCTTCATTTACTCCTGCTACCTGTCTGCACGTGATGACAATCCCCTGCTGCTGACAGCATAATCATTCCCACGGTAATCAATGTGATTTCATAAATAGTAATCCATAAACTGTGTACGCATGATGTCACAATCCTTGCTGTATCACATTTAGACAGAAGAAACAGATTAAGTCTGAGAGAGAAGGATCACATTTTCAAGCTGCTGCCCCTGGTAATGAAGAAAGAAGTACAAATTATGCACCATAGTAATGCTGTTCTTCTTTAAACAGGTTTACTAATGAGTCCTACAATTCTGCATCATCTCATCCCGAAGTTGTTACCCCAGACATGAAATTTGGAATTTTTCAAATTCAAGCTCTGCACTGGGGTCCCGTTCCTCCTAGTGATCTAATGCCAGCTCTGTAGAAGCAGAAAGAGGACAGCAGTGACTTTCTATTTATACCATTCTAACCATTACTAATAACAGAAAAAGAATGCTTTTATCACTTTTTAGAAATCGAAAAAACTGCAAAGAGGCTGGGGCTTCTCAGTGCTGTGCTGTGCTTGCTAAAGGCGGTATCCTCTCTCTTGGGGTAACTCTACTTTATAAACACAAAGCACCACTGCATTTTGTCCCTGAGGCATTACAAGCTTTGGTCGAGTCTGGTGCTAGTGTTCTTTCCTCTCCCCCCAACCTCTCGATCCCTGGCTCATATATTACTATGTGGACCACACGACCTAAATATGTCTACCTTACAGGGGTGTTGGCTCTAGTTAAAGAGAACCTTTCCCAGTAAAATTCTAAACTTTGATTAATAGGAAGCTCCCTTACCTTTATGGGAATTCCTCTAAAAGCAAGATAAATTTTTCAGAAATTATCCCTAAGGGATTGTAAATTGTCCCAAGGGGCTTGCTGCTCAATCTCTTCCACTTCCCGGTTGCTGGCAGCGACCCCGCACTCCCATGTTCTGTGACATCTGAAAAGGAGAGCCCAGAAGACTACATACAATGACAGGAGTTTGATGCATTTTTAAGCTGTTTAACCTGAGCTCAGAAAAATGAAAGCCAGCACTTAGCTAACAAGAACCAAGCGATGGCTTGCATTTTTTCCAAAGCTCGGGTTAAACATAAAAATGCATCACAAAAGCCACTCCACAGACTTGTATAGAACGTACCCCAGGGAAGTGTAAGGGACCCGGCAGCAAGCCCCTCGGGGGCAATTTATGATCCCTTCCCTTCCTTAGGGACTTCTAAAAAAATTAATCTTGCTTGCAGAGGAACTTCCTCCCTTGACAGTAAGGCAGTTTCCCGTTTGTTGTTAAAAGTATCAAGAAAGGTTCTCCTTAATAGTTTCTCTTTCTCCACTTGTATCGAAATTTGAGGGCCATCATATTGAGTCCATAATGATTTGGCAACTGTTTGCTATTTAACATGGCTAGCCAATACCAGACTGTTGGTCTCTGACCCCACCAGAACAAGTCTGTTGCACAGTATCCAATTCAATGTTCGGAATCATTTTTATTTTCTACTTTTACTGGCCTCCCATAGACAGTAGGACTACCAATTTTATTATTAACAGGTCTCATGGCCCTGTTTGTTTATTTCAACTTTAGTAACTGGGTAGGCCCACTGAGACAGAATGTCCCTTTTTCAGGGGCGACCTAACATACATACTAACATACTAAAATGCCAGCAGAATAGTCCTAAAGGTCTTTCGTGTCTGCTCATTCGGTCAGCCTCCACCCTGGGTGCTGACCTTGCTGCCCCCCTCGCCTCCTCTGGCTTCTCCCTTCCCAGTTCCGGATATGCTTGCTGCATTGGATTTTGCTTCCAGAACCCTTCCCCTGTACCTGTCCCACCCCCTCTTGAACCCCTCCACTGTCTCTGCCTCCACCAGCCCCCTAGGCAGCGCATTCCATGGCTCCACCACCCTCTCAGTGAAGTAGCACCTCCTCCTTTCTCCCTGAATCTTCCCCCTCAGCTTCCACCCATGCCCTCTAGTGGCCCCTCCTCCTTCCTTCAAGCACCCTGACTTGTTCCTCCCTATTTACCCTCTTCATGTACCTGAAGACCTCTATCATGTCCCCCGGTCCTTCTCTCTTCCAATGTGTACATATTTAGCTCTTCGAGCCTCTCCTCATAGGTCCTGTCCCCCAAGCCCCAAATCATTTTGGTTGCCCTCCTCTGGACCCTCTCCAGGAGGGTAATGTCCCTCTAAGTGTGGCCTCCAAAACTGCACGCAGTACTCAAGGTGCGGCCTCACCAAGCAGTTATACAGAGGGAGTATCACTTCCCTCCTTCTGGAGGTGATCCCCCTAGCGATGCATCCCAGCATCCTGTTGGCCTTGGCTGCTGCCCTCCTACAAGTCTCAGAGTTGTTCATCTTGACATCCACCACCACCCCAGGTCCTTCTCAGCCATCGAGACTCAGCATCTCTCCAGGTGTACACTTGGCCTGGGTTTCTGCCCCCAGGTGGAGTACCTTGCATTTCTGCATTGAACCTCAGCTTCCACTTCTAGACCATCTTTCCAGAGCCTCCAGGTCCCCTGTAGGGCCACCCTCCCTCCTCCCCATCCACCACGCCCCCACTTTTGAGTCATCCATAAAGAGACTCATCTCACTCCTGATTCCTGTCCTTATGTCAGAGGCGTGGCGTTGAAGGAGGGGCCCAGGACTGATCCCTGTGGGACCCCACTATTGACCTCCTTGGGGATGAGATATCCCGCCTAACACGACCCTCTGGGTCCAGTCCTGGAGCCAACTGCCTATCCATCTGATTATCTGGTTCCCCACCCCCATTTCTCCAAGCTTATCCAACAGGCCCACGTGAGGAACAGAGTCACATGCCTTGCTGAAGTCTAGAAAGAGGACGTCCACTGGTCTACCCAGGTCCAAGGCACTCGTCACCCAGTCATAGAACTCCACAAGGTTTGTCTGACACGATTTCCCCGGGACGAATCCATGCTGTCTATCGTCCAGGCACCCTGACTTTTCCAGGTCCCCCCCCCAGCCTCTCCTTGACAATGCCCTCCATCACTCTGCCCACCACCGATGTCAGGCTGACAGGCCTGTAGTTCCCTGCCACCTCCCTTGATCCCCCTTGTGGATAGGCACTATATTCGCCACCTTCCAGTCCTGGGGCACCCACCCTGTCCTCAGAGAGATGGTGAAAGCTCCAGCGGGTTTCGCCAGGACATCTGCAAGTTCCTTCAGCACTCTGGGATGTAATTTATCCGCCCCGTGCTTTCTCTGTCTTAAGGGCGGAGGCTTCCCTCACTCTCTCTGCTGTGATTTCACTCCGGTACCTCTTCTCCCTGCTTAGCCCTCCCCCTCCTGCCAGTGATGCCTCCCCCTCTCCCCAGACCCGCCGATCGGTAAGGGTCCCCCCTCCTCAGTATCTCTGTCTCCTCCCATGTATGATGCAGCACCCCCATTTTCCTTGGTGAAAACTGAGGTGAAGTACTCATTTAGTACCTCAGCCTGCTCCCCCGGGTCTTGTGCCCATCTCTCCCCTGATTTAATCCTACTAATCTGCCCCTTCACCCTTCGTTTTTCCCCAATGTATCTAAAGAACCCCTTGTTCCCTCTCCTAATTTCCCTGGCCAGGTTCTGCTCCTTCCTTGCCTTAGCCGCCCTCACCACCCTAGTAGCGCTTCTAGCCATCAGCTCATACTCCCCTCAATCCCTTTCACTCCTTGAGCACTTGAATTGCCTATAGGCTGCCTTCTTTCCACGCACCACCTCCTGGACCTCCCTGGTCCACCAGCAGGGTTTTCGGGCCCTACCGCACTTTCGTCTTACTCTTGACCAGGTGCTGGTAGCATCCTGTACCTGTCTCCTGATGATTTCCCACCTACTATCAGCGTCCATGTCTGACCCAATCACATCCAAATGCTCCTTAAGGATCCTTCCCATTTCCTTAAAATCTGTTCCCTTGAAGTCAGTTACCTCCGTCTTTGTGCAGCCTTCTAGCCCTCCTAGGTCCAGGCAGAACCAGACCGTGGCATGGTCACTCCCCGCCAATGGGTCCTTTACCTCCAGGCCCCCAATCTGGTCACTGTCTACCAGGACCACATCCAGTACCCGCGCCTCCCTGGTCGGTTCCCCCACCTGAGTTAGGAACGCATCCTGAAAGACATCCAACAACCTCTGTTCCCTGGTCACAGAGGATGTCATAGTCTCCAAGTCTGTTCCTGGCATGTTTAAGTCCCCCAATACCACCACCGTTCTTCTGCCCAGTCTGCAGTGTCTCCCAACATCTGCCACCAAACTCTCCTCCAGCTTCTCCGCCAGGGCAGGGAGTCTACACACTACTCCTATTTTTACTCTCTTGCCCCCCCCTTGTTATCAAGGTGACCCAAATGGCCTCCACGGTTCCCTCCGCCTCCTCTACTCCCCCTATGCCAATGCAGTTTTTGACTATCATTGCTACCCCTCCTCCCCTTCCCTCCCCCCTGTCCTTCCTGAACACAGTGTAACCCTCCAGGTTCAGGTCCCAGTCATGTCCTGCAGTGGCCGCTGCCACATCAACCACTCCCTCAGTTAGCATCGCCTGGAGCTCAGGCATTTTATTTCCCAAGCTCCTGGCATTTAGCAGGACTACCTTCCACCCTTTCCCTATACTTCCATTTCCGCTGCTCGTGTTCCCATGGGGATTCTGTTTTCCCCTGGTCTGCACTTTACCAGTCGGCCTTTTCCCGCAATCCTCCAGCTCCCCAGAGGGGTGGAGACAGAGTCCCTCCTTTATCGGCACCCCCTTGACAGCCTTTTCTCCCATCCTCCCCTTCACAAGTTTAAACACCACCTTTCACCAATGAACCTCTCTATTTTCAACTTAAGGATTCCCTCCCCTCCAAATTGAGATGGAGCCTATCTCTAGCATACAGCTCCTTATCCTCCCAGGTCTCCCCCCAATCCCCCATCAACCCATACCCTCTGGCCTCACACCACTCCTGAGCCACTGGTTTATCTCCTTATCTTCCTTTTGTGTTCCCCACCTAGCCCTTGGCACCGGCAGGATTTCTGAGAAGGAAACTGTGCATCCTATGTCATGACAGACCCTGGCAAGCTCCCTGAATCTTGCCTGTATCTCTAGCTCACTATTTCCCTCAATGTCATTTGTACCCAGGTGGACCAGTATGTCCGGGGAACCCCCACAATCCTTTGCCAGCTGATATACCTCATGCTTAGCCCTGTGCACCGTTAGTCCGGGGAAGCATTTTGTTCTAACTGGCCAGGCTTCTCCTTCCCTATCCCATCTGATACCCCTGATCATAGGATCCCCCAACAGGAGCACTCTGACCGCTCCTTTTCCTCCATTTCCCCCCCTTCCATGTCCCTCATCCTTTCTCCTGGCCCCTCCACCCAGCCGGCTCCTTGTTCCTCCCCCTATCTAGGTGCCACATGCCACCCCCCCTCCAATCCTATGCCTCTCCTCCTCCTGAGTATCCTTCTGTACCTTGCTAACTCCCCTCTCACTGCTTGCGATTGGTCCTTCTCCCCCATCTGCTAAACTAGCCTGGCTCATCCTCCCTTCCTTCCTGTTTCCATTTAGTCCCTCCTTGCTTGTCATGCTCCCTGGCCTAAACCCTCAACTCCCTTTACTGATCCTTCTTGTACTTCTGGTCCTTCTCCTTTACCTTTCCTCCCAACTTCCTTCTCCTTGCGCTTTCCTCCCTCTTCCCCTGTCCCTCCTGCTCTGATTCACTGCTCCCCCATTTCCTGCATTCCAGGTTCCCCTGTTCTTCCTGCTATCCAGCCTGCCTCCTGCCCCCACTCCTTTCCATCTCTAACCACCCCTTAGGTGGGCTACATCACCCCCTCATCCTTGAGCAGAAGAAGAGAATTGAAGCGGGTTATTGAGTGTAGGTCTGATCCACCTCTCGCCTTTGCTTCCTTCTGTCCAGCCCTGGCCATCTGCCTACTTCCCTGAGAATGTTGTCCCTCTGTCCCTCCTTTGTGAGGGTCCCAGTTACCTGCCTGCTTCCTTGGTAGTGTCCTTTTGGACCCCTCTGCCAGGGTCTCTATGTGACCCCTGAGGTATTCTCCTGCACTCTTTTCCCTATCCCCCCACCCCAGTGCTTGGTGCAACCCCGTGGAGATCCCCTGCCCGTTCTCCAACCATACCTCCCCCTTCCCCAGCTGTCTCCTAATCCCGCAACCTCCTCCCTAAGTTGTGCAGCTGGTAGCACACTGGGCAACCACCAACTTCCAAGCCCAGTCCAGTATCATGGCTGCTCCCACCCTGTGCACCCCACCACCCTCCCAAAGATGCGGCCCTAAAGATGTGTGGTTCCATCCCCTTTCAAGTAGGTTTCCTTGGGTGAGTCACCAGGTTCCCCCTGGTCCAAGATACACCCCTACTGCCTAATCAGGTCACCCACTAATCTTAGATACAGTCCCACAGTACACCGGTAACCCTGTTACTAGGTGCAGTACAACACAGTAAACTTATAAGGGAAATGAACAACTCCCTAAACTGCTCTCTCACAGCCTTTAAATCCAACCCTCAGTGGCTAGAACTACATGAGCTGCACCTGCAGCCTTTTCCTCCAATTGCAGGACAGGTGTTCCCCTATAAATTAGCAGAACTCTGGGGAGGGAGGGTTTTGGGCAGACACCCGACTCGAGAGAGAGTGTATCAGCCCTGTGTCTCCCCTCCAAGCCCAGCAGCCCAAGAACCAGGCCCCAGCAAATCCCACCAAATAGGTTTTAAATCAGAAGAAATAGGCCTCCACCAGCGCAGCCTGTTACACAGTGAAACATCCAACAAATAAGCCCACTTACAGCCACCAAACCAGTTTTCAAACTTTCAACAGCCCCCAAAACAATACCCTGCTAGCCCCTTAGAAGTAAGAAAGAAAAGAAATAACCTTCTACCAAGTAAAATCCACAAGAACCCTGTGAAAACAACAAGCAGCAGCTACTGTTCTGGAACACAACTGATCCTGTCCCCTTCCAGTTCCTTCAGACCTGGGGAAAGGGTACATAACAGCACAAGGTAAATGTACAATGACACTTTTACAAAAGATTATCCTTAATAAAATCTATTCAGCTGCAAATATCTAGAGCTCGTCTATCTGTACTTCCTTCCCTGGCTGGGTGACAACCATATATCACTGCACTGATACTGCAGTTCAATTAGCCTGCACCCAGGTGTTTGCCGAGAGCTCAGCCTGACGTATCCAAACCTGCTTAGTTGTTGCAACTGTCTTTTCTACCCTGGTTTACAGCGTCATTACCTGCAATTTAGCTTATCCCACTGTAGCAACAATTTGCCTGCTTTTCCACTTAGCAATTCTGAAGCAGTCATTCTGCCTGCTATTTAGGTATGTGCCTATAGCTCTGCCTGACTTACCAAGTTGCTTAGCTGTTGCAATTGCCTTTACGATCAAGGTATTCTGCGTAGTTACCTGCAATTTAGCTTACCCTACCAGGGTTATTGCCAGGGCCACTGCAAAATTGCGGGCGCAATTTTTCTGCAATTTCCACCCTTCTCCGCACAAAATCTGCAATTTCTTACGTTTATGGAATTTTTGACTGAAATTGTATAAAAATTGTTAAATTCTCAAGGAAATCTACTCAGATATGCTAACAATTTAGTACACAGACTTGGATTTGACCAAAACAGTACAATGTGAGCTGAGAATGGGTCAAATGTGACTGTTTTCATGTGATGCACTTCCCTGCTTTGGTTTCAAAACCCTCTGGTCATGCATATGTAAACTTGAACACTTAAAATCTGTGTTAAAGCAGACTATCAGAGAACTTTCTGCTGACACAGAGACTGAAACAATAGTTGTGAGAAGAGGTGCAAAGTGCCCCATTCACCTAAATGAAGCTTTGACCACAATGCTTGTTTCTGAATGGCAGGATAGATTTTCCATGTATAAATACTTTCAATCTGAAAGGATTTTGATTCAAATGTATCAGGTGTTTGGGTGGACCTGTTGACTATAAATTTGAATGTGCTTCTGAGGGGGTTGGTAATGGTGATTGATTCCTTACATGTCAATCTGCTGCAACTGCATACTCACATACAAAGCCTACAAAAAGCAAACAATTCTGAAAACATGCTGAACAGGTTAAGTATAGTTAAACAGTTACCTTCAAATAGACAAAATAATTGCAACCCAAGTAAAAATCACTGCAAACCGAGTAGGACAAAAGTAAAACGTATTGAAAACTATTGTATGATGTAATGAAAAGTTACTGGCATGATTTGATACTTTTAGCGTGTGATTTTAAAATGTACTTACAGTGCTGATTAAGAACAGTAATTATTTTAACAAAATAAACATTTTTCTTACTTAGACATTTATTAGGCACACTGGTTATCTGTTTTTTTTTTTCTTGCACCAAAGCAAGTAGTTTAAACAGGCTTCATTATTTAACATCTAGAAACTGGCAAAATATGTTGTTTCAGGATGTATTCAGTACAGAATAACTAACTGTAAATTACTGAATAAAATCTAGTTAGAACTGCAAGACTTAGATGTCTTGATTTTTAGAAGATATGCTACATAATGATTAATCTGCAGTGCATTTCAAAAACACACACATTTGTTCATATTAAACGCATTTAGAAGAGGCAGTACATTTATCCAACAATTTATGTGATCAATACATGCAGCAGCAAACAATAAAATATTTATTAGGGGTCAGTGGGGATGTATAGTGAACTCCCGCAATTTTTGCAAAAAAGTCCCCACATTTTTGGGTAAAATTTTCTGCAATTTTCCAGTGGCCATGATTATTGCTGCAGCCTTTTGTCTGCACTCGTGTCCTCATAAATATGCATCTCTGCTAACCTGACTTTTGTTACATCACCTTGACTCTAATCTTCTCTCACTATGTTCCTCAACCTCCCCATCTGTATCTCCCTTCTCTATTCCTGTCCACTCACTTCCCCTCTCCACCCCCCAGCCTCTTCTCATATAACCCCATCTCCTCTTCTACTCTCTCCTCCTTTCCTCCTCCCCCCCTCCCTAGCCCCAGCTGCACTCCTCCCAACTTTCCTTCCCCATCCCCGCTCTACTCCAGTCTTCCACCCTGGGCTTCTTCACTCTCCTTCCCTCAATCTGGAACTTCTCCACCATATTATCCTCTCCTCCTCTTTCTCACCTTCCCCCTTGCTTAAGGGGAGAAGTCCCACACTATCCTCCTCCTCCTCTTACTTTCTTCTCTCTCTCTCTGGCAATGCTGAACTGAACCCCGTCCCCCGCCCCTTTCTGAAAGGCCTTAGCATATTTCCACCAAAATGCCATGAGTCTACTCCCTAAACTTGATTTACTCAAAGTTTGGAACCCACAGTACTCTCCTGGCCTCCTGTACATATCAGAGTCCTGGCTCTCTTCTAGGATACCAGACTCCAGCCTGGCTCTTCCAGACTTCCACCTTTTCCAACAGGACTGCAGCAAGTGGGATGGTGGAGCAGCCTTATATGTATGCCAGAATTTGTCCTGCACAATCATCCTCAAAGAATCAGTCCCTTAGTTTCACAAGCTCCTACATTCCAAGCTACCCCCACCCTCCCTATTTATGTAGTAGTCCTATATGCCTCCCCAAAGATCTCTCCCTTCCTCGACAGCCTGTCTTCCCTTATTTCCCATGCTGCCTCCGGCCAACTTATCCTCTTGGAAGACTTCAACTTAAGTTGGCTTTCCCCCACCTCCAAACCCATACTCCAAAAGACTAAGCCCCTGAACCTCACCCAATTAATTTCTGAACCCACCCAACTCAACCTTCACTCCCCCAATCACGCTCTGCTGGACTGGGTAATGGCCTCCCACTACATTACAACAACAGGCATATTGTCGGATGCCTTCAGTGACAAGAGCATAACCTCCTGTGTCAGGAAAGAAAAAAAAAAATCACCATAGTTATCTTGTTTCTTCCAAGATATTCTTCAATATCATTAACACTAGCTGTCAGCCTTCTGGATTGCACTGTCCTGGAGATGAATGGAACTTCATGCATAAAGTGGAACCTATTGGCATGTGCCACCATTCAAACCTGCTGTACTACTAACTGTTGTAGAACATTCAGATTCATTGGAGCTTGCAACTAGACTCTCTGATTTAACTATTCTAATATCCGATAAACTAAATATTTATGATAACAACAATACTTAATGATTACTCCCCTATTTCATCTCAGGTCAATGGAAATGCCCCAAAAAGGCTAACAACAAGAAAAACAGGGCCACTTGGTTCAACTTAACTGTACCAGTGGAAGGCCAACAGATCAAAGGAGTACCAGCTGTATTGCAGAGGCTAATTGGTTCTGGAAGGGGAGATAGGGTGGTACAGTTAAGCAATATACCACTCGAGGGTGTGGGTGATGCCAGGATTTACCCACGCCTGGTGTGTTGTTCAGTCACGAGGCACACCAGGCGTGGTTCTGGAAGGGGAGGTAGGGTGGTAGAGTTAAGCAATATACCACTCGAGGGTGTGGGTGATGCCAGGATTTACCCACGCCTGGTGTGTTGTTCAGTCAACAGGCGGTAAATCTCACCCACACCCTTGGGTGGCATATTGCGATTATACAATTTGTAAAATTAAGAGGGAGAAACTGTTACGTTTGTATAAATAAATATTTAATATGCTGAGAAACAGAAGTGTAATGTTTGCACCAAAGAAAATAATTCCAAGGCTGCTTGGTGTTGAGTGGCTGTCCTTTAGTTTTAATATTTTATTTTTTGTGGGAAGTTTTTATTTAATTAATTTTTTTCCTTTCCTGCTCCCGGATCTCACGCCAGGGGTCCAGTTTACGTACTTGCTCCGTTTGGGCTCCTGACACGTTTATTTACTTTTATTGATTTACTGTATGTTGCCCGTTGGTGGAGTGTGGTCGAACTGGGAGCAGCAGAAGTCCGTGTGGCAGCAATCTTGTACGTATTTATTTTCTGTTTATTGAACTGTTTGTGGCTGAGGTGGAGAGTCGGGGCGGGTCTGTGTGTCAGCATGTTGAATTGGGGAGATCGCGGAGCTGACTCTTGGTGGAGGAGGAAAGTTGGAGGGCTGGCAGTGTGTTACTTTTGGGTCCTAAGCAGGGTTGATGTGCATGGGGAGTTGTTTAAGATGGTGTGGTAGCACCATAGTCGGATAAATGTAAGGCTCATAGTGGTGTGGGTGAGCCACGCAGTACAGAAGCGGGATAATTCCTCGGTATTCTGTGGATGCCAGTAGCTGTTTGGTATACTGGCACCAGGGAGTTAGGAGCAGAAGTCTGTTTTAGGAGCCAATAGTAACCGCCACAGAAGCTCAAAGGAATGGAGGCTCAGAGGTACTGTGAGCTTGCAATATCGTGGAGAACGGGCCACAGAGTCAAAGAAAAGATTGGTTCGTCTTTGGCCTGCCATGTGTCTGTAAGGTGCATGATTATTATTTTAAGAATTAAAAGTGCAGTACATTTATTTTTGAGGACAAAAGGTGTTTCTGGTGTGTATAGTCTCTTTGGGGATTGGTGGGGTTTATCAGCGTCAAAGTGACTGCATGTCTGAAAGTCCCGCTTTTGTGATCTGGTTTAGTGGACTATCTAACATAGCGGCCGAGATATTGTGTTTTCGGCGGATCTGATTTTACCTACGACTTGGTTGTTATGACATTGCTTTTTTGATTGTATTGTGTGTCTGTCTCTCTTGATCGGGGAAGGGGGATTGAAGTGATTTCAGTGGTGGGTCCTGATGCGGCTGACTAGCGGCTGGCACCTTTTACTATTGGGTGACAGCAGGATTTACATCATGTAAATCATGCCAGCCAGCCAATCAGAATACAATATTTTTCTTGCCATTGTATAATTAATGATATTGAAGAATACCTTGGAAGAAACAAGATTACTATGGTAATTTTTTTCTACTAACCCCACAGATTCTTCAATATAATGAACTCTAGCAGACTCTGAAGCAGTACCTTTGGAGGCAGGTCCAGAACCCTATTTAGCAACAGGTTCTGTAGCACTGCTGTGCCAAACTTGGCATCACTCCTGGACTGAGTGTCCAAACTGTAGTGCTTTGTAGAAGTGTGTACTATTCTCCATGTAGCTGCTTTACAGATTTCCAATGAGGGGATATCCCTGGTTGCCACAACTGCAGCAGCTGTACCCCTTGTGGAGTGTGCCCTTAGGCTTACTGGGGGCTCCTTGCCAGCTTTACTGTAACAGAATTGGATGCACACCACTATCCAGCGTACAAGTGTCCTTTCTGAAGCTGGCTTCCCTTCTCCCACATCACCAATGGTTAGGAACAACTGCTGTTTGTCTTGCCTACGTGCCTTGGTATGCTCAGTATAACATTTGAGAGCTCTCTTTACATCAAGGCTATATAATCTACGTTCTCCTGAACTACAATGTTCAGTGAAGAAGACTGGCAAAGTAACAGATTGATTAAGGTGAAAATCAGAGACTACGTTTGGGAGAAATTTCCTATCAGTCCTGAGCAGCACCTTGTCCCTATGGAAGGAAATGTAGTCCTGCTCCACACACAGGGCCTGTAACTCACTTATACTTCTTGCTGATGTAATAGTCGCTAAGAAAATAGCCTTCCAAGTGACGAATTTTAGATGAGTCGTGGCCAAGGGCTCAAATGAGGGTTTCATGAGCTTGGTAATATAGACATTTAAGTTCCACGAAGGCACCGGTTCCCTGTGAGGAGGTACAGATGTGCCAATCCCTTGAAATACTTCTTAAAAATAGGGTTAGCTACCAGAGAGACACCCTTAACGTTCGAAAGGTAGGCAGAAACAGATGCAAAATGTACCTTAAGGGTAGTGAGCTGCAGTTCTATCGAATGCAGGTGAGTTAGTCTAAAAACACTTGAGTCATAAGTCTTTTCTGTAGAGGGTTTTCTAGAACCCTTCAGAACATTGAGTACACCCTCTGAGAGATGCAAGTCAGCATACACTAGGTCCTCAAGAGCCATGCTTTGAGTCTGAGTGACCTGAGGTTCGTATACAGAATCCTCCCTTAGGAGGAGGTCAGAAGATTGTGCTTCTGAGGGAGGTGTATGGGCTGGGCCACTGACAGAGCAGAAGTGAGTACCAAGGCTGCCTGGCCAAATTTGGAGCTAACAGAATCATTGTAGCTGACTGGGACCTGAGCTTGATCAGAACTCTGAGTAACAAAGGAAATGGGGGAAAAGCATACAGAGTTTTCCCTGACCAGTCTAGCACCATGGCATCCACTGGCACAGACCCCCTCGCTGGAGGCCTGCAGCAGAACCTGGGCAACTGGTGATTCTCTTCTGAGGCAAAGAGAGCTACCGCTGATGTGCCCCACCTTCGAAACACCACTTCCAGTATTTGTCTGTTGAGACCACTCGTGGTGGTTTTGGTTGATTCTGCTGAGTGCATCTACCAGGGTATTGTCTTTTCCTGGGAGGTGGACAGCTACTAGGAATACTTGCAGGGAGTACACTAGACTCCAAATCTTCACTGCTTCTGTACATAGCAGGTCGGACCTTGTCCCTCCCTGCTTGTTGATATAATACATTGTGGTGGTACTGTCTGTCCTGACTTGTACCACTTTGTATCTCATCAGGGTTGCGAAGGACTGCAGTGCTAAGAGCACTGCACTGAGCTCCCAGGAGAGTTATGTGCAATAGTGACTCTGTGGGAGACCAAGTGCCATGCACTGTGTGTTCCTCCAGATGTGCTCCCCACCCCAGAAGTGAGGCATCTGTTGTGAGCACTAGGGTAGGGGATTCCTTTTTGAATGGAACTCCTTCCCTTAGGCTTGCTCTGTCTTGCCACCACTGCAGAGCCTGCAGCAGAGTCCGCGATACAGGCACCAACTCAGAGAGAATCCTTTCTTTGGCAGTGTGCTCTGAGGTGGAACTGGATGTCCCTCATTTGGAATCTGCAGCCTTGCACTGTACCTGTGGCTGCAGCCACATGTGCCAGCAACTACAGAAAATGTTTTGCTGGCCTTGGCTTGTTTAGGGTGAATGATCCTGCAATGTGGAGGATGATGTCCACCCTGTCTTGAGGGAGGAAAGCGCGTCACTGTAGGGTATCCAGTTCTGCTTCTGTGAAGTGCAGAACCTGGACAGGCTGAAAATACAGGTTACTCACCTGTAACAGGAGTTCTAGGAATGGTATATGTTGTTCATCCACACTCATTGGCAGTATCCTTGCCGCTTTAAATCTTGCCGGAAGGTCTTCAAGCTTGCTCCTCCCACCCACCCGGGTGGTATAACTCTCGGCTCACCATGACGCAGATCTGGCCCATTGGAAGCTCATAGGTTGTGTCGAAGCTGGAGGGTTTGAGGGTCGTGTGGATGAACAACATATACCATTCCTAGAACTCCTGTTACAGGTGAGTAACCTGTATTTCTAGGGGACATGGATATGTTGTTCATCCACACTCATTGGCAGACTCCTAGCAGTTCTCCGGGAGGAGGGAGGCAAGATGCACACCCCCATATACTTACTTGGGAAAGAGAGACTGGAGAACCGAGGCCCCAAAACCAGCATCCCGGTGACTCAAGGTCGATGTGGTAGTGGGTAATGAAGGTGTTTGCTGACTTCCAGGTAGCAGCCCTGCAGATTTCCTGGATAGGGCGTCCTGGAAGCAGCCACCGTTGCAGCAGTATGGCGGGTAGAATGAGCTCTTATCCTCTGGGAGGCTCCATGCCCGCTAACTTATAGCAGAGATCTATGCAGGAGGTTACCCACCTGCTTATCGTCGCTTGCTGCAGGTCTGCAGATGCGGCTTCAGCGTGGGTGACAAACAGCTGGCGAACCTCTCCTGGCTTTCAGCCGTGGCGCCTTTATACTAAGCCAGCCTTCTAGGGATCCAGAGTATGGAGCCTATATTCGCCCTCCGAGGTGTGATTGGGGTAGAACACCGCAGAGTCAACACCTGGTTAAGGTGAACTCCACCACCTTCGGAAGGAATTTCGTGGGGCGAGGACAACCTTGTCCCTGTGGAAGACCAGGTAAGGAGACTCGATGGAAAGCGCCTGGAGCTCTCCCATCCTTCTGGCTGACGGATAGCCACCAAGAAGGCGGTCTTCCACGACAGGTGAGAGAGAGCACACCTGTGCATAGGTTCGAATGGCTTGCCCATGAGCTTTGCCAGTACCAGCAGTAGATCCCACGGAGGTGGGGGTTCCCGCACTGGAGGGGAAATGTGATCAAGGCCTTTGAAAAAGCGCCAGACCACCTTCTCCTGCGCCACCGACTGCTTCCCGGCCCGCGCCCGGTAAGCAGAGATGGCTGCCAGGTGCACCCTTAGGGTCACGACCTAAGCCCTTGACTAGAAAGGGACCATAAATAGTCCAAGATGCTTGCCAAGGAACAGGAGGAAGGGTCCAAGCCCTTGTTCTGACACCAAATGGAAAACCTTTTCCATTTGAAGGCATAGCATTTTCTGGTCGACTCTACGGACGCCTCAACTACATTGAGGACCTCGTCGGAAAGACCCAAAGCCTGGAACTCTAGCGGCTCAGGAACCAGGCCGTCAGGTGCAGGGATTGAAGGTCCGGATGGAACACCTTCCCCTGATTGACTGAGAGCAGGTCCGGCGAGCTGGAAGCTGCATGGAGTCCTGGAGCTGAGACTGAGGAGACTGGTACCAGAACTGGCGAGGCCAGTCTGGGGCCTATCAGAATCACCTGCGCCTTGTCCCTCCTCGCTTGAGAAGCACCTTGTGGATCAAGGGAAATGGGGAAAGGCGTCAAGAGGCCCGGGGTCCATTGCCTCGAGAAGGCATCCCCTGCAGCGAGCCCCCTGAGGGGGCGGGCATGGAACAGACTCAGCTTCGCGTGCCTCCGTGGAGGCAAACAGGTCCACCTGAGGTGTGCCCCAAAGGAGAACAGATGCTGTACTACTCCGCAGGAGAGACCACTGTGGATGCAGCCCCTATCCGGCTCAGGGCATCGGCCAGGTGTTGGAGGCCCTGCCACGTGAATGGCTAGGAGATCCGCCTCCAGGCTGCGCACGAGTGACCAAATGCGGAGAGCTTCTGCATAGAAGCATGGAGCGCGCCCCGCCTGGCGGTTTAGATAGTACATGGTCGTGGTATTGTCCGCCTGGACTCGGACCACTTGACCCGGAGGAACGGAGCAAAGGCGGTGAGAGCTAGGCGGACCGCCGGAGCTCCAGCAGGTTGATGTGGCATCGGGACTCCCGCGGGACCAGAGGCCATGAGCCTCGGTGTTCCCCAGATGGGCACCCCAACCCATCAGAGAGGCATCGGTCGACAGAGAGACCGCTGGCTCGGCGACTAACGGGATGCCCTCCTGCAAATGATCTGGAACGTCCACCACTGAGAGCATTCCACATCCCTGTGTCACCGACACAAGCTGGTCCAAGGGATCGCAGCGCCATGACCACTGGCTGGCCAGTCCCCACTGAAGGAGATGTTCCAGCGGCCCAACGGACCACGCCTGGTACAGGCCGCCATGAGACCCAGGAGGCGCAGGAAGTCCCGGCAGGGGCATTGCCCAACCAGAAATGATCGGGCAAAGGAGGAAAGAACCTCGGCCCTGTCCGGGCTGAGCGCGCCTGGCTCAAGAGAGTCGAGCGCTTCCGATGAATAAAATCACCTGCTTCGCTCGAGTTCCCGACTTGGCCCCTGCTGACAAGGAGGCCCAGTTGAGAGCAGACCTGGAGGGCCAGATCTCTGGACCACTCCGCCTCCTTCCTGGAGGGAGCTGCTATCAGCCAGTCGTCCAGGTAAGGGTACACCCGGACCCCTCGGCGCCGCAGGAATGCTGTCACCACTGCCATGCATTTGGTGAAGACCCTGGGAGCTGGAGACAAGCCGAAGGGCATGGCTTGGAACTCGAAGAGAGATCCTTCCGCTCGGAAGCGAAGGAATCTCTGGTGAGACGGACGGATAGGGACGTGAAAAAACGCGTCCTGCAAGTCCAGAGAGCAGAACCACACGCTGCTCCAAGGATGGTATTATCTGAGCCAGAGTGACCATCCTGAAGGTTCGAGACCTTAGGAACTTGTTTAGGTCGTAGGTCGAGAATGGGGCGCCAGCCCCGTCTGCTTCGAACCAGGAAGTACCTGGACACAAACCCTGGGTCTGGAGTAGGGTCCACCACTTTCTACCTCCTTCTGAGGAGGAGTTCCACGGCCAGTGAGGTTAGATCCGCCCCGAGGGCACTGCCCAGGGTGGTGCTTGTCAATTCCCGAGGAGGTCTTCTCATCACCGAGACCCACCCTCCCAGCGGACCCGGCGGAGCATGGAGCCCCATCGGGGACCCAGGGTAAGGGCGGGATGGTGGTTACACCTCAGCCTGGTCACTGGGCAGGCTTGAGGAGGACTGCCGAGACTTCCTGGTCCCTTCCTCCTGCCTCCTGTTAGAGGAAGCCTTGGGTTTGGGATGCCAAGGTCGAGCCTGCTGGCCCTGGACGTGCACGGGCGCGCCGGGGCACAGAAGGACGAAGGGCTTAGGCTGTGGTTTGCGGCCTTGTCCTTCTGAGCGGAAGAGACCGAGTCCAAGGTGGCATTGGACTCTCGATCCTCTGCAGGTGACCTTCCACCCCAGGGGTCAAGAGGTCAGTCCCCAAAAGGGAACATCCGCCAACTTGGTATCAAGTAAAGGTGGATATCCTCAGCCAAGCCCGCCGACGATAGCCACCGCGGCCGCCACCGATCTGGCACATGAGTCCCTACATCCAAAGCAGTCTGGAGCTGCTGTTTGGCCACTGCCTCTGCCCTGGTCCCGCACCTGCTTAACCGTAGTCTGCAGATCGGCGGGAAGATGAGGGATGACTCATCCAGGGAGCCCAACAGGGCATGAGAAAATGTGCCATGAGGACGGCCGAACTGGCCTGATTAAGGCCGAGAGGACGAGCAGACTTTTCGCCGACATAGTCCACTTTCTTGACCCTTGTCAGGAGGTTTGTCCACATCCCATGCTGCCGGTGCTACCGGAAACGCTGTCGGTAACCAACCCTCAGCAGAGGGGTGTTCCGAAAACCGACAAGGAACCGGTGGACCAGATACTTCCTGGCCATCCTGGCCAAGGCGAGGGAGAAGCAGGCGCGCCAAAGTTCCAGTGCTGGACCCACTATGGCCTCGCCACCGGAAAGGCCTCCGCCGAGAACTCGGTCCAGAATCTCCGTGAGGGATACCTGGCCTGCTTTGAACGGGTTCGAGCTCCATCCCGTAGACTCGAGATGAGCCAAGCAGTCCTAGGAAGGACGACGGGCTATCGTCCATTGGCTGACCTCCCGAAGACCCAAGTCCAGTCGCTGGAGAAGAAGGAGGAATCATCTTCGGACTCGAAGAGTCCTCAAGAGCTGCCTCTGGCCTGAGCCACCCTTCACCTGCCGAGGTCGGTCGGGAGTGAGGGTAACCGACAGCCGATGGGTGAAACCTTAGCCGACCGAGAATCCTTGGTCGGAGCCCCACCTGGTGGCTGTGGAGGCGGAGGTTCCACCGAATCGTGAGCAGTTGGTCGGCCGAACAACCGCCTGGGTATAGGCCTCGGACAAGTCGCAGGGGTTAGGTCATTGCCCGTGACAGTTACTTTAATGGTCGGGAAGCGCCGGAGTCGGCTTATTCCCCGCCAGGAGGAGCTAGTTAACATAAGGTCCTCGCACCGCCGACGAAACCCACGCCGAAGCTTCCCTCATCCAGGAGGAGGACGAGATCGAGCGGCGACGCCGCCACTGCTGTGCCGAGACCGAGACCGCCTATGACGGTGGGAACGGCTGGACTGCCAAGAGGTCCGGAGATCGAGAGTCCCGAATTTCGTCGGTGCAGGGAGTGTCGGCCGGAACCGGCCACTCCCTTCGCCTCGAAGGTCCATCCGAGGGCTCCGAACCGGAGGCACAGGCGAGCCCACGGGATCCTCAACTCCTCCCGGGGAACCGGGAGAGGGAATCTCGCTGCTAAAGGCGACAGCCTGTCTCAATGGGTCGAAAAATCTCACTTCATCAGTGGGAGTCTCGGTCAACTGACCTGACGGGACACCGTGAGGCCAGTGGGTCAAGCGAGCGGTCCGATCGAAGCCGACGGTCGACGGCCCGGGAGAGGGACCTTTCCGCTCCCAAGAGGCCGACGAGGGACTTACCCTGTCCCTCTTTTGGACCGAGAAAAGGTCCAGCAGACGAGGCCCTTCTCCCTTAGTGGAGAGGGACAGACAAAGTCTCTTAAAGGAAGCTTCTAGGAAGAACCCAGAGAGAGCGGATAAATGCCGCCGAGGAAGAGCGGCTGCCCGCCTCCTCTTCGAGGGCACCATCCGCCGAGCTGATCCGCCGGTACCGCCGCGCTGACACCGCCAACTCGGGCTCCTTGGACTTCACCGAGGGAACGCTTCGGACGCCCAGCTGCACCGGCAGCACGGTCTTCGAGGACGTGAGGGCCGAGAAAGATGAGCACAGGTCGCAAGCCTCGCGGTCGGGCTCAAGGCCTAAGCAGTAGACACACGTGGAGTGTGGATCCGCCCGAGACATCTTCTTCACCCGCGGGCATCTCCGAAACTGGAGTCGATTTATCCAATGAGCACGAGGGATCAAGACTGGAAGTCTTTTGCAAAATATTATTTTTAAATCCGCAAACGGAGAAATAGGAACCAGTCGCAAACGCAGAGCGTTAAGGAGGGAACCTGAGCTTCCAAGCGGTAAGGAAGATCTGGCGTCATGGGGCGGAGCCGAGAGTTATACCACCCGGGTGGGTGGGAGGAGCAAGCTTGAAGACCTTCCGGCAAGATTTAAAGCGGCAAGGATACTGCCAATGAGTGTGGATGAACAACATATCCATGTCCCTAGAACACTGACTTCTGGATGTTTATGAGAAATACCAGAAACTCCAGTGTCTCCTGGGTGATCCTCAAAGATTCTCTTACCTGTTGTGGGGACTGCTCCATGACTGGCCAGTCATCCAGGTACGGGAACACCGATACGCCCTGCCTCCTTGGGCATGCCACCACTGCTACCAAGCACTTTGTGAATGCTCTAGGGGCAGAGGTTAGGCTGAAAGGCAGAGCTGTGAACTGGTAATGACCTGAAGGTAGTCTAAATCTTAGGTACTTCCTGTGAGATTCCCTTATGAGAATGTGGAAATAGGTATCCTTTAAGTCCAGTGATGCCAGCCAGTCTCCTTGCTGTAGTGCTGGAAGGCTCACTGCCAAGGTTACCATCTGGAACTTTGACTGTGAGGTGCTTGTTTAAAGCTCTCAGATCTAAGATGGGTCACCACTCCCCAATTTTCTTTGAGGTCAGGAAGTGTCTGGAGTAGAAACTTCTTCCCCTTTGACAGGAAGGGACTGGTTATACTGCTTTTGATGCCAGCAGGGTGGACACTTCTTTTTCTAGTAGTGTCCTCTCTGATGGACTTTGGGAACTGAAATGCCTTGGCTTCAGCTTGGGGAAGGTTTTGAAGCTGAGGGCTAATCCCTGACTACTTCCAGCATCCACTTATCTGTGGTGATGGTTTTCCAGTTTTGGAAGTAGTGGGTCAGTCTGACCCCAACTGGGATCAAGGAGGCGACCCTGAATGTCACATCAGGGTTCTGTTTTCCTTGTGTGGCAGTTTGAGATTTTGGTCCCCCCTCTTTTGGAGCACCTGTGGCCTCTACCCCTGTAGTTACCCCTTTGTGAAAAACTAGGGGTAGCTTGTGCCTCTGCCTGGTAGAAGGGTCTACTATAACCCCTCCCTTTACCTCCCCTTCCATATGGAAGTATGGTATGACTTTCTGACAATGAAAATCTTGACAGCTCTATTCCTCGGCTCTGAAATACCGACTTTCACCTTACCGTCAGGTTCGATTTGCAGAAACATGAAATCCTGATAATAAAGCCTAATGTTGATTGCTGCCATCTAAGCCTGCCCATAGCGCGTAGTGCTTTCTAAACATTTGAACTCCACCAACCTAAATGCAACCTAAACTAGAGTGTACTATGCCTGTTTGATCTGCTTCCCGAGCTGTTTAGTGTAGTATCCTCCAGTGCATTACTTTTCCATTTACTGGACTCTTCAGGATTTTTTCGGAGAACGAGCTCAAGTCATTCCTTGCATGTTGTTACCAGGAAAGGAAAGTGACATTTATTCATTATAAGACCTGTAAATCTTTTCCCAAATTTATCCAAATCAGGCATCTAGGTTCTACATTGTTTGTACTGAGATTTAAATATAGGCTCCATCTCTCAGCACTATATGACTGGCCATTTTATTAGTGGAGCTCCGCATTACTTGGATTTCATTTTATTTTATTTATTTATTTATTCTAGGATTACAAGTACCTTTGAGCCAAGGCTCTTTTACAAAGGTTCCACGTCAGAAATAACAAACAACAAGGAAGCAACAGTGAAATAACAGTAAACAATTCATGTACAACAGTGCTATTGAAAGGGGTCAATTATAGGAAGAGTAAGGGGTAGAGGATGAGGAGAAGTGTAGGTAGTTAACACAGGCAGCTGTAGTAAGATGGTGAACACAGCTAGGACGCATATGCCCACAAGGAATGGGTAGGGTCAGGCACCCGGGGTGGCAGAGAAACAGGGATGAGAGGAGAGAGGGAGATGAAGATGCAGCCAGAGGCATTTGTCAAAAATAAATGGGAAGGAGGATAGAAGAGAAAAAGGGCGGGGGAGATAAGTGCTGTAATGGGGCAAGGAGAGACTAATGAGGTGGTATGAAGACCTGAGATTTGAAGTGGCGCCTCAGGAGCTGGGAGGATGGGGACTGTCAGGTAAAATGCACTGAAAGACTGCTGAACCAGGATCTCTCTTTTCTGGTTGATGGATGAAGGACTTTACTGCTAATTTCTTCAGTGTTATTCAGGAGCCGATTATTGTGTTTGTCAGAACTGTTTCCTGAACTGGCCACTGAATGTTTTCTCTGGGGCACTATTTCTTGTGCAAAAGACCATCAAATATTTTACTATATAACCACAATAAGCATACCGCGCATGTTTGCAGGTTGCTGGCACCATGTTGGGATTTCATGTGCCGGCTACTAATGTGACAGGATCACATATCTGATGGGAAACCAGAGTCTGGCTTTTTCATGTCAGGCATCCCACAGTTGGGATTTCGTATGGATCCCCCATATGGCCTATAGGAAGTTGAGGCATTGTCTTTAGCAGAATTACTCTTGTAAGTGGACTTGTACTTGTCCACTTTTTTCATGTATTCCTCTGTCCTACTGCCAAAAAGGGAATCATTCTCCACAGGGAAGTCCACAGCCTTGTTTTGAGTGTCTTGTGTGAGGCTGGTTGTCCTAAGCCAGGTGAACCTCCTCAAGGCCATGGACAGGGTCATCCACCTAGCTGCATTATTATTTGTGCTCACAGGAATGTGGAATTGATACTTTGTGGCCTCTAAACTACACTTAGCTGTTTCCAGAAGGTCAGCTGCAAGCCCTGGCAGTCTCTCATCTGCCATGGCCATAACAGCCGCCCATTGGGTCTTCTGATACTGAGCTGCGTAACTCATATAATTAGCTTCCCTGATGCACAGGGAAGCAGCCAGGTACCCTTTTCTTAGCCATCCCGTCCAATTTTCTGGAATCCTTTTCAGGAGGATGGGTGGCCAGAGGTACCTTAGCCTTATCACAAGCAGCTGTCTGAACTACCCCTTCTGGGTCTGGGTAAGACAGTAAGAACTCAGCACCCAGGGGATCTAGCTGGTACTTCTTGTCAGCCTTTTTAACTAAAGGAGGTATGGAATTTGGGGTTTCCAACACCTTTACCACCTGTTTTTTAAAGACTTTATTAATGGGTAACAGAATCTTTTTGTGGGTGTGAACCCCATCATCTCCAGGAATTGTAATTTCTCCTTATCCTGTTCAGGCTTGTATGATGTAAGATCCAGGGCTTCCACCATTTGCCTCACAAAAGTAAAATGTGAGGAATGATCCTCAGGAGCACTTGGTGGGGATGCAAATCCATGCTCCGGCGAAATCTCCGGCTCAATCACCTCCTCCTCCTCTTCTTCTTCTCCATACTCCTCCAGAAAGAGATCAAACTGTACTCTGAGCAGAGGAGCCCAAGTCCTAAACCAAAGGACCGGTTGCAGTCGGTTATTGTTGAACCGTGCTAATCCTGTCTGCAAGGCTTTTAAAATCTAAAGCACCTGTGCAACCTGGTCAGCTATAGGCATATATCTGATTGCGATACTGGGAGCCCTATTGCCTTTCCAGCCAGGGAACCAATATTCTTCTTTTTATCCAATTTCTTTAAAGGAACTGAATCCTTTACCGGCTCACCCGGTCTTTTTAGTCTGGATGTCTCGCCTTTTTCAGGGGCGTTAGTATCGGCATCCTTAGACTTATCTTTAGGTTCTGCATTCGGATCTGGAACTGGAGCTGTAGACGTTTTTTCTTTAAAACGTTTAATGCGTTTTTCCAATGGTTTTCTCAGGAAAAATTTTACACATCTTGCAGTTAGCCTCGAAGTGTTCAGTCCCGAAGCAAAATAAACAAAAGTCGTGTTTATCTGCTTTTGCAAAAACTTCCTTACACTTAAACACAATTTTTGAATCCAGTCGGCCCAGTTTTCTTTTTAGGCTTTGCAGACATTGCCAAAGTATTAAAATAAAAAAAAAAAAGTAATCTAAAATTGGTTTCTCAACTGAGATGACAACCAGTTAAACACCACTGAGTGGTTACAAGAAATCCTTGCAGTCGGTTCCTCAACTGAGGAAAACTACGATTTAAACTAATAAAACCGGAGTAAACCCAGTAAAAGAAACACAATTGAAGAAAACAAGTTTAAAAAATAAAGCGATTTAATGCTAAACAAGACTAACTAATCAGTTCCTCAACAGTTACAAGGAACTGGTGAGAAACTGAAAAAATAACCAAAAACTATAAAGGACAGCAGAAATGAAGTAAATAAAAGTTAATACTTGTATGTTTTTTGGAAAAAAAAAGGTTTTCTCAGTCACGCTGAGGAGCAGTCTCCGAGGTGTCCAACAAGGCAGGTGGAGAATGAAATCTGAGCATTATAGAATGCAAGTTAGTAGGGCAGCAGGTCTTATGGTGGCATGACCAATAGGTTCCACTATTTGCATTAAGTTCTATTCATCTCTGGGGCAGTACAATCCTAGAGGCTGACTGCTAGAGTTAATTACACTGAAGAATCCCTGGGGTTAGAAGTGAGACTTAACCACTCCACCTCCAAATACATATGGTCTAGATTTCTCAAGTCTCTCAACACTCATGGCCTACTACATAACCCAGCTGCCTCCAACTGGTCACCTTTCATGCCCCTGATGTTGATACTGCCCTATCTCACTTCCAAGCCATACTTACACCGGGAACTTTTATGCCCCTCTAGGAAAATCAAGCGTCAAGTATGCCCACCATGCTTAGTCACTCTTAACCTTACTGCCTTATGTAAATCCTGTGACCAGGCATGGGCCAGTTTTAAATCTTCCCCACTCCCTACCCAACCTCCTATTCTACAGGTCACTCAGGAATTCCTGCACCAAGGCTATCCACTCTGCTAAAGCCCTCCATTTCAAATCTAACCTCCAGTCCAACCTCAATTCCCCTGCAAAATTCTGGAAGGTTATCCACTCCATCTTTGACCCCCCAGTCCACTTTCCCGCCATCAGTCAGCAGACTGGCAGTACAGCCTAGAGGTTAGAATAACAAGCTGTGAATGAGTTTGGTACATCCAGCTGACAGACCTGGGTTTGATTCCCACAACCTCCACTTGCATACTGTGCGACTCTGGGCAAGTCACTTAACCACCCAGTGATCCCGGGTCGCCACTGAAAACAGGCATCTGTGCCTAGTAGGCCTTACCTAGTTATCAAAGAATAAAATAAATAAAAAATAAAAATCATGGTGGGTGGTTCATCAGTCTCTGACCCTGTCCTCTGACGCAGCTCATCAATTTCTTCACCATCTGTGCTCTACCCTCCTCTTGCTCCTCTATCCTCCCCCCAGTCCCCCTCCGCCTCCCTTACTCCACCAACACCTGAAAGCTTCTGCTTCTCCCCCGTCCCCGTCCCCCCAAAGTTTTTCTCGCAATAACCTCACTCAATCCCTCTAAGTCCACGCTGATGAGATGGAACCCAAACTCCTACACATCTTGGCCCCAGCCATTGCTTCCCCATTAGCTCACATTCTGAACCTTTCCTTCTCCCTCTACACCATCCCCTAGGCCTGGACAGTTGCTCATGTATTCCTCCTGCATAAAGGGGGTGACCCCACCTCCCCTGGAAACTTCCGGTCCATCTATCTTCTCCCTTCTTAAGCTCCAGGACACCCCTGTCTACTCCAGACTTGCTAACTTCCTTCCCCTTCCAGTCTGGTTTTAGGAAGCACCATTCCACCACATCCTCCCTACTGTGGGTTGCTGACTCTATCCTCATTGGGATGGATCAGGGCCACATCTCCTCAGCTATATTCATTAACTTGGCTACAGCCTCCGACTCTGTGCCCCACCCTCTCCTCCTTAACAAAATGTGCTCCGCTGCCTCTCAGCAGATGCTGTTGACTGGTTCCATTCATACCTCTCAGGCCATCACCAGTCAGTACAGGTGAGAGGTGTCCTGTCTACTCCTCACCCCATCCTAGCTAGAGTCCCATAGGGTTTCATCCTGGGTCTTGTCCTCTTCTCTATTTTCCTCAATGACCTCTCTTCTGTGTGTGTGTCTTCTCGCACATCCACATATATCTAACTGCCGCCGTCAGGCTTGCTGTTGCCCAAGGTGTACTGAGGCCCAGCCTCACTTATGGACTTATCTCTTACTTGGAGGCAAAAAAAGGGGTAAGTAAATGGAACACGTGCTGTAACTGCATCTGTAGATTTGCACCATTGGTGCCTCGGCATATCCATCACTGTGTCCTCTATGCTAGCCTTGGCTGGCTCTTCCCATGCTCTTACTCACTGTATACCACGGGCTGTACAGCAGATATTATCAGAGCTGGTGTTCCTACATCACTCGCCAACATGCTTAAGCAAACATCACTGGCCCACTCCCTGAAGTCAACTGACAAGTCATTCCTCGACGTCCCTAAATGTGACACTAGGATGGGTGCATAAGCATTCCTTACCAAAGGCAATTAGATGTGCCAAGTCTCACCAGGTTCTTAAGCATGATCTTAAGAAACTCCTGGTAAATGATAAATGCTCATGTGCTTGAGGTTCTGTATTTTATTTTGTAATTATGATCTGTATATCTCGTTACTTGGCACTTATTTGGTCTGCTTTCATTTACCCCCTACTGCTCAATGTGTTGCATATTGCTCTAGTTTTCTGTGCTTACCTTATTTGATGTCTCTAAACCTATGTTATTTGTATGAAAGTTTCGTTTTTTCACTTTGTCTGTAACCCTCCCAGGCCGTGCCTGAAAATAGGCAATACTTTTGTCTAGTGCACCTACGTGGTCAACAAAAATGAAATAAATATACGTGGATGACACTGTCATCTACACTTCTGGCCCCACAGCCTCTGCCATGGTTGGACCACTCCAACAGGACTTCCGCAACATACTGCACTGGTTCCACGACAACCAGCTCAAGGTCAACACCAAGAAGACAGTATCCATGACCTTCAGTACCTGTCAGAAACTGGCCAAGTGTTTGCCCCCCCGCCCACTACTTTACATGGCACCCTCTGAAGAGGTCCCTGCTTTCAAGTACCTTGGCATGTGACTTGACAGCAAGTTTGATTTCTCCTCCCACATAGATGCCATCCACATCAAACTCCATCCCAAACTAGGCATCTGTGCAGCACTAAAGACTGCCTCTCTCTCCAGGTCCACAGGAACCCATTAACCAGAATGGTTTTCCCAGTCTTTTGATTATGTACACGTAGTCTATGGTGTTGTCCCCTCCTCCTCCCTTGCCAGAGTGGATACTCTCTGGAATGCCTTCTGTTGTTTCACCACCAACTCTCCCCTCTGTACTCATCACTGTTCCCTTTACTCTTCCCTCTTCATCTTCCGCGACCATTACGTCGCTAGGCCCACTGCACTGCTTTCATTGCCAAATACTGGGAACGGACCTTGGTCGTCAAAAGGTCAGCCCGGGAGCTAATGTCCAGGGGACTGCTTGCCTTCTCCAGAGAGGGAAGGGCTTTGGTGTCCGGCACCTTCTGACCCCTAGTGGTTGCTGGGGGGGGGGCGGGTGTCAGCAGTCTAGGATTATTTGGTGAGGCCTATCCACTCAGCCCCCTAGCTTGATGCCTTTCATCATTTACAGCCCACCCCGACATGCACTGTGCACTTGCCTCACACAACTGTTCACAGTTCACTATTGTATAAAAGCAGTTATTTTATGCTAGCTAATTTACTGATGCCTCTGTATATATCCGTTATCCTGTAATGTAATGCTGCATCTGTTTTGTAAGTTGTTACTCCCTATAACCCATTCCCCGGGTTGCACCTGGAAACGAGCTTTGGTTTAGTGTGCTTTACTGGTTACCAGTTTTTAAATACAGATTACAGCTCTACCTGGAAACTTAACTCCATCTCTATTCCAGTTCTGAGGGCCTGGTTCAATAGCTGGCTTTCCCTCACCACCCTATT
Organism: Neoceratodus forsteri; assembly: GCA_016271365.2. NCBI lineage: Eukaryota > Metazoa > Chordata > Ceratodontiformes > Ceratodontidae > Neoceratodus > Neoceratodus forsteri. The sequence goes on from CM057450.1 coordinate 311,037,792, forward strand.
TATATCAGGCATGATAGGAGAGTCTTACCTAAGCTCTCCCTATCTTGGGAGCTGAGGTGCGTGACCTTTCTAGTTCCTTATGTATTAGTGAAGCTCTTACTATACTTAATGGTTATATCTATCTAGCTTGGATTTCAGGGGGGCGGACCTCAGGAAAATGGGCTAAGTGCTAAGGAGCCATCTGGCGGGCATCAGAGCAGATATGGGGGTGGGCTAAAGGTGGTCCATCATTAAGGAAGGAATACTGGTTGCCACAGATGAGTGCGTTAGGCTCAGGGGGAAGAACACAAGGGCCAAAGCGCCCAGCTGGTTCAGTTCTGGGGTTGCCCAGGCAGAAGGAAAAAGAGGCTGGCCTACAGAAAATACAGGAAGACCAAGAGAGAGGTGGATAGGGAAAATTACCTAAGGTTGGCTAGTGAGGCAAGTAAGGAAGTCTGGCAAGCAAAAGTACAGAAGGAGTGGCAGATAGCTGAAAGAATTAAGAAGGGGGAGAAGGCATTCTTTTGCTATATAAGTGAGAAAAGGGACAAGAAAGAAGGAATTATTAGGCTTAAGGAAGGGGTTGAGTGGGTGGTGGATAATGGGGGAAAAGCAGAGATACTAAATGAATACTTCTGTTTCATCTTCACCAGGGAGAAGGACGGATCAGTGCATTCTGGAGGGAAAACAGGAGCAAGGGGAACACAGATGTAGTGATAGAGAAGGATAGCGTGGGAGAGGGGCTGCTGGCATTGAAGGTGGACAAATCACCAGGCCCAGACACAGTACATCCAAGGGTACTAAAGGAACTGTCTGAGGAGCTGGCAGGGCCACTGGCAGACCTATTTAATAGTTCACTAGAGTCAGGAGCGGTACCGCAGGACTTAAGAAAAGCACATGTAGTGCAACTACACAAAAGCAGTCCCAAGGATGATCCAGGGAATTACCGACCAGTCAGTTTGATCTCCATTGTGGGCAAGCTTATGGAGACCATAGTAAAGGAAAGGTTGGCGGAATATCTAGAGGAGCATGGTCTTCAGGATGCAAGGCAGCATGGGTTCATGTGAGGGATATCGTGTCAAACGAATCTTACTGACTTCTTTGACTGTGTCACTAAGACAGTGGACAGGGGCCAAGTGGTAGACATCCTCTATCTTCAGTTCAGCAAGGCCTTTGACTCTGTGCCCCACAAAAGGTTGATCCGGAAGCTGGTGGAGCTCAGGGTTGGGGAAAAGATGGCCAGATGGGTGGAAAACTGGATGAGGGACAGAACCCAGAAGGTGGTTGTGGGGGGAAGAGTTATTTGGCACCAGAGAGGTAACTAGTGGGGTCAAGCAGGGCTCAGTGCTGGGGCCGGTGTTGTCCAATGTCTTCATCAATGACATTGGGGATGGCATTAAGGGCAAAATGTGCCTATTCGTGGATAACACCAAGCTCTGCGGGAGAGTGGACACAGCTGAAGGGATACAGGACCTATAGGAAGATCTGGAAAAGCTGGGGGAGGGGGTCCTGGATCTGGCACTTTGCTTCAATGCCAAGAAATGTAAAGTTATGCACAGGACAGAGTACTACTTGGGTGGAGTCTGAGTATCTGCATAAGAGGAGGAGAAGGAGCTGGGAGTGATGATCACTAGTGACCTGAAGCACTCCACACAGTGCAAGAAAGTAGCAGCTAAGGCAAACAAGATGCTGGGATGCATATCTAGGGGGATCAGTAGTAGGAGAGAGGAGGTTATAATGCCATTGTGCAAGTCACTGGTAAGGCCGCATCTAGAGTATAGAGTTCAGTACTGGTGCCCACACCTCAAAAAGGACATTAACCTGCTGGAGAAGGTCCAGAGGAGAGCTACAAAGATGACAGCAGGTCAGCAGGGTAAGGCATATGAAGAGAGGTTGAGAGCACTGAACATGCACTCCCTGGAAGACAGGAGAGATAGAGGGGACATGATTGGGACTTTCGAGTACTTGAAAGGGATAAATAAGGTTGCTAAGGAAAATCTCTCTGAGTGGCAGCCATAACACGAGGGGGCACAGTCTTAAGCTAGAGGGTGGGAGGTTTAGGACACAGGTCAGGAAGCACTTCTTCACAGAGAGGGGAAAGGGAACATTGTTTAACCAGGAGTAGCACACTAAGCCAAAGCTTGTTTCCAGATGTGACCTGGGAGCACAAGGAAGTTAAGTGACTTGCTCAGGATCACACAGTATGCACCTAGGTGGCTGTGGGATTCAAACCCAGATCTCCAGATCTGCAGCTCGGAGCCTTAACCCACTGTGCTGTACTGCCTCCAGGATGGTGGACACTTGGAATGCACTGTCTGAAGAGGTCATCTCGTTGAAGACAGTGGGCAGCTTTAAGACAAGCTGGGAAAGAGCTAGAGGGAAAGTAAGGATCATGGGAAGGGAGGATGGGAGGAGTGGGGAGGGAGGACAGGGACATTAGCTCAAGCTGTTGACCCTGCAATACGAGCAGACTTGACAGACCAATTGGCCTTCCTCGTATTTTGTAAATAGTTCTATTTTATTACTGTGTCTGGTTGGCAATTCTGTTACAGTTTCTCGGCAGCCCCAATGGCAACAAGTGTATAGGGGTACAGTGCGGGGCCCCAGCTGAGGTGATCAGTTTTCTTTGGTGGAGAATCTTATTTCTCTCCCATGGGGCAGACCTTCCAGTCTAAACACTCTATTTAACTTTTGACAATGCTGATCCCCACAAAAATAATGTTTTTAAATGTCAGTTGAGTCCATGACTTGTCAAAATATACATGTTACTACTAATGTTTAAAAGAGTGTGCCCCAAGGTACTACTGTTACAGAAAATCTACCTCTACAATGCTGAACATAAGTCTTTACGCTATGGATATAATACAGTTGAGGCCCCTTCCCATAAAAGTGAGCAGCGCAGAGGCACCGCCATGATGGTCTGTAATACTGGTGGGTCATCTACTTAACACTGTTGTTACTTTGGCCAGTGTCTATTTCCCACCTGGCTCAGACAAAATACTAATCTGACTGGTTTTTTTTTTTTGTTTTGTTTTTGACAGGCTGATGTCTGTCCTTCGGGGACTATTAAAAATGGGCAAGGACCACAATTTAGTCATGAATCCTTCTTTAGACACTTACTCTACCATCCTAACTAGGATCAACGCAGCCCAAAAGTATTTAAGACCACAGTAGCTCACCTGGCACCAATAAACATTTGGAAACAAATTTTTTTCGACCAATCAGGAGTACACCTACTTTTTCTACTACATCAGGTATCAGCTCGTCTAGATTTATTTTTACAACCCATTATCTTTAAAAAGTACATATGAGTAATCAGCGCAAGGTCTCCTCCTGGAGGCTTAATGGTTCACTCCCTTGGGATGAGACCATTCATAAATGGGATGAAGAATGTATAGCTACTATTGTCGCAAATAACACTCAGAATGCTACAACCCCCCACCTGCAAAGACAGACACACACACTTCACTAAATAAAAAAGCAGCAGCACAGGACGAAAAACTTAAATTCTTGCTTGATAAACTAACTACATTACAAATGTTATACACAAAGGGAGATACCGTTGTACAATATAACATTAATCAAATGAAGATCAAGATCCAGAGTATGATGGACCAGCAAATAGAACAAATGTTGTATTATCTCCACCAGCATTATTATGAAGGAGGTTCTAAGGGCGGGGGGAGCTGGCAAGACAGCTGAGAGCTAAAAAGGTTTGTGTCCTACAACTCACAGACCTGTAATCGGATAACCTGGTCGGGGATCACTGTGGCCTCCAAAGAATAATCACAGACTATTACAAAGATTTTATACACAGAGATACTTCCCAGATCTGCATCAGGTGTGAACATATCTAGGCAACCTGGGTCTCCCAAAGTGGACTTGAACATCAGCAGAACAACCACATGCCAAGACAGGCACATGCCCTGGCCCTGACTGCTACCCCACCAGATTTTACAAAAACGTTTTCTAAAACTCTATCCTCTTATTGCTTCAAATATTTACTAGTATACAGGGTAGTGACACCCCACCCCTTACCTGCAGGTATGCCCCAATTTCAGCAATTCACAAGCCCCTTAAAGATCAGTTCAAACCATCATCTTATCATGCCATTTCTATTCTAAATTTAGATTATACATTATTCATAGGAATATGGGCCCATAAGCCTAAATTCACTTCTCTCCAAACTCATAGATAAAGATCAGGCCGGTTTTATTACAAAACGACAAACCCAGGCCAGCCAGTGGCGCAGACAGCTGGGGCACTGTGCACCTTGCCTCTGACCACGCCGTCAACCTGAGTTCGGGAATGAGCACGAGGTTGCCAGGGGTTGATCGGAAGTGGGAAGAGGACTGAGCATCCAGACAGCTCTCCTCTCCTGGGGTGGGAAGGCATGCCAAAACGGTCCTTACCTGCCCCCAGGTGGAGGCCTGTGGGTAGCACGGGAAGCTTGAGTGACATCTAAGGGAGGGGCCACGGTTCCACTGCATGGGTTTCCATACCCACACATTTACGTGCTGCAGAGACAGGGGATCCAAAGGGAGAAAATGGTCTGCATATGCTTTATGAAGCCCTGCCAGTCTACTTCTGTCCCACACCGCCACCTGGACCCAATTCTGGATGTGAGTCACCGAATGAGGAGCTCCTTCCTTGTCTTGCCATGGGGGCAATCCATGGAGGACTTCGGGCTTGGTGGGTTGAGGGGAGTGATGGACAGAGGAGGCGGGGACAGGGTTGACATCCTGCCTGTGTCAACCACCAGGGCATAAAGCTTTACAGAAGAAAAAGGAAAAAAAAAGGCAAACCCATGACAATGTCAGACACACCCTGCACCTAACAGATTATGCAACACAGAGATCACCCCCCTGCCAAAAAAAAAAAAAAACTCAAGTTTAGATGCTGAAAAATTGTTCATTATGGTATCCTTGCAATTTTTGTAGGGCAACCTATCAAAATTTGGATTCTCTCCAGATGTCATAAAAAGAGGTTACTCACCTGTAACGGTAGTTCTAGAAGTGGTATATGATGCTAATCCACAAGTTCTGGCAGTGTTCTTTCCCTTTAAGAAGCTCCGGAATGTCTTCAAGTGGGCTCCTCCCACCCATCTGCATGGTAACTCCCCAGGCTCTGCCCCATAATGCCAGATCTTGCCCGCTGGAAGCAGAAATCAGGATGCCACTTGCTGGGAAGGTTGGGTGGGTCCGTGTAGATGAACATCATATACCCTTCCCACAAAGTACAGTTACACAAAAACTCACCATAACAGTAGATGTTCAAGAGGAGCTCTTGCAGCAGGCAACACCATTAGGACTAAGCCGCTAGGTACCAGGACAACACAGAAAACTTCTAGCTAGCAGTCATTAGCGGAGGACCGCCCTAGACGTCGGCATGCCGACATCTGTCAACGGTATAAAAGGGGCGATCTCCCAATCCATCCTCAGTTCTCCCGCCAGAGACCCCAGCATGTGCAGAGATTGGAGAACTGAGGAGATTCCTCATAACCAAGGAAAGCAGAATAGCTGAGATGGAGAAGCAGCAAACCGGGGGAAGGTGGGAGGGAAAGCAGCGCCTGCTGCAAGAGCTCCTCTCGAAGATCTACTGTTATGGTATGCTCTTACATAACTGTACTATCTTACTCCAAGGGGGCTCTTGCAGCAGGCAACACCATTAAGACTGAGCCCCAAGCAGTGAAGGCACTAACGCGGTCAGCTGGGAGGTGGAGTGAATCAGCCACAGGGCACTCTAAGACAGAAGGCCCTGGAGGACTGCAAGGCTGAAGCCGGCTCTACGTCTAGAGGCAATGTCCAGACTGTAATGCTTGACAAAGGTATGGACAGAACTTAAGTGGCAGCTGTGCAAATGTCAACAGCGGACATGTTCCTAAAGGAAAAAGCTGAGGCAGCCATGCCTCTGGTAGACTGGCCTTTCACAGGGCTTGGCAAAGGCTTATCATACTTGCGGTAACAATAAACAATGCAATCAGCCAACCATTTAGACAAACACTGTTTAGAAACAGAAGCCCCTTGTCTCCTGGGGACAAACAAAACAACTGATCAAACTGCCTAACAAGACAGGTGTGGTCTAGACAAAACCTAAGCACCCCGTGAACATCAAGAGTATGAAGTAAGGCCTCTCCTTGATTAGCACACTCCGGATAATAAACTGGCAGGTGGATGGGTCAATTCAACGTGAAATCAGACACCACCTTAGGTAAAAACTTAGGATTGTTCCGCAAAGACATCGTGGCTTTGTGGAAAACTAAATAAGGCTCTTTACACATCAGAGCCTGGAGCTTGGAAATCCTCCGAGCAGAAGTAATGGCAACCAAAAACAAAGCTTTCCACCACAGAAAGCTAAGCTCGCAGCTTGCGGCTGGCTCAAATGGAGGCAGAGTAAGTTTCTCTAAAACAAATAAACTCCACTGCAGGGCTGGTTCACTAATGGGAGGTTTCAAGTGAAGGATGCCCAGCAGAAAGGTGTGGGAGAGATCCATCTGGGCAACAGTTTTGCCCTCAACATGTGCATGGTATGCAGAGACGGTAGAAAGATCCACCTTAAGTGAGGAGTAACCCAGACCAGCATCCAAAAGGGAAAGAAGATACTCCAGGACGAGATTCAACAGACAGATGAAGGGAACCAAGTGCCGAGCGGTGGCCCAAATGGAAAATCGCTTCTAATTTATGGCATAAGTGGGCAAGGGAAGTGGAGGCTCCACAGCTAGTTGGTACAACAGTGGAAACCATATCTGGCATGGCCAGTAAGGAGCTATAAGGATTACCTCTGCTCCCTCTAACTGCAACTTGAGAAGAACCCTCTGCAGAAGCAGAAAGACATACAAGAATCTCCCGGTCCGTGAGAGGGACAACGCGGCTTGCCAGAAAGCACCAGGCCCTGGATCTAGTGGGCAGAAATTGGGCAGTTTTGCGTTAAGTGGGGATGCAAAAAAGTCTAGCTCTGGACGACCCCAAGAAGAGATCCTCGACCATGGAGGGCAGGAGCTCCCATTCATGTGCCTTCGACCTGGACCGACTTAAGCAGTGAGCCAGGACGTTTTGGACGCCTGGAACATGTACTGCCATCAGCTCCAGGCCGTGCTTGATGACCCAAGTACCATAATCTCATGGCCTGTCTGCTAAGGGGGTAAGAATGAGTACCAAAGGGGATTGCTTGGTTATGTAGCAGACAACCAACATGTTTTCTGTCCGATTCAGAAGAGGGCCAGGGATCAGATGCATTCGAAAGGCATACAAGATTGCCCTCATCACCAAAACATTGATGTGGAGATGCTGCTCGTACTGTGATGAAGTCCCTTGAGTCTGACAGTCTGCAAGATGGGCGCCCCAACCCAGATTCAATGCATCCGTTGTAAAAATCTGCTGTGGCGATTCTGCTCGGAAGTGAACCCTCTTGAATAGATTAGAAGGGTTCAACCACCAGTCTAAGGTTTGTCGCACAGGGTTGAAGACTAAGACTAACTGCACCAAATAGTCTGTGCATTGGTCCCACTGAACCCGAAAAGACCACTGAGACACCCTCACGTGCAGGCGGGCTATAGGAACAGTGGCTATGGCCACCGCCATGTGCCGCAGGAAAGACCTGGCTGGTACTTAGCAAGATGCAGAAACCAGATGGGCCTGCGCTCGTAAGCATTCTGCCCTGTCCTGCGGGAGATGAGCCTTGCCCTGAGCTGAATCTAGGATCGCTCCAATGTACTGCAAGCATTGGCACGGCCAAAGAAAGGATTTGGGCACGTTCAGGGTAATGCCAAGGTTCCGGAACAAGTGGAAGGTGGTCTCCATGATCTGGACCAGTTGGTCTCTGGAGGGGGATGTTGGCAGCCAGTTATCCAGATACGGAAAGGCAACTGCAGCCAATACACTACAGCAAGGCACTTGGTAAAGACTCGGGGAGCTGAGGAAAGGACGAATGGCTAGGCCCTGTACTGGTAATAGTTTCCCAGGAAGCAAAAGTGGAGAAACCTTCTGTGGGGCTGAAAGACTGGGATTTGGAGATAAGCGTCCTGTATATCCAGCAAACAAAGCCAGTCTCCTTTGTGAAGGAGGAGAAGCAAGCCATGGAAGGTGACCATCCTGAAGTGCTTGTATTCTATAAACACACAAGAACAGAGCCGCACAAGAACCACCGGGTGCCCTGTGACATGAAAAACTGATAATTGAACAATCACGGCACACCATACATGCAACAAAAGAAAAAATTACTCGCCTTAGTAATTATGTTTCTTCTATTGGAGTCTTGCTGTACTCTGACTAATGTAGATAGCCCCAGCCTTTAAACTGCCCCAGAGAACAAATGGTCACACTTTCCATGCAAAGCATAGAATGCTGAGCTCGAGCTCAGTTGATGTCTCCGTTTCCTTTTGAAATCTAACCATCAGATTATCACAAGCAAAAACTCACTAGCTATCCTATGTGGAAATTGTACAATTTTTACTAGCCAACTGGCAACAAAAAGTTTTGGATTCCCAAAGGAAGACTCAAGTCAGGAAACACAAAACCAATTCAAATAAGAATAACAACAAAATAAACACCCAAACAAAAAAGCAGAGGGTGTAAAGGAGCACCCCTGAGGTGCAACACTGTGCCTGCCACCCACTTCCCAAAAAACAGGTTCTGAGAGGGGAGAGGCAGGGGAGGTCAGAATACAGCAAGACTCCAATAGAAGAAACATAATTACTAAGGTGAGTAATTTTTTCTTCAAACAACATGAAGTCTTGCTGTATTCTGACTAATCGCAGACCAAGCAGTACCTCCATGGAGGAGGGACAGAACCTTTTTGTGAATAGGCTCTGAAGTACTGCTTGTGCTAAACCGAGCATCACTCCTAGCCTGGATATCCAGAGAGTAATGTTTGGTAAAGGTATGGACCGTTTTCCAGGTGGCTGCTTGACAAATTTCTAAGAGAGGAATATCCCTGGCAGCAGTCAGGGAAGCAGCTGTACCTCTTGTAGAATGAGTCCTCAGGGTGGAATCATTCCCAGTTTCTCATAGCAGAATTGTATGCAAGACACAATCCACCTGGCAATAGTTCTCTTGGTGGCAGGTTTGCCCTTTCCCACTTCTCCATAAGTGAGGAACAACTGGATGGACTCAAACCTGTGACCACTGGTACTCTCTATGTAGTAGCTAAGGGCTCTTTTAACATCTAAACTGCGTAGCCTCCTCTCTCCTGAAGAAAAATGATCAGTGAAGAAAACAGGAAGAGAGACAGACTGATTCAAGTGGAAATCTGAAACCACTTTGGGCAAGAACCTTCTACTGGTTCTAAGGTCCACTTTATCCCTGTGAAAGGAGATAAAATCAGGTTCCACTGACAGGGCTTGCACTTCACTGATACGCCTGGCAGAGGTAATGGCTACCAAAAACACAGTTTTCCAAGTCAAGTACTTAAGCTCCACTGAGGACATAGGCTCAAAAGGAGGTTGCATAAGTTCAGTAATGCAAACATTTAAATCCCAGGCAGGGGCAGGGTCTCTAAAGGGAGGACTGGTATGAAGCAATCCTTTAAACAATTTACAGAATACAGGATGAGATGATAGTGAGGAAGACTTCCCCACTGGCAGAAAAGCAGAAACAGCTGACAAGTGTACCTTGAGAGTAGCTGGTCTGAAGCCTAGGCCATTAAGATGGACCATATAATCCAGAACTGTAGGCAATTCAGCAGTATCTGGAGAAATATGCTTCTTGGAACACCAAATGCTGAATCTCTTCCATTTGGAGTTATAAGTCTTTTTGGTGGAGGGCTTTCGAGAAGCTTTGAGAATATCCAGAACCCCCTGATACAGATGCAAATCTGCAAACTCTCAATCTCAAGGCATGGCTCTTGAAGAGTTAGAGACTTGAAGATTGGGGTACCAAATCCTCCCCTGAGAGGAGGTTAACAGGTTGTAATTCCTGGGAAGAGACAGGGGAAGATGGACTGCTAAGGACAGCAACAGGGGGTACCAGGGCTGTCTGGCCCAGTCTGGAGCAATCAGAATCACTCTGCAAGGTTGTGACCTTATCTTGACTAAAACTTTGAACAGAAGAGGGAAGGAAGGGAATGCATACAGAAATTTCCCCTTCCCAGTTCAGAATCAGAGCATCCAGGGGGACTGAGCCCAAGACTGGGGGTCCGCAACAAAAGAGAGGAAGTTGGTGATTGTCTGGGGATGCAAAAAGATCTATCTCTGGAGTGCCCCACCTTGAAAAAATCACCTTCAATACCAGAGCGTCCAGGGACCATTTGTGATGGCCCTGTGAGATCCTGCTCAGTGCATCTGCTAGCACATTGTCCTTCCCTGTAAGGTGAACTGCTATCAAAGAGGTTTGCAGGGAATAAGCCAGGGACCACAACTTCATGGCTTCTGTGCACAATGCCACAGACCGAGTGCCTCCCTGCTTGTTGATGTACCACATGGTGGTGGTGGTGTCTGTTCTGACCTGAACTACCTTGTTCTGTACTGACAGAGAAAGCTCTCAGGGCCAGAAAAAATGCCTTGTGTTCTAGAAGACTGATATGGAGAAGGGATTCCTGAGAGGACCACAGTCCCTGGGCAGTGAGGGCCCCCAGATGGGCTCCCCAGCCCAGAAGGGAAGCATCCGTGGTAAGGACCACTGAATAAGACTGAGCGGTAAATGGGACCCCTTGCCTTAAATTGTCCTGATCCTGCCACCATTGAAGGGCTTGGATCAAGGTCAGAGTCACTGGGATCAGTTTGGTAAGAGAATCCTTCCTCTGAGACCAAAAAGCCCTCAGATGGAACTGAATGTCCCTCATCTGGAATCTTGCCCCTTGGACCACTGCCGTAGAAGCTGCCATGTGGCCCAAGAGCTGGAGGAAATGCCTTGCTGGTCGAGATACCTGAAGGCTGAAGGAAGAGGCTAGTTCTATAAGAACCCTTGCCTTTTATAGGGGAAGAAAGGCTCTTGCTTTGACCATATCCAGCTCTGCCCCTATAAAGGTAAGAAGCTGGACTGGCTCTAGAACTGACTTGGGAAGGTTGAGAAGAAATCTTAGAGAAGTAAGCACTTGCTGGGTCACTTGCAGGTCTGACTTGACTTGGTCTGGAGACTGGCCCACTATTAGCCAGTCGTCCAGATATGGAAAAATGGAAATCTTTTGCCTCCTTAGAAAGGCAACTACTACTGCCAGGCACTTTGTGAAGACCCTTGTGGCTGAAGCTAGGCTAAAGGGCACTGCTGTGAACTGATAGTGGCCTGAGGGCAACTCGAACCTGAAGTACTTTCTTTGGGAGCACCTGATGGGAATGTGAAAATAGGCATCTTTGAGGTCCAAGAGGTTAGCCAGTCCCTGGCCTTAGAGAGGAAGGATTATTCCTGAGTTACCATCTTGAACTTTGGTTTTAAAAGATGTTTGTTTAGGTATCTTAGATCTAGGATGGGTGCACACTCCCTGTATTTTTGGGGTAAGGAAGTACCTGGAGTATAGACCTTGCCCCAGTGTGGTGGGTACTCTCACTGTGGCTCTTAAAGCCAGCATAGATGAAACCTCTGCCTCTAGGGCAAGGGTTTCTGAGAGACCTGAAGGTGGAAAAGATCTGGTTCTCATCTTCGGAAATTTTTTAAGCTAAGAACCAGTCCCTGGCTTACTACTTCCAGGACCCACATGTCTGATGTAATAGACATCCAGTCCTGGACGAAGTAAATCAGCCTGCCCCCTACTGGAATAGGAGAGTCAACCCGGGCAGGCCCATCAGGGTGTCTGCTTGGCAGTGGCCTTAGGCTGAGGAGTGGATGCAGCCCTGCTCATCCCCCTTCTGCCTCTCCCTCTGAAGAACCCCCTCTGTGAAAAGGGAGAAGAGGCCTGTGCTTGGTAAAAAGGCGTATGAAAAGGCCTGCCCCTGCCCCTAGACTGCTGTCTTTGAGGAGCTGCCTGCCTCTCTTTGGCCTGAGCACTCATGTAAGTGGTCCTGTACTCATCCATTTTCTTCATGTAATTCTCTGTCTGCTCCCCAAACAGAGAATTACCCACTACAGGAAAATCCATGGCCTTAACCTGGGTATTCTGCGAAAGGCTAGTACATCTGAGCCAAGCCATTCTCCGAAGAGCCACAGATGTAGCCATGACTCTTGATGACACATCATTAGAGTCCACAGCAGCATGAAACTGAACTTTTGGTGCCTCAGTCCCATCTGCAGCCACCTCCTCCAGCTCCTTGGCTAGCTGGGGGGAGGCCTGTTTAGCCAGTGCCAGTACAGTGTCCCATCTGGACTTCTGGTACCTGGCAGTACAGCCCATATAATTCGCCTGCTCGAGTCCCAAGGAAGCTGCCATGCACTGTTTTTTTGCCATGGCATCAATCTTCCTGGAGTCTCTGTCTGGGGGGTGTGAAGCCAAGGGAATGTCTGCCTTATCACAGGCAGCAGCCTGCACAACCCCAACATGGCTGCATTGCTGATATAAAAACTCTGTATCTGAGCCTGAAAGTGTATACCTCTTGTCCATTCTTCTATCAACAGGAGGTATAGAATTGGGAGACTTCAGGATTTTTTGTGTCTGCTTCCCAAAAGATTTGTGAAGGGGAATCGACAGTCTCCTGGACTCTGGGATGTCCATCATTTCCACAAAATGAGACTCCTCTTGATCCTCCATTGCCTCCTCCATAGGAAGCTGGAGGGTCTCAGCCACCTTTCTGTAGAACATAAAGTGGGAAGGGGACTCAGAAAGCCTAGGAGGGGATACACTTGAAGGTCTGTCTGGGGAGAAGTCCGGTTCAACAGGCACATCCAGACTTTTGCCATCACCATCATCATCTTCAAACTCCCCCTCCTCTTCAAACTCCGGTTCATAAAATTCTTCAGAGGTATAATCATGAACCGGGGGAACCGACTGAACCGAGCCCCTGCCAAAAGGTGCCGGATCAGTCGGAACAGCAGCGATTCCACAATCCGAATCATTCTGGCTATTTCCTCAGCGGTCGGAGCATAGGCTTCTGGATCTGAGCCGGACGATTTCCTTTATGCTTTTGAGCGGAACCAAACCTCGATCGGCTCTCCTTTGCTCGCGAAGTATTGCCTTGTCAGAGGGCACGCTTCTGGTCTGGTCGAACCGAACCGGGCTGGCCATCCAGGTCAGCGGACTTCTCGGCCTCCTTTTTCCTCAGTCTACCTAATCTCTTTTCAAGGGTAGATTTTGGAAAGTTTTTACAAATTTGGCAGTCTGAATCGAGATGTTCAAACCCCAGACAATAAACACAGGTGGTGTGGGGATCGGCCTTAGCAAAGGCCTCCCCACACTCACTGCAGTGTTGAAATCCAGTGGGCCTGGGTTTTTTTCTTGGGTTTCTCAGACATGGCCAACCTAACCAACTTACCCTTTTTTTGGCAACCGCCAGGCAAGACTCCCTTATCGGTTCCTAACCGTGTCACAGGTCTTGGAAAAAAACGTACCAAACACGATTCTTTTAGAACCGCTAAGGACCAGTAACCACACACTAAAGTAAGATACAAGAATCAACAAATGATCGGTTCAGCCAAACCGCTCGACACTTTTACAAGTTCCACACAGAAAAACAGTACAAAACCTATCTAGTACTCACGGTACCAGAGACACAGACTGAACCGACTATGCGGAAATAAATTTAGGTTAAAAACCGACAGTTCAACCGACTTTCGAACCGAGCTGCAGGAGAAATCTCCGGAGCGACCGTTCAGTGAGGCGGAGTAAAGAATCTGACGGTTAGATTTCAAAGGAAAACAGACAGAGACATCAACCGAGCTCAAGCTCAGCATTCTATGCTCTGCATAGAAAGTTTAACCCTTTGTTCTCTGGGGCAGTTTACAGGCTGGGGCTAACTGCATTAGCCAGAATACAGCAAGACTTCATGTTGTTTGAAGGGGGCTGTCCACAAATTGTTTGCAGAAAAATGCGAAATTATTTTCTCACCGCATGGTGCACATCAATAGTTGTCAAGACCCAAAATCTCAAGGTAACAAGCATCTAACGTTTCACCAAGTCATTGGCTTTTACGAAGATTCTTAATAAAAGCCAATGACACTGAGTAAGCGATAAACCCATCGTACCCTGAGCTTTCAGGCCCCAACAACTATTGATGTGCATCATGCTGAGAAAATAAAGTAATTTTGTATTTTTCTGCAAACAGTTGTGGACAGGCCCCTTTTTGTATGGTGTCAGAATCATTCTATAACACGCTCATGTGACTGAGATCAGAATTGGTCTCAGGTTGCCGGTCTTTTTTGGGACAATGAAGAAGTGCAAATTGAATCCCTTCCCTCGTTGGATGGATGGGACGGGTTCTATGGCCTGTTTGAGCAGAAGCACCCAAACCTCTTCCTGGATGAGGGCAATGTGCGCCTGAGGATAATGGAAGTGCAAGGGAGGGTTGCCCAGGGGGATTTCCAAAACTTCCAGGGTGTGTCCTTTTTCCACCAACTGTAGGACCCATTGGTCTGAGGTTACACTGTGCCATCTCTCTAGGTATAGGGAAAAGCACCGCCTCCCCGAACAAGTCTGCTGGGGAAGGGGGTCGGGGGTCGGACAGGGAGTCAGGCTGAGGAACCCGAGATGGGCAATGTGGCCTGGGGGCCCTAGGGGCTGAGGCTCCGGCCAGCTGAGAAGTGGCCTTGCATTTGAAGGCATCTCTGGACTGTTGGCCCTTGGACTGTTGTCTTCTGGGCCGATGAAAGGACTGGTGTTGGTTGGGCTTAGGTTGGGAATGATACATAGACTGTACCGACCTCATTGCCTTGCCCGATTCCTGCAGACGAGAGATAATGCTTTAGGCATCCTAGCCAAATACGACAGAACCCTGGAAAGGGGCATAAAGTATTTTAGCCTGCACGTTCGGGGTGAAGCCTGACACCCTGAGCCAGGAATAGTGGCGAATGCACACACCAGTGGTTGCCACCCAGTCTGTGGTGTCCACCGAATCACAGAAAGTTCTGAGGACATGAGTGCCCACATCTGAGCCCGACATTAGGATATGGACCAGCTGGGACTTGGTAGGGTCTTCAGGAAGAGCCTGTACCAACTCTAGAGCTTAGTCCCAGAGGGCATTTTCGTGCTGAACCACGTGGGCTAGAAATTCTGGGTGGCAGAAGTGTAGACTTTTCTGCCAAACTGATCCACCTAGCGAGACTCTTTCTCTGGAGGGTGGGTACTAAGGTGCCTGGTCTTCTTAGGTAGTCTGGAGCAGCATTTGTGACCACCAAATCTGCTTCCAGATGCTCCCCATAGAAATATTTGTTCCTGGGAGCATGATAAAGGCGGTCTGCCTTCCGGCTAAGGCAGGAGTAGAGGAGGGACGATTCCAGGCGGCCTTACTGACATCCTCAAATGAGTCAATAAGAGGGGGAACCATCATAGGAAGGGCTTCCTTCCTACGCAGGAAGGTAGCGAGATGCAGATGCTTGGAGTTTAGCTCTTCCGGGTCCCAATCCATCAAGGACTGAATGTGCCTCATGACATCCTTGAAGGTGGGATCATCAAGAGGCGATCTGGGAGTGTCCCTTGGTTTCTCTGGCTCTGAAGGTAACCTGCAGTCATCTGATTCATCCGAGGAGGAAGATGGTGAATCCCCTCCTGAAAAGTCAGAATCTGGGAACAGCGACAGTGGCAACAGTTCTTGGGAGTATAGAAACATATAATTTGATGGCAGATAAGAACTGCTTGGCCCACCTAGTCTGCCCATTTCCCTACCTAATGGATAAGCTGCAGATCCTAGTTAACCAACAGCCTATTGGGGGGTGAGGATATAGCATGCACCAAGCAGGAAAGGGATCTTGGGGTGGTCATCTCTGATGACCTCAAGGTAGGGAAACAGTGTGACAAGGCATCAGGTAAAGCAAATAGGATGCTGGGATGTATAGGCAGGGGCATCACCAGCAGGAAAAGGGAGGTCATAATTCCGCTATACAAGACACTAGTGAGGCCCCACCTGGAGTACAGTGTACAGTTCTGGAGACCATACCTACGTAAGGACATAGACAGGGTAGAGAAGGTTCAGAGGAGGGCAACAAAGATGGTGCATGGGTTGCATCACAAGTCCCTATGAAGACAGGTTGAAGGAACTGAACATGTACTCCCTGGAGGAGAGGAGGAGAGAGGGATATGATAGAGACATACAAGTATCTTACAGGAGGAACAGGATGCAGGAAAACACTTTTAAGCGAAAAGATGTTTCAGGACTAGAAGGCATGGGATGAAGTTGGAGGGAGGGCGATTCAGAGGAAACATGAGAAAAATTTCTTCACAGAGCGAGGTGGTGGACAAGTGGAACACCCTGCCAGAGAGTGGTGGGGGCTGAAACAATCCACGAGTTTAAGAATGCATGGGATAGACATAAAGGAATTCTAGAGGTTGGGGTAAGGAAATAGACTTCTAGGAAAACAAACTGAACTTACAAGCTCAAATGGGCAGACTAGGTGGGCCATAGGCCCTTATCTGCCGACACTGTCTATGTATCTATGTATCTATTTCCTCTAACCCCCAACTAGAATTGCCTTATGTCTGTATCATGCATTCTTGAATTCCCACACTATTTTTGACTCTACGTCCTCCTCAGGAAGGCTGTTCCATGCATTTACAACCCTCTCTGTGAAGAAATACTTCCTCACCTTACCTCTGAGCCATCCCCCCTTTATCTTCAAATTGTGCCCCTTGTTCTTGCACATCTTTTCTGAAAGATGCTACCCTCTGGACATTGTTGATTCCCTGAGGCATTTGAAAGTTTCTATCATATCCCCCTTTCCTCGAGGCTATACATCTTAAGCTCCTTTAGTCTTTCTTCATATGTCTTCTGGTGCAGACCCTGCACCATTCTGGTTGCCCTCCTCTGGACAGCCTCCACCCTGTCTATGTCTTTGCAGAGATGGGGTCTCCAGAACTGTACACAGTACTCAGATGTGGTCTTACCAACTGTCTGTACAGAGGGCCAACAACTTCCTGTTTTCTACTGGTGATGCCTCTCCCTATGCATCCCAGTATCGCCCAGCCCTCCTTACTGCCTTCTCACATTGCTGGCCCACCTTTAGGTCGTCTGATATGACTACCCCCAGGTCCCTTTCCATTTTATTGTCAGTATCTCACCCCCCATTGTGTACTCTTCCCTTGGGTATTTGTTTCCAAGGTGCATTACTTTGCACTTCTTTACGCTGAATCTAAGCTGCCATACATTTGACCATTCCTCCAACCTTGCCAAGTCCCTTTTCATCCTTTCCACCCCACCTTATGTATCAACCCTGTTGCAGATCTTTGTGTCATCTGCAAAGAGGCATACTTTCCCTTCCAGTCCCTCTGCAATGTCACTTATAAAGACATTAAAAGGACTGGCCCCAGTCTGAACCTGTGGTACCCCACTAGTAACCCCCCTTTCCTCACAGTGGACTCCATTTACTACTACCCACTGTGTCCTGTTGTCCAGCCAATGTTTTACCCAGGCTACCACCCTGGGACCCACTCCCAGGCTGGCTAATTTGTTTATTAATCTCTTGTGCGGGACTGTGTCAAATGCCCTGCTAAAGTCTAGGTAGGCCATGTCCACAGCCCCTCCCTGGTGTACTACTTTGGTCACCTAGTAAAAGAAATCAATTAGAGTTGTCTGACATAACCTTCCTGTTGTGAATGCATGCTGCCTTGGGTCCTGTGCCCCACTGGCCTCTAGGTACTCAGCAATTCTTTCCTTCAGAAGTGATTCCATCATTTTTCCTACCACTGAGGTCAAACTGACAGGTCTATAGTTTCCTGCCTCTGTCTTGCTCCCACTGTTGTGAAGGGGAATCACTTCCGCCCTCCTCCAGTCCTCAGGTACCACACCATCCTCCCATAATTTATTAAAAAGGGTAGTCAGTGGTGTTACTAGTTCTTCCCTTAGTTCTTTTAGAACTCTGGGGTGAATCCCATCAGGCTCCACTGCTTTATCCACCTTCAGTTTTAAGAGTCCTTTCAGAACCCTTTCTTCTGTGAAAGGACCAATATCAACCCCCCCTATCCAGAGTGCTTCTATTGACTGGATTAGGTATCTCCCCCTGCTTTTCCACTGTGAATACTGAGCAGAAGTATTTGCTCAGTATCCCTGCTTTTTCACCGTTGCTCTCTGCCCAACCACCTTCCTCTTTATTCAGCCTTAGTATCCCTGCCTTCGTCTTTCTTTGTTCCCTAATGTACCTATAAAAGGTTTTATCCCCCTTCTTAACCGAGTTGGCTATCTTTTCCTCGGTTTAGGCCTTTGCTATTCTGACTGCCTTCCCCACTTCCTTCTGCTTTAACTGGTACAGTTCTCTGTCCTGCTCCTTCTGCGTTTCCTTATACTTCCTGAATGCTATCTTTTTCTCCCTTACCTTCCCCACCACTTCTTTTGAGAACCACAGTGTTTTTTCTTTCGTTTTGATTTATTTGCTTCGCACAAAGGCTTGTTGCCTCTGTGATAGCGGTTTTGAGGTTTCCCCATTGTTGCTCCACCCCACCTTCTTGCCTGTTTGCTAGTGCATTTCAGATTCACTCTCCCATTTTGACAAAATCAGCCCCCCCGAAGTCCAATACTTTCACTTTTGTATGGCTTGACTCTACAGCTAAGTTTATCGTGAACCACACTGTTTGGTGGTTGCTTGTTCCCAGATGGCTACCCACTCCAAGATCAGAGATCCTCTCTCCGTCCCCATTTCACAGTACCAGGTCTAAGATTGCTCCCTCCCAAGTGGGTTCCAAAACTAGCTGTCTGAGGCATGCCCCCTGTAGGGCATGCATCGAGAATGGCCCTGCTCTTGGATGTGGCTGCAGCAAAGGTGCTCCAGTTAACATCTGGCATATTCAGGTCCCCCATCAACAATATCTCCCCTTTCTCTGCCATCCCAAGGATGCCTTCCATCATTTCCTTGTCCATTTCTTCCCCCTGAGATGCTGGATGGGCTCTGTTGTTCTCTGAAGACTGGGGATAGTAAGGGCCCACCTGGTCTGGGTTTGGAGGAGGGTCCCTGGGAGGTGGAGGTCCCCTCAGGGAGTCCTTACTCTTCATGAACTCCTACCATGCTGAAAACAATGCGCTGTCTTCCATAGGAGAATTATAGGAGTCGGCGCTGGGGAAGGTTTTCCAGCGCCAGTTCCTGAGGCACAGGGTACCCCGCCCCCCCCGTTCTAATTTA
Source organism: Neoceratodus forsteri (assembly GCA_016271365.2). Classification (NCBI taxonomy): domain Eukaryota; kingdom Metazoa; phylum Chordata; order Ceratodontiformes; family Ceratodontidae; genus Neoceratodus; species Neoceratodus forsteri. The sequence goes on from CM057450.1 coordinate 311,056,889, forward strand.
AAATGTTGTTAACCAGGTAAAACACTGGAACCAGTCCATTTTCAGGTTCAACTCGACATTAAATACAGACAAGTAACAAGCCAGTATCAATAACACATGAACAATATTAGGTAAACAATTTAAACAACATAATTACAAACATCTAAGGATAACAAATACAACTTGAAGTTTTGCTTGAATTGTTTCAATGAACTAGAGGAGCAAAGATCTGCGGGTAATGAATTCCAAAACATGGGGTCAGCAACAGAAAATGACAGAGAACCAATTTTGGAGAGGTGTGAAATAGTTTGAAGAAGAACAGCAGCATTTGACAAACGTAAGGGACTAAAAGAAGTCCTTATATTGACCAAATCCTTACGCGGATAGGTAGTATTCAGAAAAACAGATTTAAACACCTGACAGCCAAAAAAGTACGTAATTTTAGAATAAGGAGACAGCCATCCCAAATTAGCATAGAGACGACAGTGACGAAGACGATAAGAAGAATCCAATACAAAAGAACAAATGTTGTAAGTGACTGTCAATATCTTGATTTCTTTATCTAGGAGCCTATAATAAAGGCTCGCAACATAATCCAAATGTGGGAGAAATGTCCCAATCGCAATTGCTCTACGGCTATCAGAAGAAAAGTATTTCCTAAACTTATGAAGCAGTCATAAATTTTGATTAACCTTTTTACTGACTGCTTTGATCTGAAGGGAAAAATTCAGGCCCGAGTCCAACATGACACCCAAATATTTGAATTCCTTTACAAATTTGATTGCTGCTCCCTTATCATCATGAACCAAGAGAGTAGGGTTATTTTTTTTAGAGAGTGCGAGGTTCCAAAAATCATGGATTTTTTTTTTTTTACATTAAGTGTCAAATGAGTAGCAGAAAACCAACTACATGCATTTTGAAATTCCGATTAAAGCATAGAAATAAACTGAGAAACAGTTTTAGCCTATAAAAAAAGATTACTACATCATCTGCATATAATAAACACTGACTATATCTGAAAATAGAGAGAAGTGCATTAATAAACAATGAAAATAATAAAGGACCCAAAATTGATCCCTGTGGAACCTCTAAATTAATAGATTTAACAGGCGAAACCACAGATCCCAAAGTAACAACCTGAGACATATCAGATAGATAATCTCTACACCAGGCTACAATATTATCCGAGAATCCAAGATATTCCAATTTTAGGCACAGTAAAGAGTGATTAATGAGGCTGAATGAAAACTGCCCCAGTTAAAAGGCCCTTTTCAAAGCCCTGAAGGACAGCATTCGTGAACCTGACCAAGGCAGTCTCTGTGCCGTGGCTTTTTCTAAAACCATGTTGTTCCAGGCTTAACACGCCATAAAATTCTAAGTACTTGGATATTTGAGTGGAGACAATTTTTTCAAGAAGCTTACTTAAAAGAGTTAAGAATAGATATCGGCCTCAAATCATCAAAGCTCTCAGTTTCAGTTGTTTTAGGCATAGGAACTACTTTCACCAGTTTCCAAGTTGAAGGAAAAAGGCCAGCGATTAGAAATAGATTAAAAATTGAACAGAGTGGGGCTGCAATTTGGGGGTTATTAACTTGAGAAATCGACCATCAAGCCCCTGACCACAATCGCTAAATTTATTAGGGATAGGTTGGTGTATAATAAAGTACAGTTACGCAAGAACTTACCGTAACAGTAGATCTTCCAGAACAGCTCTTGCAGCAGGTTACACCATTAGGACTGAAGCCGGCAGGCGTCAGAACCCCACGGAAATCTTCTAGCTAGCAGTCTTCAGCGGGGACCGCCTCCGACATCGGTCCGGCCCCCGACGTCAGGCGTAGTACATAAGGAGGCTGTCCCACCAGAATCCCCAGTTCTCCCACCGGAGACTTCCGGCTGCTGGATGACATCAGAAGTGGAGACCGAGGATCCGCCATCAGAAGAACAAAGGAGGGTAAGCTCCTGCCGAAGCCTGGTTAGGCCTAACCTCCTCCAAGGGGGAATGGTGGGTGGGAAGGTACCTGCTGCAAGAGCTGTTCTCGAAGATCTACTGTTACGGTAAGTTCTTACGTAACTGTACTATCTTACTTCGAGATACAGCTCTTGCAGCAGGTTACACCATTAGGACTGATTCCCAAGCAATAGCGCCTGTAGACACTCTGGGAGGAGGCATAACGGAGAGATCTTAAAATCCTGACTCTAGGACAGGAGACCCTGTAGAACGGCGAGGCCGAAACCTGCTCTCCGCCGTGAGGCGATGTCCAGGCTGTAATGCCTGATGAAGGTGTGCACTGAGCTCCATGTAGCTGCAGCACAAATGGCCGAGGTGGAGACGTTCCGCAGCGCTGCGAAGGAAGTAGCCACTCCCCTAGTCGAGTGGCCCTGGACCGTGCCCGGAAGGGGCTTCTGTTTGTTGTTGTAGCAATGAAATGCACTGGACAAGCCACGGGAAAGGGTCTGTTTTGAGACTGGTTGGCCCAACATCCTCTCAGCGAAGGAAATAAACAGCTGCTCGGACTTACAATGCTGTTTGGTCCTGGTCAAGTAGTATCTTAAGGAGCGGTGAACATCTAGGGTGTGAAGCAATGCCTCTCCTCTATTGGTGTACCTGGGGAAGTACACCGGCAGATCGATGTCCTGATTAAGGGTAAGGGCTGAGACCACCTTAGGCAGGAATTTAGGATTCGTCCTCAGAGACACTCTGTCCTGGTGGAAAATTAAATAAGGTTCCTTACACATAAGAGTGTGTAGCTCAAAAATTCTCCTTGCTGACGTGACAGCAACCAAAAATAACATTTTCCACGACAGAAAACGCAGCTCGCAATCTGTGGCAGGTTCAAAAGGGGGCAGCGTGAGCTGCTCCAGGACAAAGAGTAGGTCCCAAGGAGGGACGAGATCCTTGATGGGTGGCCTAAGGTGTAACACCCACCTCAGGAAATCACGAGAGGCATCGAGTTGTGCCACTGTGCGTTGACCTATGGGGTAGTGGTAGGCTGAAATCGCACAGAGGTGAACTTTAATCGAGGAGTAGGCAAGGCCTGAGTGGAAGAGGGAAAGCAGGTATTCCAGAACTGATTTCTCTGGGCAATCTAAAGGGGAGAGGCCGCGTGCCTGAGACCACAGGCAAAACTGGCGCCATTTCATGGCATACGTCGCATGCGTTGCCGGCTTTCTGGTGGCAGAAAGGACTTCCGCCACCTCTTGCGAGACCCCGTGTCGCATAATGGCTATGTCTCGAGGAGCCAGGCATGCAGGTTCAGTGAGCGTAAGTCCGGATAGACTAACGAACCTCCCTCTTGAGACAGCAGGTGGGAGCTGATGGGCAACGGGAGTGGAGGTTCCCAGGACAACTGAGTCAGCATGGGGAACCAGATCTGTCTGGGCCAGAAAGGCACTACCAAGATCATTGTTGCGTGCTCCCTGCGAAGTTTGAGAAGGACTCTCTGGATCAATGGGAAGGGAGGGAAAGCGTAGAGGAATCTGTCCGCCCAGGAGAAGGACAACACGTCTCCCCAAAAAACACCAGGCCCTGGATCTAGCGAGCAAAAATTGGGCAGTTTTGCATTGGATGGGGAAGCGAACAAGTCCAATTCTGGAGTGCCCCATGGGATCGACTCAGGCTGTCTGCGATTGTGTTGTCCACTCCAGGAACGTGAACTGCAATCAGGCTCGCACTGTGTCGAATTACCCATTCCCACACTCTGGTGTTTGCACTGCAACTGGATGACCATCTTACAAATCACAATGTCTATGATACTCTTCAATCGGGATTTAGGAAAAGACATAGTACTGAGACTGCTCTTGTCCGGGTTCTAAATGATCTCCTGATAGCGAGAGATCAAAAGGCTTGTACTATTCTAGTCCTTCTTGATCTCTCTGCAGCATTTGACACTGTGGACCATGATGTGCTTTTGGAACGCCTGCGGTTTTATTGTGGACTGTCTGGTACGGTTCTGCAATGGTTTCAATCTTTTCTCACAGGGCGGAGACAGAGGGTTATCACTGGAATTTATTCCTCTGACGCTGTCTCTTTGCCTTGTGGGGTTCCGCAGGGTTCCATTTTGGCACCCATGTTGTTCGCTGTCTATATGCTGCCATTGGGAGACATTATTAGGCAATATGGCTTGGGTTTTCACTGCTATGCAGATGATACCCAGCTATATTTGTCCTTTAGTCCTGGGCAAGAAGATGCAGTCTCTATACTTAACAACTGTCTATCCGAGATCAATGATTGGATGAGTGCCAGCTGGCTAAGGTTAAACCTGGATAAGACTGAGGTGTTGGTGGTGGACCCAGGTCGCCTTGAGGCGGGTTGTAGGGCTGGTCTCACTTCGGGCGTATGGATCGATGGTGCCCAACTCTCGACCTCAGACCGGGTGCGTAACCTGGGCGTTATTATTGACGACAGATTGACGCTGAAATTTCAGGTGTCTTCTGCTGTCAAATCTTCCTTTTTCCATCTGAGGAATATTGCTCGGGTTAAACACCTTGTTCCTCCAGCTGACCTTCCAACTTTGGTCCATGCCTTTGTTACTTCTCGCCTTGATTACTGCAATGCCCTGTACCTAGGGCTGCCCGGGGTTGATATCTGCCGCTTGCAGTTAGTGCAGAACGCAGCAGCCAGGCTTTTGACTGGAACATCTATGAGGAATCATATTCGCCTGTGCTGCCTTGAGCTGCACTGGCTGCCGTTCAGTGGCGATCACCTTTAAGGTCGGGTTACTGACCTATAAAGCCCTACACGATCAGGGACCGCGGTATCTTCAAGATCTGCTTGTTCCTTCATTGTCCTTCCGCCACTCCGCTCCGCCGAAGTAGGATTGCTAGAGGTTCCCAGGGTTCGCTTAAAACTTCGAGCACGGCATTTTCTTATGCTGCCCCTACCCTGTGGAATTCTCAACCTCGTCGGATACGAAGCTGCCTGACCGTTGAGAGCTTTAAGTCAGAACTTAAAACGTATTTATTTCAAATAGCATATGGGGAATGACTCATTGTATTTTATTGTAATTATATTATTATTTTTGTTGTGTTATATGTATGAAATTTGTATGTATTTAAATTGTTCTATTTGTACAGCGCTTTGATATCGAAAAGCGCTTAAAAATAAATTTTTACTTACTTACTTACTTTTTTTTTACTTACTTACTTACTCTCATAGCTTCCCTGCAAAGGGGGTAAGAGTGTGTGCCTCCTTGTTTGTTGAGGTAATACATCACCACCATATTGTCTGTTTGAAGCAGAAGAGTACTCGACGGGATTTCTGACTGGAAGGCCTGCAGGGTATAAAGGACCACCCTCATCTCCAGAATGATGATATGGAGGTGAGCTTCCTGAGGGGTCCACATTCCCTGGGACCTCACCCCGTTCAGGTGTGCTCCCCACCCCAGCCCTGAGGCGTCTGTGGAGAGGATTACCTCCGGGGACAGCGCTGCAAACGGAACACCCACAGAGAGTGTCCTTGGGTCTAGCCACCATTGCCAGTCCCGAATCACGGCCTTCGTGATTCTGACCGGCTGCTGCATGTGGTCTTGCCTTTGATCCCATTGCACTTTTAGCATCCACTGGGTTACCCGCATGTGGAGCCTTGCCATCGGGACGGTTGGAATGGCCGCAGCCATGTGTCCGAGCAGGCGAAGGACCAGTCTGGCGGGACAGTCTTCGCTGAAAGGTCCCTGATGAGGGACCTGATGCGCTCCGCTCTGTCCTCGGGAAGAAAAGCTTTCCCTTGGATGGTGTCCAGAACTGCGCCTATGAACTGCAGCTTCTGGGACGGTACCAGGAGAGACTTCTCTGAAGTTGATAAGAATACCCAGCGACTGAAAAGAGCTTGGGTGTTCTGGATGGCCAACAACAGCGCTTCTCTGGAGGCGGCCATGAGAAGCCAGTCGTCCAGGTGCAGGAACACATAGTGGCCCTGTCCCCTTAGAGACGCTGCCACCACTGCCATACACTTGGTAAAGACCCTGGGGCCGGCGACAGTCCAAAAGGAAGTGCCCGGAACTGAAAGTGGTGGCCGAGGAACTCGAGTGCAGGAACCTCCTGTGCGCTTTGAGCAATGGGGATGTGCTGGTAGGCGCCCCAATGTCCAGTGACGCTAGAAAGGCGCCCTTCTTCAGCATGGGAATGAGCCCTTGGAGGGTCACCATGCAAAATCCTGTTGTAGGCGACTCACATATATGAGGTCGCTGAGGTCCAATACTGGATGGAGGTCCCCTGTTTTCTTTGGAACCAGAAAGAAGTGGGAATAGTAGCCTGCTCCTCTCTGGTTCTCCGGGACGTACTCCACCGCTCCTTTTTGTAGAAGCGCGAGTACTTCTTGACTGATAAGTGATCTGTGCTGACCCAAGTAACGGAAGAGCAGAGGAGGCCTTGTGGGTGGCTTGTCCACGAATTCTATAAAGTGGCCTTGTTTGACCAATTGAAGAACCCACCTGTCGGTGGTAATAGACTGCCATCCTGGCAGGTGGTCCGCAATACGACCCCCGACCTTGGTGTCCCGTTGATCCTGAGGGGCGGGGGCCGGGAAGGAGTCATGCTGTGGCGGCTGAGGGTCCTGCAGGCTGGGCCGACTTGGCAGGGCGTTGACCTCGGCCTGCGGACGACTTCCCCTGGGCTCTTCAGGAGAAGGAGCCCCTCTGTTGCGGACCGGAACGGGACTGTTGTCTCTGCGTCCGGCCGCGAAAATGGCTCTGGTTCCTACGAAAGGAACCGGGCTTGGGTCTGTACATGGCTTGGACAGACCGCACGGCCTTCCCGGCCTCTTGAAGCTTGGTGTGAACCTTCTCCTGAGACTCACCAAAGAGAACTTCGCCGTGGAACGAGGCGTCCAGAATGTTCTTCTGGACGTCTGGGGTGAATCCGGAGACACGAAGCCATGAGTGTCTCCGGAGGCATACGCCTGAGGCTGCCGCTCTGGCCGAGGAGTCCGCGGAGTCATACTCGGCTTGAAGCACCTGGGTTCCCACAACTGAACCCGTGCAGAGGAGCTGAAGCAGCTCTGCCTTCTGCTCACCTTCCGGCATCTTTTCTGCCAGGTCTAGTCCCTGCTCCCACAAGGCATTCTGAAACTGGACCATGTGGGTAAGATAGTTGAGGGACCTCATGGCGCAGGTTGCAGCTGCGTACGTGCGCCTGCCCATCGCGTCCAATTGCTTGGACTCTGGGTCCGGTGGCAGGGTGCTCAGATGTTGCGGCCTCTGGGACCGGTCACGTGAGGCTGTAATGACCAGGCAATCGGCCAGAGGATGAGATGCCAAGTACTGGTCCTCCCTAGGGGCATTGTACAGGCGGTCAGCCTTCTTCGGCATCGCTGGGAGCGAGTGTGCACGTTTCCACGCTGCCTTGGTGACGTCCACAAAGGTGTCCACCATGGGTGATACCACCACAGGCTTTGGGTCCTTTTGCCGAAGATAACGTGCAAGGCGTAGCCTCTCGGGGTCAAGTTCCTCTGCGTCCCAGCCCATATTCTCTTGAATATGCCTCATAATCTCAGAGAACGATGGGTCATCCGGAGGAGATCTTGGGAGCTCACGTGAGTCCGGAAAGGGGACTTGATGGGAGAAGGGGATCTGGATCCGTCTGAGAAGTCCGATCCCGAGTCCTCCGTCGAAGGCGAGTGGCGGCATCTTCTGGGCCTCTTGGGGCTGGGTGACCCTGAAGAAGATCTGGACGGAGGTCTCCTCTTGTCTGGTCTGCCCCTAGGAGATTCCGCAGGCTCCTGGGCGGAAGGTACTCGGCCTGCTGCCCCGGATGGGGTGTGGGGCGCTGGGGCCGGCGGAGTCACGGGTGGAGGAGGAGGAAGAGGAGGAGGTGTGGGAACCACGTCCTTCTTTATCGTATCCCACCAAAAGGCGAATAGCTCCTTGACCTCAGAAATATTGAGGCCCGACGACGGACCGGGCGCCGGTGGTCAGTCGTCTGGTTCCGGCGTCAGCTCCCCAGGGGTCTCTGGTTCAGGAGAGGGTTCCCTCGGGGGTTCGACAGGACCGGGTTCACCCGCCTGGTCCTCGGGCTGAGTCACCCTCCTTCAGAAGCGCCCTGGCCGACGTCGGTGGTGGCGAGGGGTTCCTCTCTACTGGGTCGGGCGTCGGTCCCCCGCCAGCCTCGGCGGTGGAGAAGGCCTGACCGCGACCGGGCGCCTTGGCAGTCGCCGGGTCCTGGGACCGGTGGTGCTTGGCCGATGTCAGGTGGGCCGACGTCCTCTTGAGCGATGTCAGCTCCTTGGTTTTCCGCTGGGGTGGAGGAGGCAAGGAAGCCGACTGGACGTCGGGCGCCGAGTGGCGGGAGCCGGACTTGTGGTGATGGCGGTCCCCTGACCTCGGCAAGGCCTTGGAAGAAGGAGGAGGAGGCCTGGAAGTCTTAACAGGCTGCAGAGTAGAGGAACCGGAGGATGACTTGACCGTGACCAGGGGAGGCTAAGAGCAGGCCCAGGAAGGTGAGCGGTCGGACCGGGAGCCGGAGCTACGGGAGTCAGAAGCCCTAGAAGGGGATTTTGATCTCACCCTCTCCTTGTGCTTTTCGAGGTGCCGTTGGGCTTTCTCGGACGATTCCCCCTTGGAGGCAGAATCCATGGCCTTCAATTTCTCTTCTAGAAGGTAAGCTTGTAGGGCCTTCTGGCGATGGATCCGGGTCCGACTGTTAAATCACTGACAGAAGGAACAGGCCCGGGTGTCGTGGTCCAGGCCTAGGCACCGCACGCAGGCCGAATGCAGGTCTTTAAAGGGAATTTGCTTCCCACAGGCGCACTTTGATGGATGGCCCTCCGCGGATGTTGGAGAGGACATCAGATGGCAGACGACTGAGAAAGAGTTTCTAATTCGAGAAGCGGGGAAAAAGAACTTTTCAGGCGTCGCTAGATACTGACCAAAGGGTCAAGACATGCAAGTCGGCGGGCGGAAAGAACTGGGATTCTGTAAGGACCGCCTCCTCATGTAATCTATGCCTGACGCCGGGGCGGACTGACATCGGAGGCGTCCCGCTGAAGACTGCTAGCTAGAAGATTGGTAGTCCTGACGCCTGCCGCTTCAGTCCTAATGGTGTAACCTGCTGCAAGAGCTGTATCTCGAAGTAAGATCTTCAGATCATTAAATTTTGTTACCCTATGAAAATAGAAAGAGGACCTAATACCCTGTTTATCTTTTACATTAGTTACACTAGTAAATGGCTTAGGCAACATTCTTTCGTAACTACAGAGATCTGAACATTTAGCATTCAACAGTTCAGCTATTACTACTGGGTCAGAAACTACACCCTCTGGAGTCTCTATCTTACTTACATTAGTTTTCTCCTTTGGATTAAATCAGAAAATTAACAGAATCCCAGAATTTCTTGGGGTCAGTCGAATTATTACCAAGTTGTTTTTTAAAGTACTCTTTTTTTACACAACTAACTAAATAGCTGACTTTGTTCCTCGAATAACAATATCTATTTAATGACCGAATGGAGGGCAACTGTTTATATTTAGACCACACGAGATTCCTAGCCTTAATCCATTCTTTTAGATCCTCAGCGAACCATTTATTAAAGTTAGCCCTCACTCTGATCTTATGTGACGGAAAAAGAATTTCTTGAACCAGTAACAACTGATTGCAAAAATAATCTACTTCGCAATCTGGATAAGGAATTAAGTCTAACAAAGACCAGTCTATTAAAGGAAAGTTGCTGCATTAATTTTCCACAATCATAGGTCCCAAAATTACGAAACTGTACAAACCTAGGTATGACTTAGTCCTTTTAAAATTCAGGACACAACAGCTTGATAGTCGCTAACTGTTTCAGCATGCACCCCCACTGAGGACAAAATAGCCACCCCATTTGTAACAACCCAATCTAATATGGAATGGTTCCCTGTTTGTAAATTTAATCTAGTGGGTTCTTGTTTATAAATTTGAAGTACAGCATCCAAACCCAGGCTATCAGAAAGAAACCAATTCAGATTTATACCTCCCACCAAGACAAAATAAGATGAATATAGATATCCTGAACAAATATCCAAAAATTCCCATAGGCTATGTATACCACTTGAAGGAGGATTATAAAAACACCTCAAGGCAATATATTTCTTACCACCCAAAAATTAATCTAAAAAAACAACCAGTCAGCAACTGAGTTAGTAGGTACACTGCTACCCAAGAGGCTAATTTCAAGACCTTCCTTATACCACACACACACACACACACACACACACACACACACACACACACACACACACACACACACCCCACCCCACTCTCTCTGCACGGACAATGCTGAAACCTGAGATGTTACACGCTTTGTCTGGGGTGGACTGTTTCAATCAGGATTCAGTTAAACAATAACATCTGGTTTGTAAGTTTGAGCAATGACTTCTACCTCAGGCAACTAAGGTAAATAACTCTGGACATTTAAATGCATAATCTTCAACCCATGAAGGGTAGACCATGAACTGCTGTAAGGGTCAGCGTTGAAGGACTCAATATCTTTAGATAATAAAATTAAATGCATTAACACTAATAATTTAAAATTAATACACAACACAAAGAATTCTGAGCATAGAACACAGACCCTGGCAGCAATCTTGATGCACAGTTCCTCACGGCAACCCTATGCATCAACAAACCACTTGTTTGAATAACAGCAACACTCCTTAACAATAATGATGACATGTCTGAGTCAAATTCCACCCACCCCCATGATTATTATAACTAGCACATACATTATTTAATAACAACAAACTAAACAACCCACAGTGAAAAGACAGTGTAACAACACAACTAGGCATTTAACACAATGAACTATACCCATTTACTCAATATAACAAAAATCAAAGATTTGTGGCCCACACTCACACGGGTCCCTCGGACTCTAGAGTCTGACACACTTGGCTGCACTTCACTGCTCAAGTCGCCGCTACCAATGCTCCTGTGTCTGAAGAGGAAAATATATAAATCCCCAAGCCCCACCAGAACGGTCTGCCACCACTAATCGGGGGGGAAGAGCGGTGAGCGGCAAATTAGAGCAGGAAGGCAAATAGGCAGGTGGTTACTTGCCAGGACAACTCAGGAGTCCAATTAGGACAGTGGGGGCAGTGAGGGACTCAGGAGATGGTTAGCAAAAATGGCAACTATTGCAAAGTCCAAAGCAGCAGTTCATTCATTCATCAATCTAGCAGCAGCAGCAATTCACACACAGTTTCAAACAGCAGCAGTAAAAATAAACAGCGAAGTCATGCACAGTTCAGTTGTAGCAAACACGGCATCAGATGACTTTAAAATAGCAGCACTGTTGTCCTACCGCCCAATATCTATTTTGAACACAGACTACAAAATACTGGCTACCATAATAGCCAGGCGTCTGGTCCAATTTGCACCGACTATAATAAATATGGATCAGTGTGGCTTTATCCCGGGCCGGCAAGCCCAGGATAATGTAAGGCGTACGGTGTATGTTATTCAGCAAATCAGACTACAGAAAATCCCAACAATCTTATTGGGGCTAGACGCGGAAAAGGCCTTCGACAAGGTGTCATGGAAATATTTAAAAGAGGTATTGTCGAAATTTAATTTTCCAACTCGATTCATAGACACCATATTCAAATTCTACAGCAACCCCATTGGCTATATAAGAACAAATGGCCATATATCAGAAACATTCTACTTGCATAGCGGTACTAGACAGGGTTGTCCCCTCTCCCCATTGCTCTTTGCCTACTACATAGAGCCACTGGCCCAAAGTTTGAGACAGGCCGCAGATGTGGAGGGGGTAATTGTGTGTGGGGGGGGGTGGAACAGAAACTAGCCCTATTCGCAGACGACATTCTCCTCTACCTAACCAACCCAGAGTCGTTGCTGGAGGCACTCTTTAGGAGGATTCAGCAATTTACCAGCCTATCGGGGTTCACACTGAATATGGGTAAATCAGAGGCCTTATCATTCAATTACATATCAACCCCAACGCTTAAAAAACACTACCCAGTTAAGTGGGACAACGAGAGTATAAGGTACTTGGGAATTCAAATCCCGAGTGACCTGGACAAATTATCCGCTTTGAATTACAATCCTCTGGTCATAAAACAGGACTTGAGGAGATGGTCTTTACTCCCTTCCTCGTTTTATACCAGGAATATGGCTTTAAAAATTAATGTACTACCAAGATTTTTATATTTGTTTCAGTGTGTCCCATGTGCTCTAACTTCCACAGAACTTTTGTCTTGGCAAAAATTATTAAATGGTTACCTCTGGGACCATAAGAGACCTAGAGTTGGCTTCTCAAAGCTGACTCTTCCCAAGGGCCTGGGGTGGTGGCACTCCCCTCACTTGGAAATTATTGGACGGCTGCACAGATACGACTAGCACTACTGTGGGGCAATAGATCTTACCAGGCCAGATGGAAGCAGATGGACTTGGAGAGACCTACAGTGATTCCCCTCCCGGCCTGCCTATTCTCCCCATCACATCTCAAGGAAGCCGCTCAGACAGTTCCCAGGGTGACCATGACTATCCTTAGGGGATGGCAAATGGGAACAAAACATAAGGTAGTTCAACAACACTGTTGGAAATATAAACACTTCACCCTAAACCAGGAATTCAATAACCAATGGTACAAAAACCAAGCAAAAAAAGGGCTTGAAGCCCCATGGCAGATACTTCGAGGAACGGACATACTGAGTTTCGAAGAGGCTCAGTTAAAATATGGGTGGTCTATCAAAGATAGGCTATTTTACTACCAAATAAGAGACTATATGTCTGCACAGATCAGACACAGTGAAAAGAACATTAGTTCACTGGATGATAACACCCCTTTTAGACAAATATGGTCCACACATTATGGAGAGAAAGCAATAACAATAATATATAAATTCCTAATACAGCACGAGACACATGCCATGATTCCGACACAAACAAAATGGAAAAAGGAATTGGGCCAGAAAATATCTATTAAAGAATGGAATAAGATATGGAGGGGTACCTGGGCTACCACTTCTTCCCCTATATGGCGAGAATTTATTTGGAAGGTGAGAGTGAGGTTTTTCTTGGTCCCCTCTGTCATGGCTCTGAGGAGTCCAGGAAGCTCAACCCATTGCTGGAGAGAATGTACCGAACCGAAGGCCTCGTATAAACATATCTTCTTAGACTGCCCTAGAATATTAAGCTTTTGGCATCAAGTAACGGCACACATAAAAGGGACACTAGACATACAGGGTGAGATTGAGGTTACTAATTTGATGCTGGGAATTCCGCCAGTAGAGATAAAAGATAAAGGAAAAGTATATCTATGGGCAATACTGCTGGACGCGGCCTATAAGTCCATAACCAAAAAATGGCTGCAACCAGCAACCCCACAAACCTCAGAATGGAAGGCAATAGTACTGAATATCCAACATAATGAGCAGATTTCTTTGGGGCTACAAGACCGAATGGAGACATATACAACAAGGTGGGCCAGATGGGAGTTGCACCAGGAACGGATCTAATAATACTTCCAAAATAGGGCGATATAAGAGGGGAGGAGTTAAGAAAATGGTAAATATGTGATTGATCAATAGTACAACTGTGAAGGCCTAACCATAAAAAATAAATTGACCTTGTAAGTAATAGTAGAATGAACCAGATGCCTATATGAAATTCTTCTTGCATTTGATGCCAAAGTTATGATGTTTTAGTTTGTTCTTCTTTTTTATTAATCTAAGATGCTGGATTTTAAAATCTGGACAAAATATGTATGAACATGCTTGATAAAGGATATGATGAAATAAAGGAAGTATAAAAAAAATAGCAGCACTGGAGCACTTATGCACAGGTTAATAATCAGCACTTAAAAATCCCACTAGCAAAGGACAAGTAGCGAAAGTTCTACACAACAACAGCTGTAAAGCTGCAGACTTCGTGACAGTCCCAATACTGTTTGCAGACACACTTGATGTTTTTATCCATGGTCCTTCAACAGCTAGAATGTTAAGTCCCAACAGAATGTAGCCGAGTTATGCAGGAGACTTGAGCTCTGATGTTACGTTTTCAGCTTACACCTTGAGATCGGCCACAGTGACGGCGAAAGGGGAGCCTGCCACACTCCTTCAGACTCCGACACACTTAGAAGCACTCTGCCACTCAAGCCACCGCTACAGACAGCACCAAATGGAGAACCTCTTCCATTTGAAGGTATAGCATTTCCTGGTCAACTCCTTCCGAGAAGCCTCAACTACACTGAGGACATCATCAGAAAGACCCAAAGCCTGGAACTCTAGCTGCTCAGGAACCAGGCTGTCAGGTGCAGGGATTGAAGGTACGGATGAAGTACCTTCCCCCAACTGATGGAGAGCAGATTCAGGTGGAGAGAAAGATGCCTCAGGAGCCTGCTGCTGAGGAGATTGGAGTACCAGAACTGGTGCGGCCAGTCCAGAGCCACCAGGATCACCCATGTCTTGTCCCTCCTCACTTTGAGCAACACCTTGTGGATCAAGGGAAAGGGAGGGAAGGCACAGAGGAGGACCGGGGTCCATGGCCTCGAAAAGGCATCCCCCTGCAGCGTTCCCTGCTGAGGGAGTGGGCACAATACAGCCTCAGCTTTGTGTTCTCCCTGGAGGCAAACAGGTCCACCAGAGGGGTGCCCCATGAGAGAACAGACTGTGCACTACCTCGGAACGGACAGACCACTCAGGAGACGCCTCACCCACCCAGTTGATGGCGTCCACCCAGCAGGCTGGAGACACTGACCGCATGGATGGCCAGGAGATTGGCCTCCAGTCTGCGCACGAGTATCCAGACGTGGAGAGCTTCCCCTGCACAGAGGAAGGGAGTGCGTTCTGCCTTGCTTGTTGAAGTAGTACATAGTTTTGTTGTCCATCTGGACCTGAATGACCTGATCCCTGAGATGAGGAGCAAAGTGGTCAGTGCCAGCTGAACTGCCCTGAGCTCCAGCAGGTTAATGTGGCATCCCTCAGGTGGGCTCCCAGGCCCATGAGAGGTATTGGCTGTCAGGATGACTGGTGGCTCTGGGCGGACAAATGGAATATCTTTCTGCAGATGCTCCGGGACTAACAACCACTGGAGTGCATCCCACATCCGCTGGGTCACAGTGACCCCTGCGCTGAGACCACTGGCTGGCCAGCTCTCACCGCAGGGAGCACATTCTCCAGTGGGCCCAATGAACCACGCTGGTGCAGGCCACCTTGTATCCCAATAGGCACAGAAGTCCCGTGCAGGGCACAGCTGCTCAACCCAAAATGATAGGGCAAAGGAGTCAAGAACCTTTGCCCTGTCCACCGGAAACCAAGCCTTGGCTGTGCAAGAGTCGAGCTCTGCCCTAATGAAACAGATCACCTGCAAGGGCGTAAGTTCCGATTTGGCCTGTTTGACTAGGCGTCCAAGAGATGCGCAGGTCTTGAGGGCCAGGTCCCTGGATCGCTCCACCTCCTGCCTGGAGGGATCCACGATGAGCCAGTCATCCAGGTAGGGGTATACCTGGACTCCCCGGCACATAAGATGACCTGCCACCACTGCTATGCATTTGGTGAAGACCCTGGGGGCTGAGGACAGGCCAAATGGCATGGACTGGAACTCGTAAAGGGTTGCTTCTGTTTGAACGCAGAGAAACCGCTGGCAAGATGGATGGATTAGGACGTGGAAGAATGTGTCCTGGAGATCCAGAGAGCAAAACCACATGTTTTGCTCGAGAGATGGTATGATCTGAGACAGTGACCATCCTGAAGGTGCGGGACCTGAGGACTTTGTTCAGGTCGTGCATATCTAAGATGGGGTGCCAGCTCCAAGCTGGCTAAACACCCCCCCACACATTCTCGAAAACCCTAAACTAGGCCCCTTCAAAACGGAAACTCAAGGAGCACCTAACTGCACTTAGCAGCTGTGACTGTCCCACCTAACCCCCATACTGTCTGTTTACACGATAAGGTCAATTCACCCAGACTGCTTTTTCGCCCAACCTGAAGTCTCTGCTCATATGAAACTGCCCTATTTGTCCCATGCTTGTACTGATTTTTCTGCCTCTTTTAGCACTGATTGTACATGTCCTAATAAGTATAGTTTAACCTGTTTTAATTACTCTCCTGTGTTATCACTAGCCTCTGTAATGTTATGTATGTACTGTTGTATTGACGTGAAACCTCTGTAAGAAAAGTCTGTTGACTCAAAGATGTTAATCTGAGATTTGAATAAATTAAATTACAAACCCACCACCCAAAAAATGACTGACAATTTGGCTACCTGGGCCCAGCTCCCACTGTCTTTCTTAAGTGGAAACCATTTGGCAGAGTGTCTTTCCGAGGACATTTCATTTATTTCACACACTGCTCTCTGGGGTGGGTGGCAGACCAAGACTAAAATATTCTATTTTACAGTTGTCAAAGGAAAAAGGGGGTCTCAATTTGCCTGATCTAACACTCTACTGTGTGGCGGCACAGCTCTGCCTTGTTTGTTGCTGGCTCTCCCATAATATCAACCACACTGGAAGGTGTCAAGACTTCTTTATTTATGATTTGTATGATCCACACAAATATTTGTTTGCCTATCTAAACAATCCCCCAAAACCAGGCTTTTCTCCAGGTATGCATCTGTCACTATACACCACTGGAGAACCATCTGTCAACAGCACCTTCCTAGGGCCCTTTATCTTATGGTTAGGAGATAAGGCACACGAGACTGCTTACCCTCCCAATGTGCACGATTCTACCCTCCGAAACCGGGGTAGGCTGGGCCTTCAGCATATACACCAAACTATAAGACTATCAGGGCTTCAAAACATTCAATATGCTGCAGCAAGAGTTTCAGCTGCCTACAAGGGCCACTTCCATTAGTTACAATTGACATCCCACGCCCAAATTTGTTACTGAAAGTGCTTAGTGGCCACCAAAGAGGACATCAGTGGCAACATTTAACTGGGGTTCTGTACAGGGGTTTGCAGCAACTGATGCTGGATACTTCAATAATCATACTAAACAGACAAAATGTTAAGCTCCAGTCTGATTACACAGCAGACAAGTGGCATAAATAAGCCATACCAAATTACCATAAAACACCCTCCAATTACTGGAGGGACTATGCATGAAAGAAAATGCAGAATGCTACACTTCATCACCCCAGCAATCCAAATGAAATACATAGGATCCTACTGTGGAATATTCTGGAGGGCATATGGGGACACTAAAGTCACAAACAGCCATATTTTTTGGCAGTGTCCCAACATAGGGGCTTAGTGGCAAACAACAGAAGAGGTGTTACAGAACAGATTTACAGAACCAGAGTTAGAGACACCCCTCCCCACCACGGTTCTATTAGGGATCCCGTCTACAAGGCTGCAGGGCATGATGCTTAAACTACTCCTAATTCTGGTAACTGCTGCTAAAAAAAGTTAACGGGCTTTGGTTAACTAAAAATCACCTACTTTAGCACACTGGCATAAGACAGTTAATACAATCTATACCATGGAGCGTCTGAATTATAAAATGTGGGGACAAGAACAAAAATGTGATGAATTTTGGCATAGATGGGTTTTATAGCAATTAGAGGCAAACCCAGAATTTGTTCCCAAAATATATTTTGAACCTCTCCCTGATCACCATGACCCAAAAAATAGGCACACTGATGGACCACAGTGAACGTTTTTTTTTTTTTTTTTTTTAATTGTTATTTATCCCTCCCTACGTCCTGCTGACCCCGACCCTTCAGGCCTGCCAAGGAGTCATCCTCCTGATTCCAGCTCTATCCAAAGCTACCTTCTGGCCCCATGGAGCTGCGGCTTGCCTTCCCCCACCCCCCCCGGGGCAGGGATGAGGTGGGGCGCCAGACACCCTGTGCTTCTTCATCTCGTCGATCCAGAGGTGGCTGGGTGAGCAGGGGCACATCGGAGGCACGCTCCAGGCAGCCAGCCTTCCCGGAACCAGCAGGCGTTTTCTCATTTTCTTCCCACACGCATCTGCCCCTGACATCATGGCGCTATGCACCGATGTCCACTGTGTGTCTTGGCTGTTTTTCCCTACAAACGGGGCTTGCTGTACCCCGAGCCTCCGCTCACAGTCAGGCGTTGGGCCCCACCCTCCCCCCAGAGAAGGCGAGCTGTTGTGGGACACTCAAGCCATTCTCCTCCAGCGACCAGAGTCTGCTCCCGAACCCGGGTCACCAGCATCACAAGTGGAAATTCAACCGCTGCGCCGACAGGCCAGCTTACTTTTTATTACAAATGTGTTATCACAAACTTTTGCCTACAGGACTTGTTGTTCTATTTAGCAGAATTCAAGACTCCAGGACAAGTTGCTTGCTTCATCTCCATCGACAGTAAGACTTTTCTGCTTCGGCTTCTTGACACACCGATTGACTGCCTGGTGGCCCGCAGAAACTTTCTGGTGATTGACACTGCTGACACTAGAAACTGTGCTGCTGCTTACCATTTGCTCCTTGTTGTATTCTTTCCTTTGTGTCTGTAAAACTGAAAAAAAAATTCAATAAAAATTAAGTATTAAAAGAAAAGAAAACTACGAAGATCTGCAATAACTGCTCATCAAGTATGAAGAACCCCCCTTTTTACTGAGGTTCTAGAAGGGGAAGTACAGAAAGGCTTGTATAAATCACTAGTAAACCCCTCAGAAGAAACATCATTACTATGGTTGAGTATTTTTTTCCTCTAATAACAGGAGTTTACTAGTGATTTCATACGAGTTTGCAGATTCCTAGCAGTACCTATGAAGGCATGGTCTAGAACCTGTAGTTCTAAAACCTGGCATCACTGTTGGATTGGATGTCCAGGTAATACAGAGAAGTAAAGGTTTGCACTACTGTCTAGGCAGCTGTTTTACGCATTTCCTGGAGGGTTACACTCCTCAGTGTTGCCTCTGAAGAAGCTACAGCCTTCATGGAATGTGCCTCTCTCTCTCTCTTGGTGGCTCTTTTTCCAGTTTTCTCACAGCAAAGTTGGATGCAAGAAACCATCCAACGTGAGACGGTCTTCTTGACTGTTGGACTTTCCTCTTCCTAGTTAGCTATAGCCAGTCCTCAATTCTTTAGTTCTTTGCACACAAAAATTAAGGGCTCTCTTCATACCCTGTCTGGACAGATTTCTTTCTCCTGCTTCTGTGTGTGGTCTTGAGAAATATACAGATAAGGTCGCAGACTGATTCAGGTGGAATTCTGAAACTACTCTGGTGAAGAATGTCACAGGAGTTCTCAAAACTACTTTATCTCAGTGAAATATGACATTTGGATTTGTACAGAGAGCATGCATGTCACAGATTCTCCTGGAAGACATTATGGCCACTAGAATAATTGTCTATCAGGTTATATATTTAAGGTTAAAAAGGTGGCTCTATCAGATACGCCAATAACTAGTTCAAATCCCAAGGGGGAGACATGGTTCCTTACTGGGGATGGGGAGGGACAGAGAACTTGTGATTTAGTTCTTCATAAAACTTTTTGGAATGCTGATTATGAAGCAAAAGACGTTTCTTTCCCTGAAGAAACTGCTACCAATTGTACCTCAAGTGATGAGGACTTTAACCCTTATGAATGCAGGTGCACCAAGTAGTCCTAAACCACTGGCAATTCTGCTGCCACGGCTATGGTTTTCTCAGATATCCACCAAACTGAAAACCTTTTCCTCTAAGAAGTATATGTTTTCCTAGTTGATGGTTTTCTAACTACTTTTAAAACTTACAGAATGTTACTGGAAAGATGTACAAGCTCAACAACTCTGTCTCATCACTGGCCCAGTGGTGCAGGGGGCTGAGGCACTGGACGCCTCACCTCATGCAATGCCGGTGACCCGCATCCGGGAGTGAATGCAGGCCATCTGAGGTCGGCCGGGGGAGGGCATGGAGCAGGACTGAGTTGCTGAGAGGTAGCTCTCCTCTCCGGGGAGGGATGTGGCCTTCCCTCAGCTCTTGGCTGCCTCCCGGTGGGGACCAGGGGGCAATGCCAGGCCAAGGGTGCCAGGCATTAGGCCAGGTGGGTGGAAGGGGCCGTCACCAGGGCCACAGGGCACACGTGTGCCTCCACACACATGCACAGCCATGTTCTGGGGCCCTGAATTAACAAGAGAAAAAACAGGAAACATATCCCCGGACAGGACGACGGCCGGCTCCTCGATGGCTCAGACAGGGCACCTGCTGCAGAAATATGATGGTGGAAGGTATGTCCTGGGGTGGGGCTGAAGAGGGGGTGGTCACAGTTGGGGTCCAGTGGGCGGAAAGGCACATAAGCAAATAATGGGAAAAAAAAAAAGAAAAACCTCCAACTTCAAGAACCATGGTCTCAGCCCGATAATGCTGAGACCTGGGTAAGTTACTCTGCCCTTTAAGATTTAGGAAATCCTTACTCCGAGGTAGAGATATAGGAACTTTCCGAGACGGTAAACAGGAGAGAGTACCATGCCTGCTTGGCCCGGTCTGGTACTCTCAGGCTCACTGTTGCGGATTTGCTCCTGAGTTTCAACAGGACCCTTTGGATCAGTGGTAATAAAGGAATGCATAGAGGAGTTTCCATCTCGAAAAAAGTGAAAGAGCAAGCAAGAAACTGTTGCCTTGATTGGAGGTCTGCAGCAAAAGTACAGGATCTTTTCGTTCTCCCATGAAACAAAAAGATCCACTTCTGGTATTCCCCATTTGTGGAAGTCAGAATTCAGCACTTGGTTCAGGGGATACTTATGGTTTTTGAGAGACATTCTGCCTAATAAGTCCACTAGTAAATTTTCCCTGCCTGCCAGGTGTACTGCAGATATCTGTGCATTCGGTGAATATGCCAGGTTCCATGTCTGCACAACTTCTAAACAGTTTTAAGGATCTGGTACCTCCCAATTTGTTTAAGTACAACATTGCTTCTGCACTGTTCATCTTGATTAGAACTGTCTGATCTTGCAGATGATAGGAGAAAGACACCAAGGAACAGAACACAGGCTCAAGTTCCAGAAGTTTTGTGTGTTTCCCTCCTTTCCTCTAAGATTCGCGTACTGTTCACTTTTAGTTTCTCCAGATGACCTCCCCATCCTATTAGAAAGGCTTCTGTGATCAACATCTTTGTAGGAAAGAGTTGGAGGAAGGGAATTCACTCTAAGACGTTTTCCATCACTCCAGTGACTGGAATGGTTTGCTGTTACTAGAACCGAACTCGAGAGAAGCAGTTCCCTGTTTCCAGTGCCTGCTTAGGTGGTACTGGACATCCCTCATCTGAAGCCTTGCCTATGGCATAACTAATACTGTGGTCATCATGTGACCCAGCAGCTGGAGAAACTTCTGGGCAATCCTTGTGGGGCCTGGAAACAGGGGAGGTACCCAAAGACTGGAGGACAGCAGATGTAGTCCCCTTATACAAAAGTGGGAACAAAGAGGAAGCAGGGAACTACAGACCAGTCAGCCTCACCTCGGTAGTGGGAAAGATCATGGAAGCACTACTGAAGGAGAGATTGGTGGAACATCTGGTTGTCAATGGACTACAGGACCCAAGGCAGCATGGTTTCACCAGGGGGAGGTCATGTCAGACCAACCTCATTGAATTTTTTGACTGGGTGACTAGGGAGGTGGATCAGGGGAGGGCAGTGGACATGGCCTATCTGGACTTCAGCAAGGCCTTTGACACTGTGCCACATAGAAGACTATTACACAAACTGGGGAATATGGGTGTGGGCAGGACAGTAGTGTGGTGGGTAGGTAACTGGCTGGGTGGCAGGACACAGAGGGTGGTGGTAAATGGCTGTCACTCCACAGAGGGAAGAGTGACCAGTGGGGTACCACAGGGATCAGTGCTGGGACCGGTCCTATTCAACATCTTCATCAGTGACATTGCACAGGATCTAGAAGGCAGAATTTCACTGTTACGCTGATGACACAAAGCTCTGTAACAGAGTAGACACACCAGAGGGTGTAGACAGAATGAGAAGGGACCTGCAGAAACTTGAAGAATGGTCAAGGGTTTGGCAGTTGAAATTCAATGCAAAGAAGTGCAGATAATGCATATGGGGCACAAAACCCTGGCACAATATATCAGTTGGGGGTGAGGATATGGCATGCACCAAGCAGGAAAGGGATCTTGGGGTTGTCATCTCTGATGACCTCAAGGTAGGGAAACAGTGTGACAAGACATCAGGTAAAGCAAATAGGATGCTGGGATGTATAGGCAGGGGCATCACCAGCAGGAAAAGGGAGGTCATAATTCTGCTATACAAGACACTAGTGAGGCCCCACCTGGAGTACAGTGTACAGTTCTGGAGACCATACCTACGTAAGGACATAGACAGGGTAGAGAAGGTTCAGAGGAGGGCAACAAAGATGGTGCATGGATTGCATCACAAGTCCTATGAAGACAGGTTGAAGGAACTGAACATGTACTCCCTGGAGGAGGAGGAGAGAGGGGATATGATACAGACATACAAGTATCTTACAGGGAGGAACAGGGTGCAGGAAAACACATATTTTAACGAAAAAGATGTTTCAGGACTAGAGGCATGGGGATGAAGTTGGAGGAGGACGATTCAGAGGAAACATGAGAAAGAATTTCTTCACAGAACGGGTGGTGGACAAGTGGAACACCCTGCCAGAGGAAGTGGTGGGGGCTGAAACAATCACGGGATTTAAGAATGCATGGGATAGACATAAAGGGATTCTAGGGGTCAGGGGTAAGGGGAAATAGACTTCTAGGAAAACAAACTGAACTTACAAGCTCAAATGGGCAGACTGGGTGGGCCATAGGCCCTTATCTGCCGACACTGTCTATGTATCTATGTATCTATCAAGAATGTTTCTGCACAATGAATAAGGCCCTCTCCCATGTCCAGTGTTCAGTTCTGCTCCTATGAAATCCAACAGTTGACCAGAGTTCAAGTGTGCGATTTTATCCACATTTACCAGAAAACCAAGATCCTGCAGTGTTTGCTTTACCTTCTGTACTGAGCACACTGCATCCTCCTTTGTTTTTTCACTAACTAGAAAGTGGTGTAAGTAAGGGAATACACATCTTGTCTCCTTAAGTGCACTGCTACTATTGCCAGGCACTTTATGAGTAGTCTTGGAGCAGATCCGAGAATGAAAACCATTGCCTTGAACTAGCACTGTCCATTGCCCAGTCTAAAACGGAGAACTTTTCTGTGTCTTGGCCTTATGGGGGTGTGAAAGTAAGCATCTTTCAAATCCAGAGACCACAGACAATCTTCCTTTACAAGGATGTTTTGCAATGTCACCATCCTGAATTTTTCTTTCTTTACATGCTTGTTGAGATAACTTAAATCTAAAACGGGTCACCAATCCCCATTTTTCTGGTGCGTGTGGGAATACCCTGTGACTAGTGCCCTCCCCCACTGGGAGGTGGGGACTTTCTGTACTGCATCTAGCTGCAAGAGTTTCTTCTCCTTCAAGTCCAGTAGGGTTTCTCCTTTAAAAGGAGAGTTGGAAACACTTGCTCTTTTATAAATAAGCTTTGGAAATTTTGTGAACTGCAGGACTAATCCCTTTCCCACTATCTTCACGACTCAGTAGTCTGTGGTGATTTGCTCCCATTCCAAGAGATAATGAGACAGGCACCCTCCTACTGGTAATGGTATGGTGACCTGGGCAAAACTGTCAAGGGACGCGTTTGCCACAGCTGGAGGAGCTAAGGCTGGTTTCTGCATTGCTCCTTGTCTAACTCTGTCTCTCCCAGTGCCCCTCTGAGTAGGATACTCAGAACGCACACAGTAACTGTGATAGTAAACCCTTCTCTTACCTCCCCTTCTAGAGGGTCTGTAAGAGGAGATAGAGACCCTTTCTTTTTCAGTTTAGAGTTTAAATGTGAATTTTTGTTCAATTTGTTTTACATGTAAGCCTCTGATTTTTCTCCAGTAAGGGAACCCTCAAAGGGAAACTGTAGTTCCCTGTGTTGTGTGTCATTTGCTGTTCTAAGCCATACATATCTTCTAGATGCCGTGTCATTTGCGCCAGTAGCCACCTGAAACTGTCGCCTTGCAGTTCCTAATCCATCCTTCAGTTTATGCCAGACGAGCTTGTTCTTCTTCTGGCAACCTTTCACAAACTGGCAGGCCTGCACTCCACAGTGCTTGCTGACAGTGAGCACTGTAGCTTAGATAAGCAGCCTGTCTCAAAAACAGTGCCGCGTTTGTGTCTACCTTCTGTCTGTATAGTCAAACTTCCTGGAATCCTTTTCAAGGGCCACTAATGCCAAACACACTTCTGCTTTTTCAAATATTAAATAAGTATGCTCTACCCTTTAATGGTCAGGACTGGCATATACTGTATTTTGTCCACCTTTTTGTTAATGGCCAGAGCAGAAAGGGGTGATGGCATTACCCTGGCAGGGGCCTTCCTCACTGACTTGAGTCTTGACAGTGCATCTGCAGAGGCATTAAAACATTCAACTGCTGGTAGCTGGGGAGCGTCAGAGCAGTATGCTGCACAGCAATAAAATGTATGTCATCTTGCAACTCAGCATGGAGATTTCTGCTTCCTGGGTCTGACCTAGTGCAGCCGAATTGAGTGAGTGGAGATTTCAATTGTGTACTTGGCTCCAGAACTACGCCTTAGCCGCCTGGGAGTGTAAAAACATTTTAGTATGTTAGGTCCAGGAGCATGTTCATAAACTTGCTTCCTCAATGTCCACCTCTGTCTCAGTGAATTTGAGGTTCAGCGTAGCAGCCATGTGACTTACAATTGAGGAGTATGATATAAAATCTTTGTTGACCCTGGGAGGGAAACCAAATTCCTGTTCATGGGATACCTTGGACTCTAATGATTCCTCCTCTCCATAGTTCTCTTTCCTTCAATTCCACCATTTCCTGTGCAGGGTACATGACTTGAGGCAGCCACAATGGTAGGGTTTACTATGGTCTGCATGGCCAGAAAAACTGCAATATCCTTTTTATTTCTTCTGTGGAGCAAGCACATAGGCTGCTCTGGAACAGGCTCCTCCTGATCCTGTTTTCTGGGTGAGTTGGGGGGCACCATGTATTTCTTCTTGATAATTACAGACCCGTATCCATCTTGCCCATCCTCTCTAAAATCGTTGAAAACTGGTCTAGACTATGACCAATTAAAATGTCATATCAAAACCTTTTCACTGCTTAACCCAGCCCAGTCAGGCTTCCGAGCAAATCATAGCACTATTACAGCTTTGGCGAAAGTAACAAATGATTGGATCAACGCTGCCGATGCTAAGCTGGTTACTGGTGCAGTCTTTTTGGACCTTAGCAAGCATTTGATACTGTTGATCACAACCTTCAAGTCTCCTGCCTGTCCAACATAGGTGCTACTCCGTCCACCGCCGAGTGATTCATTAGCTACCTATCAGGGAGAACACAGAAAGTTAAAGCGGATGGCCTATTCTCTGCTCCCCTGCCTGTTGTCAGAGGAGTCCCCCAAGGCTCCATTCTAGGCCCGATCCTGTTCTCTTTGTACATAAACAACCTTGACTACCATATAACGAGCTCCAAACTGCACTTCTTTGCGGACGATACTGTTTTGTATACTTCTGGATCCACGGTATCGCAGGTCATGAATGTATTACAAACTGATTTCGCTCAGCTCGAAAATAATCTGGTAAAAGCCAAGCTGCTCCTTAATGCTAAGGAAACGAAAACAATGATTCTCAATCGTTGTACTTACCCTGGTTCCCCCTGACCAACCAAATGATTTCATAGTTGCTGCACTAGGTGAATCATTGGAAGTAGTTTCTAAATTCAAATGCCTGGGTATCTTGTTAGATAATAAGCTCTCATTTAATGACCACGTTGATGAGCTTTCCAGGAGGCTTAAAGAAAGATTAGGATTCTGCTTTAGAAATAAGTCTTTATTTCCCCTCAAGATACGCACTAGGCTTATACAGGCCACTTTCCTTCCCTTACTTGATTACGATGACTTGATATATACACTACAGCCTCAACTTCCAGCCTAAGCAAGCTGGACGTCCTTTATCATCGTGCGTTATGCTTCATTACCAACTGCCCCTACCGTACTCACCACTGTGACCTGTATGCAGCTGTTGGTTGGACATCTCTCACCACTAGACGTCTGCTCCATGCTGGTCTTTGGACCCTCAAGTTGCTGTTGCAGACATTACCATGCTACTTAACATCGCTAATCAGCATTTCCCGCAGTCCATATTCCCTTAGGAAAGCTGACTTTGTCCTGCTCGATACACCTAGGACTCATACAACCTTTGGCAAACGTGCCATTTCTTATACCCTTCCTTTCATGTGGAATCAGCTCCAATCAATACTAAAATTAACTAGCATTGTCTCTGTCAACTCCTTCAGAGTACTAACTGCATCTAAAATAAAAGATATTTGTAACTGCCACTAAGTCCCCTTTACCCCATGTCTGTTCCTTTCTATTGGCCCTTGTCATACTGAGTCCCTTAATCCCCAGTCTACCTTATCCCTTGACAACCTACTCCTTCCCCCACCCTGCCCACCCTTTCTTTTGTTTCCTTTTCCTACTTCTTTGCCTTCTCATTAAATATTGTATTATACAAAAACAAAGTGTTTAACTGCCCGGATATTGTCGGTTCCGTACTTGGATCCTTGAATCTTGCCACGAATTACCTTATTAGTGCACTGTATGCATTACTGTACATTTGTTTATCAATATGACATGCTGTATAATGTGCCATTGTATGTGTATGACCTTCAGGACCTCCTTGTGAATGAGCTTGCTCAATGGAGTTTTCTTCAAAAAAACTTGAAAAAAAAAAAAACTTCTCATGCTTTTTCTTTCCAGACACTGTAGACAACAGCTGGTCAGAATGCCTTTTGTTTTTCTTGCCATCTGCAATGTCAGAGCTCCCCCTGCTGGACACTCTATACTCTTTGCAGGGATCCAGTAATGTTTTGGCAGACTTTTCTGTCTCCTTTAACGAAGACACACATTTGCAGCTAGAAGTGTGCGAAAAAAAAAAAAAAATTCTGCCGGTGGAATTTCCGTGAAAGTTCGTACATCATTTTCGCAACTTTCGCGGAAATTCCGCCTTAAAACAGCAGAACAACTGTACTGGATATGGGTTAATGTATTAAACTGCAGCAAAAAAAATGCCACAGAACTGATCACTGTCAGTGGTCAGTTCTGAGGCTCTTCCCCCCACAGTTTAATACATTAATCCACCCCTCAATCGCAGGTCCCATGTAAAAAAAAAAAAAAAAACAAACAAAAAAAAACCCTCTACTCCGATCACTGGTGTCTAGTGCCCCCTTGCACCTGCCAATCACGGGTCCCATGTGTAAAAAAAAAAAAAAAATCTGTTCTGATCCCTGGGTGTCTAGTGGTCCCCCCCACCCGCCGAGTGTGGTCCCCCCAAAAAAGTTATAATTCCCTAGTCTCTAACGGACCCTCCCCCATCCAGGATCCCCTTAATAAAAAAAAAAAAAGGCAGTCTATCGATTCTGTCCATATTATTCCCTGATGTCTAGTGAATCCCCCTCCCTATCCCTGATCCACTGTAAAAAAAAAAAAAAATAAAAAAAATTAAATAATTTCCTGGTGTCTAGTGGACCCACCACCCCGACAGTTCGCCGCCACCCTGCTCCCTTCCCTCCCAACCGGGTCACCGGCACAGCCCTCCTCTCCTCCACAGCCGGAGGCCGCCTGAGCTGTCACTGAATGAGCATGTGCTTGTACAAGCTCATGCTCATTACAGCTCAGTGGACCGCTGGCTGTGGAGGAGAGAGGAGGACTGCGCTGATGGTCCGCTCGGGGTGCGGGGAGCAGGGTGGTGGCAGACCGTCGGGGTGGTCCACTAGATACCAGGGAATTGGGATTATTTTATTTTTCCACAGGGGATCGGGGATAGGAAGGGGTCCACTAGACACCAGGGAATAATGTCGATGGACTGCCTTTTTTTTTTTTTTTTTTTAAGGGACTGTGGATAGACACCAAGGAATTATAACTTTTTGGGAGGCCACAGTTGGCGGGGTTGGGGGAGACCACTAGACACCAGGGATGTGAGTTTTTTTTTGCTACATGGGACCCGCAGGTACCGGGGGCACACTAGAACATCAGGGACTGGAGTGGAGGAATTTTTTTTTTTTACATGGGACCATGACTGGCGGGTGCGAGGGCCACTAGAGTCCAGGAATCAGAGCAGAGTTTTTCTTTTTTTTTTTTTTTGAAACATGGGACCCGCGATCAGCGGGTGCGGGGGCACTAGACAATGGGGATTGGAGCAGTTATTTATTTATTTATTTATTTTTTCCATGGGACCTGTGACTGGTGGGGGGCACCAGGGATCACAACGGAGTGTTTTTTTTGTTTTTTTTTTTTTTACATGGGATCCATGATCGACAGGTGGGGGGCCACTAGACACCAGGGTGTTTTCTGGACAGGGTGCTGGTGGGTGGCATTGTATTACAATTTTCGACAGGAACTGGGGATGGAATAAATTCCACAGTTTATATGCATTATTTCACAGTTCAGCAAAAAAGTCCATGTAACTGGGCAAAAATCTGCAGAAGATCACAATTTCGCCAATGGCAGAAGTTCCAAAAATGTTCGCAAATTTTCTGAAATTTTGCAGATGTTCCACGAAAGTGGAATTCACAACTTTCGCTCACCTCTATTTGCAGCACTGTTCAGTCCCTTTGAAGTCAGGGACCACTGCGAGGGTGAGTGACCAGCTGATGCATGCTTTCCACCATCAGGGTAACCAGGGCTCCAGATAAGAATTTGGGGGGTGAGTAGTTTACTCCTCACTTTTAAAGTGAGGCGAGTAAAACCAATTTCAGATGCGTACAAATGACTCGATGCATTTGGCTGAAGAGTACATTTTTGGGAAATGACCGTATTTTTGGTAGGCAGTCTTTTAATTGTTATGCTAAAACATCAGTACCATAATACCTAGCAGTAAAAGACTACTAGTAGTAAGTACACACCCGTTGAAACAGTTTTGCAGCCACCACCGGTCAGCAGGGCTAGTGACTGGGAAAGTCCACCAGCCGGGCCCTATAGATTGTATAGTGTGTTGTGACACAGTATAAAAGTATGTAGGGCTAGAGGATTTTCCCAGTCACTAGCCCAGTAGTCCTGCTGGCTGCAAAACTTAATTTTGATCCGAGAGAGAGAGAGAGAGAGAGAGAGTCTTTACTAAAAAAATGTAGCTCTAATCACCTCCTTAGTGCTGCAACCAAAATTAGGGGGGTGGGGGTGACTGACAGGTGACAGCAGTCTCACATATTCTCTGTTTATGACACCATCTAGAAATTCTGGGAAGCTGCTGTGAGGCTGACTTCTTAGGGATAGAAATTGGCACTGTCGCACTATCCAAATGCTGGAGCCTGGTTCATTTTGTATAAGCCAGTGTAAAAGAGTGGATTTTCCTGGTCACTAGCCCTGTTGGCTAGTGGCTGCAAAGCTCAATTTCGAATCCTTGGTTTTGCTGACACGACAGCCAGACTGTATACACAGTATTCACAAACACACACTTCTGTTTAAAATCATTTATTTTATTGCAAAGAATGAACTGAGGACCCTGTGGTATTGATCATTTTACAGACTAGCTCACACTGCAGACTAAAAAGACACCCTCAGCTGCCCACAGCCGAAAATACAATACTAATGCCATGCCGTGAGGATCAAATCCAATAAAGCCAGATGTCCCCTCGGGACGCTGATAGCACCGCATGGCATCCACGACATGCATCAGGCACCACAACCTATCCCATTCCATCCCCATTCTCAAACACATCACCTCTTAAATTTGATAAACATTTTAGACCCACACCATGACGCAACCACTCCCGGACAATCTAAACCATCTGCCGACTCCATGAGATAAGGGAATAAGACCAGTAGTGCCTAGGTTTCAGCCCCCATAATGCAACACTGACACTACATGAACACGACACAAAAGGTGTGGACCATACATTTAAAAATATTTATTTCAATAATCAATTGCTCATAAATCATTTAGCGAACCTAACCATCAATGTTTGCTTATACATTGACGCCATACAGTCAGTATTCTCTAGTGCTATGTGAGGCCTCATCGGTCTGACTTCTCATACCCAACCGCAAGGTGCTGCATTTATGGCAGATAGGACCCAACATTATAGCAATGGAGAACAAACACAGACTACACAGCATCGACGTAGAAGCAATCACCGATAGCTAGGTTTCCTAGAGAAGCATGCCGTTTCTTTTTAAGTGTGCCAGATAATGAATAGGACAGTGCACATACTCCCAAATAAAAGTCTGCCTGACACGGTAAAGGAAGCAATTAAAAAATACAATCACAAATAGATCTTCACCAGTTACTGACTCCATACAGTCGGGAATTTCCTGAACTGCTGAATCCAGCCGGCCTGACCACCATCTGCCTGCTGCGTTCTATGGAGTTCCCGCCCGATTACAAGGTGAAGAGATTATTGTGTAAGATACACAGCCAATTGTGAGACACTATCTGAGAGGGCTCTGTGGAGGCTGCAAATGCGTGCATTTCTCTGACACTGAATGGCACCGGGGGGAGCACAAGGGCAAATTTTTTTTAAAGCAGAACGCAACACTTTGAGGCAGATCAAGTGCACTATACAATGGAATGCAGTTGCAGATTTGATACACTATTTCAGACAGAAACAGAGCATAATTGATTATTTTAGAAGCATAAATGGACCCTGTATGCAGTTCATCTGGAGCCCTGAGGGTAACCCCATCCATTATACTGTGTACTGTTTTTAATGGAGAACACTGTAAGGACAGTGATGTGGACTAAGAGCTGAAGGAGACTCCCGTTTAGCTGTGCCTTTGTGTTTTGGTTGGGAGAGGGACTTTGCAGAGTTCATAATTTATTAAATCGTGGCCAAAACAAAACACAAGCAGTGGTGATCTGCTTTCTCCAGAAACTTGTGACAGGATTCACACTTTTTAAATCCTGTTGGGCCTGTTTTGTTTTCATGTTTTTCACTCATAACCAATCGACAGACAAGGCTCACACATTTGGCTTTCGATGTTGCATTTGTTTTTTAAAAAAAATAAAAGCTAGCCAATTAGATTAAAAACAAGGTCTTAATACAAGATTTGCGGGGTTTTGTTTTTAAATAAAAATCATCACTCGGTAACTACTGAGATCACAGTTCTCCTGGTTCCAAAGAACCTGTAAAAAGTGCTCAAACAGCTGGCGGGGACTTGGGAACACCACAGGGGGGCAGCTCATTTGGGACCCTCTCATTCAGTTGTCCTGCCTCTCTGCTCCCCAGCCCTCCTTTTGTTGAACTCAACAGTTGGGGTTGCCATAATAAATAAGGCTTCAAGATAACCTGAATCCTATACAATTAGGAGGCATTTATTTAAAAGTGTGGAGGTTTTCACCCACTATCAGTCCCTCTTTTAGTCTATTGAAGTCCAGGCACTATTGTACCAATTATGCTGCACTGCTGGTTTTAAATGGTTTGTTTTTTCTGTAAGTTTTTTTATATGAGCAGAGTCAATCTGTATGATTACTATCTAAGTGTAACTTTATTTTGCTATTCCGACAAATCTATTTGTATGGTGGTCCCCAAATGCTGTGTACCGGGACATTAAATTCATTCATTTATATCCCTGGAAGACATATGGTTCACTCTGTCAGCTTGCAGGTAACCGATTTCTGTTTTTGTATTTAAAATCAAATGTTGAAATATTATATGTAACTGTATGTTTGATAGTACAATAAAAACTAAATTATAAAAAGTGCTCAAAAAGCAAATAAGCAAACTAATGTAGAGTACTAACATATTAACCAAATACACATTGAAATAAAAATGTTACATTTTTTGGCAAAACACAGCCACAAGTACAAGAAAAGGATTTTATGGCAATTGTACTCTCCAGCAGGCAAACAAATTTGATGCCAGAACACTTAACGAGTGTGTGACCACAGTGCAGAGTTCGAATTTGAAAGATTCCATCTCCGGGGCAACAACTCAATGATGAGACGATAACATCAATAGTAAACCTCTGCTGTTAGAAGATAAACACATACAATACAAATAGGCTACTCATCTGTAACCATAGTTCTAGGAGTGGTATATGTTTCATGTCCACAAATAGGCAGTCTCCCTTTAAGAGATGATCTTGCCAGACGGTCTTCAAGCGAACTCCTCCCACCATGTGGGTGGTACGCTCTTCCGCTCAGCCACGTGACGTCAGATCTTACACACTGGAAGCAGGGATCCGTTTGCCACTTGCCGGGGAAGTAGGGTGGGTGGTGTGGATGTGAACCATTTACCACTTCTAGAAAGTACAGTTACACAACAACTTACCATAACAGTAGATCTTCCGAGGACTGTCTCTTGCAGTAAGTCATTACTTATGGGAGTAACCACCAGGTGGTGCTGTCACACGGCAGCTTCTTCTAGCAGTCTTCCGTGGCGGCTGCCCACACAACATCACTTCCTGTGGATGTGTATAAGAGTGGGCGGCCCCCAGGACCCTCTGTTCACCATCGGCTTAGGCGAGCACAGCCTGGACCGAGGTAAACGAGGGCCAGAAAAACAGAGAACAGCGATCCCACCCAACGTCCTGAGTTGCAGATTCGAGGCAACAAGGCAGAGGGATGGTGGTTGGGGGACTTGCTGCAAGAGACAGTCCTCAGAAGAGCTACTGTTACGGTAAGCTCTTACATAACTGTACTACCTTCCATGGACTGGTCTCTTGCATTAAGTTACCACTTATGGGAGATTACCAAGCAGTAAAATCCAAATGGGAGGAAAGGCAAAGCCAAAGATGCAAAAGCACAATAAAATGTCAACTTCAACCGCACCTCCAGAGGCAGATAGGCCGGGGTGGGGTAAGGACTAAATGCCTGATAAGTAACAGAAATGTCTAACTCAAACCTCTTCTGTGCAAGCAGATAGGCCAATGGTTAGGCGAAGACATATGACATGAAACTAGGAGAAATGTCAACTCAAACCACACCCGCTCAGGCAGAAAGGCACAAAGATGGGTGAGGACAGCATGCAGGAGGCATGATATAGAAAGAAAGTACAGTTACGTAAGAACTTACTGTAGCAGTAGATCTTCGAGAGAGGCTCTTGCAGTAGGCAAGTACATATAAGACTGACGCCGGCAGGACCCCATGGAAAAATTTCTAGCTAGCAGTCCCTGGCGAGGACCGCCCACGCCAGGTGACCGCATCAGGACGCCGTATAGCGGGGCGGTCCCTCACGCCTGCCTTCCAGTTCTTTCCCGCCAAACACCAAAGGAGGCCAGACGACAGAGAAGCGAATATTTCCCTTCCTGGAAAAGGAGCTGAAAAAGCTTAGGGGGATGGAGGGCGGGAAGGTATTACCTACTGCAAGAGCCTCTCTCGAAGATCTGCTGTTACGGTAAGTTCTTACGTAACTGTACTATCTTACTTCGAGAGGGCTCTTGTAGTAGGTAATTACATACAAGACTGAGTCCCAAGCAGTCCGGAACAAGAAGAAGCACACGGGAGGAGGAAAGCTACTCAAGAGTAGATCCTTTAACTGTGAAGGCCTTAAGAAAGGAGGCCTTGCAGAACAGCCAACCCGAAGCCTGCTCTATGGCGAGAGGCAATATCCAAACTGTAATGTTTTGCAAAGGTATGGACGGAAGTCCAAGTGGCGGCAGCACAGATGTCTGCCGCTGACACATTCTTGAAACAGGCCACTGAGGTAGCAACCCCTCTGGTGGAGTGACCTCTTATTTGACCTGGAAGGGTCTTGCTGTACTTGTCATAACAGAAAGTGATGCAATGAGCCAACCATTTGGATAGGCATTGCTTAGAAACAGCATTGCCTTCTCTTTTGGGTGCAAAAGAGACAGTTGATCAGTCTTTCTGAGATCCTTTGTCCTGTTAGTGTAGTATCTCAGAATCTGCGTAAAGAAAGCAGGTAACTCTACGGACTAGTTCAATGTAGATTCCGCTACCAACTTGAGGAGGAACTTAGGATTGGTGCACAGAGCCACACGTTCCTTGTGGAAAATCAAGTATGGAATTTTACACATCAGAGCCTGGAGCTCGGGAAATCCTCCGAGCCGAGGTAATGGCCACGAGAAAAAGTGTCTTCCAAGAAAGGAACTTCAAGTCTACGGAGGCTGCTGGTTCAAAAGGAGGCAGAGTTGGTTTCTCAAGAACAAAATTCAAATCCCAAGGAGGGGGCGGGAACTCTAATAGGAGGTCTCAGGTGGAGAACCCCTCTGAGGAAAGTCTTCGAGACTTCCAGTTGTGCAAACGTTCTGTCTGCAAACGGAACGTGATAGGCCGAAATGGCCGCCATGTGGACTTTCAGAGAGAAGGGACTAAGACCTAGGTCGAAGAGATGGCGCAGGTACTCCAGCAGATGTCTCGCGGGGCAGGAGAAAGGCTCAATGTCTTTCGAAGCAGCCCAGATTGTGAACCTTTTCCACTTCATGGCATAGGTAGACCTAGTGGAGGGTTTCCTAGCCTCCACCAGAATTTCCACCACCTGAGGAGAAACTCCAATGCGGGCTTGGGCTAGGTCTGCAGGAGCCATGCATGTAGCTGAAGGGACTTGAGACCTGGATGGACCAGGGTCCCCCGATCCTGGGTCAGTAAACATTGCGACAGAGTAAGAGGGAGTGGAGGTTCCTCTGAGAATTGTTGCAGAAGAGAGAACCAAACTTGCCTGGGCCAAAAAGGAGCGATCAGAATCATTCGTGCTCCATCTGAACCTAGTTTGTGCAAGACCCGTGGGATCAAAGGAATTGGGGGGGAAAGGCATAGAAGAATCTGTCCTTCCAATCTAGAGACAGAGCATCTCTCCAGAAAATGCCTCGCTTTTGAATGAGCCAGCAGAAATCTGGAAGCTTTGCATTTTGAGGGGAAGCGAACAGGTCGACCTGTGGTGTTCCCCAATGTAGGAAGATATCGTCTAGGACCCCTTGATCCAGTTACCACTCGTGGGCCACGAGCGACTCAGCTTGTCTGCCAAGGCGTTTTCTACTCCCGGAACATGAGTTGCCGTAAGGTGAAGGTCGTGTTGTGCTGCCCAATCCCACACTCTCATTGCTTCCCAGCAAAGAGGGGAGGGCCGAGTCCCTCTCTGTTTGTTCATGTAGCATACCACACACATACTGTCCGTCTGGACGTCTAGGTGGCCTGGAAGGAGATACAGATGAGGGCTTGGAGTGCATAAAGCACTGCCCGGAGTGCGAGCACACTGATGTGAAGTATTTGTTCGAGCTTGGACCAACAGCCCTGGGTCCGATGAGGACCGAGATGGGTTCCCCAACCTTCGCCCGAGGCATCTGTGGTCAGAGTCTGGAAGGGGGAAGGAAGGAAGAATGGAGCCCCCCCCGAAACAGGTTCTCTCTGACCATCCACCACTGCAAGTCTCGAACCATGGGAGAGGAGAGCAGGACCAGCTGATCCAGGTCATCCTCCATTGATCCCATTGGGAGTGAAGTGTCCACGGAGAAACCCTCATGTGGAGCCGAGCACGAGGAACTGTTGGGATAGCAGCCACCATGAGCCCGAGAAGGTGAAGAACCGACCTTGCAGTGACTTGCCTGCGGCCGGACAACAGGTTCACCTGAGTCTGAATAGTGGACGCCCTGTCCGGTGGCAGGAAGGCCCTGCACAGGGTCGTGTCTGGTATCGCCCCGATAAACTGGAGTCTCTGGGATGGGATCAAATGAGACTTGGAATGGTTGATGGTAATACCCAGGCAGGCAAAGACCTGCTGGGTAAGTGAGAGGCAGCACAGGAGTTCCTCCCTGGGTGAGGCCGACAGGAGCCAGTCATCCAGATACGGGAAAACCTGCACTCCCTGGGTACGCAGGTAGGCCGCCACCACCGCAAGGCATTTGGTAAATACTCGGGGAGCCGAGGAGAGACCAAATGGAAGTGCCTTGAACTGGTAGTGGTCCCCCTAGAAAGCAAAACAGAGATATTTGCGGTAGGATGGGCGAATGCATATATGCAGGTAGGCATCCCGCATATCTAGAGCGCACAGCCACTGGCCTGAGCGGAGGAGAGGAAGAAGGCTCTGCAGTGAGAGCATTCTGAACCTCTTGCATTCCACGAATAGGTTCAGGGAACTGAGATCTAGGATAGGTCTTACGTCTCCTGTCTTCTTCGGGACCAGGAAGAAGTGGGAATAGTAACCCGTTCCCTGTAGGGGAAGGGGGACAGGTTCCATCGCCTGTTTCAGCAACAGTGCTGAAATCTCTTCCTGGACTAGAAGATGATGTTCCCGAGAGTACGACGATCTTTGGGGAGGCTGGTGAGGTGGTTTCTGTAGAAACTCTACTGAGTGTCCTGCGATTAGCTGGAGCACCCATGAATCTGTTGTTATCCTCTCCCAGCCCGGAAGGTGGAGGGAGAACCTCCCTCCTACCGGTTCCTCCGGGAAGCCTGGAGGCTGTGGGAGAGGGAAGGAGTCAGGTGGTATGGGGCAGCGCTGCAGCTGAAGCACCCGCTGCTTTTTTGAGCAGAGGAGGCTTGGCAGCTTTAGGGGCCTGGCATTTAGTGGCCCGCTTTCCCCGAGGTTTCGCCTTTGACCGGTTCCGTCTGCGAAAGGGACTGCACTGCTGTTGATGGATATGGTACATAGAGTCGACGGACTTTAGTGCCGTCCCCTTCTCCTGCAGATCGGTGATGATGTCCTTGACATCACCCCTGAAGAGCACCGACCCCCGGAAGGGTGCTTCCTGTATAGCGGACTGCCCTTCCGGGACCAACCCTGACACACTGAGCCAAGCATGACGTCGTAAGCCTGTGGCGAAAGCTGAGCTCCGTCCAGCAGTGTCCACTGCATCGTAAGTCGCACGAAGCATGTGTCGACTGGCCGAACGTGCAGAGAGGACGAGGTCAGACAGTTCCTCCTTGACTTTGTACTCCCTGCCCGGACTCTCGTTTGGTTTCCACCTCAGAAAGAACTGCCTTCTGGTAACCCCCCGTGTGACCAACACAGTTCAAGGCCCTGATCCCCAGCGTGGAAGAAGCGAAAATCTTCTTGCCATACCGATCCAGAAGACAGGATTCTTTATCAGGTGGCGATGAGCTAAGGCGTTTTGGATTAGCTGACCGGCCATGAGCGGCGTTAATCACGACCGAGTCAGCTCGAGGGTGGGAATCTAAATAGTCAACACCCTCTGGAGCCTGGTATAGTCTGTTCGACTTCCGTGGAAGAGGGGCTAATGCCAACAGTTGTTTCCAAATGGTGGTAACAAGGTGGGCATGAGGCTTTATCCAGGGTGGCACCAAGGTGGGAGCTGTAACGGGCAGATCCAGATGTTTAGCGAGTTTCAACCGCTGTGGGTCTGGCTCCAAGGATTACCACTTCTGCACTGCCTGGATTTTATGTAGCAGCTCCATGAAGGAAGGATCCTCCAGAGGAGACTTTGGAGGAGTCCTTGGCCTGGGCTTTGACAGAGAGCGAGGCTCGTCGTCCTTCTCGGAGCAGCCGTTGGAGACATCCAAGGAGGAAGAAACTGAAGACGACGACGACTCCCTTTCCCATCTAGGTGGAGGAACGGACCCTTTGAGAAGCCCTCGGGGAAGCATGTCCTGCCCCTTTCTGGACCCAGAGGGTTTAGCCCCTGGTGTCTGAAGGAGGGAAGGGAGTTTGTCGTTGTGGACATACGGGAACCGGTACCGGCACCGTCGTCGGAAGATGACTCTCCAGCTCTCTGGTGAGCTGAGCCTTGGCCTCAGCCCACCAGGAGGCTAGAGTCTCCTGCAAATCCAACGGCGGCTGGGGGCGGTGGAGGAGGAAGAGGAGTGGGGATAAGGTATGGGTTACACCCATAGAGTGAGTATCCATAACCCAACGCGGGAAGTCCGCCAGCCAGGTATTGTGGCATTGGGTACTGCGCAAGGCCTGGTAGGCCGGGCGCTGGTACTGCGGTCCCGGCACGACAAGGCCAACAAGACAGCGCGCCGGGTACCCAGGAGCCGGGAGCCGCCGGAGCAGACGATCCCGCCAGAGGACCCATCGGGAGGAACTGGAGCAGAAAGCCGGAGGGCTCGGAAGCGCCGGGCGACATCCGAAACGGATGTCGCCTCGAGTCGGCACTCACCGACGCCTGTGCCGCATCCGGGAGCCGGTGTCAGATCAACAGGAGGTTGGTCTCACGGAGGTGAACAGGGACCTCAGTGTCACCCGGTGTCCCCGGAGGGCAGCGAAGGCTGCGGGGAGCCGGGAACGATGGACGTGGGAGGGTCCAGCATCGGCTCATCCGCTGTGTGGCCGTCAGGCGGGCCGACGTGCGTCTTGCCAGCGGGGGCCAGGCGGGCGCCAGAGGGGCCAGCGTCCGACTTAACAGAACCTCCGCCAGAGGCAGGCCGCAATGGAGGGGCAGCCTGGTCAGGCAGAAGAGGGGTCGTGCACCGCTCAAAGGGTCGGGCGACTTACCGGCCTTCTCTGTGCGGATGTCGGAGACCTGACGTCCGCTTACTGGAGCCGCCCGCCGGGCAGGCCGCTGGCGCGGGCTTTACGCGCTGAAGCCTCCAAGAGACCGGAGGCACCCGACTGGCCCGAGCATGAGCCAGACAGGCGGGCCGACGCTGCCTTAGAAGCCTCTAAGGCAGCCGTTGAGGATCGGTCCCCCGGGGTGGGATGTTACCTTCAACACAGCGACTCCCGAGGGAGTCGCGGTGGGAGAGGAGCCCTTGTCCCGGTGCTTTTCTTTGTCCTTTCTCTTGCGATGGCCTTCAGGGGAAGTTGACGCCTGCAGAAGTTTTTTTGAGTTCTTTTTCCATGAAGCTCATCTTTCTTTTTGAGAATGTGGGCTTCCACGGACTGCTGCCGCCTTCTCCGGGTGGCCGCGTTGAAACTCAGGCAGTGCTGGCACTTCTCTACTTGATGGTCGGAGCCTAGACAAAAAAGGCACAGGGAATGGCCGTCCTTGTACGGGAGCTGGGCGCCGCACAAGTCGCACTTATTTTTGTGCTCGGAGGGTGTAGGGGATGACATACACAGACGAAATGACTGACGATTCCTAGGAAAAAAGCGAAAAAACTCGGTAAAATAACTGACGAAGGAGCCTGATGAGCAAGGAACTTTTCCACGAGGCACTGGCATAAGCTAACCAGGAAAGAACTGGAAGGTGGGCGTGAAGGACCGCCCCTTTATACTGACGTCTCCCGATGCCGGTCACCTGATGTGGGGGCGGTCCCTCGCCAGGGACTGCTAGCTAGAAATTTTTCCGTGGGGTCCTGCCTCCTGCCGGCATCAGTTCTATATGTAATTACCTACTGCAAGAGCCCTCTCGAAGTAAGATCTGTAGATGGCCAGGCACAGCGATTCATCCTGATGAGGCAGAGGTCAACAGGCCCTGGCATAAAGTCCAAGTCAGTAAATAGGCAAGTAGAGCAGATCAGATAGTACAAAAAGGAGCACCAGGGGGAAAAAACATCCTGGATGGCCTTAGGAAGGAACAACTGAAGGGCTCCAGCAGGGAGAGTGGCAGGAGTTCCAATCAGATCCGCATGGAGGAGTGAAGCATCCAGTCCAGGAGCAGCCTCCAAGAAAGGTAAAGAGATCCCCAGGTGCCTCCGAGGCCAGCAAGAGGAGGCAGGGGGTATCTGAAATGCGGGTTAAGGCGCAGAAGTGGGTCCAGTACCCTGTGAGGGACGGGGATGCTGCAGAGGAGCAGAATGAGCTGCCCCCCCGGAGGCCCTACCGTGGTCCCGAGAGGCACCCCAGTAGGGGGGGCTGGGCCTGAGGCGGCCCACCTACAGGGACGCAGGGGTGGGACCTGGGGACATGAGAGGTCCTGAACAGACCGGAGAGTATGCCCCGAAGCCTGAAGGGAATCCAGGATGGACTGAGCAGCAGGTCTAAACAGCAGGTTCCCAGAAAAAAGGGGCATCGGCGACTGACAGCTGGACGCTGGGCGGCAAATCTGAAATCCGCATCCAGGCTAAGTGCTGAAGGGCGACACCAGAGGCCGAAAGGCAGGCCGATGAGTCAACCGCATCGAAGCACGCATGAAGCAGGTGATGGGAAAGGGATGGCATGACAGACAGTGGCTGAGCTGATCAGGGCCACGAGGGGCAGGCCGAGCAGAACCAGGACGAGACCAAATATGAGAGAGTGTGTGAAAATACGCAGGAACCAAAGGCGGGACAACCATGGCAGGCTCCTCGGGAACATCAAGACAGGCAGCCATGTCCCGCGAAAGGATTCCTGATCCGCAGCAGGGAAGCCAAAAGCGTTCTGGATCTGCAGTATGAGCTCCGTGAAGGAAGGATCTGGGAGTGAGGAGGGATCAGAGGGTTCAGGCGGGGCGGACTCCAAAAAGGAGGACGTGGGGTGGCGGGGAGAGAACCAAGGTCCCCATGGTCCGAGAGGTCCCCACCAGGAACATTCCCCATGAAAGGATCCCCCATGCTGGAATCTCCATAAAGGGAGTCCACATAAATGGGAGGGGGGAGTCAGGCAGGAAGTGCCGGATCCAGGCCCAGGTGGATGAGACGAGGCCTAACGAGAGGAGACCAGACCCTAGCTCATGGACCATAGGACCTCCAGCACAATGCGGGCGATGCCTCCAGCACAATGCGGGCGATGCCCGGCACTTGTGACGGGGGAGGTCCAGAAAGAGGGCGCCCAAGGGCGGTGCTAGGAGGAGGGCGAGTCAGCCCGGTAACCGCTGACACCCGAATAGCGAGGGAAGGCACTCCGACCCTCATGATCCAGGACCGGCAAAGGGCAAGAGACTCAGAGATCGTCCTCTCAGCAGCAGGACTGAAGGCCGGAAGCGTCGTGCCCAAAAGAGTGCTGTCCCAGACAGCAGAGGAGGCCCCGAGGACACGAAACAAGGTGCGGGGCGAGCCGGGAGGAGGTGAGAGCAAAGCCCTGAGCAGGGGTGTCCCGGGTGGGAGGCCCTTATCGCCAAGGGAAGCATCCCTGTCAAGGAGGGAAGAAGGAGAGGCTCCTCCGTCGACGGTGGAATTAGCCTCATCGATGAAAGACCAGAAACAAACTTCTCCATCGATGGTGGAAGCCGTCCCGTTGTCGAGGCATGCAAAACATGCAGTTTTGTCGCTGGGAGAGGCTTCCCCGTTGACAAGGAGTGCCACATCGATGGAGACTAAGACTCTGCCAATGAGAGAACAGCAGAATCATGTCCCGTCGACAGGAGAAGAGCTCCCATTAACGAGGGACAGCAAAGAACATGCGTCATTGATGGGGGAAGTATTCCCGTCGACAAGAAATGTTCCGTTGACAGGGCAACACAGCCCGTTGACGGGAGATGTTCAGAAACCAGCTCCGTAGACGAGGCCTGTCGAAGATAAAACGAGCCCAGCAGGCTCAGTCGATGGGGGAGCAGCCCCGATGATGAGGAATGCTCTGTCGATGGTGGAGGAGCCACCGTCGATGGAATAAGGCGGAGGGAGTGTGAATCCTGCTCCCTCCTATGCCTGGAACAAGTGCCCTTGACCGGGGAGCCTTATGGGCACCCCCGGAGGTCCATTCCAGCCTGGCTGGATGATCAGCCATGAACAAGTCCCAAGGCCCAGCAAGAGAGCCTGGGCCAGGGAGCAGCAGGCGTGCTGTGAGCAATGAGGGCTGGGGGCACTGTGAAGAGCACAGGCCCATCCCAGTGGAAGAGGAAGAGCCAGGGTCTGGAAGTAGTACTCATATCCAGGACCAAAGGCAGGAGCCGGGGGTGCAGCGAGTGGTGCACAGGCCCGGGTCCTGGAAGTAGAAGAGCCAGGGCCTGGGAATGTTCCACAGGCCCAGCAGAGAGAAGCAAAATCGGGCTGAGCTGTTAATAGCAGCCCTAGTGAATCCCCAGACCCAGCATGAGTGCCT
Source organism: Neoceratodus forsteri (assembly GCA_016271365.2). Classification (NCBI taxonomy): domain Eukaryota; kingdom Metazoa; phylum Chordata; order Ceratodontiformes; family Ceratodontidae; genus Neoceratodus; species Neoceratodus forsteri. The sequence goes on from CM057450.1 coordinate 311,098,532, forward strand.
GGACCAGGGAGCAGCAGGTATACTGGGAGCACAAATGGAACACTGGGCCTGCTGTAGAAGAAAAAAATAAAATAAATCAATAAATAAATCAGGCAAGACCCTAAAGAAGCCCCAGACCCAGCAAGACAGCCCAAGACTGGGAGCAGCAGGGGTACTGTGAGGGGGTCACAGGCCTGCTATGGAAGTCCGGGGGTGCTGAGAGCCAAGTCCCAGGTCCCGGACCCAAAGGTAGAAAATCAGTTCAAGTTCAAGTTGAAGACTGCAACCCAGGAGGTCAGGAGAGCAGAGTGTGCGAGCTGAAGCCGGCAGGAAAATGAACAGAGGGTACTGGGGGCTGCCCACTCTTACACCCATCCACAGGAAGTGATGTCATGTGGGCAGCCCCCATGGAAGAAGCTGCCATGTGACAGCGCCACCTAGTGGACTCCCATAAGTAATGACTTACTGCAAGAGACCAGTCCGTAGAAGAGCTACAGTTACAGGAGAGTAACCTAGTTTTCTAGGGATGTGGATATGGTTCACTTATCCACACACAGGCATGTTTCCAACAGCTCTCAATGAGGTGGGGGCAAGGCGTGCACCCCTATTTGGCGAAGAAGGACTGGAGAACCAGGGTCCCACAAGCAGCATCCCGGCTTGACTTTAGGTTGATGATGTAATGGGAGATGAAGGTGTGTGCTGACTTCCAGGTAGTCACCCTACAGATCTCCTGTATGGGGATATCCCTGAAAGCAGCCACCAAGGCAGCAGTATGTCTGGTGGAATGAGCCCTACAGGAAGCTCCCTGCCTGCCAACCTACACCAGAGACTGATGCAGGATTTGATCGACCTGCCAGTCATCCACTTAGCTGCCAGTCTGCCAGGTGCGGCTTCAGCGTATGTTACAAAGAGCTGGCAAGCCTCACCCCGAACTCCAGCAGTATGCGCCTTATAATAAGAGAGTGCTCATCGCAGGTCCAAGGTATGGAGCCTACATTCAACCTCCAAAGATGGGTTGGTAAATAGTATGCCAGGAAGCTGATCACCTGGTTAAGGTGAAACTCGGATACTATCTTCGGGACGAACTTCAGGTGGGGACTAAGGACGACCTTGTCCTTGCGAAAAACCAAGCAAAGAGACTCCACCAACAGTGCCTGGAGCTCACTGATCCTTCTGGCAGAGTGGTAGCCACCAAGAATGTGTTTTTCTGTAATAGATGAGACACTTCACACCTGTGCACAGGCTCAAAAGGCTTGCCCACGGGCACTGCTAAAACCAGCAACAGATCCCAAAGTGGTGGTGGTTCATGCACCTGCAGGTTCAAGTGATCAAGGCCCTTAAAGAAGAGCCTGACCACATCCACCTGCACCACTGCCGGCATACCAGCCCATGGCTGGTATGCAGAGATGGTTGCCAGGTGCACCTTGAGGGTCGCCAATCTCAGCCCCAGCTGGGAGAGGGACCACAGACAGTCAAGAATGCTAGTCAAAGGGCAGACAAGGGGATCAAACTCTTTGCCCTGGCACTAAAAGGAAAATCTTCTCCATTTAAAAGCATAGCATTAACAAGCCATCCAAGGCATAAATTAGTGTCAGACACTTGATAAGCAGCCTTTGCTAATCAAAATGAAAAATGATTAGCTACTGGTCAAAGTTGATTAGCAGTAGGGGGGGTCCAGAATGTGGGGTAGATGGCTAAAAACTGTGAAAAATAGCCCAATTTGCACATTCCAAGCCCTGTGATGCTCCATTTAAAAGCACAGCATTGATAAGTCATCCAAGGCATAAATTAGTGTCAGACACTTGATTAGCGGTCTTTGCTAATCAAAATGAAAAATGATTAGCTACTGGTCAAAGTTGATTAGCAGTAGGGGGGTCCAGAATGTGGGGTAGATGGCTAAAAACAGTGAAAAAAATAGCCCAATTTGCACATTCCAAGCCCTGCGATCCTGGAAAAATGTGATTAGCACCTACAGTGAATCAAAACTGAAACTAATTTGCAATTGCTGTTTTCTGATTCGCAAACTGTGATGCGAACCCACTTATTTTGTGCCTTGGTCATCTCCTTTCAGGATGCTTCCACAATGCGGAGCAGACTGTCCAAAAAGTCCCAGAGCCTGGATCTCTAGCCACTCAGAAACCAGACTGTGAGGTTCAGGGATTAAAGGCTCAAGTGCAGATCTTCCATTGATGACAGGAGAGCAGATCTGGGGGCAAGGGCAACCACCACAGAATTCTCCTGCTCAGGCTGAGAAGATCCAGGTACCAAAACTGGTGGGGCCAGTCCGGTGCTATCAGGATCATCTGTGCCTTGTCCCTCAGCACAGTGACCACCACTTTGTAAAGCAAGGGAAATGGAAGGAAGGCATACAAGAAGCCTGGGATCCAGGGTCTCACAAAGGCATCCCCCATCAGTGTCCCAGACTGAAGGGGGCAGGCACAAAACGGTTTACCTATCACGAGGCAACATCTACTTTGCTGACATCCTAGACAGTGACAGACACAGTGCAGAGTGTCAGCATTGTACTATCGGTGATGTCAATGTGTTTTCTTCAGGGGGCTGTCCGCCCCCCCACCACCCAGTTTCTAAATATACAACTCCGAGCTGGAGTTGTCTCAGGGAGGAGGTGAAACACCTGGAGATGCAGTGCCAGCGTCAGTGGGGATCATCACAGCGACCCGATGCTTTCTGTCGAATTCTGCCGCCGTGATGGTCTCCACTGTGGCAGTTTCACTGTGTGGTTGGCACACTGCACAAAACACCCTCAGTTTCGTGTTCTCCCTGGAAGCAGAGGTCCACTAGAGGAGTGCCCCATAGGGAGAACAGGTGGTTCATCACCACCTAAAGCAATGACATGTGCGTCTTACCCACACAGCTGAGGGTGTCTGCCAGCTAGTTGTCGGCTCCCGTGACATGAATTATCTGGAGGTCAGCACCCAACCAGCGCAAAAGGGTCCAGTTGTGGAGGACCTCCCGATACAAAGGAAGGGAATGCATGCCGCCCTGCTTATTCGGGCAGAACATGGTTGTGCTGTTGTCCATCTGGACTTGCATGAACTGACCCCAGGCAAAAGGAGCGCATTTTGTCGGAGCGAGGCGCACTGCACAGAGTGCTAGCAGGTTGATGTGGTGACAGGACTCCCTGGGGGCCCAGAACCCATGAGCTCTGTGGCCTGCCAGGTGGGCCCCCACCCCACAAGAGATGCATCTATAGTCAGAATGACTGACAGCTCTGGGTGGATAAACAGGACTCCTTCCTCTTTTATTTATATAGTTTTTGTTGAGCAGGGAAGGAGGACTACACAATTCTGCCTATTTTCAGCCTTGTCCAGGGGAAGGGGGATAGAGATGGATGCCAACTGACACTGAACCAAATTAAGTTTTTGGTGGTATTTTTCGTGATGCTCTTCATGTTCTGGGACAAGCCAACACTGGATGGCATCCCACATTGGCTGGTTCACTGCAACCGGATGGTCCAAGTGACCTAGGCGCTGAGACCACTGACAGCCCAGCTCCCACTGAAGGTGATGAATCAGCCAGTAGGACCACCTGACCACGCTTGTGCAGGATGCCATGTAGCTGCAGGAAGACCCAGACTAAGCATTAGCACCCAACCTGAAATGATCAGGCAAAGTGGGTAAGATCCAGTGCCCGGTTTGCAGGAAGTCGGGCCTTGGCCCAGAGGGAGTCTAGCTCGGCCCCAGTGAAGAGTCACCTGTGAGGGGTTGAGTTCAGACTTGGCTGAACTAACCACAAGGCCCAAGTCTCTGCAAGTCTGGAGGGCCAAGTTCCTGGACCGCTCCACTGCCTCCTTGGATGACTCAGCTTATCAGCCAGTCATCCAGGTAGGGGTATACCCTGACCACCCCCTCGTGCTGTAAGAAGGCTGCCACCACGACCATGCACTTAATGAAGACTCTGGGTGCCAAGGAAAGTTCAAGTTTCTTAACAGGAAACACTCCATTGAGCAATCTCATTTACAAGGAGGTCCTGAGCAGACCAGTCATATACACAAACAAAATTGGGCGTCTATACAATACATCATATACACAAGTATGTTAGGTAATTATACAATACATGGGGTAGAACAAAGCCAAAAATAAAAGAATATACATGAATAACAAAATAAAAAAATATATACAGTCGGCCTCAAGTACTATACAGCAATGAGGTTAACACATGGTACTATAGAGCAATCAGTAACACATGGTAAGAACATTTGGTAGCAATGATTTGCATTCACAGGGTTACACCATGGGACAAACAGAGGGTATCTGGTGAGAATCTGAGGCATAGAAGAGAGGGGAGGAAACAGATGGGGATAGGAGGGGGAAGTTGATTGAATCAGGGGTAGGTAGGCGAGGGCATGAGCGAAGAGCAAGGGGGAAGGAGGGTGGAACTGAGGGCTGAGATGAGGCTGGTTTGAGAAGCATGAGGTGTATGACATATAGTCAGTAACAGGCACAGGAGTCACAAATTTTGCTGATGACCAGTTTTTTGAAATTGTGTAGGGGTATTAGGTTTTGTAGTTTGAGACTAGATTGGGCTTTATTCCAGGCTGCCGGTACAGCATGGCTTATAGCCATTCCTCCGAACTGAGTGCGGGTGCATGGGACTTCCAGCATAATGTGATCATTGCTGCATAATGAGTATAGGCAGGTAGTACGCTGAAAGAGAGTAGAAATATAGGAGGGGAGCTTAGACAGAAGAGCTTTGTATAACCAGGTGAGAGTGTGGATGAGGCGTCTAGTCAATAATGAGGTCTGCCCAGACAGGCATAAAGTTTGCAGTGATGTGTGCGTCGGTGGGCGTTAGAAATTAATCGAATCACTCTGTGGTAGAGTATGTCCAATTTGTGAAGCAGAGAGTCCAAGCATCAGCCACAAACTAAGTCAGCACAGTCGAGGAGTGGCATGAAAGTTGTCTAGACTAATCGTAGTCTGGCTTTAGTAGTAAATAGTGATTTTTTCCGGAAGAAGAAGCCAATACGTTGCCTCAGCATTTTCGCAAAGGAAGTAATATGGACAGAGAATGTTAGATGTTGATCTAAGTCACAACCTAGATATTTCTCTGGATGGGACTTCCATGGAGACCTGCACCTCCTTCAGATATTTTGGTGTCTGCCGCGACCAGCACCTAGATTTTTCTGTGTATATCGATGCCATCCACAAGAAGCTCCACCCCAGGCTGGGCACGTTATACCATAACCGTGGTTGCATCCTGCTGCCAGCTTGCTGCGCTATTGTACAAAAAAATGATCCTCCCAATCTTTGACTACGGGGACATAGTCTACAGTGCCGCTCCCAAGTCCACTCTACCCAGACTGGACCCACTCTTCCACTCCTTCTGTTGTTTTGCTCTTGACTGTCCTCCTCCCATCCACCACTGCGTCCTCTATCAGTCCCTGGGAGTCCCCTCCCTACAGGACCGACGGGCTGTCACACTGCGCACGGTTCACAGCCAAGTTCTGGACCCAGTCTCTACCCACTTATCTCACTCCTAAATTATCTACTCCTGCCCTTCCTGCATACGCGCTGAGGAACAATGATGCCAGGCTCCTATCTGTACCACACATGTCCACAGCTGCAGGCCAGGCAGCTTTCAATGTATCGCATGCCTAAACTATGGAACTCCCTCCCTACGGCCATTCGGCATGCAGCCACCACCCAGCACCTTAACTCCCTCCTCAAACTACATTACTCCTCCAGCTGCTCATGTGACTAAATAATCTTGCCCACCCTAGGGTCAGCATCCTCCTATTGTGTATGCATAAGTTAGACCCGAAGGGTTCTGTGTGTATATTGTAGTTTGTCTGTTTCTACATGCCTTGCACCACTAACTACTGATGCACTGTATTTAAGTAATGTTCTGTACTTCTGTGCCTGGTATTTTACGTATACCGTATTCTCTCTTAATCACTTTTGTACCTTGTATTCAAACTTATTGCGCTCTCCATTACCCCTCCCCCAGGATGCATCTGGAATCAAGCAGTAGCCTGCTCAGTATGCCTTCCTGGTAAAACTTTTAAATAAATCAATTTAAAGTTACTGGCTACATCAAGGAGAGTTTTGATGGGGAGACAGGGATGCTAGCGCGTTTGTGATGGAAGTGAGCTGGTTGGAATAGAAGTACATGACTTTTGTTTTTCCGGGATTTAAAAAGTTTTGATTGCACTAGGCTGAGTTGGAGGAGATCAAATTTAGATTGGGGCTCCATTTGGGCTTTAGTTACGGAGGGTCTGGATATGTACATCACAGTGTCATCTGCGAGCAGATGAAGTTTTACTTTGGTAAGATTATTTCCAATAGTACTGATACAAAGCATGAATAGTAGAGGTCCAAGGATCGAGCCTTGTGGAACATCTCTCGTGAAAGGAAGGAGTGGGGAGAGTGAATCATCTGCTTTCACCTCTTGTAGTCTGCCAGGTAGCTACTGAACCATAACAGTGCAGGGCTGGAGATGTCATGGCAGTGTAGGGTACTGAGGAGTAAAGTATGATCAATGGTGTCGATGGCTTTACTGAGATCCAGGAAAATAGCACCTGTAACTTGTTTCTTATCCATGGTGAGGAACCAGTCATTAGTGACTGAAGCTAGTGCTGAAGTAGTACTGTGGGCTGATCTGAATCCAGAATTGAAGGGTTTATTAGGTTGTTTTTTTTTTTTTTTTTTGAGTTAGTCTCTTAACTGGGCATTTACTAATTTTTCAAGGAGTTTTGAAAGGAGGGATAAAACGAATATGGGGCGGTAGCTGTTCACGTCCATAGTGTCGCCTGATTTGAACAGTGGTAGAACCTGCGCTATCTTCCATGCCTTAGGGACAGAACTGGAACTGGTGAACAGATTAAACAGGTGCAGTATGAGGGCTGTTCGGTACTGGAACCAGCTTTAAGGAAGAACAGTCCTATTCCATCAGCACCTGCAACTTTGCTTACATTTAGGTTGAGCAGGAGGTCCTCAACTTCTTTGTATTGGAATGGGGCAAAGGGGAAGATGTATTTTGATGCTACTGGGGGAATTCTAGGTAGGCTGGAGATAAGAGATAAAGGAAAAAATGCATGGCTTGAAACTGGTATAGAACCCTTTCTTCGCAGAACTGAAGGTACCGCAAATGGGACAGACAGGTCCAGGGTGCAGAACCACATGACCTGCTCCAGAGATGGTACTATCTGGTTTAAAGTGAACATCCTAAACTTGCACTTCCGGAAATACTGATTCAGAATGTGGAGATCCAGTACTGGGTGCCAACCCCCGCCTGTTTCAGGACCAGAAAGTGCCTGGATATGAAGCCCCAATCTGCCATGGAGTCTGGGACATGGGTTATGGCTCCTTTTTCTAAAGTTGTGCAATGTCCTCCCTGAGGGCGAACAGTGTGTCCTGTGACACCACTGACTCCCTTGGTGCATGGCGTCAGTAAGGCGGGGGAGCCTCGAAATCAAGAGGCAACCCTTCACCTACCATCTCTACAATCCACTTGTCAGAGGTAATTACAAACTAAGCGTACCAGAAGTGGCACAGCCAACCTTCCAGGGGGAGCTGCGGCAGGGACTGGATGGGAGGTAGACACTCCCCAACCCGTCAGTGGGCAGCTTTGGAGGGGCACTGGCACCTGCTGCCAGAGGTGCACCTCTTACCCTGCCTTTTTGGGGGCCTTGTCCAGGGAACTTGGTCCTGGGGCACCAAGCCTGCGAAGGCCCCTGCTGCTGCCTAGGATGCTGTGATGGAAAAGACCAAATCTGAAAAGGATTTTTCTCTTACTTCTGCCCTTTCTGATCCTTCTGCAAGAAGGTCACATAATCTAGGGTGGCACTGGACTTCTCAATCCTAGTGAAGTGGCCCCCCACCCCAGGGCCAAAGAGGTCGGTGCCCAGGAAGGTGACAACAGCCAACTTGTGCTGGGCGTCTGCCATAATCGCCAAAATATTCAGCCAGGCCCTGCAACCCATCACGACAGCTGCTGCCATGGCACGGGTGCAAGAACTGCCCACATCCAAGGCCATCTGAGGCTGGTGTTCAGCTAAGTGCTTGACCCTAGTCTCAGATCACTCTCACTGCCAGCCACTTGTTTGCAGAAGGTAAAGAAGGACAGTGTCTAGGACTCCCATCGGGGAGTAAACAAAATGGGCCATCATCAGAGCACAGCTACCTGATGGAGACCGACGGAGGATGTGGCATATACCTTTTTAGCTGTGCCAAGCTTTTTGTACTCTTTGTAGAGAGGCTTGTCCACGTCCCCTGTATCTCCAGATTTGCAGAACATTGCATCGACAACCAGACCCTTGGACGAGGAGTGGTCCAAAAATCTAGATAAGGTGCTAGCAGAGACCGCACACTTATGGACCATAGGAGCAGAGGTTGCCAAGCAGGAAGCTGCCAAAGCTCCAGCACCAGTCCCTGGATGGCTTCAGCCATCGGCAAGGCAACACCAGGATACCTGTCCCTGTCTAGGATCTCAGTGAAAGAATATTTAGCCCATTTCTGCACTAGCTAAAAGGGAACCTTCACTGACTCATACATGAGTCTAAGAAGAGACCCCACAGGACACTGACCCATGGTCAGAAGTCAGTTCTACAGAATCACAGTTGAAGGCATGAGCCCTCGAAGACTGCATCCAGGACCCATGAGAGTCAGTCGAGGAGTCTTTGAAAACGCCCCTTTTCAGTTTGCCATCATGCACCACTCAAGGCTTGTTCGAGTGTGTGATCTCCACTGTCAACTAGCCTGGCAAGCCAACAGTCGGACGGGAGTCCTTGGAGGGGGCTCTTTCAGCAGAACAGGCAGATGCTAGGTAACTGCAGGGGTCAAGGGTGGAGCTCTACCCTGCCCAACCAAGACCATATGCTGCCAAGGGAGCTCTTTTAGTGCCGCCACACACAGCAATGGAGTCTCTCATTGTCAGAGGATGAAGAGGAGCATCGACAGCAGCACCTCCCAGTCGAGGGAGACCAAAAGCGTGAGGAATCCCTCAATGAGCATCAACGGGATTGATGCTATGAAGGAGACACCAGCAGAGGGGTACTACAGACTGCCCACACAGGCTTTGATCATTCAACCCCAGAGGGAGACAACTCCTGAGAGGAGACAGCTGGGTTCACCAACTGCTCCTGGACCTCCTACTGAGTAGACAGAGTCGAGAAAAATCTCGATTGCCTGCTCAACCCGCATCATGACTGACTAGCTCAACGAGGGCACCGTGGAGCTAGCAGCCTGGCCCTCGATCATAAGTCTGGCCGAAGCCAAATGCTTAACAGCCATTACGTAGTCAGGGGAGTCAAGGGAGTCAGAAGGGCATACCCTTTTCCAATCCCATGACCAATGGAGGGACATTTAGATTTCTTAATCTTACCACTGCAATAGGGCTCTCCCTGAAGATCTGGAGGGTTCTGCACATTTCTCGAAAGTTACCCACAAAAACTGGGCCCACACTGTCCCCCAACAGGAGCAGTGCGGAGACTAACAAGGTACCCACCAAGGCCTTAGCCGCCACCTCTTCTATGGCTGCTATCTGGGCTGTGATCCCACAGTTGCAAGGGCCACTTTACATGCCTGCTTAGACTTCACTAGAAGGTCTCACTTTGACGGCCGATCGAGAAGACAGGCTCAGTAGTCTTCTAGGGAGGAAAGAAGCATAGCCTGGCACAGGTTGCAGGTGGCAACGTCATGCCAGTCACCAAAGCAGTAGATGTACAACATGTGTGGATCCGTCCGTGACATTTTCTGGTTGCACTAGACACAATGCTTAAAACTGTGAACCAGCTTAGCATCCCTGCGATCCATGAAGTCAACGGAGACTGAGACAGAAAAAATGGTTACATAAGAACTTACCGTACAGTAGATCTTCAAGTGAATCTCTCATCAGATCACACCTATGGAAATTAGCCATCAGGTGCCAGGATCACATGGAAGCTTTTTCCACAGCAGTCTAGTAGAGGCCGTCCATGTCAATGTCATACACCAACGTCCCTTGCCCTACATAAGCATGGGCGGCACTGCTCCCTCCTCAGTTTTCCCTGCAGAGATCACATGAGCTAGGCCTCCCACTAGGGAACTGAAAAGAGAGAAAGGTGCCCCGCTATAAGGGGCTGAAGCAAACAAAGTCCAGCAGGAGACAGAGAGCAAGTGGGATGGAGGGCAGGATGGCATGATCTCATGAAAGAGATTCCCTCGAAGAGCTACTGTTTCGGTAAGTTCTTATGTAACTGTTCTACCTTCCTCTCGGATATCTCTTTCATCAGGTCACATCTACAGATGAGTCCCAAGCAGTTGTGACAGCGAGACAGTCTGGGTGGCAGGAGGAGAAGAGCCTAAGAAAGAAGGCCTTGTAGCACATCTAGGCCAAGGCTTGCCCTCCTGTTAGAAGCAATGTCCAGACAGTAGTGCTTTGTGAAAGTGTGGAAAGTACTCTAAGTAGCAGCAGCACAGATGTCTGTGGCGGACACATTCATTAAATAGGCAACCTAAGCCGGCCCTGTGGCACTGAGGGCTGGCGGCGCTGCCACCGACGCCTGCGCCCGGCCGGGTTCGGGGAACGGACTCGGGGCGCTGGGGTTCTGCAGGGAGGAGAGGACTGAGCGTCCGGGGACTGCCTCTTTCTGGGGTGGGTAGTTGCTGGATCGCTATTCGGTGGCCCCCGGTGGAGACCGTGAGCACTGCATGAGCTTCCTGAACTAGTGGCCTTGATGGAAGAGGAACATCTGGGTATCGTGGCAGTCACAGAAACATGGTACACACAGAACCATGACTGGGATGTAAACATACCAGGGAACACTATCTACAGGAGGGACAGGGAGGGTAAAAGAGGAGGTGGAGTAGCTCTCTACATAAGAGAAGGAATCAAAGCAACAGAACAAAAGGGTAAACAGGGAGGAGAGGAAGCATTGTGGGTCAACTTGGAGACAGGCAATGGCACCACAATCCGCACAGGGGTTGTAGACAGACCCCCATCTCAGGAGGAGAAAATGGACAAGGAAATGATAGAAGGTATCCTTAAAATGGCAGAAAAAGGGGAGATGTTGATGGGGGATCTGAATATGCCAGATGTTAACTGAAGTGCATTTGCTGCAGCCACATCAAAGAGTGGGGTCATTCTAGATGCACTGCAGAGGGCATGCCTTAGACAACTAGTATTGGAACCCACTTAGTAGGGAGCAATCTTAGACCTGGTACTCTCAAATGGAGATGGAGAGAGGATCACAGATGCAGAAGTGGGTAGCCATCTGGGAACTAGCAACCATCGAACAGTATGGTTCACAATAAACACAGCAGTAGACTCAAGCCATACAAAGGCAAAGGTCCTGGACTTTAGGAGGGCTGATTTTGCCAAAATGTGTGAGTGCCTAAGGAATGCACAAGCAAATGGGCAGGAAGGAGGGCTGGAAGAACAATGGGGAATAATCAAAACTGCCATCACAGAGGCAACGAGCCTCTGTGTGAAGCAAATAAACAAAACAAAACGTTGTAAAAAAAACCACCATGGTTCTCAAAGGAGGTGGCAGGGAAGGTTAGGGAGAAAAAGATAGCATTCAGGGAGTAAAAGCAATCACAGAAAGAGCAGGACAGAGAACTGTATCAATTAAAGTAGAAGGAAGCAGGGAAGGCAGTCAGAACGCCAAAGGCCCAAACCGAGGAAAAGACAGCCAACTCAGTTAAGAAGGGGGATAAAACCTTTTATAAGTACATCAGGGAGCAAGGGAGGGATTGTGAGGCTTAATAAAGGGGAGGGGGCGGGCAGAGGGTGACTGTGAAAAGGCAGAGATACTAAACAAATATTTTTCCTCAGTATTCACAAGTGAAGAAGGGGGAGGTACCTAAACCAAACAACAGAAACACTCTGGATAGGAGGGTTGATACCACCCATTCACAGAAGAAAGCGTTCTGAAAGTACTCTTAAAACTGAAGGTGGACAAAGCAATGGGGCCTGATAAAGATAAAGGGGAGATATTGTTGATGGGGGACCTGAATATGCCAGATGTTAACTGGAGTACCTTTGCTGCAGGCACATCCAAGAGCAGTGTCATTCTTGATGCCCTACGGGGGGCATGCCTCAGACAGCTAGTGTTGGAACCCACTCAGGAGGGAGAAATCATAGACCTGGTACTCTCAAACAGGGAAGGAGAAAGGATCTCAGATTTAGAAGTGGGTAGCCATCTGGGAACAAGTGACCACCAAACAGTGTGGTTCACAATAAATACAGCCACAGAGTCAAGCCATACAAAAAATGAAAATTACGTACCTACCGTAATTCTTGATCTTCTTGGACGAGTCTCCACCACTCATTCACACTAGTGGGATCTGCGCCGGGCACTAAGTTCATCGGGAGCAAACTTTTGCTGGAGGTCGGTAGCGAGAGATAAACGCCCATGAGGGCATAGGCGCCCATGACAGTGGCCTGGCATGATAATGATTATCTCGTGACGACCCACCTCCAACCGCCCCCAGTACCTTTTTCAAGGAGGTGCAGCGCAACTAACGTAAAGAGTAAACCTAACCTTACAAAATGGACATGAGATAGTCCGGACGACCCGTGTAAGAAGGGTCAGCAAAGAAGTCTTCACGGCCTAAAGATTTGAGGGAGTGAAGACCAACACAGCGGTGAGCTCGGGATGGAGGGTGAGTGTGGATCGAGTGGTGGAGACTCGTCCAAGAAGATCAGAATTACGGAAGGTACGTAATTTTCATATCTTCTGGACATAAGTCTCCACCACTCATTCACACCAGTGGGAGAGTACCATGCTGATAATCCCCAAAAGGGCGGCAGGGAGCTAGAGCTCACACGCTCAGGACAGAAGTCCATTATGATAGTTCTGCCGGGCGGAATGATGCCTGGCATGAACATCCAGTGCATAATGCTTAACGAAGGTATGCACTGGAGCTCTAGGTGGCGTGCATTGCAGATATCTGCACTGGAACATTGCTAATTTCGCTAGGGATGCTGTATCGCTCTAGTAGAGTGAGCGCACACTCTACCTTCCAATTTAACCTGTGCCATGGAATAGCAATGTCGAAGACATGCCACTAACCATGATGAGATGCATCTGATAGCGACAGGCTGACCCAGCCAGGTCTCGCTGAAGGAAACAAACAATTGCTGAGTCTGCAACATTCTTGGTTCTATCTAAGTAGAACCAAGGCTCTCTTAACATCCAAGAATGAAGAGACCGTTCTCCTTCATTTTGGAAGTTCACTAAGTAAGAGGAAGCACCAGAGGTTGGTTTAGATGGAATTCTGACACAACCTTGGGAAGAAATTTAGGATGAGTACGAAGAACTACTTTGTCCTTATGGAACACAGTATACGGAGGGTCCATAACCAGGGCATGTATCTCAGAGACCCTGCGGGCTGAGGTAATGGCCACTAGGAAGGCTGTCTTCCAGGTAAGAAATTTTAGCTCACAGGTAGCTAGGGGTTCGAAAGGCTTCCGAGTGAGCATGTCTAGCACAAGGTTAATGTCCCAGGCTGCGACCGGACGTCTAACAGGGGGTCTGGTATGCAGGATTCCCTTAAGAAATCTCTTCACCATAGGTAACTGAGCCAGAGACAAGGAAGAAACCGGCTCATGGAATGCCGAAATGGCACTAAGGTGAACTTTAACCGTGGAGTACTGGAGACCTGAGTTTGATAGGTCCAAAAGGTACTCCAGAACCTTGTCTGGAGGACAGGAAAAGGGATTCCAAGAGGACTTTGCACACCAGAGAGAAAAGCGTTTCCACTTAGAAGCGTAAGTTTTTCGGGTAGCTGGCTTCCGAGCAGCCAGAAGGACGTCTGAGACTCTACGAGAGACGTTGAACCGGTTCACTTCTACCTCTTCAGGAGCCAAGCATGAAGGTGAAGTGACCTCAGGTTGGGATGGACCAACGAACCCTGAGTCAAAAGATTGATTTGCAAGGGAAGTGGTCTCGGAGAGGCTGCCGACATACTGTTGAGTACAGGAAACCATAGTTGCCGAGGCCAGGAGGGAGCAATGAGAATCATCTTGGTCCCCTGAGACTCGAACTTGAGGAGAACTCTCTGAATTAAAGGAAGCGGTGGAAAGGCGTAAAGAAAGCATTTTGTCCACCGCAGCCTGAACGCATCCTGACAGAAAATGCCAGGCCCTGGATTTCTGGAGCAGAAGAGAGGCAGTTTTGCGTTGAGTGGGGATGCAAAAAGGTCCAGGTCTGGAGTCCCCCACTCTTCGAACAGTGACCGAGCTACGGCTGGGTCGAGAGACCACTCGTGAGGGTCTGCCTCCGTCCTGCTGAGGTGATCTGCTAAGTCGTTTTGTACACCTGGCAGATATACCGCTAGATTAGAGACTTGTGCTCCAAGCACCATTCCCACACTCTCATTGCTTCCCGCAAAGGGATAAGAGTGAGCACCGCCTTGCTTGTTGATGTAATACATCACAGCTTTGTTGTCCGTTTGAAGGAGAATGTTCTTGTGACAAAGAACATCCTTCAACGCTCGATCGCATAGGACCGCTCTCATCTCCAGAACATTTATGTGGAGCTGAGTTCGAGCTGAGTCCATACACCTTGAGTGTGGAGAGAGACAGTGAGCTCCCATCCCATTAGCGATGCGCCTGTGGTGATGGAGATCTGATGATTCAGAGGAGCAAAGGGGAACCTTCCAGGAGATTGCTCTCTTGAGACCACCAGGTGAGAGAGACCTTCGAGGGCCCGGCACCTTGATGGGATAAGACTGGGGGTGAGGTCGGTGACCACTGAGCGGAGAGCATCCATTGGGTGGTCCTCATGTGGCCGAGCTAGGGGTACAGTGAACACTGAGGACAGCCATGAGACCCAACATACGTTGCATCGAGAGGCTCAGGCCGATTGGTTCTCCCGATGTAACGGGCCATCTGGAAGGATGTCGAGTCTTCTGTCCTCTGGAAGGAAAGCCTTCGCAGAAGAGGTGTCCAGAAGAGTCCCTATGAAAAGGAGCCTCTGGGAGGGCTGCAGTGCCAGACTTCTTCAGATTTAGCAGAACTCCCATGGACATAAGAAGGCGAGAGGCATTTGAACGGCTTCCAGAGTCCCTTGGCTGGAAGGACTCGCTAGGAGCCAATCGCTCAGGTAGGGAAACACTGAGTCCGAGTTTCCTGAGATGCGCCAGCAGAACTGCACAACACCTTTGTAAAACCTCGCCATGAGGATAGCCCAAAAGGCAGGACTCTGAACTGATAATGCTGACCCAGAGCTACAAACCCTCAGGAATTTCGGCGGGTCGGGTGGATGGGGATATGCTGGTAAGCGTCCTGCATATCCAGGGAGGCCAGCCAGTCGTGCTGATGCAGCAAAGGTAACAGGGTACCTAGGGAAATCATTTTGAATTTCTCCCTGGGGAGGAATTTGTTTAACTTTCTGAGGTCTAGAATGGGGCGCATCCCCCCAGATTTCTTTGGAACCAGAAAGTAATGGGAGTAGAACCCTGTGTTTCGCTGATGCTGGGGCACCAGTTCTATTGCCCTGTTGTTTAGAAGGCCCTGGATCTCGGGGGTGAGGAGGTTCTGATTGAGAGTCAGCTACAACCTGGGCTGCGCTTGGGAGGGCACTGGGGTTTTCCAAAAGATTGAGAGAATAAATCGCTGAATTATCCGGGGACCCATTTGTCCGAGGTTATAGACTTCCACTGATTGTAGAAGTACATCAGACGACCTCCCACGAGGAGAAAGTTCCATCTCGGGCAGTGTGGATGGAACTGGGGCCGTGATTGTAAGGAGTAGGCGGCTGGGGGCTTTGGGCCCTGCGGCTTTCTGCTTTTTGAGGTTGGGCAGGTTGGCTTTTATGGAAGCTTCTCTGCCTCGAAAGGACTGGCGACTATGAAACTGACGTTGCTCACATGCCCCCGAGAGGGGTAGGCGGGTTCAGCCAACTTAATGGCCGACCTAGTCTTCTGAGTGGCCTCTAGGGCTTGCTCTACCTGAGGCCCAAAAGATAGAAGCCATCAAAGGCAACGCCATTACCTGCTACTGAGCATCATTCGTAAGCCGGAAGTACGGAGCCAGGAAGGGCGTCGAGTGCAAATACCTCCCGGCTGCTGAACGAGAAGCAGTTTCAAAGCGCATATGGCTGCCGGACCTGCTGGTTATTGACTCAATACCTCTGATAACGGTTAGAAGGAGCTCTGACTTGGAGTCGGAATCTGGAAGAGCTTCAACCATTCGTTTCATAGAGTGCCACAGGATATACTCATACTGAGAAAAACAGCCTTGATAGCTGGCAATATGCATACTTAAAGTGGAGGCAGCAAAGACTCTCTTACCTAATGTATCAATTTTACGAGACTCTTTGTTAATAGGTCGAGCTGTAGTAGCTTGAGGAAGAACGACCTTGTCATTCTCTTGCCAGGACTACAATAGGATCCGCAAAGGCTTGGGATGCCAAAATGGGACAATCCTTGGGAGCTGAATATTTCTTATCAATGGATTTAGCCACTGAAGGAATAAGAGCAGGATTATTCCATACCATTTGAGACAGCGTCTCGAAGGAGGGTTGAATCGGAGGAGTCAAATCCGTAGGGCTCTCCGAAGCATGAAGATACTGGAGTCTTAATATTTTCCCAGGATCGATGTCCGTAGTCTGGAGAGAAAGAGTGGATCTCAGGTTCCTCAACAGAGACTTAAAGGATAGGTCCTCACCACAGGCTCTGTAGCGTGAAGGATCCTGTTTCCTCCACTTCATCACCCAACCAAGGTCTGGGTCAGGCTCAACATCATCTCCTGATAGTCCAGGAAGGACTGCTTGGACAGGAAAGGAGGAAAAGGAGAAGAAGAAAGAGCAGATAGAAAGGGAGAGTCCCCGAGGGCCCCCGCGCCGAGGGAGGCGAAGGAGTCGAAAACGGCGCTGCGAGGCGCACAGCGTCGAGAAGCACACGGCACCGCAGCGCCCGGTAGTCGGGCGGCACCGCCAAGACACACGGCACCGCAGGCGGCGCTGTGAGACCCGCCGCACGGGCGCCACAAGACCCAGCAGCGCCGCGGATGGCGCCCGCAAGGCCTGCAGGCCACGAAAACGGCACCGACAAGCGAGCTACCCCGCTGGAAGGCGCCTGCGGACACCCCGGAACCTGGAAAGCAAGAGAAGGGAAAAACAGGAGATAAGGGCATCGGGTGGCCTCGCGCCGCAGCCATGTGAGGGGGGAACACCTAGCACGGAGTCGCTGGCATCGGCGAGGCGCCGCGACTAGGAAGGTTCAACCGCTCCTGCCTGATCGCCCGACGAGCCCAAGGCTCCAGGGCAACCGAGCCAGGCAGAAGAACCAACCTCCGAGCCCATCGCCCATAAGAGCGCCCACTGATGAAACTGCTCATCTGGAGCCCTACCTATAGGGCGGGTGGGGCCTGTCAAGACGGCGGAAACTGAAGTTGGCGATCTGGCGAGGAGACCGCACCAGGTGTTATAACTGACCGTCGACGCCGCAGATCGATTGTGAGGGCGGCACTTCGAAAGTGACGCTCTCTTTAACCTGTGGGTCAAGAAGAGTTTCGAGGCCGAACGTGCCGAATGCGACCGCTTATTTATGCCGGCGGGGATCGCCTATCCCGGCATCGGACTGACCGCTGTCGGAACCCCGCTGAGGAGAAGGAGGCTGACCGGACCCAGCCCGACTGACTGAATAGTTTCATAACGAAGTCTCCCTACCGCTACCTGACCTGCTCATGGTCGACTCCGGCCCAGTAGGCCGAGACTTTTACTATAAGTTAAATTTTAAAATATAACAGAAATAGAATAAAATTAAGCGATACTACTATCGAGATAAAATTACAAAAATAAACTGAAAACTATGCGCTAG
Source organism: Neoceratodus forsteri (assembly GCA_016271365.2). NCBI lineage: Eukaryota > Metazoa > Chordata > Ceratodontiformes > Ceratodontidae > Neoceratodus > Neoceratodus forsteri. The sequence goes on from CM057450.1 coordinate 311,116,282, forward strand.
TTTGAAGTTTGACTCCGACAGGTGAGCGGACGTTGTCACTGAAGCGCACTCGGACGGGCAGGGAAAAAGGAACTGAGGCGGTTGGTGGTCACGATAGGCTAGTCATCACATGAGCCACCACCGCGCGCCCATGCCCTCATGGTGCCATCTCTCTACCACCCTCCAGCAAAAGTTTGCTCCCCATGGGTCCTAGTGCCTCCGGCGCAGATCCCACTAGTGTGAATGAGTGGTGGAGACTTATGTCCAGGAAGATCAAGTAGTACTGGACTTTAGGAAGGCTGACTTTGGGAAAATAAGAGTGTGCCTCAGAAAAGCAATAGCAAACGGGCAAAAAGGAGGGGTGGAGGAACAATGGGGAATAATCAAAACAGCCATTGCAGAGGCAACAAGCCTTTGTGTAAAGCAAATCAACAAAACAAAATGAAGGAAAAAACCACTATAGTTCTCAAAAGAGGTGGAAGGGAAAGTTAAGGAGAAAAGGATAGCATTCAGGAAATATAAGGAAACACAGAAGGAGCAGGACAGAGAACTTTATCAGTTAAAGCAGAAGGAGGCAAGGAAGGCAGTCAGAATAGCAAAGGCACAAACTGAGGAAAAGACAGCCAACTCTGTTAAGAAGGGGGATAAAACCTTTTATACCACGGGGGTGAGAGCTTTCTCAGTAGGATATTCTGTGTTATTCCCACTGCACTGAGAATAAATCCTGAAGACGACATTTATCCATACTCTGCTGATGTCACCAGAGTGAGAATAACTGCACTGCAGCTTGCACTCTAAAGGAAACTGTTTCAGAAAACACTATCTTTTACCTTTGTTTTTACCATGACAGAGACATGCTAAGCTGAAAGCTTGTTTACAGGTGCAATCTGGGAGCACAAGAAAGTTAAATGACCTGCTCAGGATCACACAGTATGCAAGTGGGGCCTGTGGGATTCAAACCCAGGTCTATAGTTCAGAGCCTTAAACCACTGTGCTATACTGCCTCCTTAAGTTTTCTCTCATCTCTTTCCTACTGAAGGGAAACTTACCCAATTAGCTTTGCAAATGACTCTCGCTTGTGTCCCATAGTATTTCTGACTTTCCTAGCCCATTACTGTGCTGATCTCAGCTTCAAAATAATCTGAATTCTAAATGAAACTTTTACAAAGCACTTTGTTTCTCAGTGCTACCTGCAACAATTTGTCTTTCTCAGTGAGCCTCTGACTCACTCAATTAGCTTTGTAAAACACTGTCAGCTGTGTTTCTCAAGCCCAGTCCATTCAGAACACACACACACACACACACACACACACACACAGAATGAGCAGGAAACACACAGAATCAGGAAAAAAATGCTCCTAAAGCTCTCCCCCTGTGGTATAAATCACACACATGATGGGCAGATCATGGGATATGGAAAATATTCTCACTCCTGCATCGTGAGCTGTGTATTTTCACTCGTGAGAATTCACAGCTCACTCTGCAGAAGTGAGAACATTTTCCATATCCCACTCCTGCCCATCATGTATCCCCTATTTATAGGTACATTAAGGAGCGAAGAAAGAACGGAGGGATACAGAGACTTAATAAAGGGGAGGGAATGTGGGCAGAGGATGACAGTGATAAAGCAGGGATACTGAACGAATATTTCTGCTCAGTATTCACAACGAAAGAGGAGGGGGAGGTACCTAAACCGAGCAAGAGAAACACTCTGAATGGGGGGTTCGATACCAGTCCATTCACAGAAGAAAGATTTTTTTAAAAACTCTTGAAACTGAGGGTGGACAAAGCAATGGGGTCTGATGGGATTCACCCAAGAATTCTAAAAGAACTAAGGGTAGAACTAGTTACGCCACTGACTACTCTCTAACAAATCATGGGAGGATGAGGTGGTAACTGAGGACTGGAGGAGGGCAAATGTGATTCCACTTCACAAAAGTAGGAGCAGGCAGAGGCAGGAAACCACAGACCAATCAGTTTGACTTCAGTGGTAGGGAAAATGATGGAATCACTTCTGAAGGTAAGAACTGTTGAGTACCTAGAGGCCAGTGGGGCACAGGACCTAAAGCAGCATGGATTCACAGCAGGAAGGTCATGTCAGACGAACCTAATAGATTTCTTTGACTGGGTGACCAAAGTAGTAGACTAGGAAGGGGCTGTGGATATGGCCTACCTAGATTTTAGCAAGGCATCTGACACAGTCTCACACAAAAGATTAATATACAAGTTAGCCAGCCTGGGAGTGGGTCCCAAGGTGGTAGCCTGGATAAAAAAACTGGCTGGACAACAGGACGCAAAGGGTAATAGTAAAGAGTCCACAGTGAAGAAAGGAAGGCAACTAGCGGGGTACCACAGGGTTCGGTACTAGGACCGGTCCTCTTTAATGTCTTTATAGGTGACATTGGGGAGCACCTGGAAGGAAAAGTATGACTCTCTGCAGATGACACAAAGATCTGCAACAGGGTTGATACACAAGGTGGGGTGGAAAGGATGAAGAGGGACTTGGCAAGGTTGGAGGAATGGTCAAATATATGGCAGCTCAGATTCAATGCAAAGAAGTGCAAGATATGCATCTGGAAACAAAAACCCAAAAGAAGAGTACACAATGGGGGGTGAGTTAACAACAACAAAAAAATTTGAAGGAGACCTAGGAGTAATTAACTCAGATGACTTAAATGTGGGCAAGCAATGTGAGAAGGCAGTAAGGAGAGCTGGGGGGATACTGGGATGCATAGAGAGGCACCAACAGTAGAAAACAGGAAGTTGTTATCCCTCTGTACAGACAGTTGGTGAGACCCCATCTGGAGTACTGCGTGCAATTCTGGAGACCTCATCTCCACAAAGACATAGACAGAGTGGAGGCTGTTCAAAGGAGGGCAACCAAAATGGTGCAGGGTCTGCACCAGAAGATATACGAGGAAAGACTAAAGCAGCTTAATATGTATACCCTTGAGGAAAGGAGGGAGAGGAGAACATGATAGAAACTTTCAAGTATTTCAAGGGAATTAAAGTACAAGAGGGTAGCATCTTTCAGAAGAAGAGATGTGCAAGAACAAGGAGGCACAACTTGAAGATAATGGGGGGACGGCTCAGAGGTAATGTTAGAAAGTATTTTTTCACAGAGAGGGTTGTGGATGCATGGAACAGCCTTCCTGAGGAGGTTGTAGAGTCAGGAACAGTGGGAGAATCCAAGAATGCATGGGACAGACATAAGGCAATTCTAGTGGGGGTAGGAGGAAGTAAGTTGCTGGTTAACTAGAATCTGCAGCTTATCCATCAGGTAGGGAAATGGGCAGACCAGGTGGGCCAAGTGGTCCTTATCTGCCATCAAATTCTATGTTTCTGATGGAATACATCCCAGAATTCTAAAAGAACTAAGGGTAGAACTAGTGACACCACTGACTACCCTCTTTAACAAATCATGGGAGGATGGGGTGGTACCTGAGGACTGGAGGACGGCAGATGTGATTCTACTTCACAAATGTGGGAGCAGGGCAGAGGCAAGAAACTAAAGACCTGTTAGTTTGACCTCAGTGATAGGGAAAATGATGGAATCACTTCTGAAGGAAAGAATTGTTGAGTACCTAGAGGCCAGAGGGGCACAGAACCCAAGGCAGCATGGATTCACAGCAGAAAGGTCATGTCAGACGAATCTAATGGATTTGACTGAGTGACCAAACAGTAGATCAGGGAGGGGCTGTGGACATGGCCGACCTAGACTTTAGCAAGGCATTTGACGCAGTCCCACACAAAAGATTAATATACAAGTTAGCCACCCTGGGAGTGGGTCCCAAGATGGTAGCCTGGGTAAAAAATTGGCTGGACAACAGGACACAGAAGGTAATAGTAAACTGAGTCCACTCTGAAGAAAGGGGGTTACTAGTGGGGTACCGCAGGGTTCAGTTCTAGGACCGATCCTCTTCAATGTCTTTATAAGTGACATTGCAGAGGGACTGGAAGGAAAAGTATGTCTCTTTGCAGACGACACAAAGATTGCCAACAGGATTAATACACAAGGTGGAGTGGAAAGGATGAGAAGGGACTTGGCAAGGTTGGAGGAATGATCAGATGTACTGCAGCTTAGATTCAATGCTAAGAAGTGCAAAGTAATGCATCTGGAAACAAAAACCCAGGGGAAGAGTACACTATGGGGGGCAAGATACTAACAACAACAAAAATGGAAAGGGACCTGGGGTAGTCATATCAGGTGAGCTAAAGGTGGGCAAGCAACGTGAGAGACCAGTAAGGAGGGCTGGGGGGGATACTGGGATATACAGAAAGAGGCATCACTAGTAGAAAACAGGAAGTTGTTATCCCTCTGTACAGTCAGCTGGTGAGAACCCATCTGGAGTACTGCATGCAGTTCTGGAGACCCAATCTCCGCAAAGACATAGACAGGATGGAGGCAGTCCAGAGGAGGGCAACCAAAATGGTGCAGGGTCTGCACTAGAAGACATATGAGGAGAGACTAAAGCAGCTTAATATGTATACCCTTGAGGAAAGGAGGGAGAGGGGGGACATGAGAGAAACTTTCAAGTATCTCAAGGGAATTAAAGTACAAGAGGGCAGTATCTTTCAGAAGAAGAGATGTGCAAGAACAAGGGGGTACAATTTGAAGTTAGGGGGTGGCTCAGAGGTAATGTTATAAAGTATTTTTTCACAGAGAGGGTTGTGGATGCATGGAACAGCCTTCCCGAGGAGGTTGTGGAGTCAGGAACAGTGGGAGAATTCAAGAATGCATGGGACAGGCATAAGGCAATTCTAGTGGGGGGGGGCAGGAGGAAGTAAGTTGCTGATTAACTAGAATCTGCAGCTTATCCATCAGGTAAGGAAACTGGCAGACTAAGTGGGCCAAGCGGTTCTTATCTGCCGTCAAATTCTATGTTTCTATACGCGGGGCAGGGGCCGACGATCCTGGGGTCGGCAGTGCCTCAACCACCCAAAGAAAGACTGGTGGAGCTCACTGCCAAGGGCAGCTTGGAGGAAAAAGAGGCCTTGGTAGCAAGAGATGTCGAAGCCAAAGTAGTCAAAAGCGCAGTCTCTAAAAAGAAAGAAAGCCAAAGGAGAGTGGAACGCCTTCAGGGGAGCAGTCCTTGACATGTTCCTTCTCCCGGGAGAACGCGCGCCCCCCAAGACTGACAGCCCAAAGATGAAGCTAGTGACTGGGCAGGGTAGCCCTGAAGGCCCCAGTTCTGACCAGGCTGCTGGCTGCTCCATGAGGAACTTCTGCAGGGCTTTCTCTGGTGGTATCCCTGGGTGGTGAGGCTGAACTTCAGCCAGAGCTCACAGGCGAGGGCACCATGGCTAGACCCGAGGCAGCAAACACAGAGGTTGTGTTAGTCAGTAGAAGAAATCTTTTCACAGTGACAATGGGAAAGAGCAGATAAGACTATAGATCTTGACATAGAAAATAAAGAGGAATCTCTTCTAACTAAAGTGATTCTGAGAAAATGAAAAAGGAAAAACAAATTTTGACAGCTGACTGAACGATTACGCTTCCGGAGTCTGTGCGAGGTAAGTCGACGGCGGGAAAGAACTGGGGAGGGAGTGGGGCTGCCCACACTTATGTAGGGTAAGGGACATCAGTATACGACACTGGCATGGATGGCCCATACTGGACTGCTGTGGAAAAAGCTTCCATGTGATCCTGGTGCCTGACATCTAAGTTCCACAGGTGTGACCTGATGAAAGAGATACCCCAAAGAAGATCAGAGAATGCACTCTGAAAGTTGAAGAAAAAAGCCAAACGGAGCACTTGAAAAAAGATTTTCAGGCCTACACCACACACAGTGCTGCGAAGGAGACACGACTTGTCTGGTGGAAAGAAGATCCGACGTCATGGGGTGGAGCCCAGGGATATACCACCCCGGTGGTGGGAGGAGCTCTGCTTGAAGACTGTCCGGCAATATCAGCTCTTAAAGGGAGACTGCCCATGTGTGGATATGTGAACTATATCCACATCCCTAGAAGTAATACTTTAGCAGAATTGTGTGTAAAAATTATGTTTTTCAATGTTTTCACAGAGATGTTGCAAGCTTTTTAAAGCGTTTATTTTATTTTACAATCTATATATCCAGAACTGTTCCTTTCGTTTCCGATGGGGCCCCTTGCTTCTACCCATTTCTGAAGCTGGGCAGACTAGAGCACTGAGAAGTTAAGTGTCTTACTCACGGTCACACAGTGAGTATTTTGGTTTTAGTGGAGGTTCCTCCTGGTCCAAAAGCTAGTGCTCCAACAACCAGACTGTGACATAAATGCTAGACTAGATGGCTGCTGCATGTCTCCTGTACTACCAGTATTTAACTCATTGCTTGGTAAAACATTTTGGCATACAGTGTGTATGAAAGACCCTATATAAGACCAAATTCTATTGTATTATACTAAATGGTACCCTTGTTGGCGATCTCACACAAGACACCAACTAAGTACTAGACTATCCTTTACCTTCTAATTTATTTATTTTAAAACTAGTAACAGGGAAAGGCACACTGAGCCAAGGCTCGTTTCCAAGTGTGACCCAGGGAAAAAGGTGGTACCTTCATGACAGGGTAAAGGTACACAGGCAGGACAGTCTGAGAAAGCCTAGACTTCCATCTCCCATGCTGTATTTGTCATGCAAATAGAAGACTTTGGTCCCTAGCGCTGTTGATCTGACACCTCTCACAAACACTAAAATTCACGTGCAACAATGGCCAAAACCCAAAAAAAAAAAAAAGATATGTTGTCCTCCGACGGAACACACACCTCTCATATCCTCTCCGTAAAATCCCTTGCCAGTTGTGGTGACTATTAAAACTCTTGACGTTAGGAGGACGCAGGATGAATAACATTAAAAGAAAGTTTAAAGGGGAACAATCAGCAGTAACAGCCCCACACCTAGGTTTGGGGAAGGTTCCAGTTTACAATTTGTGAGCAAAAAAATTTTAAAAAGTCTTACCGTTTACTGCAGTACAGTAGATCATATCTGGCTGATTTGATGGCCCCTAAGCTGATATTTGCTGTAACCAGAAATCCCAGAATCCCACATGACTGATGTCAAAGCTAGGCGGCAGCGTATACGGACGTAATGTCACCGGACAAAACGTCAGTCAAAATAGCATGGACATAATGTTGCCTGAAAAATATGTTGCCAGACAAAATTAAATATCATGTGGATATGTTGTCCGGCGACATTACGTCCATATGACCAAGTAGGGTTAGTATCTACTGGCAACATTCTTGCAAACTACCCCAGAATTCTTATACATTCTAGCAGTGCACTGAATACTAATGTAATATTATGAATCATGGATTGGACAAAGAAATTGTGTTTATTGCTAATAAAACTATAAATGTTCCCAGAACGTGGATAAAGCAGCACATATTCAGCTGAGAAATGTTGCAGAAGAAACTCCTATCTTGTGGTAACCCAACCCCTTCTCTATGAACTATAATTCAGCCTGCCGTGCTCCCAGCACTGTCAAGTGGAAATGGGTCACTTTAAAGCAATCATGACAACTCCTCCAGACGCTACACAAACTACTCTTCTCTTGAACAGCACTTCTGCTTCATCACCAGCTAAACTAAGCAAATCACACTGAATCTTCCATCAGGGCTTATTCAGTTAGCTCCACAAATACAAGCATTGTATCCCTGCAAAACTTTAAAGCCTCCATGAAACCCCGAGGAACGTAATCAGGCACCAGCATCACAATTAATCGCCACATCAGTAAGACAATACTTGCCTGAGATCAGACACAAGGATAAAACAAATATGAATTTAATCAAAGGATTCTGTTTTCCTGGCTTGGGAACAGCTTATTGCTCAACATTATGTCTGCTCTATGTTGTCTGGCAACATGTCATCCATACAACATTATGTCTGCACTATTATGGCCGGCAACATCTTGTCCATAAAACATTATGTCCGTGCTATTTTGGCCGCAACATTTTGTCTGGCGACATTACGTCCATATGCCAGGCGGCAGCCATGGGAGATTCAATACCCTGCAAGCATGTCAGAGACCTTATAAGCTCTGATTAGCTATCTTCCGATCCCACCTTCTCCCACGGCAAAGTACAGTCATCTGTGACTGTACTTAACTCAGGAAGGACAGCAGGGCCACAAAACAAAAGATCAATGCTTATAAAAACTGTAACATGTACTTCAGGCTGTTGGGCTTTCCACAGCAACAGCCCAGTGTGACACTTAAGACAGCTGGTTCTGACTGCTCTATGATTTTGTAATATAAAAATGTGTTACTTAAGTGTCTCTCATGAGACATTCTGTGCTCCTGGGATAACCCCCCCGAAGGTTTCAGTTCAAAGGACAGGATATGTTAAACAGCAGATCTCTGTATGTGATTAACTTCCAAGAACTCGCATTTTATAGCCTTGTTTAGGATCTGTGTTTGAAGCCAGGAACTAAAATATCCATTTTATGACATCCTCAGGAAGGGCAGTTAATTTCAACTGGTGCTAAAAAAAAACTATCTTGCAGCTGGGTGAGAAAACTGCAGAGTTGTACAAGTTCTGTGAGGTCTTTGAAAAAACAGGAAAAGACTCAACATCAAAGGGTCATATGGGGAACCGAGTTTTTGCTGATGTCACCTTATTTAATATACCCCCTAAATGATGGGATGTATACATTTTTATATTTTACAGGGAGGAGCTAGGTGACATCAAGGAAGGGGCAGGTTTAGAGACAGTTTAAACTGTATTATGTATTTCCACTTAGACACATTCCTGTTGGACTCTGAAGAAACAACATCTGCTTGAAGCACTGTTAGAAGATATACATTAGATAGACAAGTCTAATTGTATGGTGGTAGGAATCTGTTTGTACTTTTTTTTACCTTGTTCTTTTAAGTGATTGTATGCATTGTGATATATTGTTCTGTGGTTACATTTTACATATTTTTATTCATTTTCTTAGTAAACCTCTTATTTGAAAAGAGACTACCTGGTGTGCCTTTGAAATTCTTTCTTTTACAAGTGAAGTACAGAGGGTTAGAGTTGACACTGTTCATAAGCTTCCTGATATTACAAACTGGGAAAAGGTAAGAATTTATCTAAGGTCTTTCATAGAGTTTTTAAGGGTTCATTCTGTATACCTGGTTAGGTGCCTGTAGGCGAAAGATATCTGCCATTCCCAGAAGAGCAGAATTATCTGAGCCTGTACATTTGGGTACGCTAGCAAGAGGTTCACAGTTTGAATCCCTCCAGAACTTGAGACCAAAGGTAATTCGGACCCACAAAACAGACAGGAGGGTTACCCTGTTCTGTTACCCTGTTCACAATACTGTGCTCGCTCAGAGGTTGGCACTGTGGGAGCAGAGGGCCTGACTTGCTGAGTGAAGCCGTGACACCCAGTACTAATAGCAACTGCAAGGGATTCTGGGAGTCCTGATTACAGCAAATGCCAGGGTGGAAGTCAGCAGGATCAACCAGATACAATTTAATATACTGCAGTAAACACTTCTATATGGAGGGAATGGAGAGGATATGATAGAAACCTTCAAGTATCTTAAGGGCATAAACAAGGTGCAAGGAGGAGACACCTTTCAATATAGGAAGGGTACAAGAATGAGGGGGCACATCATGAGATGGAAGAAGGGCAGGATAAGAGAAATGTGAGGAATTTTTTATTTTTTCAAAGAAAGGGTGGTGGATGCATGGAATAACCTACCCCAGGAGGAGGTGGGAGTTTCCACAGTGGGGGGAATTTAAACATGCATGGGATAGGCATAACGGAATCCTACAGGTGGGAAGGAGAGGCTGACGCTGATGACCAGATACCAACACTGGCTGGCAATAAAGGTAGGATAAATGGGCAGACTGGATGGGCCTGGCGGTCCTGATCTGCCGACAATTTCTAAGTTTCTGTATAAACATTAAGTAAAAAGAACAGTTACATAAGAACTTACCATAATAGTAGATCTTCAAGGAGATCTCAGTCATCAGGTAACACCATAGGAACCTTCGCCGTCAGTGAACGGGAATCCACATGGAAGATTTCCAGCAGTACAACTGGGGCCACCCATGCTGTCACCAACCCTATACAGGCATGAGTGGCCCTGCTCCCTCCTCAGTTCTTTCCCCTGGAGACTAAGGGAGCTAGGCTCTTGCCCTGGGGGACCAAGGAGAGAAAGTGGTGCCCAGACCTAAATGAAAAGCTGGATACACCAGATAGCCAGTTCCTAGACAGGAGCCCCAAGAAGGGGGATGTTGGGAGGGGAAAATATACTGATGAATGAGATCCCTTCGAAGATCTACTGTTACGGTAAGTTCTTAAGTAACTGTTCTATCTTTTTTGGAGGTATCTCAGTCATCAGGTAACACCAACAGAACGAGTACCAAGCAGTAACAAGTGCAAAATAGTCAGTCTGGGAGGAGGGCTCTCCATAAATGAAATCCTGCATGGGCTCTTGAGGCAATGTCCAGACTGTAGTACTTGGTGAAAGTGTGGACTGTACTCCAGGTGGCAGCCTCACAGATATCAGTGGCTGAGACCCCTAAGAAAAAAGTCACTGAGGTAGTCATTTCTCTGGTGGAATGAGCTTTGACACCACCAAACAATTCTTTGCCGTACTTGTAGCAGAACACAATGCAATCTGACAACCATTTGGATAAACACTGCTTAGTGAAGGAGGCAAACAACTGCTTTGATTTTCTAGACTCCTTAGTCCCGAGCAGGTAATGCTTCAAAATTCTGCGCACATCTAACGTATGGAGCCATGCTGCCCCTAGATTGGTACGCTCAGGAAAATAAACAGGAAGATGGATAGACACAGTGTGAACTCTGAAATCACCTTAGGCAGAAAAGTGCAGTTACGTAAGAACTTACCGTAACAGTAGATCTTCGAGAGAGGCTCTTGCAGTAGGTAATTACATATGGGACTGGCATGGCGTCAGGATCCCGCAGAAAAATTTCTAGCTAGCAGTCTCTGGCGGGGGACCGACATCATACGACGTCAGTATAAAGGGGCGGTCCCCCACGCCCACCTTCCAGTTCTTTCCCGCCAAAGGCCCAAAAGGGTGAGACAAGAGAGAAGAGGATATACCCCAACCTGAAAAAGGAGCTAAAATGCTTAGAGGGATAGAGGGTGGGAAGGTATTACCTACTGCAAGAGCCTGTCTCGAAGATCTACTGTTACGGTAAGTTCTTACGTAACTGTACTATCTTACTTCGATAGGGCTCTTGCAGTAGGTAATTACATATAGGACCGAGTCCCAAGCAGTCTGGAACAAGAAGAAGCAAACGGGAGGAGGAAAGCTACTCAAAGTAGATCCCCTAGCTGTAAAGGCCTTAGGAAAGGAGGCCTTGCAAAACAGCAAGCCCGAAGCCTGCTCTATGGCGAGAGGCAATATCCAAACTGTAATGTTTTGTAAAGGTATGGACGGAAGTCCAAGTGGCAGCAGCACAGATGTCCGCCGCTGACACATTCTTGAAAAGCCGCTGAGGCAGCGACTCCTCTGGTGGAGTGGCCTCTCACTTGACCTGGAAGGGTCTTGTTGTACTTGTCATAACAGAAAGCGATGCAATGAGCCAACCATTTGGACAGGCATTGCTTAGAAACAGCATTGCCTTCTCTTCTGTGGGCAAAAAAGACAAACAGTTGAACAGTCTTTCTGAGACCCTTTGTTCTGTTAGTGTAGTATCTCAGAATTCGGTGAACATCCAGAGTGTGTAAGAGCTACTCCCCTTCACTGGAGTGTTACGTAAAGAAAGCAGGTAACTCTATGGACTGGTTCAATGTAGATTCCGCTACCACCTTGGGGAGAAACTTAGGGTTGGTGCTCAGAGCCACACGTTCCTTGTGAAAAATCAAATACGGGATTTTACACATCAGGGCCTGGAGCTCAGAAATCCTCTGAGCAGAAGTAATGGCCACTAGGAAGAGAGTCTTCCATGAGAGGAACTTCATGTCTGCTGAGGCTGCTGGTTCAAAAGAAGGCAGAGTAAGCTTCTCGAGGATGAACTTCAAATCCCAAGGAGGGGCAGGAACCCAGATAGGGGGTCTCAAGTGGAGAACCCCTCTAAGGAAAGTCTTAGAGACCTCCAGCTGAACAAACATCCTGTCTGCAAAAGGGACATGGTGGGCCGAAATGGCCGCCATGTGTACCTTCAAGGACGAGTGACTGAGACCCAGATCAAAGAGGTGGCGCAGGTAATCCAGCAGCCGTCCAACAGAGCATGAGAAGGGCTTGAAATGTTTTGAAGCAGCCCAGATTGTGAACCGTTTCCATTTCATGGCATAGGTAGACCTAGTGGAGGGTTTTCTAGCCTCCACCAGAATCTCAGCCACTCGGGGTGAAACCCCAAATCAGGCTTGAGCTACGTCTGCGGGAGCCATGCTTGCAGTTGAAGGGACTTGAGACCTGGATAGACCAGGGTCCCCTGATCCTGGGTCAGTAAAAGTAGCAACAGAGGAAAAGGAAGAGGAGGTTCCTCTGAGTACTGCTGCACAAGAGAGAACCAAACTTGCCTAGGCCAGAAAGGAGCGATGAGCATCATTCATGCTCCTTCTGAACAGAGTTTCTGTAAGACTCTGAATCAAAGGGCCCGGGGGAGGGGGGCATAGACTAATCTGTCCGTCCAATCTAGAGACAGAGCGTCTCTCCAAAAAATGCAGCACTCTGAAGCAAGCAGAAGAAGTCAAGAAGCTTTTCGTTTAGAAGTGAGGCGAACAGATCCACCTGTGGTGTTCCCCAACGTAAGAAGATATCGTCTAAGACTCCCTGATCCAGTTCCCACTCGTGAGCTTGAGCAGATGAGCAACTGAGTTTGTCTGCTAAGGTGTTCTCAACCCCCGGGATGTGAATTGCCGTGAGGTGGAGGTTGTGCTGTACTGCCCAATCCCAAACTCGCATCGCTTCCCTGCAAAGAGGGTAGGAACGTGTCCCTCCCTGTTTGTTGATGTACTATACCACACACATAGTGTCAGTCTGTACGGGTAAGTGGCCGGGAAGGAGATGAGGATGCACAGCTTGAAGAGCATACAGCACTGCCCAAAGCTCGAGCACAGTGATGTGAAGCATTTTCTCAAGCTTGGACCAGGAGCCCTGGGTCCTGTGAGGTCCGAGATGGGCTCCCCAACCTTCGCCCGAGGTGTCTGCGGTCAGAATCTGGGAGGGGGGAGAAAGACATAAGGGAACTCCCCGACACAGGTTCTCCTGAACCATCCACCACTGCAAGTCCCGAACCATGGGGGAGGAGACTAGGACAAGCTGGTCCAGGTTGTCCACTAACTGGTCCCACTGAGACCGAAGCGTCCACTGAGAGATCCTCATGTGAAGCCAAGCGCGAGGGACTGCTGGGATTGCAGCCGCCATAAGCCCAAGGAGGCGAAGGACAGACCTGGCACTGACCCACCTGTGGCTGGACAACAGCCTGACCTGAGCCTGGAGTGTGGCCGCCCTGTCCTGTGGCAGGAAGGCCCTGCCAGAGGTTGTGTCCAGGATCGCCCCAATAAACTGGAGCCTCTGGGATGGGATCAAGTGAGACTTGGAGTGGTTGATGGTGATGCCCAGGGAGAAAAGCACCCCCTGGGTAAGGGAAAGGAAGCGCAGGAGATCCTCCCTGGACGGGGCCACCAGGTGACAATCATCCAGGTACGGGAAAACCTGCACACCCTGGGTATGCACGTAGGCCACTACAACCAAAATGCATTTGGTGAACACCCAGGGTGCCGAGGAAAGACCAAATGGGAGGGCCTTGAACTGATAATGGTTCCCCTGGAAAGCAAAATGGAGGTATTTGCGGTGAGAAGCGCGGTTAGGGATGTGCAGGTAAGCATCCTGCATATCCAGAGCACACAGCCACTGTCCCAGCCGAAGGAGGGGCAGGAGGCCCTGCAAGGAGAGCATCCTGAACCTCTTGTACTCCACGAATAAGTTCAGGGAACCGAGGTCGAGAATCGGCCTTACATCTCCTATCTTCTTCGGGACCAGGAAGAATTGGGAATAATAACCCATTCCCTGAAGAGAAAGGGGGACGGGCTCTATCACCTCCTTCAGCAAAAGTGCTGAAATGTCTTCCTGGACCAGAAGAAGGTGTTCCTGAGAGTACGACGACCTTGGAGGAGGGTGACGAGGTGGTTTCTGGAGAAACTCTACTGAGTGTCCTTCTGCGATCAGCTGGAGCACCCAGGAATCTGAAGTTATCCTCTCCCAACCCGGGAGATGGAGGGAAAACCTCCCTCCTACCGGTTCCTCCGGAAGGCCCAGAGGCTGTGGGAGAGGACAGGAGTCAGGTGGTGTGGGGCAGCGTCGCAGCTGAAGCACCCGCTGCTTTTTTAGGCGGAGGGGGCTTGGCAGCTGGAGGGGCCCGGCGTTTAGCGGCCCGCTTTCCCTGGGGTTTCGCCTTTGGCCGATTCAGTCTGCGAAAGGGACGGCGCTGCATTTCATGGGGATGATACATGGAGTCCACAGACTTCAGTGTAGTCCCCTTCTCCTGCAGATCGGTGATGATGTCCTTGACATCACTACCGAACAGCAACAAACCCCGGAAGGGCGCTTCCTGATTAGCAGACTGCACTTCCAGGACCAACCCTGACACATGGAGCCAGGCATGACGCCATAAGCCTACGGCGAAAGCAGAGCTCCTGCCAGCAGTGTCCACTGCATCGTAAGTAGCACGAAGCATGTGCCGACTGGCCGAACATGCAGAGCGGATGAGGTCAGCCACTTCCTGTTTGACTCGAGAGTCCGGAAGGGAGTCCAATTTGGATTCCATCACACTAAGAATCGCCTTCTGGTAATCCCCCATGTGACCGACATAATTTAGGGCTCTAATACCCAGAGTGGAAGAAGCATAGATCTTCTTCCCGTACTGGTCCGGAAGACAGGATTCTCTGTCAGATGGAGACGAGCTCAGATGTTTCGGGTTAGCTGTTTGGCCATGAGCAGCGCTAATCATGGTCGTATCAGCTCGAGGGTGAGAATCTAAAAAGTCAACACCCTCGGGAGCCTGATATAGCCTGTTCGACTTCTGAGGAAGTGGGGCTAAAGCTGACGGCTGCTTCAAAATAGTGGAAACAATATCAGCATGAGGCTCAATCCAGGGTGGCACCAAGGTGGGAGCTGTCACGGGCAGACCCAGATGCTCAGCGAGTTTCTTATGCTGGGGATCCGGCTCCAAGGAATGCCACTTATGAACCTCCTGGATTTTAAGCAGCAACTCTGTAAAAGAAGGATCCTCCGGACTGGACTTCGGAGGAGTCCTTGGCCTGGGCTTAGACGGACAGCGTGGCTCGTCATCTGGCTCGGAACAACCGTCGGAGTCGTCCGAGGAGGAAGAAGAAGAAGATGATGATGAGGAAGACTCCCCCTCCCAGCATGGGGGAGGGATGGACCCCTTGGGAAGCCCTCAGGGAAGCGTGTCCTGCCCTGCCCTGGAACCACAGGGTTCGGCCCTGGTGTCTAGAGGTGGGGAGGGAGTCTGTCGTTGCAGACGTACGGGAACCGGAACTGGCACAGTCATCGGGAGACGACTCTCCACCTCTCTGGTGAGCTGAGCCTTGGCCTCAGCCCACCAGGAGGCCAGAGTCTCCTTCAAGTCCACCGGCGGCTGAGGGGGCGGTGGAGGTGGGGGATACGGGTATAGATTATACCCGTAAGGCGCGTATCCAAAACCCGCCGGCGGAAAGCCTGGCGATGGGTATTGAAGCAGCGGGTACTGCGCGGCAGATAGGCCGGCATCGGGTACTGGGGCGTCAGATACTGCAGAGCCGGGTAAGACGGCGTCAGATACGATGGGGTCGGATACCCAGGAACCGAGGGTCTGCCGGAGCAGACGTCCCAGTGGGCGGAGGACCTGACGTTGCAGTGGCACGTCGCCCGGGGTCGGCAAGACCGGCGTCTGGGGAGCCGGCCTCAGGGCCGGCGAGCCGACATCAGGTTGGTCGGCCCAGTGGGCGGACGGTCTGATGCAGCAGGAACCTCAGCATCGCCCGGGGATGGAGGGAAAAAATCCCCAGGGTCAGGCTGAAGAGACCCAGGGTCCCCGGAGGGCAGCGAAGGCTGTGGGGAGCCGGGAATGGCGGACGTGGGAGGGTCCGGCATCGGCTCAGCCGGCGTGCGGACGTCGGGCACTTATCAGTGGGGTCCAGGCGGACGCCGGAGGAGCCAACGTCCGACTTAGCAGACCCGTCGCCAGAGGCAGGTCGCTAAGGCAGGGCGGCCTGGTCGGGCGGAAGAGGGGCTGTGCGTCGGCCCAAGAGGTCGGGCGACCTATCGACCATCTCCATGAGGGCGTCGGAGGACCCGACGTCCGGCTTACTGGAGCCGCTTGAACCAGCAGACCGCACAGTGGCAGCTTTACCAGGAGCGGAGGCCTCCAATAGCCCGGAGGCGCCCAAAGGGCCCCAGCGCAAGCCAGACGGGCGGGCCGATGCCGCCTTGGAAACCTCGAAGGCGGCCGTCGTGGATCGGTCCTGAAGCATGGTGACTCCCGAAGAAGACGCAGTGGATGAGGAGCCCTTCTCCCGGTGCTTCTCCTTGTCTTTTTTCTTGCGATGGTCTTCAAGGGTAGTGGAATCCTGCCAGAGCTTTTTTAACTCCTTTTCCATGGAGGACATTTGCTTCTTTAAAATATGGGCCTCCAGGGACTGCTGCCGCAGTCTGCGGGTGGCCGCATTGAATTTAAGGCAGTGCTGGCACTTCTCCACCTGATGATCTGGGCCTAGGCAGAAGAGGCACTGGAATGGCCGCCCTGTGTGCGGAGTTGGGCGCTGCACAGTCGCACTTGTTCTTGTGCTTGGAGGGTGTAGGGACGACATACACCGATGAATACCTGACAAAATTTCAAAAATCAAAAATAACTCTGTAAAACTACCGACGATTGAGGCTGACAGCTGAACTTTACCGCGGTAGCAACCTGGCAATGAGGAAGAACTGGAAGGCGGGCTTGCCCTTGCACTGATTGTATGATGTCGGTCACCTGACGGGGGCAGTCCCCGCCAGAGACTGCTAGCTAGAAATTTTTCCGGGTCCTGACGCCTGCTCGCGTCAGTCCTATACGTAATTACCTACTGCAAGAGCCCTCTCAAAGTAAGATCTTAGAATTCCTGCACAAAGACACCCATGTCTTTGTGAAAAGTCAAATCTGGCTAATCGCACCAGAGGGCCTGAAGCTCTGAAATTCTTTGAGAAGCAACTGCAACTAAAAACAGCGTTTTCCAAGAGAGAGAAACCAAAAACCGCAAATTACGATAGGCTCAAAAGGAGACAGGGTACATTTTTCCAAAATAAAATTAGAGTCCCAAGCCGGGACGGGGGAACGGAATGCAGGCTTCAGATGCAGAATGTCCCAAAGAAAGGTACGGAAGACATCCATCTGAGCAATCGTGTGGTCACCCACAGGTTCATGGAATGCAGAAATAGCCAAAAGGTGGACCTTAAGAGAAGAATACTGGAGGCCTGAGTCAGACAGCAAAATCAGGTAGTCCAGGATATGAGTCGACAAACAGGTAGGCAGCCCAAATCACAAACCGCTTCCACTTCATGGCATACGTGGTTTGAGTGGAAGGCTTATGGGCAGCCACTTGGTTGTCCACCACCCTGTTAGTGACCCCGAACCTGGCGATGGCCATGTTCTCAGGAGCCAGGTATGCAGATGGAAGGACCCGAGGTTGGGATGGATATGGGTCCCCTGATACTGGGTCGGCAGATTCCTGCAAAGAGGAAGAGGGATTGGAGGGTCCTCCGCCATCTGCTAAAGGAGAGGGAACCATATCCAGCGAGGCCAGAATGGAACCACCAGAATCATGGTGTCCCCCTCCAACTGCAACTTGATTATGCATTTCCTCTGATCCAGAGGGTGCTAAAGAAACGTCCCGCTCCAAGAGAGGTACAACACGTAATGCCAGAAAACTCCAAGCCCTGGGTCTAGCAAGCAGAAACTAGGCAGTTCTGCATTGAGTAGGGATGCAAAAAGATCCAACTCTGGGTGACCCCATCTGTCTAACAAGTCTCCTGCGATGGATGAGAGAAGCTCCCACTCATGCATGCTGGACTGAGTCCTGCTGAGACTTTCCACCATGGTGTTTAGTACGCCTGGCATGTGGACCACAGAGTGTGTCAGACTGTGATCCAACGCCCAGTACCACACTCTCATAGTCTCCCTGCAAAGGGGACACGAGTGAGTTCTCTTCCCCCCCATTGGTTGATGTAGTATATTACGCTTAGATTGTCTGACTGCACCAGCAGCTGACCCAGAGAACAAGGTGTTCCTCTGAAAGGCCTGCGTGGCATAGAGCACCGCTCTCCTCTACAGGACACTGATATGCAAGGAGGCTTCACACTGGGACCAGGAGCCCTAGGTTTGGAAGGGACCCAGGTGTGCCCCCCCAGCCCAGACCAGAGGCATTTGTGGTTAGGATCTGATGCAAGGAAGAGATCTGGAATGGAACGCTTTGAAGCAGATTCGGGGAAGGTCATGTCAGATGAACCTGATCGAATTCTTCAATGAGGTGACAAGGGTGGTTGATCAGGGTGGGGCAATGGATGTGGCCTACCTAGACCTCGGGAAGGCCTTCAACACAGTGCCCCACAGAAGACTGGTTAATAAGTTGCGGAGTCTAGGGGAGGGGCTGAAAATAAGATAGGTCGAGAGCTGGCTGACGAGTAGATGTCAAAGGGTGGTGGTCAATGGGGTGCACTCTGGGGAGACGGGGGGTGACAAGTGGGGTCCTCCAGGGGTCGGTGCTGGGGCCCATTCTGTTTAACAGCTACATTAGCGACACAGCAAAGGGTCTTCAGGGGAAGGTCAACCTTTTCAGGGAGGACACAAAACTCAGCAACAGGGTGGAGACAATGAAGAATGATCTAAGGTTACTGGAAGAATGGTTGGAAATATGGCAGCTGAAACTGAATGCCAGGAAATGCACAGTGATGCACTTGGGGGAAGGGGGAATCCAAATACCACATACACACTGGGGGGGGGGGACAATGGCTGCAACCAGGCAGGAGAAGGATCTAGGAGCTATAATCACTGATGCCCTTAGGGTGGGGACCCAGTGCAGCAAGGCAGTGGGCAAAGCTAATAGGATGCTGGCACGCATAGGGAGACACATAACCAGCAGAAGCAGGGAGGTTCCAATGCCACTCTAAAGTTCCATGGTGAGGCCACACCTGGAGTATGGGGTACAGTTCTGGAGGCCCCATCTACAAAAATACATAAATGGCATGGAAAGGGTGCAGAGAAGGGACACTAAAATGGTGCATAGGCTAAGTGGGAAGACATATGAGGAGAGGCTGAAGGAGCTGGATTTGCATCCTCTGAAGACAAGAAGGGAGAGAGGGGACATGACTTGAAACATTCAAGTATGTGAAGGGGATCAATAAAGTGGGGGAGAGCTTATTTTCAGGGAAGGTAGACAAAAGAACTAGGGGGCGTGGACTGGAGGTGGAAGGGGGAAGGTTTAGGGTAAAAGTTAGGAAGTATTACTTCATAGAGACTGGTTGAGCCCTGGAACGGACTGCCAGAGGAGGTGGTGAGGGCCAGTACAGTGAAGGGTTACAAGAAGGCCCAAGACAAACACAAGGGCTTATCAAGGGAAGGAAGGGGGGAATCTTGGAGGAGGGGGGGGGAATGGGCAGACTCGATGGGCCAGGAAGGTTCTTTTCTGCTGTCACATGTCTATAAAAAAGACTCAAGGGGTCCATCCATCACTGCAGTACCTTGCATACTAGGGAAGCGACCAGGACTGGTTGGTCTAACTTGTCCATGTGGCTGCTCCACTGTACCCGGAGGATCCACTGGAGGGTACGCATATGGAGTCTGGCCAACGGAACGGTGGCTATGGCAGCTGCCATCAGGCTCAGCAATCTGATATAAACCCTGGCAGGGATGTACCAGCTCTGGGCAACATCCTAAGCTTGGGCTATGAGGCAATCCGCACTGTTTTGGGTCAGGAAAGCCTTTCCCTCAGCACAGTCTAGGACCACCCCTATATACTGCAACCTTTGGGAAGATACCAGAACTGACTTGGGCAGGATAATGGTAATGCCCAGGCAGTGGAAGAGCTGGGGAGTCCACTCCAGAGTTCGCAAGAGCTGTTCCCTGGACAGGGCCTTCAGTAGCCAATCACCCTGATAAGGAAAGACATACAGTCCCGCTCTTCTGAGAGTTGCTGCGACTGCTGCCAAGCACTTAGTAAAGACTCACGGTGCAGAGGATAAGCCAAAGGGCAGCATTTTGAACTGGTAATGCTCGCCCTGAAAGGCAAAATGGAGAAACTTGCTCTGAGGAGGAAAGACCAAAATGTGTAGGTAAGCATCCTGTTTGTCCAAAGAATAGAGCCGGTCCCCTGTCTTGAGGAAGGGCATTAGGATGGGCAAAGTTACCATCCGGAACTTTTTAGTACTGGAAAAAAAAGATTAAGGTCCTTGAGATCTAAAATAGGCCTCAGATCTCCGGTCTTTTTGGGAACCAGGAAAAATGAGAAATAGAACCCCTTGTTTGTCTGGCGCCTGGGCACTGGCTCGATGGCCTGCTTGCGGAGAAGGGACTGCACCTCCTCCTGGAGAACAGACAGGTGAGCCGGTGGAGGAAGGGTATCTGGAAGCTGCTCAATGAGCGCAAAGGTGTGACCCTTTTCTATGATCCATGCATCCGAAAAACAGGTTACTCACCTGTAACAGTAGTTCTAGGAGTGGTATATGCTGTTCATCCACATTCTCTGGCATGTCCCTTTCCCCTTTAAATCTGGCTGGAAGTCTTCAAGCTAGCTCCTCCCACCCACCCGGGTGGTAAATACCTCGGCTCCGCCCCATGACACCAGATCTTAGCCCGCTGGAAGCAAGGTGGTGCGCCTAAAGCCAGGGAGGTCGGGTGGGTGCGTGTGGATGAACAACATATACCACTCCTAGAACTACTGTTACAGGTGAGTAACCTGTTCATCTGGGAGCGTGGATATGTTGTTCATCCACACTCTCTAGCAGACTCCAAGCAGTTCTCCGGGAGGAGGGAGGCAAGGCGCACACCCCCTAATTGGGAAATAGAGATTGGAGAACCAAGGCCACAAAACCAGCATCCCGGTGTGACTCAAGGTCAATGTGTTAGTGGCTAATGAAGGTGTTTGCTGACTTCCAGGTAGCAACCTGACAGATGATCTGGATAGGGATGTCCCTGGAAGCAGCCACCGATGCAGCAGTATGGCAGGTAGAATGAGCTCTTATCCCTCTGGGAGGCTCCTTGCCCGCCAACTCATAGCAAAGACCTCTGCAAGATGTAATCCACCTGGCAGTGGTCCATTTGGCTGTAGGTCTGCTAGAAGCGGCTTCAGCGTAGGTGACAAACAGCTGGCAACCCTCCCCCCGAATTTCTGCCGTTCTTTCCTTATAATAGGAAAGAGCACGTCTCAGTTACAAGGTATGGAGCCTGTACTCGGCGTCCGAGGTGTAATTAGGGTAGTACACCGGCACAGTTAACACCTGGTTAAGATGAAACTCATACCAGCTTCAGAAGGAATTTCAGGTGGGGGCGCAGGACAACTTTGTCCCTGTGAAAGACCAGATAAGAAGAGTCCACCGAAAGCGCCTGGAGCTTCCCTGTCCTTCTGGCAGACGTGATGGCCACCAGGAAGGCCGTCTTCCACGACAAGTGTTAGAGCTCACATTTGTGCATGGGTTTGAATGGCTTGCCCATGAGCTTTGCCAAAACCAGCAACAGATCCCATGGAGGTGGTGGTTCACGCACCAGAAGGGATATGTGATCTAGGCCTTTGAAGAAGTGCCCGACCACTGTCTCCTGTGCCAATATCGGCTGACCGGCCCGTGCCCGGTAAGCAGAAATGGCTGCCAGGTGCACCCTAAGGGTCGATAACCGTAGACCCCCTTTGGAGAGAGAGACCAAAGGTAGTCGAGAATGTTAGCCACAGAGCAGGATAAGGGGTCCAGACTTACCCTGACATCAAATGGAAAATCTCTTTCATTTGAAGACATAACATTTCCTGGTCGATTCCTTATGAGATGCCTCCACCACGGTGAAGACATCCTCGGAAAGACCCAGAGCCTGGAACTCTAGCCACTCAGGTACCAGGCTGTGAGGTGCACGGAATGAAGGTCCAGATGGAATACCTTCCCCTGGTTCAGAGATATCAGATCCGGGGCGTGTACAAAGCCTCTCTGGGGGCCTGCAGCTGAGGCTGAGGAGATCGGGGTACCAGAATTGGCGCGGCCAATCTGTGGCTACTAGGATCACCTTCGCCTTGTCCCTCCTCACCTTGAGTAACACCTTGTGGATCAAGGGAAACGGAGGGAAGGCGTAGAGGAGGCCTGGGGTCCACGGCCTCGAGAAGGCATCCCCCTGCAGCGAGCCCTGCTGAGGGGGGGGCGAGCTTGGTGTTCTCCCTGGAGGCAAACAGGTCCACCAATGGTTTGCCCCAACGGGAGAACAGACTGTAAGCTACCTCTGGATGGAGAGACCACTCGTAGGATGTCTGGCCTATGTGGCTGAGAGCATCCGCAAGCTGGTTCAAGACTCCTGCCACGTGAATGACTAGGAGGTCCTCCTCCAACCGGCTCATGAGGGTCCAGATGCGGAGAGCCTCCTTGCACAGCAGACGGGAGTGCGTGCCGCCCTGTTTGTTGAGGTAGTACATGGTTGTGGTATTGTCCGTCTGGACTTGAACCACTTGACTCCGGAGCTGAGGAGCGAAAGCTGACAGTGCCAGTCTGACTGCTCTGAGCTCCAACAGGTTGATGCGACATCAGGACTGCTCGGGGGATCAGAACCCGTGGGCTCTGTTGTCTCCCATGTGGGCTCCCCAGCCCATGTGAGAGGCATCGGTCGTGAGAATGACAGTCGGCTCGGGGCGGACAAACGGGATCCCTTCCTACAACCGTTCTGGGGAGGTCCACCATTGGAGAGCATCCCACATCTTCTGGGTCACAGTGATCAGCTGGTCGAAGTGACCGTGGCGCTGAGTCCACTGAGCAGCCAGCTCCCACTGGAGGGGGCGCATGTGCCATCTGTCCCAACGGACCACTGAGGTGCACGCCGCCATGTAACCCAGAAGGCTGCAGGAAGTCCCGGGCAGGGTGCAAGTGCCCAACCAGAAATGATTGCGCAAAGGAGGAAAGAACCTCCACCCTGTCCACCTGGAGCAGAGCTCTGGCTTGATGAGAGTTGAGCTCTGGCTTGACTAGCGTCAAGCTCTGCTCCGATGAAGCCCATCGCCTGAGAGGGCACGAGTTCCAACTTGGCCTCGTTGATCAAGAGGCCTAGTTGGGAGCAGGTTCGAAGAGCCAGATCCCTGGATCTCTCCACCTCCTGGATGGAGGAACCTGCCAAGAGCCAGTTGTCGAGATAAGGGTAAATTTGAACTCCTCGGCGCCGGAGGTGGGCTGCCACCGCTGCGATGCACTTGGTGAAGACCCTCGGGGCCGATGACAGATCGAACGCCATGGCTCGGAACTCGTACAGGGTCCCTTCGACCCTGAAGCGGAGGAACCGCTGATGGGACAGACTGATTGGGATGTGGAAGAACGCGTCCTGCAGATCCAGTGAACAGAACCACGTGTTTCGCTCCAGGGATGGTATGATCTAGTTCACAGTTACCATCCGTAAGGTGCAAGACCTGAGATAATGATTCAGGTCGTGGAGGTCTAGGATGGGGCGCCAACCCCCGTCCGCTTGGGCACCAGGAAGTACCTGGACACGAAGCCTGGGTCTGCAGGAGGATCTGGCACTGGTGCTACTGCATCCTTGCAGAGGAGCTGAGCAATGTCATCTCGAACAGCTGACTGAGTGTGAACAGAGATCCTTTTCTCCCGAGGGGCATGGGCTCGGCTGGGAGAGTACTGCTCGAATTCCAGAGGCAGTCCCTGGCCGACCACTTCTAGGTCCCACCTGTCCGAGGTGATATCGGACCAGGCTGAAAGAAACTGGCGGAGCCGGCCCCCCACGGGAGGTCCCAGAGCTGGCGTGACGGGTGTAGGGGAGGTGACCCCCAACCTGTTACTGGGCAGGCTTAGAGGAGGAGGAGGAGGCTCGTGGACCGGCACCTCGGCCTCCTTTACGGGGCTGTTGAGGGCCCTGCTTGGGCCTGGGGCGCCAAGCTTGAGCCTGCTGTTGCTTCTGCTGGCCTCCTTGATAAGAGGGCTGCCTAACCGCAGGGGAAAAGTGTCGAAAAGGCTTCTTCTTGCGCTTCTGCTGATCCTTGCCCGAAGAACCCTTCACAGAGGTAGCATCCAAGGCGGCACTGGACTGCTCTATGCACTGGAGGTGACCAGCCACTCCTGGACCGAAGAGGTCGGTGTCTAGGAAGGGCACATCAGCTAACTTGTGCTGGGTATCCGCCGGGAAGGAGGACAGCCTCAGCCAAGCCCTGCAGCGAATGGCCACTTCAGCTGCCAAAGAGTGGGCACAGGAATCTCCAATGTCCAGGGCCATCTGCAGCTGCTGTTTAGCAACAGCACGGCCTTGATCATGGACCTGCTTCACTGTGGTCTGCATGTCTGCTGGCAGATGAGGGAGGACTTCATCCAATGACCCAAGGAGGGCATGAGAGAAATGTGCCATGATGACAGCCGAGCTGGCCTGACGAAGGCCTAAGGAAGAGGCCGTATA
Source organism: Neoceratodus forsteri (assembly GCA_016271365.2). Lineage (NCBI taxonomy): Eukaryota > Metazoa > Chordata > Ceratodontiformes > Ceratodontidae > Neoceratodus > Neoceratodus forsteri. The sequence goes on from CM057450.1 coordinate 311,140,817, forward strand.
GACCTTACGGGCAGAGTGGTCCATATTTTTGGACTCCTTGTCCGGGGGTTGGTCAGTGTCGGCTGAGCTACCAGTGCGCCTGAACACAGAAGCAGTCACTGGGCTTTGGGCGAAGGATGCTCTGTGAACCGCCAGGGACCCCATGGGCACTGTATACTTCTGCGACCATGCAGGCAGACTGAGCTGGGCAGGAAGCAGGACTGCCAAAGCTCTGGGGTCACAACAATGGCTTCGCACTGGAAAGGCCTCCGCCGGGGTATCCCCTTTGAGGAAATCCGCAAGGGGTACTCCACCTTTTCTGATGGGGCTCCAGGGACATTCCGTTGGACTCGGATATCAGGTGGAGAATGCCCTGAAAGGAGGAAGGGCCTTCCTCCAGTCCGGCCACGGATGACTCATCATCCCTGGGATGAGAGTGTAACCCCGTGTCATCGGAGTCCAAAAAGTCGGGGTATAGTGGCCTACCGCCTACGTCCCCTTCAAACCGACAAGGGCAGTTGGGGGTGACCGTAATGGACAGACATCGGGGAAGCCCAGTGTCTGCACGGTCCTCTTTCGAGGGAGCCCTTCCCTGAGGCTGCTTAGGCGGTGGCTCCACCAAAATCGGTGGAGAAACTGAAATAGGCCGAGCCGGTATACGCGCCAGACCCATGGGAGGTGGAACAGCGGCCTTCGGTTCCGGAGGGGTAGGCGTCGGCTTAGGAGGTGGGAGCCAAGTAATGGCCGGGCCGGCCGGTGGAGACGGCTTCTGCCCGGTCAAAGTCAGCTGTTGCCACATCATATCCTCACAGCGTCGATGGAGTTTCCTTCAAGCTCTCTCTCGGCCCGAGGAGGATGAGGGACCGCGGCCGCCTCTTTTAGAATGTTTGTGGCCTTTTTCCGGCCAATCGACTGAAGGGGTTCTGGTCCTCGATCGAGACCGATGTAGTCAGCTAGTTCGATCAGGGGACACCGGAGTCAGTGAAAACCGAGGTTCCGGCACCTTAACCTCGATGGGGACACCAGAGGGTAGTGTCTCCTCATCGGGGAAGGAAAGGACAGGCGTCCTTTCTAAGGAATCGTCGACCGGAGTCAGCGATAAGGCGCCTCGACTGGTCGAGAGTAATCTGGCCGGTTCAGCAGTTTCCTCGGTCTTGGTGCCTTAGCCCGACGGAAGGTCGGTAAAGCCGGCGGCCGTGGAGGTGATCTCGACTGAAATCGAGACCGCATGTTCCTGGGACTCGGACCTCTCTCGGTCCCAGGAGCATCTCCTTCTGGAAGACGATGACTTGGGGTCCTTGTCCCTCTTCTGAGGGCGGGAGGAGGGCAAGCCAGAGGGTGTCTCACCCCAGTTGGGGAGAGACTGGCACAACTCCCTAAAGGAGCCCGAAAAGGTACAGCCAAGGTTGAGAGGAACGAAAAACCCGCGACTGGCCGAAGCCTGAGCTGCCTCCTCCTCAAAAGCAGTCATCTGCTCAAGCTGCTTGGCGGATCCCGTGGCCACGGAAACCGCCCACCTTGCCTCCTTAGATTTCACCGGCAGGTTTCTAAGCTCCAGTCTCCCCAATTTTAGGTGCGCCTTGCGGTCATCCAGAACGTTGGGATGGAAGGCCAAACAGAGAGTACAAGACGTGGTGTCATGTCCAACACCTAGGCAACAGACACACGAGAGGTGGGGATCAGTGCGTGACATTTTCTGGCCGCAGGGAAACTGGCGAAATCCGGGGGACGATTTGTCCTCCATGTCTGATGCGCTGTAATCGGAATCGTGAACTCTGACGAGTTTCAAAGTAATTTGTGGGGAAAACCGACTTTGCAAATCCAGGGCCTACAAATCTGCTGAATAGCGTGAGGGAACCTGAATCTTCCAGCGGGAAAGGAAGATCTGGCGTCATGGGGCGGAGCTGAGGTATTTACCACCCAGGTGGGTGGGAGGAACTAGCTTGAAGACTTCCAGCCAGATTTAAAGGGGAAAGGGACATGCCAGAGAATGTGGATTAACAACATATCCACGCTCCTAGAAGTTATGGTTCTACACTGATTCAGATGGAGGGAGAACCGACCTTAGACCACCACCTCCTGGGTCTGGGACCAGAGATGGGGGGGCCCCAGCAAGGAGTCAAGCAGAGATGGAGCCAGCCGTAGAGGCTGGTTCCTTACTTCTGGACCGCTTGGCCGCCGCTCCAGCACTGGAAATGGCGGGCCAGGGAGCCTGGCTCTGCATTTTCCCTGGAGACAGGGAGCTGTTCCAGGCCTATTGTTCAATTTACGAAAAGGAGACCTTCCTCTACCCTTTCACTGGGTATGATAGAGGGCGCGGACAGATTTGAGGGCGCTGCCCGAGGCTTGCATGTCATTTATGATGTACTGGACATCAGGACCAAACAGCTTGGTGCCGCTGAAGGGGGCATTAAGCGCCCTTTTGCTGCACATCAGGTGCAAATATTGATACCCTGAGCCAGTATTACCTGCAGAGGCATATGCCCATGGCAGCTGCCCTGGCAACGGTGTCAGCCATGTCATACAAAGCTCTGAGGAGGTGTTTGTTAACATCCCCAGTAGCTTGGAGGGAATAAAGCAGCTCCTGCTTTTGGGTGCCCTCAGAGAGGGCCTGGGATGCAGCCTTGCCCTTCTTCCAGCTGGCATTCTAGTATTTAATCATGTGTGACACATAGTTAGCAATCCTCAAGCCTAGCGTGGAGGAAGCATAACCCCCCCCCCCCCCAGGTCAATTCTATAAGACTCTGCTTGGGGGGGGAAGGAACTAAGGTGTTTAGGCATCTCAGATCAGTCATGAGCTGCCTTAATGACAAATGAATCAGTCTCTGGCTGGGCAACATAACAGCGGAGACCCTGGGAGCGTCATAAAGTTTGTCTGTCCTGCGTGGCATAGCTGGCACCATGTCTGGTCTGTGCCAGGTTGCTGTGGAGCTGGAAGCATTAGAGGAATGACCTATGGGGGATATTCTGGGATCTCCAGGAAATCCACCAGATCTTTTCTGGTGGTATCCTCTTCCTCAGTGTGGAAGCCCATGGTTGAGGACAGCTGTTTCATCACATTAAAAATGTGGGCTTCTCAGAAGAAGACCTGGGAGTATGCTTTATAGAATCCTCACTGACAGAAGATGCTGCAGACTTGTCAGAGAGTAGGATTTCCTCCTCTCCTTTCTCCACATCATCAGGAAGAATGATGTCAGGGTGATACTCCTCCTCAATGTTGACCTCTTCAATATCTGGGTCTGGGGTCGGCCCTCAAGGAGTCTGCTGGGCCAACAAACAGGAACTGATGACAAAGCTGTCGCTGACAGCGTCAGCAAAGGGGGCCTGCAAGGCACCCAGTTGCTGTACAAGCACATTAGTGAACATGATCAGGATTTCATTTAGGTCGACTGTGGTCAACAAGGAGGGTTCGATGGCACAGGTGTCCATCTGCCTGCTGTGTCCTGAGAACCCGACGAGCCTGTAGCCCTCGTGGGAGAAAGAGCAGGTCAAGACAGGAGAGCCATTGATGGCACAGGGGCCGACGACCCAGACGTCTACGGCTGTGCACCCTGAGAATCAGGCGGAGGTGCTGTCTGTATGGGTCTGGTGGGCACAGAGACCTGGAAAGCAGTTCTCTGCGTCGGAGCAGCCGCAGCCAACGAAGATTCTCCACAAGGAGGAGAAGCCGACGGGGAACGAGACTTGACACTGGGGGGAGCGGTTGTGATCTGTGTCTCTTTTATGACTTTTTCCCCAAGGACTTGTCTCAAGCTTTGGCCTGGGAGCTCAAAGATCCGGCTGGCGACTGGGAGGCCGGGACCCTGGAGCTGGCTACCTGTTGATCCCTAAGGAATTTTTTTAAGAGCCATTTTGCATCACCAAAAGGTTGTTTGGTTAAACTTCTGGCAGAGCTCACAGTCAGAAACTTCGTGGTCAGGCCCAAGACAGCAGACACTGATGGAATGTTCATCTGTAGAGGCAATCTTCTTTCCGCAGAGGCAGTGACGGAAAAGAGAAGCAGAGGGATTAACTCTTGACATAAACAAAAAGAAAATCTCTGAAAAAATACTTTTTTTTTTTTTTTTTTTTAAACAGGTAAGTAAATAAAAGCTAATGGCTGAAAAAAGGCGCGAATACTGTGACGGAGCCTGCGGAGACACACGTGAGCGAGTCAACAGCGGGAAAGAACTGCGGAGGGAACAGGGCCACTCACACCTATATAGGGTTGATGACTGTGTGGGCGGCCCCAGTTGTACTGCTGAAAATCTTCCATGTGGATTCCGCTTCACCGACGGCGAAGGTTCCTACAGTGTTACCTGATGACTGAGATACCCCCGAAGACGATAAATATATACATATTTATTTGCACATAAACTGTAAATTGGAGCCAATCACACACTTGGGTGTAGGGTTCTTAGTGCTGAATTTTCCCCTTTAATAAGGACCAGTGTTTCTAACAGTGCAAGTCGGTTGACCACAGACCTGAATCCCGCTGCCATGGAAAGGGACTCTCCACTGCAATGCCAACATACTTGCATGATGGCACTTGTGCGAAACTGAGTAGAGTCCTCAAGCTCATGTCATAGGAATGTAACCTAAACAACAGTTTTGCTCAGTATTCTTGAAGACAACATGTCCGGTTGCTGCCCTCTTAATGGCAATGCCTGCAGTACAGCATAGAAAGATAAACTGGACAGAGGAGACCCTACATGCTCTCATAGGAATAACTACAGGAAGTACTATATCTTTCTTCTGTCCCACAGGACACTGTTCTGATACCACATGGAGTGGGATCTCCCACATGATACAGAGGGACCATGAAGCAGGGGGTCTTTTGTCTTTTCTTGCTTAGTTTCCACTTAGCTCCTTCCTACTTGTTCTGCACCTAACCATGCCTCTCATAACATCATCACCCCAGTCCAAATTAGGTAAAACATTCCCAGACTTACCCCAACAGCAGTATCCGGCCCCCAAACAGAAGGACGTACACAGAATGGAAGATGCTAGGCAGGACATGATTCATGAGAGGAGGGGGCGTAGAGAGCACATCCAAACTTTTTCACTGGTATTGAACCAGATGTAACGTGATTAACCCTCTACTAATTATAATTATATCTGTGATATAAATGTTTATTTGAATGTCTGCTTATGGAAATGGCAGCCATCAGCTTTTAAAGGGGCCTGACCTTTTGACCCCAAAGGCCCTGGCTCACTGAAAACAACCAACTATGGTAACACTGAACAAGTGAATTAATTAAGAAGCTTCCTGTTGATATCTTCTGTCATACCTGTGTTAGCTGTTATACAGTACAGCACATTATAAGCTAACCCTTTTACTTTCAGGCGCAGGGGCAAAGTGTGCATTTTATTACCTTTGAGGAAAAGGCCATTTTTAACTGATTCCTGTTAGCTTTCACACCTGTAAGAGAAATGTTTTGTCAGGATGTTTTCTGAACATCAAGGTTGAATGCTCTGATCAAAGAGACGGTCATATTTTAATATTGCTATCTTGCAGATTTCCAGCCAGCAGTAAAATGACATCCTTTCCGATACACTTGGTCAGATTACAAATTAATTACGGGCTAACAGTGACCTCATGAGCTGTGAACTCACAGGATAGGAGGAACATGCTGGATTATCATCACTCTGGCTGAAAAGGAGTGGGCACACTTCATCTCTGGACTTCTAAAGAAAGACGCACAGAGTGTATCTGAACTAGAAAGGAACTTCCATTAAAAACAGGTAACATCCAACTGGAACTGAGTTTGGCTTAAAAATTTAAGCACCAAGCATTTTGTTTCTGTAATTTCCAATTTATTTCTGACTTAAGTATTTATGTTATATGTTCTATGTTTTGTATGCATTTGCTATTTTTTTTTTTTTTTTTATTATTCCAGTAAACCTTTTGGTTTCCTTAATCCTGCTTGAGTCTTTCCTTTTGCATGTGGAGGTCGAAACAGTATTGGGTAATTCTGACAAAAACTGTTAAGGGCTTAAAAGTGTGTTGCTATCTTGCTATGGTAAGAATATACCTATGTCTCAAATTGAGTCAAAAGGGTAAAATTGTGAACCAGGCTAGTGCCCGCTGGGTGATGTATTGCACTGCATCCCCTGAAGAGAGTGCTATATCTGAGCCTGTTAACTGGGCGTGCTTGGGAAAGAGAGTTCATATTTGACTCCAGGACTCAAAGCTAGTAGGTGATTCAGACCCAAAACAGACAGGATGGTTACCCTGTTTGTCTCCTGTTCACATATTGCACTTTGAGGTTTGGCACTGTGGGAGCAGGGGGCCTGACCTGCGGGGTGCGTTTGTGACAGATGGTAACACGAGCATTAACAGTCCAGTGTGTCAGCTTGATAACTGTAACAGTTCACATGCAAATAAGGCAGTGATTTAAAAAGTAAAGAACTATATCACTGTGCTTACAGTCTAATTTCCGTTTTATTTTTTTCGCTGTAAGCTAGTGTAGCCGTAGATAGGGAAGGAGATGACTTCCAACGACAGCGAGTACACTGCAGACTACCTGAGGCAGCTGTGCTAAGAGAGAGGAGTTCAGCACGAGGGGCGAGCCAAAAAGCATCTTGTGAAGGCTCTTGTGGCTGCCGATGCCCAAGACTTCAAGACACAGTCTGTGACTGGAAAGGACTAAACCTTGAGCGTGGAGGGGCCAGGGTCCAACGTAGTGTCCAGACCCAGGGAGGAGGACAGCAGGACCAGTGCAAGCCAAGGGCCACAGTAGCAGGGGAAGGTCACCAACATTCTGGAGTCAGAAGGGATCAGACTGCAGACAGAGTTGCGGAGAATGGAGCTGGAGTTTGAACAGAAAAGGTTTGAAGTCCAGCAGTGAAGGGAGCTTGAACGGAGGAAGCTGGAGACGGAAAGAGAGGAGAAGCGAGAGCTACTTCGGAGAGAGGAAGAGGAAAAACAGCGACAGCTTCAATGAGAGGCCGAGCGAGAGCAGCAACAGGCCGAGCGAGAGGAGAGAGAACGCCAGAAGATATTTGAACTGAAGAAGCTACAACTCCCAAGACCAGCGCCAAAGCAGGTAAGTGGCCTGGGTGAAACTGGAACTCCAGGACTGGGTTACAGACTAAATTCTAAATTGATAAGCTGAATTTGAAAAGGGGGAAGATACGAATGCATTTTTAAATTCCTTTGAAAAAGTATGTTTTCAGGCAAAAATTCCCAGAGAGTCCTGGAGCTTCCAGCTATCCCTGCTACTTACCAGGAAAGCTCGGGATGCATTGGGTCAACTGGACAATCAGGACAGTAATGATTACAGCAAACTTAAAGCTGCACTGTTAAAGAAATATGATTTAACAGCAGAGGCATAATGAGATAAATTTCGTAAACTCAAGAGAAGCCCTGACATGAGCTACGAGGAGCTAGCCACTAAACGTCAGTTTTTAAAACGTTGGTGGGAAGGGACTGAAGGAGACTCTGTAGAGAAAACTGAAAATGTTGTACTGTTAGAGCAGTTTTTGGGGGCGTGCCCAGCAGAGCTGAAAACTTGGCTAGAGGACCAAGATCTAAAAACATTGCAGGAGGCTGCCAAACTCTCGAACCGCTATGCCAGGAGCAGACCTGCTCTAGAAAGAATGGGGCAGGCATGGCTGCGCAGAAAGGGAAAAGCGTGCATTCAGGGCAGCTAAAACCCTCCCTGCCTCAACCGAAACCAAGCAGCCCCAGGTTACAATGAAAAGATTTGCCTGATAAAAAGAAATTAATGTTGGGTTTGCAGACAACCTGGGCACCTTGCCAGAAAGTGTCCAAAAAGGGCAGACAGTGCACAAAGAGGTGCCAGGAAAGAAGTGGGTTGTTTGTATGTCCCTGAAAGCATGCCAGTAAACATGAGGGAACACATACACTCAGTTACAGTGTATAGGGTACAGACTCATGGATTACGGGACACGGGGCATCCCTAACTTTGGAAAAGGGATCTGGTAGCCTGAACAGCTTATACCCAATCAGTTTGTGACTGTACAGGGATTCACTGGGGAGGAGAAAACGCTGCCACTTGTTAGTGTTCTCCTGGACTGAGGTGAGACAGGGGAGACTGTGCAAAAAGTTGCAGTAGCAGAGAATCTTGCTCTCACTGTAATTATTGGCAACAATCTCCAAAAGGGGATGGTGTGTGCAGTTACCCGCAGCCAAGAGGCAAAGGTAAACTGTAGTTCCCTGGACCCCATAGAAGCCCCAGTGGAAAACACTGGGAGGCTGGTCCCCCAGCCTGTGTCCTGATATGGAGAATAATGAAAGGGGGGTAGAAATTCCCCAGGTAGCACTTAACAGAACAGCTATACAAGGTTACCCTGAGGAAGCTGTAGCTAGTAGTCAGAAGGTTAGGGATGGCAGTGACACTAAATGCCCTGACACTAGAGCTACAGACCCTAGTTTAGAAACTGGAGGGGACCTGTCCCATGCCTTGGGAATGTGTAAGGATTTTGCAGCTGCTCAGAAAAGTGACCCTATTTTAGAGAAGCTGAGGGCTTGTGCAGACTCTGATGGAGAAAGGGAAGGTGACGGGAAACACAAACTTTACTGGGAAAATAGATTGATGTATACGCAGGATGTAAAAATCAAGTAAGGGGTGATGGGCAGGGCATTTTGTCCTTCCCCAGGGGTACCGTGAGCGGTTGCTCAAGATTACTCACAATATTCCCATATCTGGTCATCTGGGAATGGCACACACTACGCAGCGATTGGCCCAGAATTTCTACTGGCCCAACTTCACCCAGCAGGTGAAGGAGTACTGAAGGTCTTGTCAAGGGCGCCAAGAAATAGGGAAAGTGGGTAAGAAAACCCAAGCCGCCCTAATTCCCTTGCCGTAGTGGAGGAGCCATTCCAGAGGGTAGGAATGGATATTGTGGGTCCTTTGAATACCCCAAGCTCCTCTAGGAAGAGGTTTATCCTAACAGTGGTGGATTATGCCACCCGGAACCCAGAGGCAGTCACCTATCCTCACTAAGGACAGACAAATTGGCAGATGCCTTGCTAGGGATTTTCTCCCATGTTAGGTTCCTGCAGGAGATTATCATTGATCAAGGGGGTTCCTTCATGTCGGACCTGATGAAATGTTTGTGGGAGAAGTGTGGGGTGGTGCAGACACGCACAACACCATATCACCTGCAAGCCAATGGGCTTATGGAAAGATTCAATGGTACCCTTAAATCGATGCTCCAAGCATTTGCTGAACAGCATGGGAGGGACTGGGAGAAATACCTTCCCCACCTGTTTGCTTACAGGGAGATGCCCCAAGAGTCGACAGGGTTTTCCCACTTCAAGCTCTTATATGGATGCAGGGTACATGGACCACTAGACTTGATCTGGGAGGACTGGGAAGACAAGCACGCCACCCAGGGAACTCCCATAGTGGATTCTGTCCTTAAGTTTAGGGGAAAGCTGAAGGAGCTTATGAGAACAGCCCAGAGCAACCTGGCAGCTGCACAGCAAAAACAAAAGATATGGTACGACCTCAGAGCCAGAGCTCGCTCATACACTGTGGGTCAGGAGGTCATGGTCCTAATCCTTAAGCTGCAGGCCGAGTGGGCAGGACCGTACAAGGTAGTCCGACAGGTGAATACATGATAGACCTGCCTGACAGGAGACATACCCAAAAAATGTACCATGTCAACAAGATGAAGCCATATGTTAATAGGGCTGACATGGTCTTTGCTGTGTGTAGTCCTGGGGAGGGGACAGACGAAGGAGACCCCCTTCTGGACTTGCTGGAAAAAAGCAAGCAGAAGTCCTCCATGGAGGCAATTAAAATGTTGCCCCAGTTGACCCAGGGCCAGATCCAGGAAGTAAGGGAGGTTTTGGCAGATTTTTGCCTCATTGTTTAGTGCCAAGCCTGGACACACCTCCTTAGCGACGCACGATGTGGAGACAGGGACGCAAGCGCCCATATGGCGAACTGCTTACTGGGTGTCAGAGGTCGTCCAAAGACACATCAGGTGGGATGTGGAGGAAATGTTGGATTTAGGGATAATCCAGAAATCCCACAGCCCCTGGGCCTCACCCGTAGTCCTTGTTCCCAAGCCAGATGGCTCCACTCATTTTTGTGTGGACTATTGTGGACTCAGCACAGTCACGAAGTCAGATGCTCACCCAATGCCATGGATGGACGAACTCCTGGACAAGTTAAGAGGGGCAACATACCTTACCACTACTGACCTGACAAAAGCGTATTGGCAGGTAACATTAACTGCCGGAGCTAGGGAGTTGTTGGCCTTCATCACTCTGATAGGTTTATTTGAGTTTAAAGTAATGCCTTTCGGAATGAAGAATGCCCCTGCCACCTTCCAAAGGTTGGTGACCCAGGTGTTAAATGGTGCTGAGGAGTACACCGTGCCATACCTGGACAACATTACCATCTTTAGTAACAGCTGGGAGGAACACCTGGCCCACCTTAGGGAAGTGCTGGGCAGGATACAGAGGGCCAGGCTCACTGTAAAAGCTGAGAAGTGCCAGGTGTCCATGGTTGAGGTGGCATACCTCGGGCATGTAGTAGGCCGGGGACAGCTCCGTCCTAACCAAGCAAAAATTGAGGCAATCAAGGCATGGCCCACACCTGAAACACAGAAGCAGGTTCAGAGTTTTCTAGGGACCACAGGGTACTATAGGAAACTTGTACCAAACTGCAGTGCCCTAGTAGCTCCCCTATCTGGCCTGTTAAAGAAAAGGATGCCAAAAAGGATTAACTGAGAACCAGCCCGTGACCAAGTCTTTACACGGCTAAAGGAGGCACTGTGCAGTGCTCCTGTATTAGCCAGTCCAGACTATAGTAAACCCTTTGAAGTCCAGACTGATGCCTCAGATGTGGGTATTGGGGCAGTGCTTAGTCAAACGTCTAAGCAAGGGAAAGATCACACAATAGCGTACCTCAGTAAGAAGTTACTTCCCAGGGAGCAGACTTACTCTACAGTGGAAAAAGAATGTCTTGCCATGGTGTAGGCACTAAAGAAGTTAGAGCCATACCTATACGGGCAGCATTTTGAGGTACAAACAGATCACAACCCCCTGGTTTAGCTGGCACAAATGGGTAAAACAAATGGTAGGCTGTTAAGATCGAGCCTTACCTTGCAGGGTTATGACATGACTGTCTCACACAGGGCAGGGGCAGCAAACGAAAAGGGTTATCACGTCAGTTTGAGAAGTGAACTGAATTTGGGGAACTCATCCCATGCCAGGATTAGATCCCCCCCCCCCACCAAGTTCAGTCTAGGAAGGAGAAGTGTAACGTAATTAACCCTCTACTAGTTATAATGATATTTGTGATATAAATATGTTTATTAGAATGTCTGCTTAGGGAAATGGCAGTCATCAGCTTTTAAAGGGGCCTGACCTTTTGACCCCAAAGGCCCTGGCTCACTGAAAACAACTGACTATAGTAACACTGAATCTGTTGATATCTCCTGTCATACCTGTGTTAGCTGTTATATAACACATGGTAAACTAACCCCTTTACTCTGAAGCGCAGGGGCAAAATATGCATTTTATGACCTTTGAGGAAAAGGCCATTTTTAACCGATTCCTGTTAGCTTTCAAACCTGTAAGAGAAATCGCTTGTCAGGATGTTTTTTGAACATCAAAGGTGAATGCTCTCATCAAAGACACGGTCATATTTTAATACTGCTATCTTGCAGATTTCCAGCCAGTAGTAAAATGACATCCTGTTGGATATACTCGATCAGGTTACAAATTAATTACGGGCTAACAGTGACCTCATGAGCTGTGAACTCACAGGATAGGAGGAACATGCTAGATTATCATCACTCTGGCTGAAAAGGAGTGGGCACACTTCATCTCTGGACTTCTAAAGGAAGACACAGAGTGTGTCTGAACTAGAAAGGCACTTCTGTTAAAAATAGGTAACATCCAACTGGAACTGAGCTAAGCTTAGAAATTTAAGCGCCAGGCGTTTTGTTTCTGTAATTTCCAATTTATTTCTGACTGTATTTACATTATATGCTCTATGTTTTGTATGTATTTTTTTTTTATTATTATTATTCCAGTAAACCTTTTGGTTTCCTTAATCCTGCTTGAGTCTTTTCCTTTTGCATGTGGAGGATGAAACAGTACTGGGTAATTCTGACAAAAACTGTTAAGGGCTTAAAAGTGTGTTACTATCTTGCTAAGACAAGAATATAACTATGTCTCAAATTGAGTCAAAAGGGTAAAATTGTGAACCAGGCTGGTGCCTGCTGGGTGAAGTACTGCACTATATCCCCTGAAAAGAGCGTGGTAACTGGGCCTGTTACCTGGGTGTGCTAGCGAAAAAGGGTTCATATTTGACCCCAGGGCTCGAAGCTAGTAGATGAGTCAGACCCAAAACAGACAAGAGGGTTACACTGTTTGTCTGCTGTTCACATATTGCACTTCTGAGGTTTTGCACTGTGGGAGCAGAGAGCCTGACCTGCGGGGTGCATTTGTGACACCAGCTACTTATGCACTGATGCTACTTGTGTTCCTGGCATCCATTCTCTGTTTCAACACGTTTTGTCTACAGCATCCCTTTGGCTGGTGGCACCAATATGTAATGTTTCAAGCCCTTCATGGCTTGGCCCACAGGCTGCTTGCAGAGCAAGGCAACATGCTCCCTGCACCCTGTGATGGATGGTGCCACTTCCGGCAGAACTTATGCTCATGCTGTGAGAATGCGTAGAGATCCAGGTTTATGGAGCAAACCCAGGTCATCTGTTTGGTAGTGAGATACATTACCGCTGGAGTCATATGCCAACAGTAAACTTAAGCCCACTTAAACACCCATTTCCAAAGTGCTCCTACTGTAGCTTGTACCTCTATTATCTGATGATGTGGTGCCCCACATTTTGTCTCATTCCTTCTCCCTCACTCCGAATCAAGAAGGATATCCATCATAATACACCAAACATACAGTCAAAGCACAGGACATTCTCGAGTTGCTCAGGCAATCATTTCCAAAAGCTGCACATTTTCAACTGAGAAGGGAGGGAAGGCAATCAAGCTGTATTAATGAAAAAACAACAAAAATGTAAACAAAATACTACCTGTAGATCATCGTAGAGGCTGCCACTGAGATACATGTCCCTGAGAGGCATGTCAGGAAGTCTGGTGTGGATGAAATTGAGCAGCTCAGTACAGATGTCCACAGCAACCTGTTTCGCTAGACTTTGCTCCCCAGTGGCGATTGAGGCATGTTTCCGGTAGTAAGCAAACAGCCTCTCTTGCATGGACCTCCTGAGACGGGCCTTCTTCAGGTCAGCCTGGTTCTTTTTGCTGGAACCTGTGCCTTTGTGAACATCAGGCCTGGACATATCTGGTGAACAAACAGGGCACTGCTATGAGCGGGACAACTCAGCATGGATACAGCAGTAACAGTTCTTAACCATCACCTCACATATCACCTCAACTACCCAACTTGTAAAGTGAGGCTGGCATGCACCTGCTATAGGTACCCTGCACAGTACAATGGGTAGGGAATTCCTATAACTCAGTATATATTTGCATGACACAGAATACTTTCCTTTTCATCCCTGCTTATGAATCAAGGGAGTGGGGAGGACTTGATGTACCTAGAGTCCCATCCGACCTTAAAGTATGTACTATATTACTACATAATTACTTAATATAACTTAGAGGACTGCCAAAAGTACAATTACGTAAGAACTTATTGTGAAAATAGATCTTTGAGGGAAGCTTTTGCAGCAGGTAACACATATAGGACTGTAGCCAGCAGGCAGAAAGACCCCCCAGAAAACTTCTAGCTAGCAGTCTATGGTGGGGACCCCCCCCCACCGACGTCAGCCACCCCCAACATCACGTATGGTATAAAGGGAGGGAGGTCCCCAGCGTCCCTCAGGTCTCCCGCTGGAAACTCCAGCATTGGGGATGGAAGGTGATCAGGAACAGAAAACCAAGGCAAATACCACGTAGAGCAATCACAGCATTGCCAGTGCAAACCAAGTGCAAAAGAAATTCTCCTGGGGGAAGGTGGGTGGAAGCCATATCTGCTACAAAAGCTTCTCTCGAAAATCTACTGTTACAGCAAGTTCTTACGTAACTGTACTATATTACTTTCAGTCAGCTCTTGCAACAGGTAACACATATAGGACTGAGGCCCAAGCAGTAAAAGAGACCAGACTAGTCTCGGGTGGACAAAGCAGAAAAATATGCATACGGAAGTGCCCTCATGAGGGGAGTCCCTGCAGAACCACAAGGCCAAAGCCCGCTCTGCATCTGGAGGCAATGTAGACACTGCAGTGTCTGATAAAGGTATGAACACAATTCCATGTGGCTGCCACACAAGCGTCAGCCACAGACATGTTTCTAAGGGGCGGCAAAAGAGGCCGCTACTCCCCTCGTGGAGTAACCCTTCATCGAGCCCGGCAAGGGTTTGTCATACTTTCGATAAAATGAAATGCCGTTAACAAGCCATTTAGAAAAAGTCTGTTTGGCTATAGGAGCCCCATGAATCCTGAGGGCAAAGGAAACAAAAAGCTGGTTAGAACACCAAAATGTTCTTGTTCTGGAGAGGTAAAAATGCAAAATGTGATGAACATCTAGCATGTGGAGAACAGCCTCCCCCCAGTTTGAGGTGTATGTCCTGATTCAGAGTCAGCTTGGACACCACCTTCGGTAAGAACATAGGATGGGTCCTCAAAGCCATCCGGTCCTTGTGAAACACCAGATAAGGCTCCTTACAGATCAGGATCTAAAACTTGGAATTTCTTCGAGCAGAAGTAACTGCAACTAAAAATAATGGTTTCCAGGAAAGAAAGCAAAGCTCACAATCCGCGGCTGGCTCAAACGGGGGTAAAGTCAGCTTTTCCAAAGCGAAAAGCAAGTCTCAAGGAGGGACGGGTCCCTGATGGGGAGCTTCAAATGAAGAATGCCCCGCAGAAAGGTGCGGTCTACATCAAACTGTGCCACAGTTCTGCCTTGGACGGGGTATGGTAGGCAGAAATAGCTGACAGATGCACTTTGATGGCTGAGTAGCCCAATCCTGAGTCTGAGAGTGACATGTGCTCTAGGATCGAGCTCACCGGACAAGCCAACGGATCAAGACATCGGGCAGTAGCCCAGAGGCAAAACCGCTTCCATTTCAAGGCATAAGTGGCTCTGGTGGAGAATTTCCTAGCGGTCACCAGAACATTAGCAAGCCTGTCCAAGACCCCAAAGCATGACTTGGCTAGGTCCTCGGGAGCCACGCATGAAGGTGCAGTGACCAAAGGTTCAGGTGCACCAAGGTCCCATCGTTCTGGGACAGCAAGTGAGTGCTCAGTGGCAGGGGACTCGGCAGTTCGGCAGCCAGTTGTTGCAGCAGTGGATACCAAATCTGTCGTGGCCACAATGGGGTCACAAGGATCATTGCTGCTCCTTCCGCTTGCAACTTGAGAAGTACCTTCTGAAGAAGCAGGAACGGCATAAAGAAACCTCCCTCTCCAGGAGAGGGACAACACGTCTTGCCAGAAAACTCCAGGCCCTGGATCTAGAGAGCAGAAACTGAGCAACTTTGCATTGGTAGGGGATGCCAAGAGGTCCAACTCCAGCCCGCCCCATCTGTCAAAGAGACTGTCAACAACAGACTGTAGGAGGGCCCGTTCGTGGGCTCTGGACAGAGTCCTGCTGAAAGCATCGGCCAGGGTGTTTTTAACCCCTGGAACAAGAACACCGAAACCTCTAGGCAGTGGGATATGGCCCAGTTCCAGACCCGCACTGCTTCCCAGTAAAGGGAGTAAGAGCAAGTGCCACCTTGCGTGTTGAGGTAAAACACCACTGCCATGTTGTCTGTCTGGATGAGGTGGTGAACCAGGCGGAGCACCATGCTCAAAGCCTGCAAGGCGTAGAGGACTGTTCTCATTTCCAGAATATGTAGAGAAGCTCCTCGGCTGCAGACCAAGTGCCCTGTGTCCTGTGGACACCTAGATGTGCACACCAACCGATGCCGGAGGCATCTGAAGTTAAGACTTGATCCAGTACTGCTCTCTGAAAGGGCATCCCCTCTGTGCGACAGGGAAATGTCGTCCACTAGCAGAGCTCCAGATAAACCAGCTCTGGTATGGAGTCCCATCTTTGATCCCACTGGACTCGCAGAGTCCACTGAATTCTCCTCATATGCAGTCTGGCTAGAAGGATTGTTACAATGGCTGCGGCCATATGGCCTAAAAGCTGGAACAGCGTCCTGCTTGGGACTGTTGGAAGGGAAGAGACGTGGTGTGCTAAGCCTCGAAGACGAAGTGACCTGTCCTGTGGCAAGAAATCCTCCTCTCGAGTGGTATCGAGCAGCGCTCTGATGAGCTGGAGGAATTGGGTCAGGACCAGGGAGGACTTTGGTGCGTTGACGGTGATACCCAGATCTCCGAAGAGAGAACAGGTGTCCTGAATCGTGTGCCACAGCTGCTTGCTGGATGGAGCAGTCAAGAGCCAGTTGTCCAGGTAAGGGAAAGCATAGTGCCCTTTCCTTCAGAGGGCCGCTGCGACCACTGCCAGGCATTTGGTAAAAACCCTTGGGGCTGAAGATAGGACAAAGGGTAGCACCTTGAACTGGTAATACCTCCCTTGGAACTGGAATCTGAGAAACCTCCTGTGAGGCTTGGCCACTAGGATGTGGAGACAGGCGTCCTACATGTTCAGTGATGCCAGCCAATCGCCCTGATGGATCATGGGTAGCAAACCCTGTAGAGTGACCACCCAGAACCGTTTGTATTCCACAAACTGGCTGAGGTCATTGATGTCCAAGATGGGGTGCAGATCCCAGGTCTTTTTTGGCACAAGGAAAAAATGTGAATAGAAGCCCATGCCCCCCTGACATGGAGGTACAGGCTTCTACGGCTCTTTTGAGCAAGAGTGCCTGACTCTCTGCTTGGATGAGCATGGCATGAGCTGGGGAACAGTGGGAGGGAAAGGGGGCCTGTCCGGTGGCATCTGGATGAACTCTATCGAGTGTCCATTGTCTATCATTTGTAGGACCCACTGGTCTGAGGGTGATCTCTTACCAGCCCATGGCAGAGAGAGAAAAGCGGCCTCTGACTGCCTCCTCTGTCAGGGTCACGGGAGGGTGGGGTTCAACAATGAGTGAGGTGGTTGTTGGGGGGGGGGGAAGAGCGGCTTGGGCTGTTTTGGCGGCCAGAGAGATGGGTCCTGCGGCACCTCTGGAGGGGCCCTTATGGCCGTGACCACCTCGCTGTTGCTGCTGAGGCTGAAAGCGAGCTTGTTGTCCCCCTCTCCCTCAAAAGCGAGGCTTTCGAAAAGGCCTTTGCTTCGGTTTATACATGGAATGCACTGATGGAACAGCCTTGCTGGAGTCCAGCAGTTTGGTGATGATTTTTTCAAAGTCCTCACCAAAGAGGACGGAACATTGGAAAGGTGCAATTAGGATGTTATTTTGCACATCCTGTGCAAAACCTGAGACCTGGAGCCATGAATGCCTGCAGACGCACACTCCTGTGGCCGCGGCTCTTGCTGCCGTGTCCACCGAATCGTAGGATGACCAGAGGACATGCATGCCCATGTTCTGACGAGTTTGCAGAAGCTTTTCCAGCTCTGCTTTCTGTGAGCAATCTGGGATCTCTTTCACAATATTGATCCCTTGTTCCCATAGGACATTCTGGAATTGTACCATATGGGTAACGAAGTTTAGGCTCCGTAAGGTACAGGTGGCGGAAGAGTAAACTTTCCACCCCCACGCAATCTAGTTGCTTAGATTCTTTATCTGGGGGACTGAATACTGAGGTGTCTCTGCCTCTTGGCCCTATCGTGGGTAGCCACAATAACCACAGAGTCTGCCAAGGGTTGTTCTCCCAAAAAGGGTTGCTCCTTAGGAGCCCTGTAAAGGCAGTCCACCTTCTTGGGTACGGAAGTGGAGGTATGGTGGTGCTTTCAAGCCACCTTGGTGACAACAGCAAAGGTATCCACCAAGGGTGGAATGACCACCAGTTTTGGGTCATTTTGGTGCAAATAGCTGGCAAAGCAGCGTCTGTCTCAGTCCAAGTCCTCCATCTCCCATCCCATATTGGTTTGGATATGCCGCATGATCTCCATAAAGGAGTGGTCATCTGGCGGGGATTTGGGAGTGTCTCTTAGGTCTAAGAGGGACAAGACCCCCATAAACGAGACATGTCCAAGGTATGGTCTGAATCCACTGAGGGCCAAGACCTGTTGCGCCGTCACTTGTGCCTGTGGCGGTCTGGGGAGCTGGAGGAACTTGGGCTCCTAGACAGAGATACTTGCGAGGAACCTTTCCCTTGTCTTTCCTCGAAGAAGGGGTAGGCTCCGTGCCCATACCCTTGCCCAAAGGTGGGTTGGGATCTATTGAAGGAAAGGCCCCTGTATCCGGAGGGGGGGGGGGTCCTCAATCCGTGGAGGTTTTGGAGGGAGGAGATCCATCCGGATGATCTCCCACCAATAACCGAAACGATCCTTAGGTGCAGCTTTGGATCTGAGTCGGCTGTCAGACCCGACACCAGTCCTGTGCCCTTGTCCGGCGTTGTGCCATGATATGGCAGTGGTGCGCGAATGGGAGGAGACATCGGGCAGTTCTCGGAAAGGATATGACCAGGCCAATCATCCACCGGTGGAGGGGGAGAAACCGGTGACGTCGGTGGCGGTGCCAGCGGCTGAACTGCCAAAGCAGTGACGGTCGCCTGATGTCAGTGGGTGTCCCCACCCGACGAATGCTGCATCGGACCCCTTTCCAACGGCGGCTTAGTGGGCCTCTGTGGTTGAGAGGCAGATCTCCCGGAGGAGTGCCCTACACCTGTCCCGGGAGTCGGCACCAAAGACAGAGGCTGACCAGGAGTGGGTGGACATCAGGCCCTTACAGATGTCAGAGAGCCTGCCTGAGGACTGATCAGGCAGCCGGACCTTCAGCGGCTGCAGAGTCGGGCCAGAGGGCTCGGAGCTGCAGTCCTTAGCACCTGATGCCCAGACCAGGGTAGGGGGCTTAACAACCGTAAGCCTGGAAGGAGCACAGGTCACCTGAGAGGCTGAATCCGAACTGCCCCTGGAGGCAGAGTGGGAGCCTGAAGATTTGGATCTGGAGGGGGCCCTCTTCTTCTTTGTCTCCATCCTGTTCTCCTTGAGCTTCCCTGAAGATTTATGGTGGGAAGAACTCCTCCCTGAAGAGGAATCTCTCTGCACAGCAGCCAAACGCAGCTCAGAGAGGTAGGCCTGCAGGGTCTTCTGGGCAGGTCCTCATCCTGTTGTTAAACTTCTGCCAGTGCTGGCAGACCTGGGTGTCATAGTCAAGGCCTAGGCACAACAGGCAGGCCGAGTGCCCGTCCTTGGATGGTATCTGTTTGCCGCAGGCACACTTGGAGGGGTGCCTATCGATGGACGATGTCTGAGAAGACAACATAGAGAAACAATATTGTTGAAAAAGCAACATTTTTCGGCAAAATAAGAAAAGGAATCCTAGTCAAAATGGTGGTCGAACTAGCAAGAGGCGATCCGTGGAGCCGATGAACGCAAGTTGACGGCAGGAAAAGAACTGAGAGATACCGGGGACCACCCTTACTTTACACCACACATGACGGGGGGGCAGTCCTTGCCATAGACTGCTAACTAGAAGTTTTCTGTGGGGCAGGGACAGCGCTAGACAGGGAAAAAGTTGCAGCTTGCCCAGAAATGTTTCACTTTCTACATGACAGTGGGTCCAAAGTGGTGCACCTATCTGCAACAATAGCTGAAAGATGGAAAAGTAAACAGAAAAGTATTTTCATTTGACATATTTAAACTTCTGTACTGGTGAAATTTGTACTTGTGATTAGGTTTTCACCCAGTCGTTTCTCATTTTGACCCACATTTTTTACACCAGTGGGTCTAATTTGATCTATGTTTTAAAACCCCTAGCGCTGTCACTGCCGTGGGGTCCTGCTGCCTGCCTGCTACAGTCCTAGATGTGTTACCTACTGCAGGAGCCGACTCCCGAAGTAAGATCTTCAATTTCAAAATGAGTAGTACAGTCTTTATGAAATAATTTAAACACTTCTTTGTAGGCTACGCCCCATCCCCAACACTGCATTGCACAAAATGAAGGTGGAGGCACTAGTTCCGCTGCCCCATCTAATAATGTGTCAGGGGAAATGGGAAGTACTGCATACTATATAGTGCACAGGGGTCCACTGAAACTGCCATCTAGGGACCGCCAATGGAAGGTGCTGCTATGCTGTTGACATGGGCTGGGGAGCAGACTCAGACATCCTGAAAAAAAAAAAAAAGGTGGGGGAGCCTAGGAAGCACTGTCACGCTGCAGTGCTCAGAGTCCAGCCAGGAAGGGTTTACCCAGGTTCTACTACTCCAACAACCCCTGTGATAGGCCAGGGAGTGTACATCCTCCAGAGGGATGTGGCATCTCTTCCAGGCCAGTCGGATGCTGCCTAGTACTGTGAGGCTGGACGAAACCAGGAGAAAGCAGGCAAAAAAATACAGAAATCCTATGTTCTGTAAACCACCAGTATGACAGTAGTTAGCACACTCGTGCCTTTCTTCATGTGGAGGCCTGCCGACTGTGAGAATCAGGGGCAGCGGACAGGCCTTTGAAGACGCCAGCACAAGACCCAACTGAAGGAGAAGGTCGATGGTTCAGGGTCAGACGGCTGAAATAAAAGAATAAAAAAAGGGGTGCCATCTAATTTCTTTTAAGGGCCAACTACCCGTTAGTTGGAACAAAAAAGCTAGATACGTCATGCAGTACCTCCCATTTCTCCGCAGCATATCCTTAAATTGATGGAGTTAGCATCTTGACCTCCATTCCACAGGGTTTGGGGAAGCTTGAATGAAGGGTGTTTTTTAAAACTGTTACACAAAAAAAGAACTGCTCATTTTGAAATTGGGAGTTTTGATACATGGTAGGGGCCTAACAATTTAACTTTACAAACTGGGACACTAGCTCTTTAAAGTGTCAGTACTACAGCAGCTGACCAGAAAGTGTGTCTGATCCTCAATCTCCCCAATTATTAGACATCTATGATGTCGTATGGATTCACAGCACCCATGCCATTTCCAGTTTCTTCACCCTTGGTTTATATAGCTTGCTCCTACAGACACTCAGCAGACAAAGTAAGGGGTGGTGCATGCCAGTAGCAGCCAAAATGACCAGTGGCAGAACGGTATTGCCCCTTTCCCTATTAATCCAACATGGCAAGCCTGGCAAGGATCTGTGGGAAAACTGTCACAAAAAATAACAATAATGAAGAACATACATCTGTGGTGATATGTTAAGTGTTGAGTCCAGGACACAGTTTTGTGTGTTTAAAAATATGTTAATTGAATGTTGTTCTTTTATAATACAAGACAACTTTTCATTTGCATTCCTAAATACACCAGAGAAAATTTTAACAGAGCACAAGTTATGTGCAACCAGTCAACAACTTAAGTAGAAGAATTCTGTAAAAATCTTTGGGAGCTCTCTGCTCCCAAGTTCAACAAAGTCAACTGTCTAGGTTTCACTTCGCCTCTTGCTGCTGCAGAAGTATCTTTTGTGTGGTAACATCTGTAGTTGAAACAAAAAATAACTTAAAAGTACTGAACCACAACAGGAGTGCTCCAGCAGCATCTCCCCCCTTCAAAGGGCCCTAGTTCCCACGTTCTGTGGCTAACTTGCATATAAGTTAAGCTGCTTAGCCGCCATAACTCAACAAAGTGAACACACATGGGAACAAAATTTTAAAAAGCTGGCTTGGAAATACAGGTTACTCACCTGTAACAGGAGTTCTAGGAATGGTATATGTTGTTCATCCACACTCATTGGCAGGTATCCTTGCCGCTTTAAATCTTGCCGGAAGGTCGTCAAGCTTGCTCCTCCCACCCACCCGGGTGGTATAACTCGGCTCCGCCCCATGACCGCCAGATCTGGCCGCTGGCCAAGCCTGTAGGCTAAAGGCCGGGCCGGTCGGGAGGTCGATGAACAACACATACCATTCCTAGAACTCCTGTTACAGGTGAGTAACCTGTATTTCTAGGGACATGGATATGTTGTTCATCCACACTCATTGGCAGACTCTAGCAGTTCTCCGGGAGGAGGGAGGCAAGACGCACACCCCAATACTTACTTGGGAAAGAGACTGAGAACCGAGGCCCCAAAACCAGCATCCCGGGCGTGACTCAAGGTCGATGTGGTAGTGGTAATGAAGGTGTTTGCTGACTTCAGGTAGCAGCCCTGCAGATTTCCTGGATAGGGACGCCCCTGGAAGCAGCCATTGCAGCAGTATGGCGGTAGAATGAGCTCTTATCCCTCTGGGAGGCTCCATGCCCGCCAACTTATAGCAGAGATCTATGCAGGAGGTTACCCACCTGCTTATCGTCCGCTTGGCTGCAGGTCTGCCAGATGCGGCTTCAGCGTAGGTGACAAACAGCTGGCTAACCTCTCCCCGATTTCAGCCGATGCCTCCTTATAATGCTGAGCGCCTTCTAGGTCCAGAGTATGGAGCCTATATTCGCCTCCGAGGTGTGATTGGGGTAGAACACCGCAGAGTCAACACCTGGTTAAGGTGAAACTCGCCACCACCTTCGAAGGAATTTCGGTGGGGCGCAGGACAACCTTGTCCCTGTGGAAGACCAGGTAGAGACCATGAAAGCGCCCCTGGAGCTCTCCCATCCTTCTGGCTGGCGTGATAGCCACCAAGAAGGCCGGTCTTCCACGACAGGTGAGAGAGACACACCTGTGCATAGGTTCGAATGGTTTGCCCATGAGCTTTGCCAGTACCAGCAGTAGATCCCACGGAGGTGGGGTTCCCGCACTGGAGGAAATGTGTCCAAGGCCTTTGAAAAGCGCCAGACCACCTTCTCCTCTGCACTCGACTGCTTCCCGGCCCGCACCTGTAAGCAGAGATGGCTGCCAGGTGCACCCTTAGGGTCGCCGACCTAAGCCCTTGACTAGAAAGGACCATAAATAGTCCAAGATGCTTGCCAAGGAACAGGAGAAAGGGTCCAAGCCTTGTTCTGACACCAAATGGAAAACCTTTTCCATTTGAAGGCATAGCATTTTCTGGTCGACCTTACGGGACGCCTCAACTACATTGAGGACCTCGCCGGAAGACCAAGGCCTGGAACTCTAGCCTCAGGAACCAGGCTCATCAGGTGCAGGGATTGAAGGTCCGGATGGAACACCTTCCCTGATTGACTGAGAGCAGGTCCGGCGAGCTGGAAGCTGCATGAGTCCTGGAGCTGAGACTGAGGAGATCTGGGTACCAGAACTGGCGAGGCCAGTCTGGGGCTATCAGAATCACCTGCGCCTGTCCCTCCTCGCCTTGAGAAGCACCTTGTGGATCAAGGGAAATGGGGAAAGGCGTAAAAGAGGCCCGGGGTCCATTGCCTCGAGAAGGCATCCCCCTGCAGCGAGCCCTGCTGAGGGGGCGGCATGGAACAGACTCAGCTTCGCGTTCTCCATGGAGGCAAACAGGTCCACCTGAGGTGTGCCCCAAAAGGGAGAACAGATGCTGTACTACCTCCGGCAGGAGAGACCACTCGTGGGATGCAGCCCCTATCCGGCTCAGGGCATCGGCCAGGGTGTTGGAGGCTCCTGCCACGTGAATGGCTGAGAGATCCGCCCAGGCTGCGCACGAAGTGACCAAATGCGGAGAGCCTTGCATAGAAGCATGGAGCCGGCCCGCCTGGCTGTTTAGATAGTACATGGTCGTGGTATTGTCCGCCTGGACTCGGACCACTTGACCCGGAGGAACGGAGCAAAGGCGGTGAGAGCTAGGCGGACCGCCGGAGCTCCAGCAGGTTGATGTGGCATCGGGACTCCCCGGGACCAGAGGCCATGAGCCCGGTGTTCCCCAGATGGGCCCCCACCCATCAGAGAGGCATCGGTCGATAGAGAGACCGCTGCTCGGGCGGACGCAATGGGATGCCCTCCTGCAAATGATCTGGAACGGTCCACCACTGGAGAGCGTTTCCACATCCCCTGTGTCACCGACACAAGCTGGTCCAAGGGATCGCAGCGCCAGACCACTGGCTGGCCAGTCCCACTGAAGGGACGTGATGTTCCAGCGGGCCCAACGGACCACGCTTGGTGCAGGCCGCCATGAGACCCAGGAGGCGAGGAAGTCCCGGCAGGCGCATTGCCCAACCAGAAATGATCGGGCAAGGAGGAAAGAACCTCGCCCTGTCCGCGGGAGCCGCTGCCTGGCTCAAGAGAGTCGAGCTGCGCCCGATGAATAGAATCACCTGCTTCGGCTCGAGTTCCACTTGGCCTCGATGATAAGGGAGGCCCAGTTGAGAGCAGACCTGGAGGGCCAGATCTCTGGACCACTCCGCCTCCTTCCTGGAGGGAGCTGCTATCAGCCAGTCGTCCAGGTAAGGTACACCGGACCTCGCGCCAAGAGGAATGCTGTCACCACTGCCATGCATTTGGTGAAGACCCTGGGAGCTGGAGACAAGCCAAGGGCATGGCTTGGAACTCGAAGGGATCCTTCCGCCTGAAGCGAAGGAATCTCTGGTGAGACAGACGGATAGGGACGTGAAAAACGTCCCTGCAAGTCCAAGAGCAGAACCACACTGGCGTCCCAAGGATGGTATTATCTGAGCCAGAGTGACCATCCTGAAGGTTCGAGACCTCAGGAACTTGTTTAGGTCGTGTAGGTTCGAGAATGAGGCGCCAGCCCCGTCTGCTTCGAACCAGGAAGTACCTGGACACAAACCCTGGGTCTGAAGGAGGGTCCACCACCTTCTTACCACCTCCTTCTGGAGGAGGAGGCGATGTCGGCTCGGCAGGCCGCCAGTGAGCGGGGATCCCGAAGCCCCGAGGCATGTGACTCCCAGAAAGGTGGTGCCTGCTCGAATTCAGAGGCAGGCCTCTTCCCACCACCTTCCAAGACCCACCTGTCCGTGGTAACAGCGACCAGGCGGAACGGAAGTGCCGGAGCCGCCTCTACGGGGACCTAGGGTAGGTGACGGGATGGGGCGACACCCTCAGCCCGCCACTGGCAGGCTTGGAGGAGGGACCGCCGAGGGACCTCCTGGGCCCTTTCCTCCCTGCCTCCTGTTAGAGGAAGCCGGCGGCTTGGGTTTGGGATGCCAGGCCGAGCCTGCTGGCCCAGCGTTGCTGGGCAGGCGGGGGCACAGAAGGCCGAAAGGGCTTAGGCTGTGGTTTCATGCCTTTGTCCTTCTGAGCGGAAGAGACCGAGTCCAAGGTGGCATTGGACTTCTGATCCTCTGCAGGTGACCTTCCACCCCAGGGCCAAGAGGTCAGTCCCCAAAAGGGAACATCCGCCAACTTGTGCTGGGTATCCGGCAAAGGTGGATATCCTCAGCTGTCACGACGATAGCCACCGCGGCCGCACCGATCTGGCACATGAGTCCCCTATATCCAAAGCAGTCTGAGCTGCTGTTTGGCCACTGCTCTGTCCTGGTCCCGCACCTGCTTAACCGTAGTCTGCAGATCGGCGGAAGATGAGGGTGACCTCATCCAGGAGCCCAACAGGGCATGAGAAAAATGTGCCATGAGGACGGCCGAACTGGCCTGGCCGAAGGCCGAGAGAGGGCGCAGCGTGACTTTTCGCCCGACATAGTCCACTCTTTTGGACTCCTTGTCAGGAGGTTTGTCCACATCCCTGGCGCTGCCGGGCGCTCGGAAAACGCTGTCGGTAACCAACCCCTCAGCAGAGGGGTGTTCAAAACCGGACAAGGAACCGTAGGGACCGTGCTACTTCCTGGCCATCCTGGCCGGGCGCAGGGCAGGAAGCAGGCGCCTGCCAAAGCCCAGTGCCGACCCACTATGGCCTCGCCACCGGAAAGGCCTCCGCTGAGAATCCCCGGTCCAGAATCTCCGTGAGGGGATACCTGGCCCGCTTTGAACGGGTTCGAGCCCATCCCGGTGGACTCCGAGATGAGCCGAAGCAGTCCTAGGAAGGACGACGGGCTATCGTCCATTGACTGACCTCCTGAAGACTCCAAGTCCAGTCGCTTGGAGAAAAAGGAGGAATCATCTTCGGACTCGGAAGAGTCCTCGAAGAGCTGCCTCTGGCCTGAGCCACCCTTCACCTGCCGAGGTCGGTCGGGAGTGAGGGTAACTGACAGCCGATGGGGTAGACCCTTAGCCGACCGAGAATCCTTGGTCGGAGCCCCAATTGGTGGCTGTGGAGGCGGAGGTTCCACCGGAATCGTGGGCAGTTGGTTTGGCCGTAACAACCGCCTGGTATAGGCCTCGGATAAGTCGAGGGTTGTGTCGGCTGCCCGGTGACAGTTGACTTAATGGCCGGGAAGGCGACGGGTCGGCTTATTCCCGCCAGGAGGAGTTGTTATAACATAAGGTCCTCGTGACTGGCCGACGTAATTTACGCCGAAGCCTCCTCATCCGGAGGAGAGGACGAGGACCAGCGGCGACGCCGCCTATCATGTGCCGAGACCGAGACCGCCTATGACGGTGGGATCGGCTGGATCATAAGAGGTCCGGAGACCGAGATCCGGAATTTCCGAGGTCGGTGCGGGGAGGTGTCGGCCGGAACCGGCACTCCCTTCGGCTCGGATGGTCCATCCGAGGGCTCCGGAACCGGAGGCACAGGCGAGCCCACGGGATCCTCAACTCCTCCCGGGGGAACCGGGGAGAGGGAATCTCGCTGCTAAAGGCGACAGCCCGTCCAATGGGTCGAGAAAATCTCGACTTCATCGGTTGGAGTCTCGGTCAACTGACCTGACGGGGACACCGTGAGGCCAGTGGCCGAAGCCGAGCGGTCGACCGAAGCCGACGGTCGACGGCCCGGGGAGAGGGACCTTCCCGATCCCAAGAGCGCCGACGGAGGATTCTACCCTGTCCCTCTTTTTGGACCGAGAATAAGGTCCAGCAGACGCAGGCCCTTCTCCTTTAGTGGAGAGGGACAGACAAAGCTCCTTAAAAGAAGCCGTGAGGAAGAACCCAGAGAGCGGGATAAATGCCGCTGCGCGGAAGATACGGCTCACGCCGCCTCCTCTTCGAGGGGCTACCATCCGCCGAGCTGATCCGGCCGAGCTCCGCAGACACGCCAACCGGCCTCCTTGACTTCACCGAGGGGAAACGCCTGGACGGCCCAGTTGCAATCGGGCAGCACGGTTTCAGGACGAGGTCGAGAAAGATGAGCACAGGTCGCAAGCCCGCGGTCGTGCTCAAGGCCTAAGCAGTAGACACACGTGGAGTGTGGATCCGTCCGAGACATCTTCTGCCCACATGGGCATCTCCAAACCGGGAGTCGATTTGTCCATCGCAGCCGCGAGGGATAGAAGACTGAAGTCTTTTGCAAAATTTATTTTTAAATCCATAAACGGAGAAATAGGAACTAGTCACAAACGAGAGCGCTAGGAGGGAACCTGAGCTTCCAAGCGGTAAGGAAGATTCAACGTCATGGGGCGGAGCCGAGAGTTATACCACCCGGGTGGGTGGGAGGAGCAAGCTTGAAGACCTTCCGGCAAGATTTAAAGCGGCAAGGATACCTGCCAATGAGTGTGGATGAACAACATATCCATGTCCCTAGAAAACAAAATTACCATAAGGAAAAAAACTAAAAAGTAATAATAAAAGTAACCCTTAACAAAAAAAGGGGGGCAGAGTGAGAAGTCTATGGGTAGTGATCTTAAAATTCTCAGATGATTGAAATTAGACCATCTAGAGTCCAGACCCCAGCTGGAGACCCAGGTGGACTAAAATAATTAGGGGAGAGGGGACTGTGATAATCTATGCTTCTGTTGTCCTGGAAGCTCACCCAGGTGACAGTTCTGTCGTGAATCGTTTCAGTATAAACCAACTGACCCCTGGAATTTGAGTTTCAGGCAGGATGAAGAATGGTTCCCATACCTGATAAAAATCCGTCCCGCTGTTCTACTGCTATATACAGCTCAGTCTCTCACTGGATGCCAAAGTGCCCATTTTCAGAAGCCAGTCCTTTAGGACAGGTGGTTGAGGAAGCACCAGATGGAGTACCATTCTCTTGCCAGAGAGAAAAGCAACCAGCAGCCATTTCCTTGCCATTGTAGGGACACCTCTAAGCACAGAGCAGTCACACAAACACACTGCTGTGGGGAAGTACAGAAGAGGTCACCCCAGTGGCCAAGGAACACATGTCCCTCACTTCTTCCCAGGACTCCGGATTTGGGCAGAGGTATATGACATGGGCTATACCTGCCTCCAGGGCATCACACCTCCAACGCCTAATGCGATAAAAAGAGTGACATACCTTTATGTCTAGCTGGGGTCTAATGCCATCTCTGCATAATTCTGAATTGTATGAACGTGCCCTGGACTACCCTACAGGATTTATATATTTTTTCCCAGAAAATGTTCCATGTTTTTTCTGACATTTAGTCTGTTATCTGGGTGGAAGCACTAGACAGCAGAGTTGCCTATTTTCAGGCACAACCTGGGAGGTTACATACAATCGAGTGAAAGCAGTAGCAGAATACAAGAGTGAGACAGGTGAACAACAGCTGTACACTTTACAAGACAGCACTGATAAACTATGTACACTACACAGTGACCGAAGATATACGGAGATGGCAGAAACAGTGGCATCGAACTTAACAGTAATGCAATTATGCAATAAAGAGTAAAAAGTACAAGGGGAAAACTGGTTCAAGTAGAGCTGATGAGACCCTTACTCAGCAATTTGTACTGTAGTTGGCTGTCTTATGCTGCATGCAAGGGCATCTGGGATTACAATTTCTGTTAAAGGCTGGGCAAGGATTAGTTAATTCTACTTGCTGTAGGAAGAGTTAGTGTGGAGAGGCTGTACAGGTAGTGTAGACCATGGGTAGGATTGTAGGGTGCAATGGTTGTGGGGCAGCAATGCGGATGAACATACTGTGGAGGCTGGGAGGGTTCCCAATATGCCACAGGCTAAGGAGGCTCGAGGAACAGGTTCAGTGGCTTGGCGGGGTGCTGGGGAGGAGAAAAGCCTGCCACCCACCGCCTTGACGATGCCTGCTCCCAGCTGCACTCTACTCCCAGGCCAACTCCCACCCTATCCCGTCGAACACGGCACCCTTCAGAGGGGTTCGGGTGCCGTGACTCCACCCTGGGGGGTAAGCCAGGGGTTACCGGGAGAGCGGCTAATATGGGAAGTCGCAGCAGAGGGTCTGTGACCAGGCAGATGGTGCCGGCGGTGGGGGGCACCAAAAAAAAAAAAAAGAATGGTTAGGGTAATACACATAGGGTAGTTCAATCATCTGATTGAGGGTGAACTTTTGAAACCACCTTGGGAAGAAACCTAGGATTGGTTCTGAAGACCCCCCCAGGTCTTTACGAAAAATCAAATAAGGCTCCTTACACATCACGGCCTGAAGCTTGGAAATTCTTCCAGCAGAAGTAATGGCAACCAAAAAGTAGCACCTTCCAAGAGAGATAGCGCAAGTCACAGTTCATCGCTGGTTCAAAAGGGGGAAGCGTGAGCTTCTCAATAACAAAATTCAAATCCCAAGGTGGGGTGGGGTTACGGATGGGGGGTTTCAGATGGACCTTTCATAAAGGTTTTCAAGATTTCCAGCTGTGCCACGGGTTTCCCCCCTACCAAATCATGATAGGCCAAAATGGCCAAAAGATGGACCTTGAGAGAGGAGTAAGAGACCCAAATCGGACAGATACAACAGATACTCCATAATCTGTGGAGCCGAGCATGTAAAGGGGTCCCAGCCTTTTGGCACTGTCCAAATTGAAAAACACTTCCATTTCATAGCATTGGTCGATCTGGCAGAGGGCTTTCTGTCCTCTACCAGGACCTGAGCGACCTTATGTGAGACCTCGAAACGAGACTTATGTCTGTAGGAGCCACGCATGAAGATGCAGGGTCCTGAGCCCGGGATGCACTAGCCTGCCTTGATCCTGAGGCAACAGGTTGTGTTTGAGCGGAAGAGGAACGGGAGGTTCCACCGAGAGCTGCTGCAGAAGCGGAAACCAGATTCATCTTGGCCAGAAGGGAGCAATCAGGATCATCTGGGCTCCCTCTGCCTGGAGTTTTAGAAGAACACTCTGAAAAATGGGAAAGGGAGGGAAGGCATATAAGGACCTCCCTGTCCAACAAAGTGACATGTTGAGCCAGAAAGCACCAGAATCTGGAGCAAGCGAGCAAAAGCTGGGAAGCTTTGCACTGGACAGGGAGGCAAACAGATCTAGGTCTGGGTGACCCCATCTCAGGAACAGAGAATCTGCAACTTCCTGACCGAGTTCCCATTCGTGGGCGAGGGATGAGATTCAACTGAGGCTGTCTGCCAGGATGTTTAGAACTCCTGGGACATGCCTGGCAGTGAGAAACAGACCGTGCTGAACTGTCCAGTTCCACACCCGCATCGCCTCCCTATATGGGGGGATACAACCGGGTGCCTCACAGTTTGTTGATGTACCAGACTACAGACATATTGTCCATCTGGATTAGTAGTGATCCTTTTGACAGAATGGGCTGAAAGGCCTAAAGAGTATAAAGAACTGCCCTCATCTCCAGGATACTGATGTGGAGATCCATCTCCGATTGAGACCATGATCCTTGGGTGCGGTGGTCCCTTAGGTGGTCTCCCCAACCCAGACAAGAAGCATCTGTGGTGAGAGTCCGAAGCAGTGGGCGACTTCGGAATGGAAGGCCCTGCGAAAGGTTCAGAGATCTAACCACCAGAATAGATCCTGCTGGACCGCATTGGAGACAAGTACCGAATGGTCCAGGTCGTCCGAATGCTGATCCCATTGGACCCTCAAGGTCCACTGGGTGATCCTCATATGCAACCTGGCAAATGGGACCATGTAGATGGAGGCCGCCATCAAGCCCAAGACACATAACCATGCTCTGGCTGGAAGGCATCTGGAAGCGGTCAGAACATTGACCTGCTCTCGAATGGTCTCCACCCTGTCCAGGGGGAGGAAGGCTTTGCACTGGATCGTATCCAAGATGGCCCCAATGAAAAAAAGGGACAAAGTGCATGAGCTTCCAGGAGGCTGTCCCTGGACGGTGCCGACAGCAGCCAGTCGTCCAGGTAAGGAAACACTGCTATTCCCCAGCGGGGTAAAGCCTCTGCCACCACTGCAAGGCACTTGGTAAAAACCAGAGGTGCCGAAGAAAGGCCAAAGGGGAGGGCTGTGAACTGGTAGTGCTCCCCTTGAAAGCAGAACCGAAGGAAGCGGCAGTGGCCCAGGGACACCGGTATATGCAGGTAAGCATCCTGCACGTCCTGTGTGCAAAGCCAATGATTGTCCTGTAGAAGGGGTAGAAGGCTCTGCAGTGTCAGCATGCGAAACCTTTTGTACTCCACGTAAAGGTTTAGGCTGCTGAGATCCAGTATGGGTCTGAGGTCGCCCGCCTTTTTTGGAACCAGAAAAAAGTATGAGTAAAATCCCTTCCCTCTTTGTGTCAGAGGAACAGGCTCTAACGTCGCCTTCTGTCTTAGAAACCAGATTTCCTCCTCGACCAGAGGAGCCTGATGAGAAGAGTAAGACGAGCGACCTGGAGGAGGGTCTGGGGGTGGATCTCCAGAAACTCCAGAGTGTGCCCTTTTAAAACGAGCTGCAGAACCCATACATCTGTTGTCATGTCCCTACATTCCTACACATGGAGGGCTAATCTTCCTTCCACTGGTTCCTTTCTCGCCTGCGGAGGAGGGGGAGGTGGTGGCAAGTCAGGAAGTGGAGGGTCAAGGGGGAGGAAGTGCCCCAGATCCTCACTGGGTTTTTGAGGTGGGGGGGGATGAAAAGGGAGCACCTGTGGCCTTTCTTTTTCCCTGTTCCCGAGTAAGAGAGAGTTTTTCCCTGCCTCTTGGTCTGTCTCCGAAAGGGCCGTTTCTTCTGGGTTCCCGACTGGTACATGGACCTCACAGACTTCAGGGCTTGACTGCTGTCCTGTAGGCCCGTGATGATGTCTTTGGTGTCATTTCCAAAAAGGGCTGAGCCTCTGAAAGGAGCATCTTGGATTGCAGACTGGACATCATTAGCGAGGCCAGAAATGCGCAGCCAGGCATGTCTGAGGGACACCGCCGTACCGGAGGAGCGGGCTACCGCATCCACAATGTCACAGGTAGCCCTAAGCGCATGGTGGCACGAAATTTTGGATAAACGCAGGTCTTTTACCAACTCTTCCTTGAGTTCTGAAGACTCCGTGGCCTGGGTCCGGGACTCAAGTTTGGTCATAGTAGCCTTTTGGAAGGACACCATGTGCGCTACATAGTTAAGGGAGCGAAGAGTGCACGTGGCAGAAGAATACACTTTTCTGCCATACTGATCCAGCTGCCGAGACTCCTTATCTGGAGGAGAAGTGCTCATATGCTTTGGTGCTGCCAACCAGTCGTGGGCCGCAGCAACAACAACCAAATCGGCCTTGGGGTGAACGTCCAGGAAAGAAATTCCCTCCGGAGCATGGCAGATCTGGTCCGCCTTCTTAGGGGCTGCCAGAATCGATTATGGCAGCTGCCAGATAGTACTGGTGAGGTCTTCATGAGGAGTCATCCAAGGGGGAATGGGGATCAGGGAAGTGGACTCCATTTCCAAATGTTCCACAAGGCGCTTCCTTTTGGGATCCTGCTCCTCTGTATTCCAGCCGTTGGATTGCTGGATTATTTTATTTATTTCAATCTAGGATTACAATACCTTTGAGCTGAGGCTCTTTTACAAAGGTTCCACGTCAGCGTGTGCAACAGTCATCATCTTTAGTTACAAACATAGTCATTGACGTACAGACATGTAATAACCAGTACAAAGACATGAGCTATGAGCAAGACAAGGTAAGGAGGGTGGGGTGGGTGAGGAGTGAGAGTAGGAGATTGAGGGGGGGAAGGAGGTGTAGGGGTTAAGGGGAGTACGGGTGGTGGTTGGGGGCAGGAGTAGAGATACGGGGGGGGAGATGGGCGAGGGCAGGAGACGGTGCAGCCAGGGGGCCTTGTCGAGGGAATATGACATGTAAGGTGCTAGGGGTGCAAAGACTGATTGTAAGTGCTGGGTGCTGGGGCATGTGTAGCTGGAACGGTGGAAATGTTAAGATGGGCAATTGCAGGATACAAGCAGTGAGAGGCGCAGCTTGAACCTGAAGAGGCCAAGTGTTGGAGCGGTCGCTATGTCGCTGACAAGAGAGTTGAGCCAGCTGGATGCCAGCTAGGCGAATGATCTTTGTCCTTGGATCGTGCGACATCGTGGGATATGTAGTAGATGGGAACTGGATCTCCTTGTAGTGACGTTCCTATGTCTAGGCTTAAGGAAGGCACAGACACCAGGTGGGGCAAGCCCAGTTATAATTTTCTTGGCCGTGATGCAGGTTTGGTATTTTATGCGTTTGTCCAGTTGAAGCCATCCAGATTGGGAATAAAGGTCACATGTGTGGGTACAGCGATGTGAGCCAGTGATGAGACGACAGGCCTTATTCAGGGAGGTCGCGATATATTTGAGAGCAGTGGTAGTTGCAGACCCATATATAAGACAAGACCATAGTCTATGATGCCGACGATGGAGCTTTGGACGGCCACTGACAATGCTTCTGGGGTTAGGCGTTTCCTGTGCCGGAATATGCCCAACCTCGCATTGGCAGACTTTGCAACATTGCTGATATGGACAGCGTATGAGAGGTGGGGATCAAGGGTGATGCCGAGGTACTTGAACGATTGTGTTTGCTTTAGGATGGCTCCTTGTTCGGTTGCAATGGAGAGGTGGAGTGTTTGTTTTTGTTGTGGGGGCTGCAGAAGACCATAGACTAGGTTTTTTTTCTGATTGAGAAGCAGTTTATGATTTAGGAATCAGGATTCGATGGAGGAGAAGGCCCGCTGAAGTTTATTTTGTAACTGGATTGGATCAGGGTCCGAGGTGAGGATCACAGCATCGTCGACGTAGAGAATTATTTGTTCTGGGCAGCTGTCCGGTAGTGAGTTTAAGAATAGGCTGAAGAGGAGGGGTCCCAGAATGGAGCCCTGGGGGACTCTCAAGCGGACCGGTCTAGGGTCCGAGAGTGTATCAGCGATTCTTACTGTTTGGGACCGTTCTTCAAGGTAGCTCTTACACCAGCCAATGGAGTCATGACAGCCCAGTGTTCTGAAGCTGGACAAGCAGGAGGCGGTGACTGACGGTGTAGAAGGCTTTAGTTAAGTCAATGTAGATTGAGCCTAGTAGTTCACCGGAGTCGAGTGCGTTGTGGATTGCGCCGGTGAATTCAAGTAGGGCTGTGGAGGTGCTGTAACCTTTGCGGAACCCATGTTGTTGCTTGCACAGGATGTTGTACGTATCCAGGTATTCTGTGAGCTGGCCTGAAGACGATGCGTTCTAGTGCCTTGGAGAGTGGGGGTAGTAGGGAGATAGGTTTGTAGTTATCGTGGGCAGTTTTATCACCACTTTTATGGACTGGGGTGGCAGTGGCAGATTTCCATCTGTCCGGGAACTGGCTGAGGGAGAGGTTGGAAATTCTGGTCAGAGGACTAAGCACTTCATCAAGTGTGAGACACAGGATTCTGAGATCGAGGGAGTCACTACTGAATCTTGATTTACCAAGTGCTTTGGTAACATATTTGCGTACTTGGTGAGCCTTGACTGCTTTGAAGAAGAAGCAGGGGGAGCTGGTGGGAGTAGTGTTCATTGCGGACAGAGGAACTTCACCATCTTTGAAGCAGTCCTGGGGTAGGACAGCGCTGAGGCTGGTAAAGGCTTTGTTAAAGGTATCCGCAATGGTTTTTGGGTTGAGGGTTGTGGCTCCGTTGATGCTGGGCATTGATGGGGGGGGTTTTGGGTGGATTCCTGGTGAGTTCCTTTATGTTCTTCCAGAATTCCCGACCATTGCCCCAGGAGTTTGTGAGGGGATGCTTATAGTAGGCAGACTTCGTTTGCCGGATGGTTTTGGTGCAGTCACTGCGGGCAGGTTTGTAGTTTTTGGATGTCGTTTTGCCTTCCAGAGTTTCTGGCCAGCTCCCATAGGTGGTCTCTTGTTTTTAGATCCTGAGGAGGTCACCTGTGAGCCAAGGATTACTGAGTGATTTGACTTTGTGTTCCTTAACAGGAGCATGCGTGTCACAGGGCACAGTGAAGATGTTTATGAAGTGGTCAAGGGCAGTGTTTACATTGGTTGCATTGAAGATAGAGGACCAGTCTTGATGGAAGAGGTGGGATTTGAGTCGAGGAAGGTGACCACAGGGTAGAATCCTGCTGGTGATAGTTTTTGGCGGTTATTTGATTAATTTATTTGACCAGGTGCAGCTAACAGGGGAGTGGTCACTGAGAGAGTCAGGGAGGACATTAGTGTTAGATATCCACAATGGGTGACTGGTAAGGATCCAGTCCAAGAGTGTGCTGGTGCCGGTCCTGTAATTTTTCCTGATTGGTGAGTCAACCATTTGTGTGAGGTTCGCCGCAGCAACGGTATCCCTGTGTGCACCAGCATCGGCCACAGGCCAGTTGATGCTGAAGTCACCTAGGAGGATGGATTCGGTGTCTGGTGGGAGTGAATTTACAAAGTCAAGAACAGCTGTTAGACCAGTTCCCTGTTCTTTAGGAGGGATGTAGATGGTGGCAACAGTGAGGGTTTTGATTTGGGCTCCGAGGAGGATTCTCACTGGCAGTATCTGAGCAGTTGTGGACTGGAGTGAGGTAATGATGTGGTGCACCTGTATGGAGTCTTTTAGGTAGAGCGCGCAGCCCCCGCCTCTTTTGGAGAGGCGATCCAGCTTAAAGACGCTGTAGCCAGGAAGGCTGATTGCATGGTCCAGTACTGATGGCGTGAGCCAGGTTTCGACAACTGCCAGGATGTCAGGGCAGTGTTGGCTGGTGAAGGCCTGTAGGGCATTCATTTTAGGAAGGAGGCTGCAGATGTTGATTGATATGAATGAGAGGGCACCCAAAGGCTTGCTCAGATTAGTGGCTTTAGAGCAGAATGGGCCAGGGTTTGGGTGCATGTTGCCTGACAGCATTAGGAGGAGGAGGAGGACTAGCCTCAAGGAGCTGTGGCATATTTCTTTAAGGAATGCTTTCTACTAGCATCCTGAGAAATTGCCGAGCATAGACGACAGTGGGTGAGGGTAAACGTAGATGGGGGGACCAGAGTGGAGGGCTAGGACCAGTGTAGGTGTAGGACAGTTTCATGGCGGTAGGATGGACCCTGGGCAAGGGACAGTGACCAGTGTGCAGTGTGCCTATGTGGAGGAAGGATGTAGGAATGTGGAAGCTGTGGGGGAGGGAGGGAAAGCAGGCTTTTGGGGCGTGCAGTAAGGGAGGAAGACAGGCAAGAAGAAATAGAATAGGGGGTAGAGAACGGTGGAGGCGTATGATTAAGGTGGGATTCGGGGTAGGTGGAGGGAGGGGGTCAAGACAGGCTTGCGGGGCTAGAAGCAGCGGGCAGAAGAGCAGTAGCTGGATCAGTGAGAAGTGAGGATACAGCCAGGAAGGCCAGGCAGCCAGGGAGTGGGAGGTGGCAACTAAAGATGGGATCCCAAAACATTTACCCAATGGAGCACAGTGGGGGGCGGAGCTACCAGGGCGTGGAGGAAGGTCTATAAAGTTAAGGTCGAGGCGGGCGTACAATTTCAACCCGTTTGCTGTAAGAAATGAATGAAGCAGCAGCGAGCAGAGCAAGATTTAGCTGGTTCAGAGCCAATCCCGAGCAGAAGGAAGGACAGCGTCAATCAGGGTGCGGTACAGATACCGTGGGGCCAATGGCGTGGCTCTCAGCAGTCCCGTGGTTCTGGGAAGTCTTACCCGGTTCGAGAGGATCTCAAGGGCGGGAAGGAAGGTATATAGCAAGTAAAGCAACTGTGTCTTTCAGAGGGTAGAGTTTTTTTTTTGGTGTTTTTTTTATTAAATGAAAGAACAAGAATCCCTCTAGAGGCAGGTCTGTATAACATGCTAATGGAAAACTAGCCAAAACTAAAAAAAAAAAAAAAAGATTGTAAGAGCTCAGTAAAGGAAGGATCCCGGGGGGAGACTTAGGAGAACTCTTCCCTTTAGGCACGGAGGAACTCTCATCCGAGGAATCTTCCAGAGACTCTCCTTCAGAAACAGATGAGTTATCCGGGGGGTCAAAGTCAGGGAGGACGATTTCCTTAGGTTGGGTCCCCGACACATGCACCATCGAGTGACCCGAGCTGACGGGTGAAAGAGACCGTGAGGGAGGGGTAACCACTATGCTGGCAGTCATTCCTAGAGATCAGACACCAGTTCAGACCTGGCCTAATTCCACCAAGAATGAATCAAGGTCTGAAAATCCTGCTGGGGAGCAGAAGTAGGAGTAGGAGGAGGTGGGGGTGGAGGAGGAACATGGGCGGGTGGATAGTGGTAACCTGAAGCACCCTGACCATGAAAAGAGTGTGGATAACCTTGATAAGAAGGGTACCCTGAATAGTGGTACCCCGCATAAAGAAAATCTGACATGGGACCCAACCGATAAGCAGACGTCGGGCCGTGAGGGAAGAAGCCTGGAACATAAGGCCGAGAGGGTCCAGGTGTAAATCCCTGCATGAGGATTCCTGACATCAAAGGGACTGACATCAGGGGTATCATCATCAGACCAGCCGTCGTATAGGTAGGCAATGTCAGACCCAGCAAAAATAGAGACATCATCGGGATTGGATGTGCGGGTCCCGACGGAGGAGCTGACCAAATACAGGTTGGTGCAGTTGTTGGGATCAGACATGAGGGCCCTGACGGAGGGGCAAATCAAACACACGTCACAGTCTCTGATGGCAAGAGAGGCAGAGCAGATGTAAGGGACCCAAAGAAGGGTCTCACGATCCAGAGAGTGAGACCGGGATGTCTGAAGTCGTCATTAGAGCCTCTGGTCTGGGGCATTCTGCAGGCGTTGGAAGGATCGACGCTGGGGTGAACAAAGGAGGAGCCACCACCAGGGATCCTGTCCCCTCCTCCAAACTGGTGGTGACCATGGGAGATGGAGGGACCACCTGGGGAGGTGGGATGGAAGGTTCCCACTCAGACGAAGCCTGGGGGAGTGCTCGTCCGGATGTCGGGTGTGACGGGAGAGTAGGGTCCAGGTGGACGTCAGGGATGACCGGCTTATCGGACACTGAAGTGACCGGGCGGTGGAGGGAAGAACCCTCGACTGACTTAGCGGCAGAGGCCGGGCAAGTCCCAACAGAGCCCTGGGGACTCTACTTAATGGCAGCCGGGCGGACCCCGGAGAAGCTGGGGGCCGACTTATCGGATAGAACTGGGCATTTGCCGGATAAGCCGGCAGACGACTTACCGGTGGATATCGGGAGAAAAGCAGCAGTAGAGGTACCTGGAGGAGCCCCAGGCGCCGCCTGAAGAACCACTAGAGCAGGCTGGGGGAGCGGCCTTGCTGGTCGAGGGCCTACTGGAGTCCCCTCGGTACCGATCCTCCGAGCGCACCTTCTTTTGGTGCTTCTCTTTTCCTTTTTTTTCCTTTTTAGACTCTGAAGAAGAGGAATATGCGGTGTCCCAAACCTTCTGCATCTCTTTTTCTAGTGAAGCCATTTCAGATTTCAGAACATGGGCTTCCAGTGCCTGCTGTCTCCTTTTCTGAGTGGCCTGGTTGAAGGGCTGGCAGTCAGAGCAGGCTGCCGTATTGTGGTCTTCGCCCAAGCAAAAGAGGCATCGAAGGGGGCCGTCCTTATGGGGAATTTGGACGCCGCATTTCTTCGTCTTATTTGTTGGTGGAGAAGACAAATGAAAATAAAAGACTTGATCAAGCAAGAATTCTGCAAAAAATGGCGATCAGCTGGGCAAATGTAACCACGAGGTACTATGCGCAGGTCAGCGTGGTAAAGAACTGGAAGGCTGAG
Organism: Neoceratodus forsteri; assembly: GCA_016271365.2. Classification (NCBI taxonomy): domain Eukaryota; kingdom Metazoa; phylum Chordata; order Ceratodontiformes; family Ceratodontidae; genus Neoceratodus; species Neoceratodus forsteri. The sequence continues at coordinate 311,179,425 of CM057450.1, forward strand.
GGACAGACCACTATAGGGTCATGCCGTCAGTTACGTGACGTCTGGTAGGTGGTCCCCTGTCAGGCATTGCTGGAAAAGTTTGCCGTGCGGTCCTGACGCCAGACAGCGCAGCCCTATTGGTGATAACCTACTGCAGGAACCCTCTCGAAGTAAAACTGGGAAAATACCGACTGGTAGGATGACACTGTTCTCCCGCAGGCCCCGGACCCGGCTATCTGGGCACATCCTGGCGAATCGGATCCTGTTCCCAGTGGGCTTCACGAGGGCCCTGCTGACCACACAGGGGAGGGCCCTGGGGAAAGAGCCAGACAAGGCAAGTCCCACAGGATGCCAGGTGACGGGTCTGGGAGGACTAGGTAGGAAAAGTGGAGCAAAAAAAAAATTAAAAATGGCCACCAAACATGCTACATGATTATGTCATAGGAGCGAGAGGCAGACGGCTACACTGCTTTCTGTAGTTTCGACTAGTTCATTTTATTTCCCCTGGTATAGTGCTGTTTCACAAAAATAATCTAAACCATGACTTAACATGTATTATTTTGATCAATACACATATTAGGCTATGGCTTTGCTGATTTTGTTTATTTAAACCTGCCAAAATTGTGCTATACTATGACGACTTTTCTATGCAAACAGCAGTATTGTAACATTTTTGAAATACCCGGGTGGTCTAGTGGTTATGCTGAAATGCCGGTCTGGTCCTGTGCCAAAGCTGTTGCTTTCTTAGGTTTTAAGCAATGTAATCTACTGTAATACTGCTAAATAAATATATTCAGCTCTGCAAAGTTTTCCTGATTAAGCCCCAAGCAGTCAGCCCCTCACTCACCCGCTGTTACACACCCTGCCGTGCACTTCACATTCTAGTTAGTACTGTTCCAGAAGACCCAGTGCCACGTAGTGTGCCAGTCCCACAAAGAGAAAAAAACACTTTATAATATTGTACCCGTTCATCTGAGAAGGCGCACGCCTTTACCGATACGCTCCATCCTTCCCGACTGGCACTATTAAATGATGCGCATGGAGCATATCGGTACAGATGTGTACTCTCTCAGATGTTTCGGTACAGGATTATGAAGTGTGCTTCCTCCTTCATGGGATGGTCTCCTTACCCAGAGTGGGCAGCCAAGAGGGAAAAGCCAGCTTGGATCCCGCGGCCTTCACCCGAGTTTCCATGGTTTTCAGGGCAATGAAGTCTCCAAGGCCTTCTTACAGCATCTCTTTGAGGGATGGTTAAATGCCTGGCAGATCTTGCCGGCCCTCATGTTGTGGGACAGGCCCAAACAAATACACATAGTGTGAGCATTGTTCTTGTAGCGTGTAATCGCAGGTACAAAACCTAAACATAGGTTCTTTCGATGGCGGCGTACAGGGTCAACATCAACAGAAAATTTAAACTTAAGTTAGAAAACAAAATAACAATGTAACAAAATGACGGCGTTGTTCCTCTGAAGGTTCGATGAACATGTCAACGTCAAAATAAAGACCTGAGGAGTGAGGGAGCTGCCCATATTTTATAGGCACCAACACTATACGTCACTGTGTACAACCCCCAGCTAGGCACAAAAGTTTCTGGAAGGTTCGGACACCGACAGCTTACAGTTCCAAAAGGTGTGGCCCAATGGAGGAGATATTCTCCTTTAAGATCACCCACTTAGTCCATGTAAACATAAATTGATCTTGTTTGATATTTAAAGAATATGTAACTCCTCCATTTTATAAATCTGGTTCACCACCTTCCTCCAGGCTGCAACATCTGGGGGCTGCATCTCCAACCACCACCACCTGGTAATACATTTCTTGCCCACTGCTTTCAGTATCTTTAACAAAGGCTTTATATGCCTATCTCAATATCCCGCAGGATAAAACAACAGTACAAACAGACTGGGTGCCAGTCAACGGTTGCTGCAGGACCTCTCATATTCCTAGAGCTACCAGGTGTGGTGCAAGCTGCAGGCAGCTCCATAAAATGTGGCTGTGTCCCTCCAGCTGCTCTCCAGTGTCTCCAGCATTCTGAGTGTTGTAATCTGTGGAGTTTTAAAGAATCTATGTAACGTGTTTCCACATATACTTCTGCCAAGTATGCGAGCCCATCACTTTATGTGTCTCCCTAAAACATCTGAGTCTCACTTAATACCCAGTTCAACTTGCAGTTCTTCCTATTTAAAGGGGAGCTCTCTTGCAGCCTACAATAATGCTGTGGGATGTAGAGGTCCCAACTCAGCAAAACAGATATTAATGCAATTTTTTAAGCTACTTACTGTTTCAGAGCTTTAGTTTCTATTTGGTTGATCCTGCCCCCAGTGCTGCCCATAGTGTCCCATCAGCCAAACCTCTGATGACACAGATGATGTGCTACGCTGTGGAGACATCTATGTGCCAGAACGTCTGTTCAAGTCTTACAATGTAGAACAGCATCTTTTCGCACTTATTCTACTTGTACCAACTAAGGTGAGTTCAGCGCAACTGGTAGGATAAGTGCAAAAAAGGTGCTGTTCTACACTGTAAGACTTGAACAGACATTCTGCACACAGACATCCCCACAACTTAGCCCAATGCCAGCGTCATTAGAGGGCTGGCTGAGGGGGACACTATAGACGGCATGGCGGTTGGGGGGGCTGGATCAAACAGATAGAAATTAAAGCTATAAAATAGTAAATAGCTTTAAAAATTGCATTTAAATTTGTTTTGCTGAATCAGGATCTCTACGTCCCACAGCATTACTGTGGGCTAGATGAGGATTCCCCTTTAGGAAGAACCCAGGTGGTATCTACCTGTTGAGATTCCATAAGTGTCTCATACAGAGTAGAGATAACGTGTTGTGTTACTCTAGTCCTACTGTATAATATGAAGGCCCTCACCAACTCGGGCGGCGTGGTTACTTCCCCACTGACCTTCGACAGAGAAGTAATAAAGCAGCAAGCTTCTAAACACTGATAAAAATCCTTCTCCAGGAGCACAAATTTTTGTTGCATTCCCGCAAAGGAACTAAGAATATCCCCCTCAAAAAACTGATATACTGCAGCGAATATCTGCTCCGGCCTTCTATCACAGGTCTTGCCTAGTCCCTTGCAAATTCTCTGCTGAACCCAAAGGGCAAAGATGTGCCAACAAGGCAGTAAGATGAAGCTTTTTCCTAATTTCTCACCATACCGTCACTGTCAATTTGAACAGTGGTGACAACAGCCTGTGAGGTCCGTCACCACACTGTGTATAAAACAGTTGTGCCACGTCTGTGAAAGGGAACATGTCTCTTTCTACCTGCAACCATATCAAGAAGGGGTTGGCTATATCCCAGCCAGATGATCTTTCTCAATGACCTGCCTGCAGCCTTTGTCTCCGCACACATACACATGCACATGCACATGGATGACACTGTGTTCTCTGCCTATGACCCTTCTGCCCTTGAGCTGGCTGCAAAGGGCCAGCACGACTTTGAGCATGTTTAATGCTGGTACAAACCAACAAAATACCTTTTACCCATGAATTTCTGGGAGCAGCATCTGCAGTCTAGACAGTAAGAACAGACAAACTGATTTCCCAGTGGTTGGAAACATGTTTTGTTGCACTACAAGGGACAGTTAAACAAGCATGATCAGTTACTTTTAGCAACAAGCGCACGACACATGGCTCAAAATAACAAATGTTTAGCTCTGTTGCTGCTCAGATAATGAGACCAGATTCCCCCAAATCTTTAGCAGTATTCCCTACAATTTTTACTCATCCCCATGCAAAATAGCTTCTTTATCACTGTTTTTGGACCACACTCACTCCATCCTTTCTGTCCCCCACCATGGTAGAAAGTGAAAGTAGCAGCCATTTCCACAGCATGAGCAGTAGTGCTTCCATACGGTGTGCCACAATGTTCAATATCATGCCACCTGCAAATGTAAGGTATGCAATAAGACATGCTGGGGCGTGTAATTATGGGTCAATAATTGCATGGCTTAAGCATGTTAGGTATGTGGCCCTTATGCAAAGAGCCTTTAAATGCATGAGAGGAAAGTGCAATTATGGACCATAAGAAAAAATTACTCACCTTAGTAATCTTGTTTCTTCTAATGTATTCTTCTATATTCACAACTGTATGCAGTCAGCCTCCCAAGTAGAGCTGCCCAGAGAACTGGAACTATATGCAAATGGCAGAACTATCAATGGCTCATGACACATATTCAAACTGCTGCCCTTATCTGCTGCAACGTTCCATCAACGTATCAGATTTCTAAGGAGCCTACAAGGCAATCTATACTAAGACTTATCTACTTATACCTATAACACAACTTAAGCTATCCGTGACAACATGAAACATATAAAACAACATACAAGGATAAAAAAAAACACCCCTTTGAATGCCAGAATCACCTGGAAAAAGAAAGAAATTACTATTTCCCACCAGGAGTATAAAACATCTATGCCAGTGTTTGGGAATGTCAATCAAAAAGACTCAGTCAGCAGTGCAGAGGCTCTGGTTCTGGAAGGGGAGGCAGGAAGGGAGAGTTATGAATATAGAAGACTACATCGGAAGAAACAAGATTACTAAGGTGAGTAATTTTTTCTTCTAATCCCAGGTATTCTTCTATATTCATAACTGTATGCAGACTTTGAAATAGTACCTTTGGAGGTAGGCAGAGAACCTATTTAGGAAAGAGGGTCTGCAGAACTGCTGTGCCAAACCTGGCATCACTTCTGGACTGTGTGTCCAAACTGTAATGTTTAGTAAAAGTGTGTACTATTCTCCAGGTAGCTGCTTTACAGATCTCCACTAATGGAATATCTCCCGAGGCTGCTACAGCAGCAGCTGTGCCCCTAGTCGAATGGGTCCTCAGGCCTGCTGGGGTGTTGCTTGCCAACTTCTGAATATCAAAACTGAGTGCACTGGACTATCCAGCGAGAGACTGACCTCTTAGAAGCTGGGGTACCTTTACCCACATAACCATGGTGAGAAACAGATGTTGCTTGTCATGTCTATGATCCCTGATGAGGTTATATAGTAACTTAATGCCCTTTTGACATCCAGACTATGGAGTCCGCGCTCACCTGAACTAGTACGTTCAATGAAGAAAACTGGCAATGTTATGGACTGATTTAAGTGAGAATCACAAACAACCTTGGGAAGAATCTCCTCTTTGTTCTAAGCACCACTTTGCCATTATGGAAGGAGAGATAATCCTTATCCACACATAATGCCTGCAGTTCACTTATCCTTCTAGCAGAAGTGACTGCAACCAGAAACAGTTTTCCATGTGACATACTGTAAATAAGCATAGACATAGGCTCAAAAGGGGGTTTCATGAGATGAGCAATTCATATGTTTAAGCCCCACACTGGGACTGGTTCCCTGATAGGTGGGGGCATGTGGCACAAACCTTTGGAGAACTTTTTGAAAATTGGATTAGCTGCTATGGTAACATTTTTCCCCAGCAGAATTGTAGGCAGAGGCTGATGCTAAATGAACTTTCAGGGATGTATATTTCAGTCCCTGAGAATGCAGATATGGGAGGTATTCCAGGATTACTGGGATCCTGCCAGAGCAGGTGAAATCTCTTTAGAATCACACCAGATAGAGAACCTTTTCCATTTTGACGAATAAGTTTTCTTAGTGGAAGGTCTTCTATATCCTTTCAAGATATCCAGAACAGCTTGAGAGAGATTCAGGTTTGCATATTCTAAGTCCTCAAGAGTTACGCCTCGAGTCTGAGAGACTTGAGGTTCGGGTACAAGACTTTCCCCTGATGGGAGGTCAAAAGGTTGTGCCTCCTGGGGTGGTGTATCGGTTTGGATACTAACATGGATAGCAGCAGGGGGTACCAGGGCTGCCTGGCCCAGTCTGGTGCTATTAGGATCATCGATGCACGTTGTGACCTGAGCTTTATCAGGGCTCTGAAGACGAGTGGAAAGGGAGGGAAAAACATACGGACTTCTCCCTGACCAGTCCAGAGCATCCATTGGGATTGTACCCATGGCTGGTGGTCTGCAACAGAACAGGGGCAGGCGGTGGTTCTCCTGAGAGGCAAAGAGTTCCACTTCTGGTGTGCCCCACCTTCTGAACACTGAGTCCAATACTTGTTTGTTTATGGACCATTCATGATGTGCCTGGTTGAGTCTGCTTAGGGCATCTGCCAGGGTGTTGTCTTTTCCTGGTACACAAATGGCCTTTAGTGAGTAAACCAGGTTCCATACTTTCATGGCCTCTGTGCACAGAGGGTCTGACCTTGTTCCCCCCTTGCTTGTTTATGTAGTACACTGTTGTGGTGTTGTCTGTTCTGACTTGCACCACTCTGCCTTCCACCAGATGAGCAAATGCTTTCAGGGCTAGAAACACTGCTCGAAGCTCCAGCAGGTTTATATGCAGGAGTGACTCTGCACTTGACCAGTTCCCATGGGTAGTGTGCTCTCCCAAGTGAGTACCCCATTCTAACAGAAGAGACATCTGTTGTATGGGTAACTGATAGGTTTTCCTTTGGAAGGGTACCCCTTCCCTGAGATTGTCCGCTTCTTCCTTCCACCACCATAGTGCCTGAAGCAGGGTTCTTATTACAGGAATCAGTTTTGTCATTTTGTCTTTTCTCTGACACCAACGTGCTCTGAGATGAAACTGTACATCTCTCATTTGATACCTTGCTCCCAGGATTGTGCCTGTTGCTGCGGCCATATGTTCCAAGATTTGCAAGAACTGCCTCACTGGACGTGGCTCGTTCAGCTTGAATGAGATGGCCAGCTGCAGGATGCTTTTCACCCTGTCCTGAGGGAGGAACGCTCTTCCTTGAGATGTGTTTAGTTCTGCTCCTATAAAGTGCAGGACTTGTACTGGAGTGAGAATGGATTTTTCCTGATTTATCAGGAATCCTAGAGATTGTAGAAGTTCTAGTGTTACATTTAGGTAATCTTGCACCTGCTGTGGTGACTTTCCCACGACTAGCCAGTCACTGAGATAATGGAAGACTGATATTCCTAGTCTTCTGAGGTATGTCACTACCACCTCCAGGCACTTTGTGAACACCCTGGGTGCTGAGGTGAGACCGAAAGGCAGAGCTGAGAATTGGTAGTGACCTGAAGGAAGTCTGGACCGGAGATACTTCCTGTGAGACTCTCTTATTGGGATGTGAAAGTAGGCACCCATTAGATCCAGAGATGCCAGCCAATCTCCCTGCTGGATAACTGGCAGATCACAGCCAGTGTGACCACTCTTAACTTTGGTTTTATAAGATATCTGTTCAAGAGTCTGAGGTCTAGAATAGGCCGCCACTACCCATTTTTCTTTTTGGTGAGGAAATACCTTGAGTAAAAACCTCTTCCTTTCTGATGATTTGGTACACACTCCACCACTTTCATGTGGAGTAAGCGTTGAACCTCTTTTTCCAAGAGTTTTTTTTTTTTTTCTAGGAGAGAAAATGGTTTGAAAACCCTTGATTTTAGGGGAGGAAAAGACTTGAAGCTCAGGGACAAACTCTTAACTTACTACTTCCAGGACCCACTTGTCTGTGGTGATGGAAAGCCAGGCCTGGAAAAAGTAAGCCAGTCTGCCCCTACTGATAGTGGGGAGGCGGCCTTGACTGTTAAGTCAGGGGTTTTGTTTTGCCTGGGGCTGAACTTGGGTAGTTTGGGAACCCGTTCTGGAGCCCCTTCTACCCCTGGTCCTAAAATACCCAGTCCGCTGTGGGTATGGTTGGAACTGTGGGACAGCCTGAGCCTGATAAAAGGGCCTACCACAGGCTGTCCTTCCTCTGTCTCCCCTTCCATAAGGCCTACAGGAAGAAGAAGAAAAAGAAGGCCGGTCTCTGGAGGAATTACTTTTGTAGGTGGCCTTATACTCATCCACCTTTTTCATGTATGCTTTGGTTTGCTTACCGAATAAAGAATGATCTTCCACAGGTAAATCCAAGGCCTTAGCCTGGGTATCCTGGGTTAAATTGGTAGCCCTGAGCCAATGCCAGCCTTCTAAGGGCTATAGTCAGAGCCATCCACCTGGCAGCACTGTCACTGGCATCTGCTGCTATTTGAAACTGGTACTTTGCTACCTCCAGTCCAAACCTTGCTGTTTCAGCCAGGTCATCAGAGAGAGGTGAAGGGGCCTTCTCTGACACTGCCAGTACAGACTGTCACAGTGATTTCTGATACTGTGCAGAGTAAGCCTGATAGTTGGCCGGCCTTACTCCCAGAGAGGCAGCTAAGTACCCTTTCTTAGGCATACTGTATTTTTCGAGAGTCCTTCTCAGGTGAGTGAGAGAATAAGGGGACCCTTGCCTTCTCACAGGCTGCCTGCTGCACTATACCCTGATGATCAGGATGAGAATAGAGGAATTCAGCCCCCAGTCTGTCCAGTTAGTATTTCTTGTTCACCTTCTTATCCAGAGGTGCAACAGAGTTTGGAGCCTGCAGGATTTTAAACAAGTCTTTTTTTTAAAGAACTTGTTTACTGGGAGAAGAATCTTCTTAGTGGGTGTTAACCCCATTGTCTCCATATGTTCGGCCTCTTCTTCATTCTCTATGACCTCTGTAGTAGCCAGGTTAAGAGCATCAACTGTTTTCCTTACGAAGGAAAAATGAGGGGAAAAATCCTCTGGCTTTGAAGGAAAACCGAATTCCCGCTCTGGTGAGATCTCTGGCTCTCTAGGATCACCTTCATCATACTCCTTTTGCTCCATTTCTTGAGATGGGCGTTCAGAGAGAGCAACTGGGGGTTTGAACCGTTGGAGGGAGGGGCAGTGCAGGTATAAGACCCCGCAGAGCCTGGATGACCTTTATGGCCTGGGCAATCTCCTCTACTGATGGCAGGCTATGAGGTACAGATGAAACACCTCTAGGTTTATCAGCCTGGGGTTCAACGTGCTTAGTCTTTTTGGTTTTCTTGTAGGGGACCAGAGAGTCAGCCGGATCACCCTTCCTTTTGGCAGTACTTGCATCACCCTTATCGGGGTGTTCAAGGAAAAGACATCAGTTTCACCTGCAGATTTGGAAGGGGTGGGCTGGTTAGAGCTTGTAGCACCCTTACCCAGTCTCTTGTGAAATCTTTCCATCCTTTTTTCAACAGTTTTCTGGAGAAAAGTCTTAAGGGTTTTAAATAATTGATTAGCAGTTTTTTCTTGGGATGATACTAACTGTACAGCAAGTATTTATATAGATTTTCTAGAAGTACTGTGTCTGTTAAACACAGTGAGGCAAGAGTTACGCATTTTCACAACGTTTTAGCACTTTTATAAGCAAAACGCTAATCAATTTTTAGAGTTAAATAAAACCCTGGACAGATTTCACAATCTGCTGAGAAGTGGTCAGTCCCCAGGCAGACCACACACACAGATCATGCTTGTCTGCCCTAGCAAAAATGTCCCCACACTTTAGGCAGTTTTTAAAACATGGGGGTCCAGTCTCTTTCTTTGGTTTTTCAGACATTTCCATTCCAGGGAGAGAAAAAAAAAAAAAAAAAAACACAATTTGTAATACATTTTTTTTTTTTTGCAGTCGGTTCAGGAACTGATAAAAGTTCCGATAATGAACCGAGGATTCGGCAGGCCGAACCGGGTAAGCGGTTCATAGGAACTCTGTTAGTGGTTCACAGAAACCAGGTCAGCGGTTTTAAAACAAATTTAATTTACAAGTACACAGCCTAAATAAGCAATTTTAAATAGTGGAAATATAGAAATAAGATTCCTCAAAGGCTACAAGGCCCCGGTTCCCCAACGGTTATTCTGAACCGTGAGGAACCGAGAATTAAAGCTAAAATTACGATAAGAAAACTAAACTACGTATGAAAAAAATTTAAGTAAATAAAGGCAGCAGTATGTAACCCCCTTGTTACCCGGGGTTACTAGAATCCCAGTAAGACCTAGTGGTAGGCAAGGAAGGCAGCTTGTGAAACTCCAGTTAAATGGGTTTCACACTGTTCTCAGTCTCAGCTGAGACTGAGGGATGACATCACCAATAGAACTATCGCAGTTGCATGAGCCACATTGGAATCTGCAGCAAGGGAGTAGGAATAGAACTCTGGGAGGTCTGAACATTAGTCAGTGGTCAGCTGGTGTTGGGAGCTTGCTGAGAAAGCAGCTCAGAGTAGGGCTCTAGGAGCCTCAGCCCTGACAGAGAGCTACCTTTTAAGTAAAAGGGTGTGTCTCTCCACCTTAAAGAGAGACACAGAAGATAACTGAAGTGGTGGAGACCGCTGTTTCAGGTCTCAGTGCCCCCCCCCTTCGGGGATGGGGGGCAGGAAAGGGTTCCCTGAAGATTCCTGGGGCAACCCCCTAGTACTGCTGGTAAAGGAGAAGCTGCCTATGTGCTCCAGAGTTTATTTGGGAGAACAAGAAGATTTGTGAGTCGCCTGTGGGGCACCTGTAACGTGAGGGTGAGTGTCTGCTCTTGCTAAAAGGGCCTATGTTTTTTCACCCTGGGACTTGTGTGACAATGTGGGGACTGAACTACTAAAATAGTGGAAGTCTAGAGTAATGGGCTAAGCAAATTAAAAGTAGGTTCAAGTCCAGAGCTTGTTGGGATGCAAATGATATGTACAGAAGATGTGACAGACGTCTACCCAGAATCTACATTTGAAAGTTTTCAGTAAAGGAACTGTTCAGTTTCCAGAGAAATGGCCAGGTATGGGCTGTGGGAGCTGAAGGTGGGTGGCCCCTCCATCTTTAGTGACCAGGTCCACCTCTACGGATTTCTTCTGTGGATTTCTACTTTACCTCAGGCACTTGGCCAGTGATGAGGGAAGTACCCAGACGTGGGATTGTAAGGAAAATTCTCTCTAGGAGTCGAAGGCTCTAGTGTGGTTTGGGGAGCCACAACAGGATAATTGGTTCATTCCTCAAATGGACCGCGGATCAAGTGGCTGGCGGGGAGCCAGGCCAGTGGGGAAAACCCAAGTAGTGTACAAGTCGGGCTGTGTACCCAAAGCTGCGTGCAAGTCCGGGCTGTGTGCCTTTTGGGTTTAGAGCCCGAGGGCTGGAAATAGTGATAAAGCGTTCTGTAGTCTCTAATCTGCATTACCAGGAATGTAGCCCCGTGGGGGTCCATCTATGCTTTGTTGGTTCAGCTTGGATGTGAATAAAAGCCACACTGGAGAATCCCATTCCTGGTTGTGGACATTACAGTTGTTGCTTCCTGTGTTCAGATTTACCTGGGTGCCCCTGTTCAGAGTAGCCAAACCTAGGCCCCCTGTGCTGAGTAACCTCATCCTCCCCGAACCCAGTCCCCACCAGGTACTGCTGTCAGCTTCAACAGCATGCCACCTGTCGTTTTGCTAGAAAGGCGGGGTGAGGGGTTACAAGTAAATTTGGGAAGTCTCCCAGGCATCTAGACGGAGAAAGAAATCTGATACGTTGATGGAATATTGTAGCAGATAAGGGCAGCAGTTTGAATGTGTGTCACAAGCCAATGATAGTTATATCATTTGCATATAGTTCCAATTCTCCAGGCAGCTCTACTTAAGAAGCTGACTGCATATAGTTATGAATACAGACGAATACCTGGGTTAGAATTATAAACAAGGACCACTTGTGTCACCCAGTTTGTCCATTTTTCCCTATGTACAATATCACCGCAGATCTTAATTGATCTCTTTCTCCCTCCCCTCTTCCTTTCCACTGAGATTTCCCTATGCCTATCCCATGCATTCTTGATCCCCACCACTGTTTTCACCTCCACTGGAAGGTTGTTCCAGGAATCCACCACTCTTTCTGTGAAGTACTACCTCACATATCTCCTGAATCTATCCGCTCCAGCGTCATGTCCCCTCGTTCTTGAGCACCTTATTTCCCTCAAAAATACTTCCCTTCTGTACCTTATTTACCCCTGTGAGGTATTTAAAGGTCTCTATCATATGCCCACCTCTCTTCCAGGGTGTACACATTGAGGTCCTTTAGTCTCTCCTCATAGGGCTTTTGATGCTGACCCTGCACCATTTTAGTTGCCCTCCTCTGGACTGCCTCCACTCTGTCCATGTCCTTCTGCAGATGTGGTCTCCAGAACTGGACACAGTACTCTAGGTGGGGTCTTACTAGTATTCTGTAGAAAGGCAACACTACCTCCCTCTTTCTGCAAGTGATACCCCTCCCTATGCATGCCAGCATCCCACTAGGCCTCTCAACTGCTCTGTCGCACTGCCTGACCACCATTATGTCTTCAGATATTATTACACCCAGGTCTCTTTCTTGCTTGGTGGCCGTCAATACCACTCCACCCATCCTGTACTCCCCCCTGGGTTTCCGTGCCCTAAGTGCATTATTTTGCACCTTTTCACACAAACTCAGGTGCCATACCCTTGACTCGACAACTTAAGTTCCCAGATCTCTTCTCATCCTTTCCACCCCCCACTGAATCCCCCACCCCCCAGGTGTCTTCCCTACTGCAGACTTTTGTGTCATCCACAATGAATCAGATCTTCCCTTCCAGCTCCTCTGCAATGTCATTTATAAGAGACATTAAAGAGGATCAGTCCCAGCACTGATCCCCGTGGCACCCAGCTGCTCACACTCCCTTCCTTGGAGTGAACTCTGTTTACCATCACCCTCTTTTGCCTATCTTCTAACCAATTTCTTACCATGTTTCCCACCTCTGGACCCACTCCTAAGCTACCCAGGATGCTTACTGGTCTCCTAAGTGGGACAGTGTTGAAAGCCTTGCTGAAATCTAGGTAGGTCACATCCACAGCTCTACCCTGATTTAATTCCTTGGTCACCCAGTCAGACAAATCTATCAGATTACGTTTGACATGACTCCCAAAAGAATCCATGCTGCCTCGGGTCTTGTAACCCACTGGATTCAAGATATTCCATTATCCACTTCTTTAGTTGTGATTCCATTAACTGGCCCATAACTGCCAGCCTCCTCCCTGCCACCACTTCTGGGAAGTGGGACTACATCTGCCCTCCTCTGGAACCACTCCAGTTTCCAGTGAGCTGTTAAATAGGACTGTCGGAGGTGCAGCCAGTATCTCCCTGAGCTCCCTCAATACTTATGGATGCACCCCGTCTAGCCCCACTACTTTGTCCACTTTCAGATTAGCAAGTCCCTTCAGGACTCTCTCCCCAAAAAGGATCAGTGTCCACCTCCAAAGCTCCTGTTATATAGCAAAATAAATTTTGTCAGCAGAAAAGGATCATCCAAGTCTGCCCCTTGTCTCTGCCTAATTCACCACCACTGACCCTAACTGGTCATAGGTGTTACTCCCTCCCCATTTCCTCCACCTTACATGCCCCTGTGGCTAACCCACACATGCCTGAAGCTCGCCACAGTCTCTGCCCCCACTACCTCCCCTAGCAGGCTGTTCTAGTCATCCACCACCCTTTCCGTGCAGAAGTATTTTCACATCTCTCTCCTAAACCTACCCCTCTTAGCTTCACTGCATGCCCCCTTGTTCTAGTGTTCCACTTGTACCTTGTTCACGCCTGTGAGGAACTTGTAGGTTGCAATCATGTTCCCTCTCACTCTCCTCTTTCCAAGGAGTACATTTTATTTATTTATTTAAAATTTTGGTAACCAGGAAAAGCAGACTGAGCCGAGGCTCGTTTTCAGGTGTGACCCGGGGACAAGGGTAACAATTACATACAAAGGAAATACATACAATCAATACAAGTGCCAAGAGCAGTTAGGTTACAGTCAATATCATACAGAATGTATAGTGGCATGTTACACCTTTCTTACAGTTTAGACATTAATGGTACACAATTAAGTTGACTTTCAGCTAGCAGATTAGAACAATCCCATCATTATTTCGTTTACTGCATTGTGGAGGAGTTGGAATGACGGGGGGGGGGGTAGGCATGGCATGAGCAGGTGGAGTATGGAAGTAGCTGAAGTTGCTGTTTAATAGAGGAGTGCGAGGGAGAGTTCCTTAGTTAAGGAGTTTGATGGTTCCATATGGAAGGGAGTCTGTAGGAGAATGTGGATTTACCAGTTGAGGATGGTATGAGGAGAGAGAGAGAGAGAGAGAGAGAGAGCGAGTGTCCTTGGTGCAAAGGGTATAGGGGAATAGTCTAGCTGGGGACAGCATATCTGAGAGGTAGGAGGATAGCAGGCAGAAAGAGAGTTTGGACATTAGAGAGACTGAGTGAATGTGACGGTGGTGGGATGGGGAGGGATGCAAAGGGAAGCGCAGAGAGAACAGTGGTGCGTTCTGAGAGGGGAGTTAGCAGCGAAGAGACAGAAGGCCTTTAGGAGGATGTTGAGTCTGGATAAATAAAGAGGCGGGGAAGTGCTGTACACTACATCTGCATAGTCAATGATAGGTGTGATCATTTTTGTTACAGTTTCACATCTGACTGGGAGAGGAAGGGACTCTCTGTTACGGTACAGCATGCCAAGCTTGGGGCTGAGCTTTGAGGAGATGGCGTCAATGTGAGTGGAGAAATTTAGGTGGGGATCAAGCCACACACCTAGGTATTTGTAGGACAAGACATTTTCCAAATGAGTCTCATCCAAGGAGGTGAAATCTGGGGGAGAGGGTGCTCTGGCCAGTTTTTGTGCAGATCCGAAGATCACTGCTACTGTTTTGGTGGTAGTGATTTTCAGTTGGTTTGCATGGAACCAGGACTGCATCTTATGGAAGCCCCATTGTAGAAGTGTGTGTACATCAGTTAGGACATGTCCAGAGGCAAAGAGAATGGTATCATCCACATACATGTGTATACTGGAGCTGGAGCATACAGAGGGGAGGTCGTTGATGAATACAGAGAACAAGATAGGGCAGAGGACTGATGCTTGTGGTACTCCTGCGAGTATGGGGGTGTGGGGGAGGGGGAAGTAGGCCACCCGACAGACTGTAGCCTGTCACTAAAGTAAGCTATAAGACGAATTAATTATTCATGACCTTAGCTAGCTCGCTGATTGGCTGCCTTGCCAGTCTGAAATCTCTCAGAAGTGACCGGCACGGCAGCCGCTCAGCTGTTTCCACTACACACACTGTTTACTGCTACTGTGTTGCCAAGCGAGAATCCTAGAGAAAGCCTGACAGAACCGTTCAACTACAGAACCTCGCAACAGAAATTGCAGTGAATAGGATTAAAAATGGCAGTACCTGGAACAAATTTTGACATCTTCTGGGGTGCTCAGGTTGAAGACTCACTCACCGAGATGGCTCTCATGTCTCTCACAGCTCCAACCAGATCCGCTCGCATGTGGAGTGTCACGAATAATAATGAAGACCACAGTCTCTGTTCACTCTTACTGGCTACACATGTAAGAGTGCGTCTTACTCCCACTGAAAATTCATGAAGCCGGCATTTCACACATGATGTGGCGCATGCAGCGCCACAGAAACAGCGCCACAAAAACAATTTCAAAAATAAAAGAAAGAACATTATTGCGATAAGACTTATAATCTCAATTATGACCTCAGAGCTGGTCATTTCCTCTCGATTAATGACCGGCTAGGGGGTGGGCCCTAGGCTGCGCCTTGGGCCACCACTGCCCACCCCACCAAGCCAGTCGTTAATCTCTAGGAAATGACCGGCTCTTCAGTCATTACTGCTTAAATCTGAACCATCGAATGGTGAGGGGGACTAAGCCAGCTGCCTCAAGCTTAGTCATTAGATGGGGGTGGGAGACTGAATCAAAGGCCTTGGCAAGGTCTACAAAAACTGCTGCAGTTAAGTCTCCTTGGTCCATGGCAGAGTGAATATGTTCTGTGACATGTAAAAAGAAAGAGATTGTAGGATGGTGCTTCTGGGACCCGAAATGAAAAGGGGGAAAGGAAACTGGATGCAGTAAGGAACTCTGTCAGTCTGGATTGGACAAAGGACTCCTGCATTTTGACAAGGGCTCGGAGGAGAGAGACTGGGCAGTAGTTTCCTGGCACAGAGGGGTCTCCACCTTTATGTAGGGGTATTACACTAGCCATTTTCCAGGCTTGAGGTACAGTTTCAGAGTAGACAGAGAGGTTGAGTAGGTGGGTTAGTGGTGCAGTGATTTCAGGAGCGGATATGCAAAGTAGTTTCGGGTGGATCCCGTCAGGGCTGGACTTTGTGGCATTGAAGGAGTAGAGAGCTTCCAATACTTCCTGCGTAGAGACAAGTGTAAATAGGAGGGTACCATGTAAGGAGTTCAGGGGGATGTCTTGGGAGGGGGGCGAAGGATGATCCGGAAAGGCACAAGTAGTGAAGAACTTGTTCAGGATGTCTGCTATACTGACAGGGTCTGTGACTGGAAAGCCATTTTGTTTTAGGACTGGCAAGGTGGTTTGTGCAGTGGGATCAATCGGAGAGTGCATCACCTTCCAAAAGGAGGAGGGCTGTACGTTTTGGAGGTGGGATTTGAAGTAGTCAGCCTTTGATCGACGAATGGCCTTGATGCAAATATTCTGAAGGGTGTTGTATTTTTGCTGGGTTTGGAGGGTCACTGTTGATTTAAATCATGACCAGGCCTTGTCTCGGGCTTTACGGCAATAAGTGAGGCAGCGACCCAGTGATGGTGCCATTTCTTTACTCTGGGTTTGATCACAGGGGCATGAGAGTCCCATACTAGGGTAAATGTGGAAAGGAATCTGCTAGGGTTGTGTCAACGTCCTTTGCTGAGTAGACCGGAGACCAGTCAGTGTGTCTAAAGTCGTGTCGAAGGGCGATGGTGTCTAGCGAACTTAGAGAGGGGGTTTTTATGTATTCTGGAGCCGATCTGGGAAGCTGAGTTTTTCTGGTGCAGTAGGTGATGCAGTGGTCGCATAGGGCATCGGATAGTACTCCAGCCTAGGTGATTCTGTGTGGGTGGGAGGAGAGAATCCAGTCAATTAGTGAGTGGTCAGGGGAGTGGGGATTGTAACGGGTCGGCTCTGTGATCAACTGAGTGAGGCTGAGAGATTCAATTTTGGTGATGGAGGCTTTGGGGGAGGGTGAAAGCCAGCCCAAATTGAAATCGCCCATTAGTAATAATTCACCATTTGCAGTAAGGGGTGATAAGGTGGAAAGGCAAGAGATAAGGGAGTTAGGGGCTAGTCATGGGGAGGCATAAATCACTCCTATGAAAATGGGAAAAATAGAGGGGAGGGAGATGAGTGCCAGGATAAGTTCATGGGAGCCTAGGCTGGCCTCTTTATTTATTTTTGAAAGTCTCATTTACAACCTTTGAGTATGGGACTCATTTACAAAGGCACCTCGTCGCAGGGAAGGTAGACATGGTTACAGTGTGAGATACAACAGTGGTAACATACAGGTGCAATACAGATAAAAAACACAATATAACAGTGGATTATGGAATAAAATTACATGCAGTAAATAGTAATCACATAAAGTATAACAATAGTAGAAGTCACAACCCTGGTCGTACCAGGGAAATACCTATGTGGAAGGGGGAGACAAGGATGAGGAAAAAAAAAAGGAGGGGGGAGCAGTCCAACAGACATTGTCAAAGCTATGAGCCACAAGTGGGGAAGGACATTAGGTTGATTAAGGGGAACTACAGCTTTGGATGCCAAAGAGGTCGTTACAGAGAGCGAATTTAAAGGGACCAATTTTGGTAGACTTAGTGACAGAGGGCAGGAGGGAGCTGAACCATGTGGGGGCGCAGTAGTGGAAGGATCTTTAGGCTAGGGAGGTCTTGGTACAGGGCACCAGAAAGGTGGCCCTAATTGAGCTACGGATGGCAACAGATGGGGATGAAAGCCACAGGGATGCGGTGACCCGGGGGGGGGGGAGTCCTCCAAGGTGAGCAGTTTGGTGGTGGAATAGAGCAGGCAAGTATGGGTGCAGAGAGATGTGTCGGTCAGGAGCCTGCAGGCCTTGTTTATTGAGGTCTGGATTCTGGTGAGGGCGGTATTGTTGGCCACAACATAGATAGGTAGACTGTAGTCCACTAGGGATAGGATAGAGGAGTTGATGGCCAGTCGGAGGGCGGTTTGGGGGAGGCAATCTCTGTGGCGATAGAGAAGGCCAATCCGAGAGTTTATGGCTGAAGACAGAGTATTGATGTGGGTGTGGAATGTAAGAGCAGAGTCGAAGATAATGCCCAGGTACTTGTAGGACGACACCTGCTCGAGAGGGTGAGCATTACTAGGGAGAATGCAGAGGGGGGCATTTCTGGCCTTATTCTGGTGATGCGAAAAAATACAGATTTGGTTTTTTTGAGGTTAATGACCAGCCGGTGGTCAAGGAACCACTTTCGGCTTGGTTGAATGTGTGCTACAGGGATTCCTGTAGAGATGCGAGGTCAGGGTGGGAGGCAAGGAGAAGCGCAGCATCGGCATAAAGTAGCATATTGCCCGAGCAGGAGCTGGGAAGGGTGTTGAGAAATAGGCTGAACATAACGTGGCCCAGGATGGAACCCTGGGGACCCCTGAGCGAACAGGCAGGGTACTGGACAGGGTGTTGTTTACCTTCACGCGCTGTGATCTGGTAGAGCAGTAACTGGTGAACCAAGTCAGTGGGCCAGGGGACAAGCCAAGTTGGTGGAGGGAGTCAAGTAGGAGAAGATGACAGACAGTGTCAAAGGTCTTGGAGATGTCAACAAACACTGCACCTGCAACATGACCAGAGTCGACAGCAGAGTGGATGTGCTGGGAGAACTCCAGGATGACTGTAGTGGTGCTGTGTCCAGGGCGGAATCCATGTTGTTCCGGACACAGCAGGTCATATTTGGCCTGATACTCAGGAGAGCTGAATGGGCACTATTTTTTCTAGTGCTTTGGAGAGAGAGGGGAGAATGGAGATGGGCCTGAAATTGTCAGGGGAGGTTCTATCTCCACTCTTATGGATAGGGGTGATTTCTGCAATTTTCCAGGCACTGGGAAATTGACCAAGACATGGTGACCGGTTTAAAAGGTTGGTGAGAGGGGCTAGTACAGTATCTAGGACTAATCAGAGAATCCTGGAGTCCAAGAAATCACAGCTGGGGTTGTTGCTAGCTAAGGCTTTTTGCAGATGAGGCCTGGCTTCAAGGGGTGATATGGCACGCAGGTAGAAAGGCGGGCGATCCAAGGTGGGGTGGGTGGAGGCAGGGATAGGGTCGAAAAAGTAGTTGGGGAGGACAGAGCTTAGATCTGAGAAAGCCATAATGAGGCACTCAGCTATGCAGGGAGGATCAGTAGTGACGGCACCATCTATGGAGAGTAGTGATGGTGGGGGGAAGCGGGTCTTTCCATTGAGCTCTTTCATACTGTCCCAGAAGGCACGGGATGAGCCCCAAGTGGATTCAAGGGTGGCTCGATAATATTCGGCCTTAGCCTGCCTTATAGCCCAGGTGCACTTGTTACAAGCTGCATTATAGGCTTGTCTGTCAGCTGGTTTGCCTGTCTTGACAGCAATATGCCAGAGATTATCTCTTTGTTTCCGTGTTTGGATGAGGGATGGGGAGATCCATGGGGCATTGTGTTTCTTGGTACGGATTCTGGTCAGGGGGTGAAAAGGTCGCAGGCCTTGCTGAAGGCACTGGAGAAATAGGCTAGGGCAGAGTCAATATCTGTTGCGAGTAGGACTGGGGACCAGTCAAGTTGGGATAGGTGCGTTTTTAGCTTTCTGAGACCCCCAGGGCAAAAGCGCTGGCGTGAGGTGAGCTGTAACACTGATTTTGGTGTAGGGAATGACCAGTGACAGAGGATAGGAGAGTGGTCACTAAGAGAGTCTGGTAGTACATTAATATTCCTGATTTTATGGAGGCGGTTCGACAGAATTACATCTAGGAGGGTGCTGGAGCCACCTGACCGGTTAAATCTAGTGGGTGAGGTAACTAGTTGGATCATATCTAGGGCAGCGAAGGAGTCCCTGATATGGGGGATATGGTACTCAGCCAATTGGCATTAAGGTCACCTAGGATGAGCTGCTCCGCCTTATGTGTGAGTGTGGTGAGGTAATCAATGAGAGAGTGGACAGCTGGTCCCTCGGGGGTATGTAAGAGACTGTGAGAAAAAGAGGACCCCTGGCTGGGTCAGGGGTAACCTTAAGGGTGAGGGCTTGGGTGCTAAAACCAAGCTTGGGGGCAGGGAGAGCATGGCCTAAAAGTGTGTCACGCATAAAGACTACACACCCGCCGCCACGTTTGTCTATACAGTCTTCCCTGAACAGAGTGTAGCCAGGGAGTGAGAGAACAGAGCCGGGAGCTTGTCTCGAGAGCTAGGTCTCAACTAGTGCTATAACATCAGGACGGTGTTGTACAGCCCAGCACTGGAGAGCGGCAGATTTTTTTTTTTTTTTAGGAGGCTGCAAATATTTATGGATGCAATGCTGAGGCCAGTACCAGAGTGGGCTGTGAGGTGGCTAGTTGACAACGGCCCGGGGTTGGGGTGTATGTTCCCAGAGAGCAGAAGGAGTAGAGCAATTAATCTGATGAGCGGTCTGTGGCGACCAGGACCCTTAGCCAGGTACCGATGCAAGGTCCTACTAGTGGGGGTACAAGGGATGGGTAGGGAGCGGAGGGTAGGTATGGCAAGGAAGGGATGGGCCCAGGGTGTCCCAGGGGAGGGGTATTGGTTGAGGTGGGTGCTGTGGACAAATAGGGGTGTCAGGGTGGGGGTTGGCTGCTGTGGGGTGGTAGAGGGGGGTGGGGCTCAGGGTGGAGGGTAGAAGGGCAGCAGTTACATCTTGAGTTTCTTCAGCCTTTCGGTGTATGGATTCTCGTGTAACACCCCCCCCCCAAACCATTTTGGTTGCCCTCCTCTGTACCACCTCTACCTTTTCAATGTCCTTGTGGAGGTGTATCCTCCAGAACTGAACAGAGTACTCCAGGTAGTGCCTCACCACTAAGCAATACAAAGGCAGAACCAACTGTGACTTTTTTGTGGCCCCTTCTCTTCTCCTTCCTCTACGAACACAGAATGAAAGTACCTGTTCAGGATGGCTGCTTTTTCCTGGTCCCCCTCTGCACAGTCCCCTCCCTTTTCCATTTTTAACCTTACAATCTCTCCGCTGGTCCTCTTGTCTTCACTTACACACCTAAAAAAATGTCTTGCCCCCTTTCATTACCGCCTGGGCAATTCTCTTTTCCGTTTGCGCCTTCGCACTCCTTACCACTATCCCTGCTTCCCTCTGTTTCCCCTGATACACCTCCTTATGCTCCTCCCACTGTGTTTCCTCATATCTTCTGAAAGCTACCCTTTTAGCCTTTACCTTTTCAGCCACCTCTTTCAGGAACCACAGCAGTCTATTTTTCCTCTTGCGTTTGCCTCACTTGCTTGATACAGAGGTTTGTTGCCTTCCCTATGCCCACTTTCAGCTTCACCCACTGTTCCTCCACTCCACCAAGGTCATCCCTGCAGCATTCAACCACCTTTATAAAATCTGCCCTCCTGAAGTCCAGAACCCTCACCCTTGTGTGGTTCAATTCTGCAGCGATCCTTATATTGAACCACACTGTACAGCAACAGCTGGACCCCAGGTGGCCTGATCTCCAACACTTTTTTTTTTTTATTGCGCCATACCCCCTGTAGCCTCAGCCCCTGCAACCCCAGTCAGCTCCTGGGACTTACTTCAGGTGGCGGTCTGCCCGGGCTTGTCCCCCCAGGGCAGGGCCATCCAGTGTTCGTCCCCCAGCGAATTCTGAACCAGGTTTACACCGTTACCAGGATACCTCCTGGCTGCCAACCCCCAAAGGGCAGGGCACTGGGTCAAGCCGCCTGACGGAACACTAAACTCAGTTGCCAGCCAACTGCCACAGGCAGGCGGAGTAGGACCAGTGGAGCGGTGGCATTCCTGGGGGGGGTCAGCATTTTTGCATGCTTAATCCCTATGGGAGGCGAGGCATGCAATGATGTGGTGGCGCAGAAGTGCCAATGTCCAGCACACCTCACCGCTGCTTCAGCTACAGCTGTTGCTCCCTCCAGCCTTCGCCAGAGGTGAGTCTTGGGCCGGATGTTCACCCATCCCCCCCCCCCGGCCAACCCTCCGATTCCTCGGGTCTGTTGCCACACCCAAGACGTCTGTGTCACGAGCGGAGGCCCTACAACTGCACCAGTGGGTCAGCTCCTGGCCTCCCACCCTGATTTCTACAACACTGTCTGTGGCAGTGAGTACCAGATCTAGTATTGCCCATCATGAGTGGGTTTGCTGACTAGGTGCCTGAGGAAATACAGGTTACTCACCTGCAACAGGAGTTCTAGGAATGGTATATGTTGTTCATCCACACTTACTGGCAGGTTCCTTGCCCCTTTAAATCTTGCCAGAAGGTCTTCAAGCTGGCTCCTCCCACCCACCCGGGTGGTAAAACTCTCGGCTCTGCCCCATGACGCCAGATCTAGCCCGCTGGAAGCCAGGTTGCGCGTTGAAGCCGGGGAGGTCGGGTGGGTTGTGTGGATGAACAACATATACCATTCCTAGAACTCCTGTTACAGGTGAGTAACCTATATTTCTAGGGACATGGATATGTTTAATCCACACTTACTGGCAGACTCCTAGCAGTTCTCTGGGAGGAGGGAGGCAAGACGCGCACCCCCTACTTGGGAAATAAGGACTGGAGAACCAAGGTCCCAAAACCAGCATCCCGGCGTCACTCAAAGTCGATGTGATAGTGGGTAATGAAGGTGTGTGCTGACTTCCAGGTAGCAGCACTGCAGATTTCCTGGATAGGGACGTCCCTGGAAGCAGCCACCGAAGCAGCGGTATGGCGGGTAGAATGAGCTCTTATCCCTCTGGGAGGTTCCATGCCCGCCAACCTATAGCAGAGATCTATGCAGGAGGTGACTCACCTGCCTATCGTCCGCTTGGCTGCAGGTCTGCCAGATGCGGCTTCAGCATAGGTGACAAACAGCTGGCGAACCTCTCACCGAACTTCAACCATCCGCTCCTTATAATAAGAGAGCGCTCTTCTAGGGTCCAAAGTATGGAGCCTATATTCGGCCTCCGAGGTGTGATTGGGGTAGAACACCGGCAGACTCAACACCTGGTTAATGTGAAACTCCGACACCACCTTCGGAAGGAATTTAGGGTGGGGGCACTGGACAACCTTGTCCCTGTGGAAGACCAGATAAGGAGACTCGATGGAAAGCGCCTGGAGCTCTCCCATCCTTCTGGCTGGCGTAATAGCCACCAAGAAGGCAGTCTTCCACAACAGGTGAGAATATCGCACCTGTGCAGCCGGTTCGAATAAACGCCCATGAGCTTGTAATACACCAATAGATCACGAAGGTGGAGGTTCTCGCATCGGAGGAATATGTGATCAAGGCCTTTGAAAAAGTGCCCGACCACATTTCCTGTGCCACTTGCTTTCCAGCCCATGCCAGTAAGCAGAGATGGCTGCCGTGCACCTTAAGGGTCATCGACCGAAGCCCTAGCTGAGAAAGGGACCACAGGTAGTCCAGAATGTTGGCCAAGGAACAGGAGGAAGGGTCCAACCCCTTATCCTGACACCACATGGAGAATCTCTTCCATCTGAAGGCATAGCATTTTCTAGTCAACTCCTTACGGGATGCCTCAACAACGTTGAGGACCTCATTGGAAAGACCCAAGGCCTGGAACTCTAGCCGCTCAGGAACCAGGCCGTCAGGTGCAGGGATTGAAGGTCTGGGTGGAGTACCTTCCCCTGGTTGACTGAGATCAGGTCCGGGCAGGCTGGAAGCCGCCACGGAAGCCTGGAGCTGAGGCTGAGGAGATCTGGATACCAGAACTGGTGGGGCCAGTCTGGGGCTACCAGAATCACCTGCGCCTTGTCCCTCTTCACCTTGAGAAGCACCTTGTGGATCAAGGGAAATGGAGGGAAAGC
The DNA here is from genome assembly GCA_016271365.2 of Neoceratodus forsteri. NCBI lineage: Eukaryota > Metazoa > Chordata > Ceratodontiformes > Ceratodontidae > Neoceratodus > Neoceratodus forsteri. Next base: position 311,203,026 of record CM057450.1, read on the forward strand.
GTAGAAGAGACCCAGGGTCCATGGCCTCAAGAAGGCATCCCCCTGCAGCGAGCCCTGCTGAGGGGGGGGTGGGCATGGAACAGCCTCAGCCTCGCATTCTCCCTGGAGGCAAACAGGTCCACCTGAGGAGTGCCCCAGTGGGAGAACAGATCTTGTGCTACCTCCGGCAGGAGAGACCACTCGTAAAATGCAGCGCCTATCTGGCTTAGGGCATCGGCCAGACTGTTGGAGGCTCCTGCCACATGGATGGCTAGGAGATCCGCCTCCAGGCTGCTCACGAGAGACCAAGTGTGGACAGCCTCCTTGCACAGAGGCAAGGAGTGGCGTCCCGTCCTGACAGTTTAGGTAGTACATGGTCGAGGTGTTGTCCGTCTGGACCTGGACCCCTTGACCCCGTACAAACGGAGCAAAGGCAGTGAGGGCTAGTCGGACCACTCGAAGCTCCAGCAGGTTGATGTGACATCGAGACTCCTGAGGGGGACCAGAGGCCGTGAGCTCTGAACTCCCCCAGATGGGCACCCCAACCTATCAGAGAGGCATCGGTCGTCAGAGTGACCATCGGCTCCAGGCGGACAAACGGGATACCCTCCTGCAGATGAGTTGGAACGAGCCACCACTGGAGGCCGTTCCACATCTCCTGGGTCACTGTCACTGGCTGGTCCAGAGGACCGGAGCCCTGTGACCAGTGGCGGGCCAGCCCCCACTGCAGGGGATGCATATGCCAGCAGGCCCAACGGACCACACTGGTGTAGGCCACCATGAAGCCCAGAAGACATAGGAAGTCCCGGCAGGGCGCAATTGCCCAACCAGAAATGATTGGGCAAAGGAGGAATGGACCTCGGCCCTGTCTGCCGGGATTCATGCTCTGGCTCGAAGAGAGTCGAGCTCTGCCCCAATGAACTGAATCACCTGCGATGGCACAAGTTCCGATTTGGCCTCGTTGATGAGGAGGCCAATCTGAGAGCAGACCTGGAGGGCCAGATCCCTGGACCGCTCCACCTCCAACTTGGAGGGGGTTGCAATCAGTCAGTCGTCCAGGTAAGGGTATACCAGGACCCTTCGGCGGCCTCAGGAATGCTGTCATCACTGTCATGCATTTGGTGAAGACCCTGGGAGCAGGAGAGAGGCCGAAGGGCATGGCCCGGAACTCGTAAAGGGATCCCTCTGCCCTGAAGGGGAGTAATCGCTGGTGAGACGAACGGATTGGGATGTGAAAGAACACATCCTGAAGGTCCAGAGAACAGAACCACACGCCTCGTTCCAAGGATGGAATGTTCTGAGCCAGAGTGACCATCCTGAAGGTGCGAGACCTTAGGAACTTGTTCAGGTCGTGTAGGTCGAGAATGGGGCGCCAGCCCCCCCCCCGCCGTCCGTTTTGGGACCAGGAAGTACCTGGACACTAACCCTGGATCTGGAGGAGAGTCCGCCACTTCCCTGATCACCTCCTTCTGGAGGAGCAGGGCAACGTCGGCTCGACCAGCCAACAGAGAGGCTGCGGAACCTGTAGCCCCCTGTGGGACGATGGCTCGATAGGGTGGGGACTGCTCAAATTCCAGAGGCAGACCACTGCCTACCACTTCCAACACCCAGTGGTCCGTGATGATGATAGACCAGGCGGAAAGGAAGTGGCAGTGCCACCACCCCACCCCAGGGGGAAACCTGGGGAGGAGTGACTAAGTTGGGGGCAACACCCCTCAACCAGTCACTGGGCAGGCCTGGAGGAAGGGCCGGCCGAGGAGCCGCCTGGGCCTTTCCCTCTCGGCTTCCTGCTGGAGGAAGCAGCAGGCTTGGCTTTGGGGTGCAAGTTCGAGCCTGCTGCCCTGATGCTGGTGTTGCTGGGCCGGACGTGCGCAGGGGGCTGAAGGATGAAAGGGCTTACGCTGCTGCTGGCGGCCTTTGTCCTTCTGGGCAGACATGACCCGAGGTCCAAGGTGGCGTTGGACTTCTCGATCCGTTGAAGATGACCCTCACCCGG